>VMRM01000046.1:0-1205598 GCA_010277075.1 Poeciliopsis retropinna | reverse complement strand
TTCATCCTATATCCTAACCCTAACCCTAACCCTAACCTAACCCTACCCTAACCCTAACCCTAACCCTAACCCTAACCCTAACCCTTTTCATCCTATATCATCCCCTATCCTAACCCTAACCCTAACCCTGGACTCTCTAGCCAGCTTTGCTCCACATGACTCTTATACTTTGGGAGTACCACCTGAAACTCGGACTTTTCTGGTTTTCATCCTATATCCTAACCCTTACCCTAACCCAGTCACCCTCGAGCCTAACCAGTCACCCTCAACTCTACCCAAACCCTAACCAGTCACCCTCGAGCCTAACCAGTCCCCCTCAACTCTGGCTTTAAATGACATGTCCCCTTCCCAAAGACTCTTCACTTACCCTAACCATTAGAGGTCCGACATATCAAACATGGACCTAATTTTCACTTGACATGGGACCACCTCCAGACCACTCAGGACCCTCCGAAACACACTCTGGGAAGGGTCCCGTAGCTTGACCCGTCGGCGGCAACACTTGGAGCAATTTGGCCCATTTTGCCAACTCGGGCAACCCCCACAAATGACACCTCCACGGACTCGGGGGGACCCCCTGAGCACGCAGGACCCACTCCCACCTCGATCCGACACTCGTACAAAACTTGGAAAATGAATGGGAGTCTATGGCAGCTACAGGAAGGGGAGGGGCCAGGGCCACCAAACTTCGTAGGCAGGTGGGGGGGCCCGGGGGGAGCATACACACGGAGTTTGGGCAGCCTACCACTTACACCTTCCGAGATAATCCACCTGAAACTCCATTTCCAATCAATGGGAGTCAATGGCAGCTATGTCTTAGCAATGAGCTACAGCAACCAAACTCACAGGGTACGTGCCCACCCTCCCTGGGACTCTCTGTGCCAGCTTTGCTCCACATGACTCTTATACTTTGGGAGATAATCCACCTGAAACTCGGACTTTTCTGGTTTTCATCCTATATCCTAACCCTAACCCTAACCCTAACCCTAACCCTACCCTAACCCTAACCTACCCTAACCCTAACCCTAACCCTTTTCATCCTATATCATCCCCTATCCTAACCCTAACCCTAACCCTAACCCTAACCCTAACTCTACCCAAACCCTAACCAGTCACCCTCAACTCTACCCAAACCCTAACCAGTCACCCTCAACTCTACCCAAACCCTAACCAGTCACCCTCAACTCTACCCAAACCCTAACCAGTCACCCTCGAGCCTAACCAGTCCCCCTCAACTCTGGCTTTAAATGACATGTCCCCTTCCCAAAGACTCTTCACTTACCCTAACCATTAGAGGTCCAAAATATCAAACATGGACCTAATTTTCACTTGACATGGGACCACCTCCAGACCACTCAGGACCCTCCGAAACACACTCTGGGAAGGGTCCCGTAGCTTGACCCGTCGGCAACACTTGGAGCAATTTGGCCCATTTTGCCAACTCGGGCAACCCCCACAAATGACACCTCCACGGACTCGGGGGACCCCCTGAGCACGCAGGACCCACTCCCACCTCGATCCGACACTCGTACAAAACTTGGAAAATGAATGGGAGTCTATGGCAGCTACAGGAAGGGGAGGGGCCAGGGCCACCAAACTTCGTAGGCAGGTGGGGGGGCCCGGGGGGAGCATACACACGGAGTTTGGGCAGCCTACCACTTACACCTTCCGAGATAATCCACCTGAAACTCCATTTCCAATCAATGGGAGTCAATGGCAGCTATGTCTTAGCAATGAGCTACAGCAACCAAACTCACAGGGTACGTGCCCACCCTCCCTGGGACTCTCTGTGCCAGCTTTGCTCCACATGACTCTTATACTTTGGGAGATAATCCACCTGAAACTCGGACTTTTCTGGTTTTCATCCTATATCCTTACCCTAACCCTAACCCTAACCCTAACCCTAACCCTAACCCTACCCTAACCCTAACCCTAACCAGTCACCCTCGAGCCTAACCAGTCACCCTCAACTCTACCCAAACCCTAACCAGTCACCCTCGAGCCTAACCAGTCCCCCTCAACTCTGGCTTTAAATGACATGTCCCCTTCCCAAAGACTCTTCACTTACCCTAACCATTAGAGGTCCGACATATCAAACATGGACCTAATTTTCACTTGACATGGGACCACCTCCAGACCACTCAGGACCCTCCGAAACACACTCTGGGAAGGGTCCCGTAGCTTGACCCGTCGGCGGCAACACTTGGAGCAATTTGGCCCATTTTGCCAACTCGGGCAACCCCCACAAATGACACCTCCACGGACTCGGGGGGACCCCCTGAGCACGCAGGACCCACTCCCACCTCGATCCGACACTCGTACAAAACTTGGAAAATGAATGGGAGTCTATGGCAGCTACAGGAAGGGGAGGGGCCAGGGCCACCAAACTTCGTAGGCAGGTGGGGGGGCCCGGGGGGAGCATACACACGGAGTTTGGGCAGCCTACCACTTACACCTTCCGAGATAATCCACCTGAAACTCCATTTCCAATCAATGGGAGTCAATGGCAGCTATGTCTTAGCAATGAGCTACAGCAACCAAACTCACAGGGTACGTGCCCACCCTCCCTGGGACTCTCTGTGCCAGCTTTGCTCCACATGACTCTTATACTTTGGGAGATAATCCACCTGAAACTCGGACTTTTCTGGTTTTCATCCTATATCCTAACCCTAACCCTAACCCTAACCCTAACCCTAACCCTTACCCTAACCCCTAACCCTAACCCTAACCCTAACCCTAACCCTAACCCTACCCCTAACCCTAACCCTAACCCTAACCCTACCCTAACCCCCTACCCTAACCCTAACCCTAACCCTACCCTAACCCTAACCCTAACCCTAACCCTAACCCTAACCCTTACCCTAACCCTAACCCTTACCCTAACCCTAACCCTAACCCTAACCCTTACCCTAACCCAGTCACCCTCGAGCCTAACCAGTCACCCTCAACTCTACCCAAACCCTAACCAGTCACCCTCGAGCCTAACCAGTCCCCCTCAACTCTGGCTTTAAATGACATGTCCCCTTCCCAAAGACTCTTCACTTACCCTAACCATTAGAGGTCCGACATATCAAACATGGACCTAATTTTCACTTGACATGGGACCACCTCCAGACCACTCAGGACCCTCCGAAAACACACTCTGGGAAGGGTCCCGTAGCTTGACCCGTCGGCGGCAACACTTGGAGCAATTTGGCCCATTTTGCCAACTCGGGCAACCCCCACAAATGACACCTCCACGGACTCGGGGGACCCCCTGAGCACGCAGGACCCACTCCCACCTCGATCCGACACTCGTACAAAACTTGGAAAATGAATGGGAGTCTATGGCAGCTACAGGAAGGGGAGGGGCCAGGGCCACCAAACTTCGTAGGCAGGTGGGGGGGCCCGGGGGGAGCATACACACGGAGTTTGGGCAGCCTACCACTTACACCTTCCGAGATAATCCACCTGAAACTCCATTTCCAATCAATGGGAGTCAATGGCAGCTATGTCTTAGCAATGAGCTACAGCAACCAAACTCACAGGGTACGTGCCCACCCTCCCTGGGACTCTCTGTGCCAGCTTTGCTCCACATGACTCTTATACTTTGGGAGATAATCCACCTGAAACTCGGACTTTTCTGGTTTTCATCCTATATCCTAACCCTAACCCTAACCCTTACCCTAACCCAGTCACCCTCGAGCCTAACCAGTCACCCTCAACTCTACCCAACCCTAACCAGTCACCCTCGAGCCTAACCAGTCCCCCTCAACTCTGGCTTTAAATGACATGTCCCCTTCCCAAAGACTCTTCACTTACCCTAACCATTAGAGGTCCGACATATCAAACATGGACCTAATTTTCACTTGACATGGGACCACCTCCAGACCACTCAGGACCCTCCGAAACACACTCTGGGAAGGGTCCCGTAGCTTGACCCGTCGGCGGCAACACTTGGAGCAATTTGGCCCATTTTGCCAACTCGGGCAACCCCCACAAATGACACCTCCACGGACTCGGGGGGACCCCCTGAGCACGCAGGACCCCCTCCCACCTCGATCCGACACTCGTACAAAACTTGGAAAATGAATGGGAGTCTATGGCAGCTACAGGAAGGGGAGGGGCCAGGGCCACCAAACTTCGTAGGCAGGTGGGGGGGCCCGGGGGGAGCATACACACGGAGTTTGGGCAGCCTACCACTTACACCTTCCGAGATAATCCACCTGAAACTCCATTTCCAATCAATGGGAGTCAATGGCAGCTATGTCTTAGCAATGAGCTACAGCAACCAAACTCACAGGGTACGTGCCCACCCTCCCTGGGACTCTCTGTGCCAGCTTTGCTCCACATGACTCTTATACTTTGGGAGATAATCCACCTGAAACTCGGACTTTTCTGGTTTTCATCCTATATCCTAACCCCTACCCTAACCAGTCACCCTCGAGCCTAACCAGTCACCCTCAACTCTACCCAAACCCTAACCAGTCACCCTCGAGCCTAACCAGTCCCCCTCAACTCTGGCTTTAAATGACATGTCCCCTTCCCAAAGACTCTTCACTTACCCTAACCATTAGAGGTCCGACATATCAAACATGGACCTAATTTTCACTTGACATGGGACCACCTCCAGACCACTCAGGACCCTCCGAAACACACTCTGGGAAGGGTCCCGTAGCTTGACCCGTCGGCGGCAACACTTGGAGCAATTTGGCCCATTTTGCCAACTCGGGCAACCCCCACAAATGACACCTCCACGGACTCGGGGGGACCCCCTGAGCACGCAGGACCCACTCCCACCTCGATCCGACACTCGTACAAAACTTGGAAAATGAATGGGAGTCTATGGCAGCTACAGGAAGGGGAGGGGCCAGGGCCACCAAACTTCGTAGGCAGGTGGGGGGGCCCGGGGGGAGCATACACACGGAGTTTGGGCAGCCTACCACTTACACCTTCCGAGATAATCCACCTGAAACTCCATTTCCAATCAATGGGAGTCAATGGCAGCTATGTCTTAGCAATGAGCTACAGCAACCAAACTCACAGGGTACGTGCCCACCCTCCCTGGGACTCTCTGTGCCAGCTTTGCTCCACATGACTCTTATACTTTGGGAGATAATCCACCTGAAACTCGGACTTTTCTGGTTTTCATCCTATTCCTAACCCTAACCCTAACCCTTACCCTAACCCAGTCACCCTCGAGCCTAACCAGTCACCCTCAACTCTACCCAAACCCTAACCAGTCACCCTCGAGCCTAACCAGTCCCCCTCAACTCTGGCTTTAAATGACATGTCCCCTTCCCAAAGACTCTTCACTTACCCTAACCATTAGAGGTCCGACATATCAAACATGGACCTAATTTTCACTTGACATGGGACCACCTCCAGACCACTCAGGACCCTCCGAAACACACTCTGGGAAGGGTCCCGTAGCTTGACCCGTCGGCGGCAACACTTGGAGCAATTTGGCCCATTTTGCCAACTCGGGCAACCCCCACAAATGACACCTCCACGGACTCGGGGGGACCCCCTGAGCACGCAGGACCCACTCCCACCTCGATCCGACACTCGTACAAAACTTGGAAAATGAATGGGAGTCTATGGCAGCTACAGGAAGGGGAGGGGCCAGGGCCACCAAACTTCGTAGGCAGGTGGGGGGGCCCGGGGGGAGCATACACACGGAGTTTGGGCAGCCTACCACTTACACCTTCCGAGATAATCCACCTGAAACTCCATTTCCAATCAATGGGAGTCAATGGCAGCTATGTCTTAGCAATGAGCTACAGCAACCAAACTCACAGGGTACGTGCCCACCCTCCCTGGGACTCTCTGTGCCAGCTTTGCTCCACATGACTCTTATACTTTGGGAGATAATCCACCTGAAACTCGGACTTTTCTGGTTTTCATCCTATATCCTAACCCTAACCCTTACCCTAACCCAGTCACCCTCGAGCCTAACCAGTCACCCTCAACTCTACCCAAACCCTAACCAGTCACCCTCGAGCCTAACCAGTCCCCCTCAACTCTGGCTTTAAATGACATGTCCCCTTCCCAAAGACTCTTCACTTACCCTAACCATTAGAGGTCCGACATATCAAACATGGACCTAATTTTCACTTGACATGGGACCACCTCCAGACCACTCAGGACCCTCCGAAACACACTCTGGGAAGGGTCCCGTAGCTTGACCCGTCGGCGGCAACACTTGGAGCAATTTGGCCCATTTTGCCAACTCGGGCAACCCCCACAAATGACACCTCCACGGACTCGGGGGGACCCCCTGAGCACGCAGGACCCACTCCCACCTCGATCCGACACTCGTACAAAACTTGGAAAATGAATGGGAGTCTATGGCAGCTACAGGAAGGGGAGGGGCCAGGGCCACCAAACTTCGTAGGCAGGTGGGGGGGCCCGGGGGGAGCATACACACGGAGTTTGGGCAGCCTACCACTTACACCTTCCGAGATAATCCACCTGAAACTCCATTTCCAATCAATGGGAGTCAATGGCAGCTATGTCTTAGCAATGAGCTACAGCAACCAAACTCACAGGGTACGTGCCCACCCTCCCTGGGACTCTCTGTGCCAGCTTTGCTCCACATGACTCTTATACTTTGGGAGATAATCCACCTGAAACTCGGACTTTTCTGGTTTTCATCCTATATCCTAACCCTTACCCTAACCCAGTCACCCTCGAGCCTAACCAGTCACCCTCAACTCTACCCAAACCCTAACCAGTCACCCTCGAGCCTAACCAGTCCCCCTCAACTCTGGCTTTAAATGACATGTCCCCTTCCCAAAGACTCTTCACTTACCCTAACCATTAGAGGTCCGACATATCAAACATGGACCTAATTTTCACTTGACATGGGACCACCTCCAGACCACTCAGGACCCTCCGAAACACACTCTGGGAAGGGTCCCGTAGCTTGACCCGTCGGCGGCAACACTTGGAGCAATTTGGCCCATTTTGCCAACTCGGGCAACCCCCACAAATGACACCTCCACGGACTCGGGGGGACCCCCTGAGCACGCAGGACCCACTCCCACCTCGATCCGACACTCGTACAAAACTTGGAAAATGAATGGGAGTCTATGGCAGCTACAGGAAGGGGAGGGGCCAGGGCCACCAAACTTCGTAGGCAGGTGGGGGGGCCCGGGGGGAGCATACACACGGAGTTTGGGCAGCCTACCACTTACACCTTCCGAGATAATCCACCTGAAACTCCATTTCCAATCAATGGGAGTCAATGGCAGCTATGTCTTAGCAATGAGCTACAGCAACCAAACTCACAGGGTACGTGCCCACCCTCCCTGGGACTCTCTGTGCCAGCTTTGCTCCACATGACTCTTATACTTTGGGAGATAATCCACCTGAAACTCGGACTTTTCTGGTTTTCATCCTATATCCTAACCCTAACCCTAACCCTTACCCTAACCCAGTCACCCTCGAGCCTAACCAGTCACCCTCAACTCTACCCAAACCCTAACCAGTCACCCTCGAGCCTAACCAGTCCCCCTCAACTCTGGCTTTAAATGACATGTCCCCTTCCCAAAGACTCTTCACTTACCCTAACCATTAGAGGTCCGACATATCAAACATGGACCTAATTTTCACTTGACATGGGACCACCTCCAGACCACTCAGGACCCTCCGAAACACACTCTGGGAAGGGTCCCGTAGCTTGACCCGTCGGCGGCAACACTTGGAGCAATTTGGCCCATTTTGCCAACTCGGGCAACCCCCACAAATGACACCTCCACGGACTCGGGGGGACCCCCTGAGCACGCAGGACCCACTCCCACCTCGATCCGACACTCGTACAAAACTTGGAAAATGAATGGGAGTCTATGGCAGCTACAGGAAGGGGAGGGGCCAGGGCCACCAAACTTCGTAGGCAGGTGGGGGGGCCCGGGGGGAGCATACACACGGAGTTTGGGCAGCCTACCACTTACACCTTCCGAGATAATCCACCTGAAACTCCATTTCCAATCAATGGGAGTCAATGGCAGCTATGTCTTAGCAATGAGCTACAGCAACCAAACTCACAGGGTACGTGCCCACCCTCCCTGGGACTCTCTGTGCCAGCTTTGCTCCACATGACTCTTATACTTTGGGAGATAATCCACCTGAAACTCGGACTTTTCTGGTTTTCATCCTATATCCTAACCCTAACCCTAACCCTAACCCTACCCTTACCCTAACCCTAACCCTTACCCTAACCCTAACCCTTACCCCCTAAGTTCAAACCCTAAGTTCAAACCCTAAGTTCAAACCCTAAGTTCAAACCCTAAGTTCAAACCCTAAGTTCAAACCCTAAGTTCAAACCCTAAGTTCAAACCCTAAGTTCAAACCCTAAGTTCAAACCCTAAGTTCAAACCCTAAGTTCAAACCCTAAGTTCAAACCCTAAGTTCAAACCCTAAGTTCAAACCCTAAGTTCAAACCCTAAGTTCAAACCCTAAGTTCAAACCCTAAGTTCAAACCCTAAGTTCAAACCCTAAGTTCAAACCCTAAGTTCAAACCCTAAGTTCAAACCCTAAGTTCAAACCCTAAGTTCAAACCCTAAGTTCAACCCTAAGTTCAAACCCTAAGTTCAAACCCTAAGTTCAAACCCTAAGTTCAAACCCTAAGTTCAAACCCTAAGTTCAAACCCTAAGTTCAAACCCTAAGTTCAAACCCTAAGTTCAACCCTAAGTTCAAACCCTAAGTTCAAACCCTAAGTTCAAACCCTAAGTTCAAACCCTAAGTTCAAACCCTAAGTTCAAACCCTAAGTTCAAACCCTAAGTTCAAACCCTAAGTTCAAACCCTAAGTTCAAACCCTAAGTTCAAACCCTAAGTTCAAACCCTAAGTTCAAACCCTAAGTTCAAACCCTAAGTTCAAACCCTAAGTTCAAACCCTAAGTTCAAACCCTAAGTTCAAACCCTAAGTTCAAACCCTAAGTTCAAACCCTAAGTTCAAACCCTAAGTTAGGTTTTGCCCAGTGCTCCTATTCCTTAAAATTCAGTGATTTATATTCATAGCTTTTTTTATTGTTTAAATGTATGCACCCATGTTGAACTCCAAAAATTCTTATTGTGTGGAAAACATTTACCTTAAGATATTAACCCTTGAGAAAAGTGTTATGAATCTCTATACTAACTTGTCTTAAAACCTTTAGCTAATCATGTTCTTTTTACAAGGAAGCAGCAAAAAAATTTTTTGGCTTAGCATGATAACTGAATTTTCACAGGTGGAATTGGACCCTGAAATTTTACTCCAATGGAAAAAGCATCAAGTCATGGCATGGAAGGGCTAATGTGCATATGCAAAAGGCAGCCAACTTCAACAATGCACTTAAAGCACATAAGAAAATATCAGGGTGTGCTTTTATTTGCAAGGTGCTGTGCTTACAGGCAGATTGCCATTGTTGAAAGGCAATTTACACATAACTAAGCATGATCCTACAAGGGGAAACTTATTTAAAGTAGATTTGCACTGGATCAAATGTTAAGTGTCAGGTGATATTAAGACACTGACATTATCCGTTTAGAACAGCAGCAATTGATTTAGAGGAATTTTACTATTTAAGGGCAAATTCCTTTTAGCACTTTAAATGGGCCACATTGCTCAAACTAACTATTGTGTTTCAATTTGTTTTTGAACTGAGAAATAATCCTAATGGAACAAACACTAAAGTTTTACATTTCATTAATCAACTCTGACAACATTATCTTTGACATTTAAAATGAATGTCCTCATATGTGGACAGAATTCCTCAGCAACTAGATCATGTAAAAACAATTTTAAATTTCGAATGATTGGGGCCTATTGATTGCAAAAATAAAATAGGATTCAATAATATATGCCATGCAAGAGCTCAGATCTTAGGAGGTTAAACCTATTTAGCAGAACTTGACTGAAATTAACATTTTTGGTTTTGCAGTGAGAAGCTGTTGGGCTGTAGAATTAAAGACAGAACACCAGTTGGGATGCATGTTGCTGTGTGTGAGGCTATTCCTCTAGAAGACTGGACTGCATTTAAGACTCCTGAGTCCTGGAGTCACCTTTCCCACGTGCTGTTCCTGTAGGCGGAACCTGGGAAGGCTGATACGTACCGGGCCCCTGGTTTCAAAAACACACTGTCCGTTAACACCGCAAGGTGGAACCAGCATGCCCAGGAAGCAGAAGAGTTCTCCGTTGATTCTCTGCCGGTCTGTGTTGAGTGCCAGAAGTGTACTTGGTGGATGGGGCACTAACTCACCTTTGCCAAGCTAGAAAAAAGTGAACTGTGCACCAGCAGATATGCACCAGATTAGTATGACTCCCTGTGCAAAAGTGCCCCCAGGAGGATGAGCAAAATCAGCTATAGCAAGTAATCACCCAACACTTCTGGAAAGGAAGAAGAATCTTCAAGATCTCAAGACACCTGCTGGGATTCAAATCATCATCCCTGAAATAAGAACAAAAAGCCATTCTAGTGCCATCATACACCGCAAGACCTCTAGAATGCTCAGTATCGTGGTCCCAAGAAGGGGTCATGACCACATGCAGAAACTTACCTAGAGCAGCCAGCAGGGGGATCTTCTGTGATGAAGCTTCCAGCAGGCAGCAGTTCAACAATGAACACCCCATTCTGAGCCATGGTGCTGATTTTCTAAATGTCTCCAACTTCATTCTTAGTCATCTAGTTTGAGAGAGGAGCTCATTCTGATCGCTAGGGGTTAGGGTTTGGGTTAGGGATTCCGGCATAAACAGGTGAACTAGAAGCCCACATTTGAAGCCCCACATGCAATGCACTATGGGTAATGCTGACAGACATTTTAAAGTCCATTTCTGACAGTCAGAATGATGTTAAGACACATTTCTGACACCTAAGAGAACTTCAAAGATGAAAGTTGACAATATGGTTTAAAGATAAAGGTGACATTTTAATGCTGAACTGTGATTTATTTCCAAAATGAGTTTAAATAACAGTAAAAACTAAATAATGTTTTAAAAAATGACTTAAAGCCAATTTCTAGTGAGCAGAGCAGCATCAAGGTAAAACTTCTTCAACCAACAGAAACTCAGAAAAGAGTTTAAAGTTGAAAACGGTTAAAAGAGCAGAAATTTAAAACCTAATTCCAGCCTTTACTACAGTATTAAGATAAAAATCATTCATCCAACAGGGTTAGGCTTAAAGCTGAGCTGTGATTTATTAAAAAAATGACATCAAAAACAAAGAAACATGGAATAAAATCAATTTAAATTAAGATTAAGTCCCAGCTGGATAGGACATTTCTAGCCAGACTGAATAGGCTGAAAAATTATTGTTTGGTGGGTTAGGACCACCAAACAATAGTGGGTGGGAATCTGCAGAGGATTTGAAGGAGTACACACTCAGTGGGGGACACCTGGGGCCCCTCCCACTAACCATTTACCAGATATGCTAGCAGGTTTTCATCCCATATAATAACCAACATTTGTTGTCCGAAACCATGTGGGAGGTCGCTTCCAAATCAATGTGTTGCATAGCTTGGCTTCATTACAAAATACACACAAATAGCAAACTGTTCTTCTGAAATTATAATAATTATGCAGGTAATGTCCCCTCACTAACCCAGAGATGGGTAGTGAAATGCCTTTACAGTATCTTGCAAAAGGAATCTGACCTCTTAATATGTTACATTTTCTCAACTCTAATCCATAAACCTCAGCATGTTTCATTTGGATCATCTTTATGCAACAGGCAGCAATGCTAAAGTTGAAAATAGCTTCTGAGCACAGCCAGATTACATCCGGCATGGAAATGCCTCCCTCTAGTGAACGATGAAAGAAACAGCAAGCGAAAAGGTGTGAAAGAAATTTATTTGCGAAAAACAAAACCATTGTAGGACAGTCACTACAACACAATTAATAGTTATGCTGCTGAAATAATTATGAAACAGTAATTCAAACACTGCTAAAGTTGAAAATAGCTGCCACTATTTTATTAATACAATTATTAGGATTATAGTTGTTTTGATTTTTATGGTTGTTTCTTTGTTTACCATCAAAAATAATTTCCCAGAAAACAATAGTTATTTTTACAGGCATCTATAAAAAAATGTAATGAATGAACATTGAACTTAAAATTGTTAGGCCTATCAGCAGCCAATCAGAGTGGAAAACAATATTCTTCTTCTCAGCCATTTTCTGATATGTAAGTTGCTAAAATCTTGAACAAAATGGCAAGATAAAATATGTCCAACAATACAAGTTTAGACTTTGAACTATTTGCTTAAAGACTGAGCTGTGCATCATGACAGAACTGCAACTATATCAATCATAACTCTTCTTTTCTTCAGTGATTTAGTCAGTTTCTGCTGCTGCAGCTCCGTGCTGCCTTCAGGAGAATGGGACATCAGAGTATCATCCATAAAATCCCACCCTCATGGCATTTACCAAGCAAACCAAAACTTTCAGTAGAAAAACAAACTCTCCAGATTCTTTTAATGCCTTACAAATGTGGGTTTCTTGAAGGACTGGAGTGGGCATGTCCCAACCAATAGTTCCTGCAAATATGGGACAGAAACATGGATCTTTATATAGACCTGTCTATAGATTTATAGATTTATAGCTTTACTGGACAGAAATTACAAAGAAAAAAGCTGGTTCTTAAAAATCCTAATGAGTCAAATTGAAAGTGTCCTGGAGTCACTTCAGCCTCATGACATTAACACTGACATGAAAAATATTGAAGAAATAAATATATAAAATAACATCTCATTACAACATAAATAATAAGTTCCCTTCTATTATGGTATGTTAAATATATTTCTTCTTAGTACTAGATGTGTTCTCAACAAACCCAACATTACCTTTATCTGAAAATAGTGTCTGTTTATTCTTGCCACACAGTCCTCTGTTTTAATTATTGCAGAAAAGGTCTTGCCATACAACTTTATTCCTCTGTATTTGATTTAGTTTCTTCTTGAATTTTGTTATTCATTCATTTCCATTCAGTTTTCTTTGATTACTATTAGCCTTTCATGGTTTATTGTTAGTTTCTTTCCTGTTGCTAGTTTTATTTTATCGTTTTTATTGACCACCAATAATCTTCCCTCATCATATCAGTCACCTGCTAACCCTAACCCAACCATAAGCTCTTGATTGTTTTAAAGTTCGTTGCTCCAGTCTATGTTCCGGTTTTCCTGCAATGTGCGCGTCGTTTTCTCGGAGCGTATCGATGGAGAAAAGCAGATAAATGCAAACCTTTTAAAACGATAGAGAAAAAATAACTGGTATTTTGATTCATATTTAAAAGTGATGGTACCACCATTGCATACGGGGCCACTCACAGAACCTGTAGACTGTATAAAATGAAGACTGACTATCGTGGCATAAACCATCAAAGGATTTTTATTCTGTAAATGGGTTCATTTTTCTGAGGGACACAAAGTGAAAGAATATTGATTTTAGTGATTACATGTTTATCAGAGCAATATTCTGCTGATCTTCTATGGAAACAGGCAGCAATAAAACACTTAATATAAATTAAAGTGTTTTATATTAAACACTTTAATATAAGTTAAAACACTTCACTTATAGGTGACATGATCACATAGGTACAGAAATCCTCAATAAAACATGGAATATTAGAAAATCAGACACCAGACAAGTGAACCATTTGCGTTTGTAGCAGGAGAAGCGAAACCATCGATACAGCTGCAGCCAGGCATGTTTTAATGTAACACAGTACAGTTTTAGCAAGTTGCTCAAAGTCTAAACTGGTATTGTTGTGCATTAAAAGAGTAAAGTTCTTCGAACAAACTTTTGTAAAAATTTCTGCCAGCGCCCCCTGCAGTTCCCTGAATGCCCACCAGGGGGCAGTACTGAACAACGCTACTCAACATTTAGTGACTTTTTTCGTTTTCCCTTTCCTTGGGTTTATTGTTTTATTTCCTTCAAATTTATGTCAAACACTTTGAACTACCTTGTTGCTGAAAATGTGCTAAAACAAAAAAAGACCTCAACTGAATGTGAAAGAAAAATTGTCTACGCTTCGTTCTACCTGACTGACCGATCTTGCAAGTTATTTCTTTAACCTCAGGATGTTCAGGCCACTGCAGGAAACGACATCACTGCTCAAAGCAACCGTGTGTCAAAAACTCAAGACACGCATTAATACATCATTTTCAAGTTTATTCATTCTTTGTTTTAACATTTTGGGGAAAAGTTTTCTATATTTATGTTTAATTCAATAAAAATGACAAAGTAAGCATCACTTATTGCAGTGGTGATGCAAATATCTTAGTGCAAAGCATTTTGAAGGATTCATTTTAAGGAATAAAGAAGTGAAACCTGCAAGGCACAGAGCAGGGAAAAATAACCCACAAACTACAACTAAAATATATTCCACCCACATGACTGGAAACATTTACATTATCATTTACCTCAGGGTTCAACATAATTGTTCAATAAATTTAACAAGGATGTATGAAACAATTTCATTTTTCAGCAACAGAAAACTACAGCCAACATTTCCTGCTTTTATTCTGAAACAACCTGCTGAGTTTGCAATAATGTCAGTAACCATATTCCGTAGGAGAGCCACAGACAGGAAGTGACATCACTGCTTCTTGCTGAGTCTCAGGAAGCGCTGGGACTTTTGCCTGACCATGTGGTGCTGCTTCTGGGCGTCCTGAGCTTCCCAGATGGCTTTGTGCAGCTTCTGTTGGGAAGAGAGCAGCATCACACACTTCCTGATCCGTCGCTATGGCAACCCCTCTGAGGACTGCACCTTTCTCTCTTACATTCACAAACTTTATGGAGATTGGATGTAAAAATAATGATAAAACAAAGCAAATAGTGGAACTGGAAGGAAAACTGCCAGTAGGTTTTTCAGAAATCAAACTAAATGTGTGGTGAGAATTTAAACTGTTGATCCAGAAACGTCTCTGGATCAAGATGAGTTAATAAATGACATCTAATCTGGTTACCTTATAAATTACAGATCTGTGTCTAAAATCCTTGAGGCAATAGTTGCTAATAGTTATGTGAGCATATAAATGGTAATAAACTGTTGAAAGTTACTGATGATTTTCTCTTGGCCTCAGAAAAAGGACCGGTTCTGGTTCTGATACAGTTGAGAACAGTATTCCTTCAGAAAGGCTTGAACAGCTCTGTCCTAGTGGAGTACCACACGGTTGGGTCCTGAGACCCTGAATAGTTTCTAGACGAAGCTTAAAACCTTCGTCTCTGATGAAGCTGAGGTTATCCGGAGCTACCTCTGTAGTCATGCTGTTACAGGCTGCTGGAGGATGAACTGACCACTTCTCTTCACTCTACTACATTCTCCTACTACTCTACAATTTGCGTTATCTGATGTCATTTGAACTTTTATTTTGAGGTTCTCTTATTTTCTTTCCATAGAAGGTACACCTGGTTCTGTTCTGTTCAGCTGTGGTACCTGAACGTTTTCCTTCAATAAATGATGCTTCTGACCTCAACTCTCAAAACCTACACAGATGAAAAACTGGAAGGTTTTCATAAATATTAAGGAATCGCTGACTTAAACCAAGATCCCACATCTTGCTGAAAACTTTTTTGTTTTGCCTTATTTCATGTGAAACAAAATTTTTGGACTAAACTAGAACAATAATACTTGGTAAGACTTTATGCTTTTGCAGTGCAGGGTTTAAATCTGGTTTGTTTTTGGTCTCCTAATGATTCCTCATGGCTGCTGCGCTTCTGTTCTACATAGAAAGTTCTCCTAAGTCAGGAGAACGTTTCCTTTTGTGTCTCTGCTGCTCTTCTCAAACCTTCAGTCGGTCATGGCAGACGGCTGCTTGAGCAAAGGTTCTGGCTCTGGTTCTGCTGGAGGTTTCTTGCTGTTAAAGGTGAGTTTTCCTGTCCACTGTCACTATGTGCGTGTGAACTGGAAACCTGAGCTTGTATGTGTGGTCAGTGCCGTCCTCTCTGTCGGCCCGCTGTCCGTTTGTGAAAAATCTGTCTGTTAAATTTGATTAGCATGTTAGCGCTGCTATCAAAGCCAGTTTGTTTCAGCTGAGGTGAGATGTTCTCTTCCCCTGCCTGGTTTAGATCCAGTCATCCGTCACGGTTAGATTATTGTGACTCTTTGTACTCCGGGTTGGAGCAGAGCAAACAAAATGCTGCAGCTCGTCTGCTGACCAAAACCAGGAGGCCTGAACCTGTGACCCTGGTTTTACCAGCCCTCCTCTGGCTCCCTGCTGCGTTAGGAGACAGTTTAAGGTCTTATTGATGGTTTTCTGTGTTTTTGGGTCCTTGGCGCCGCAGTGAGCTCTAGCAGCCCAGAGGTCGGCTCGTCTCCCTCTGGCTGCTGAACTCCAGACTGAAACTCGTCTTTCCTCCCAGCTTCAGCTGCAGCTACAGAGAAAATGAGGGAAGGAAATGGCTGCAGCTAAAACTCCTGATTGTTTGGTTTTATTCACTCTTAGCTTTTGGAACCTGACACTTTAATATTTGGCTTATTAATGTTATTTTCCATTTCATCATTAATTCATCTGTGATGTTTGTGGTGAGGAGCTTTGGTTAGTTGAGGCTGCTGGAAATGTGCTTAAATTCAGCGGGTCATCTTGTCTGATCTGAGATCGTAGCCGAGAGTGGGTGGGCGGAAGGTGGGTGGGCATGCGTGGGTAGGGAGGGAGGCTCACGACAGGCTCAGAGAAGGGGCAGGGTACCCGGACACGCCGCGAGGCCCTGCACCAGAGATCCAGGGACTCACCACATACTGGTCCATCCTCCTTGGGCCCCATCCTACCTTCCCCCAGACTGGGGGCTAACCGCCTATGGGAGAACCGAGAGCCCCTATGTGCCTAAACGTGGACAGCGCGGAGACTGGAAGTCCACCGGCAGCCACGCCTGCACTTCACGGAGGCCTCGACCGAGGCGGCACCCCCCCAACCTCCCCCTCAGAGAGTGAAGTGGGGAGAAGGAGGAGGGAGGAAGCGGGAACCGACTGCATCACGCCAGGCATCCCAGAAGGTCTGCACTTAGGGGGACAAAGGCCATGGTGGGACAGGGGGCGTCAGGCCATGGTCCAACCTCCTCCCGCCCCCTCCTCCACAGGCCTGTGACCAGCCCCAGGGGCAGAAGGAGAGCCCCGGGGTGGGGTCTCCTCTTCCGATTGATGGCAAAGCGACCCTCAGAAAGGTGTAGCCCCAGGAGGAACCTGGGGCCAAAAGGTGGATTTGTAGTGTCGATGATTAATGTGTCCTGCAAATCAGATTAGTTCTTGCAGCATGAGTCGAGTGATCCACCGCTAAGAGTGGTCTGTTTTAGGTTTTGAGAGGACAAGCTCAGAGATGAGGGGGTTTGACAAAGCAACCGACTGGCGTTCGACTCGCCTAGGACCCTGAGCGGGGCCCCCACCACAGGCGCCTTCGGTGGGTGGTTGACTAGACGGTGGAGCAGGTCCGCTGCAAAGTCTGACCGCCAGAAGACGGAAGGAGAGGGGGGGAGGCGTGGGCCTTCCTCCGCAACCCAGACGGGGGGGGGGGAACGGTGCAGCGGGCCGGATACCGGCACTGGGAATGGCCGTATGTGGGGGGGCTGCGAGACGGACGGAGGCTCCCCACTCCCAGAGGAGGTATGAGAACCGTCGTTCGCGTCCCACACCCAATGCCTGGCTGTCGAGACCCCCATGCTGGGGGTTATGTGCAGGACCGGCGAGCCGGCCCCGCACCTTTGGCAAAAGGTCCGAAGACTACAGACCACCACCGCAAAGAGCGAGAGCCCGCTTAGAGGTGGGCCAGCCCCAGTGCTGCGGCGTCTTCCCGGTAATGATCCTTCCGTAGGTTCACCTACAGAAACCTTGTTACAACTTTTACTTCCTCTAGATAATCAGGTTTGATTGTCTTTACGGCATTCAGCTGAGGGCCCCTGCAAATCACCAGATGGGCCACTCCGACGACTTCACCAATCCATCTGATCGGTAGTCGCGACGGGCGGTGTGTACAAAGGGCAGGGACTTAACGCGAGCTTGTGACCCGCGCTTACTGGGAATTCCTTGTTGATGAGAGACAATTGCAATCCCCAATCCCTGTCACGAGTGGGGTTCAGTGGGTTACCTGCGCCTCTTGGCGAAGGGTAGACGCATGCTGATCCACTCAGTGTGGCGCGCGTGGAGCCCCGGACATCTAAGGGCATCACAGAACTGTTATTGCTCAAGCTCGTGCAGTTGTCACTGCCACTGGTCCCTCTAAGAAGTTAGGACACCAGCTGCACTGGGGCCGCATAACTAGTTAGCAGGTTGGAATCTCATTTATCGGATTCAACCAGACAAATCGCTCCACCAACTAAGAACGGCCATGCACCACCACCCACAATATCGAGAAAGAGCTATCAGTCTGTCAATCCTTTCCGTGTTAATTTCACTCAACACGGTTTCCCGTGTTGAGTGAAATTAAGACGCAGGCTCCACTCATGGTGGTGCCGTTCTGTCAATTCCTTTAAGTTTCAGCTTTGAAACCATACTCCCCCTGGAACCAAAGACTTTGGTTTCCCAGACGCTGCCCAGCGGGCATGGGGAATAATGCCGCCGGATTGCTACTCAGCATCGTTTATGGTCGGAACTACGGCGGTACCTGATCGTCTTCGAACCTCTGACTTTCATTCTTGATTAATGAAAACATTCTTGGCAAATGCTTTCTCATTCGTCCGTCTTGCGCAGGTACAAGAATTTCACCTCTAGCGGCGCAATACGAATGCCCTCGGCCATCCCTCTTAATCATGGCCCCAGTTCAGAGAGAAAAAACCCACAAAATAGAACCGGAGTCCTATTCCATTATTCCCAGCTGTGTTATTCAGGCGACGGGGGCCTGCTTTGAACACTCTTAATTTTTTCTAAGTAAACACTTCAAGCCCCGGCAAGACACTCACCTAAGAGCATCGAGGGGGCGCCGAGAGGCAGGGGCTGGGACAGACGGTGGCTCGCCTCGCGGCGGACCGTCAGCTCGAGCCCGAGATCCAACTACGAGCTTTTTAACTGCAGCAACTTTAAGATACGCTATTGGAGCCAGACTTGTCCTCCAATGGATCCTCGTTAAAGGATTTAAACTCATTCCAGTTACAGGGCCTTTAAAGAGTCCTGCATTGTTTTTCGTCACTACCTCCCCGAGATGGGAGTGGGTAATTTGCGTGCCATCGAAAGTTGATTAGGCAGACATTCGAATGAGACTTCGCCGCCACAAAGGGGCAGCGATTGGCCCCAGGTTATCTAGAGTCACCAAAGCAGGCTGGGGCGGGCCCCTCGTGAGAGGAGCCACACCCCGCATGGGTTTTGGGTCTGATAAATGCACGCATGCCCGGCGCCCCCCCGCAGAGGGGGCCGGGTCAGCGCTTGTTTGCATGTATTAACTTTAGACTTGCCACAGTTATCCAAGTAACGGTAGAGCGATCAAAGGAACCATAACTGATTTAATGAGCCATTCGCAGTTTCACTGTACCGGCCGTGTGTACTTAGACTTACATGGCTTAATCTTTGAGAAAAGCATATCCTACTGGCAGGTTCAACCAGGTAGACCCCCAGGCAAGCATCGCCACTGCAGTTTCGGGTTGCCCCGGTATGCTATAGAAGGAGAGCCCTTTGGTCCGGGGGAGAGCCCTCGGCTGCAGCTTTAATACTTTTTCTGGAAACCGAAGCTGAATGCGTATGAGAAACGTTGACTTCTGGAGCCGCCACCGTGGAAGGCCGTGTGGAAGGTTGGTACCAGCCGGGAACCACACTCCCAACGTAGCGGGGCACCATGGGAGGACGCTGCGAGAGACGGGGTCGTCTGGGTGTCGCTACCGATAGGACGGCCTCAGACGGAAGCAAAGAGCAGGGCAAGTGGTCCTGGAACATTTGTGCCCGGGTCTGGAGTCGAGCCTGCATGGCTGGAAGAACCGTCTGCTGAAGTGCCGGTGCCAGGCACCGGGGCCAACGGGGGCCCTCCATGGCAGGCCACATGTGCTGCTCGGTCAGGGATATGTGTGTGTGAGGTGTGTAGGGAGACATGAGCTGGAAGTCAGACCTTCAGCAGGCACGTGGCATAGACAAGGATCTGCTCACTGTGCATTACTGTCGGAACGACAGCAGTTAGTCTTTGCACTGCCTTCCACGGAGCTCCAGCCAGAACCAGAGAGCCAACAGGGCCTTCAGAAGTCCGGAGGAGACTCACCAGATCGGCCTGAGCCCGCCACATTGCCGCCCCAGTGATCCAAAGAACCAGAGAGCTGTTTCTTGGAAAACGGCTAAAAGGGGCCAAAAATGAGTGAAAATGCCCGAAAATGTCTGCAAAACGGGCTTAATAGAGGCCTTCGGAAGCCCCCTGAATGAGCTGGAAGTGAAAAACTTAGGTATTTTTCCGTTCAGATCCTCTCTTCTATCTCTCTCCTATAATCCCGCCGGCAGGGTTTTTGTCTGTATGTGCTGGAAATCCTAGCTATCCGTTTGTGCAAATCCAGGTTTCAAATGCTTCGTATGCCCCGGTGACTTTGAACGGTTCTCCCATCTCCTGTGAATGTCGTAGAAAACATTCGACCGCACGGGGCTATTCTGTGGAACACGAGCTATCGGGCCATGGTGCATTTCTCCCGGATTTATTCATTTTTGACCATTTTTCGAGCTAGCTACTGGCCCGAACTTCTGCAATTTTATTATTTTTTTGTGCCTTCCACGAATGGTTTAGAAAAAAAATGGACACCACCATTCCTCGGGCTCTAACCTTTCAGCAGTATATAGTTTTCCCGAGGGAAATTGATTTTAACGATTTTTATGGATGTTTAAGAAGGCCGGGGGACCCATGCTAGCATGTGGCCTGAATCTGCAGCGGCTCACCGCTACATCTCCCCCCATGGAGGTACAAACTTTTAGTTTGGCCCAGGCTACAGGCAGTCACATGTGCTTGATCGGGGCAATGTGGGGAGTTGAATGATCCAACTCTTGGATCTCGTGGTCCCAGGGAAAGGGCATTTTTGACAGTTTTTATGAAATATGGTTCTTGATTTTGCTGCTCCGGGGAAACGATTTAAAAATGAAATCAACACACCAGGCTGTTCTTCGGACTCTGGGCTACCCGCCAGTATATAGCTTTGCTGGGGGAAACTGATTTTTAGTTTTTTTTCTGGAGGTTGAAGGGGACAGTTTTGGCTCAAATACTGTGTTTCATTTCTTAAAATTCAGGGAAATGGTTTAAAAATCAGACAACCGCACCAGAGTGATCCTGGGACTCTGGGCTTTCAGCCAATATATGGTTTGCCTGGGGTGAATTTAACTTGTCAATTTATAACTTGTCATCCATTTATCTAAATGTTTTATTTGGTGCAGATCCTGATCTTTGACATACTTCCAGTCGTTTGATTTTAGACTGTCTATTGGCTAATTTTGACTTATCAACGAAGAATTTCCTATCAGTGTGAGGATTCTTCCTTATGGGGTATCCTCATTAAAAGAGGGGCTCTAGAAACACCTCTCTTGTAGAATTTAGTTGAAACAACTGGGCCTCTAACCCTCTGGGACTTTAGTCAAGTTGTTTTGACAAAGACTCCAACCTGGACTTTAGCTGAGAAATATCAGCTGGGCCTCTAACCCCTTAAAAGCGCTTAAAGTCTAGAATATACAGGGCTTCCAGTACGCGGAATGACCCTCAGTGTCATTATAACCCCACTGACCTGATTGAAACTAATTTATTGCTTTTCTCAGATCATCCACACCAAACATCCGTGTTGTTCCATGATATTGATGTGGAGGTTGAGAAGCCAATTAAACTACATGCTTACAGAATAAATCCAACAAAGCGTGTTTTAATGCAACAGGAAGTGGCTTATCTGGTTGAACATGGTTTAGCAGTGCCCAGTAACAGTGTGTGGAGTTCGCCCTGTATTTTAGTCCCGAAACCAGATAACACATTTCGGTTTTGTACTGATTACAGAAAGGTTAATGCTGTCACGAAGTCCGATTCTTTTTCCACTTCCTAGAATGGAAGACTGCATTGATCGTGTTGGCTCCGCTAAATTTGTCACAAAGTTGGACCTGCTAAACGGTTTTTGGCAAGTCTCGTTAACAAAAGATTTCTGCTTTTGTAACTCCTGATTATTTCCTCCAATATACCATTATGCCTTTCGGGTTGCGTAACGCATCCACTACATTCCAACATTTAATGCAAAAGGTATTATTTGGAGTGAAAATTTGTGAAGTATATCTTGATGTAGTCATTTATTCTGCTACATGGTCAGAACATCTGGAAACTCTCTCAGACGTTTTCGTGATGCTCCTCTCACATTGAATCTGTCAAAGTTATTTTAAAAAGAAGAACCACAGATAATCTATAATTTTTTTCAGCAGAGATGTTGGCAATTATTTTAGCATTGTAATGGGTGTTGGAGGTGAAGCCTAGTAAGGTAGTTATCTGCTCAGATTCAATGTCTTGCTTAACCAGTTTTATAAGTGGAAAATCTGAAAGCTGTCAAGATCTTTTAGATGAAGTTACTTATTTAATATTGGTATAAAGCACCAGAAAATAAGTATTCACTTCACATGGGTTCCAGCACATAAAGGAATTGTAGGCAATGAAAAAGTAGATAAGTTAGCAAAAGAAGCAGTTAAGGCAAGAGAAATTGAATATAATTTCCCCCTGAGTAGAGCGGAAATAAAAGTAATTATTCAAGATAAAATAAATAATATATGGCAGGAGAGATGGAATTTTGTGTAAAGGTGTACGGAGCCTGGTGCTGCAAGGTTTGAGACCTTGTCCTGTTGTGGGCAGCGGGGCCCGGCTAATACCCGTGGTAAAACGGACGGCGGAGTCCGGTGAAAACAGGCACTTAAATTCCGTGATGTGATAGGGAAAGGGATCAGTAAAAATTAGCCAATAGACAGTCTAAAATCAAATGACTGGAAGTATGTCAAAGATCAGGATCTGCACCAAGTAAAACATTTAGATAAATGGATGACAAGTTATAAATTTGACGGCCGTCTAAATGAATGTTTTGATTGTTTATTCTATGTTACATGACTTTGTGTTTTTATGTTTGTTATGATGTAAAGCACTTTGAAATAATGCCTTGCTGCTGAAATGTGCTATACAAATAAAATTTGATTGATTGATTGATTTAGAAAAAAGAGAAAGGCATTTACATAAAATACAGAGGGAGGTAATTATGAGAAATAATATTAAAACGAATAGGAGAGAGGAAATATGGATTAACAGGTTGAGGATTGGGCATACTAGTTTAAATAGTGGTTTAAAAATAATAGGGAAACATCCATCAGGTGATCGTTCTTATTGTAGGGAAACAGAGGGAGTAGAACATGTGTTGATTTATTGTAGAAAATATATAACAGTCAGGAAAGAATTGGAAAGGGTAATGGGGAGTTCAGTAAATATGGCTAATTTATTAGGGAAACATCAATCACATGTTATAATTCAAGCACTTATTAAATATTTAAAAAGTACACAATTAGCTGAGAGGATTTAGTTTGCATGTGTGTGTGAGTGTATAAATATATATAGAATTTTGTTATTTTAAGATTTGAAAATGTATAAAAAAATTATTTCTGAATTACATCTCCGTCCAGTTGATGGCGGTAATACAGACAGTTTGTAAACTGCCAGAAAACGCTATAGAAGAAGAAGAAGAAGATAAACACAGAAGGGGAAAACTCAATGAAGATGTTACAGAAGTTTTTGCGCTGAGCAGCTGTCATCAGAGTCCGCAGTTCCGAGTGAGTAGTTCTAATCCACCAGTGAGACATTGTCGCTAACTGAAGTGGGCTTTCTGAAACAACAGTCATGCTGGAAGCTTTGATTAACTTCTCTGGCTAAGTATTAGCTCCTTAGATGAGCCGAACTGCTGCTGGTGAGCCTGTGTTAGCTGGAATTATCTGAATACAACGGAAAACCGTTCGGTCTTTTGATTTTTATTGGGGCCTGCCCATAGCAATGCATAAGTGAGCCTTGCAGTGACAAAGGCGGTCCCTGCCCCTTTTATCCTTGATGCCCCTCGTGCCTTTTTTGAGTTTTCTTTTTTTTAAATCTGTATGTCAGAAGGCATGTTTATGCCCCATAGCAATAATATTTAACTAAATATAATCATTTATCGAAATAAACTAGTCTGGCTGCCCTAAGTCTAATGTTGACTCTCAGTTTCTGCCTCCATGTTATTCAGACACCGGGTCCATGGTGAGGAGGAGGGGTGCGGACCTGCGCCTTCTTAATTATCGAATATTCATACCAATGTATGAAATTTAAAATTTGAACGGGTTTAAAAATGAACAGAATATTCAGAATATTTTGTTCATTTTTAAACCCGTTCAAATTTTAAACCTGATAGAATGGTAAAAAAAAAAAACTACTTAAATTATTATTATTATTTTTTGTAATTTGTAATAACACAGGAAATTCAAATGGAAATTTGTTGTATTTAAATATTTTTTTAATATCATGTAAATAATATGAGCATTAAACCGTAGCATTGTACAAGAAATTATTTTGCTTATTAATTTATACTTCATGGGATTCTTTTTCAGGTTCAGTCCACAACTGAGGAGCATTACTACAATGTCTTACAGACAGACTAAGGAAGAGCTGGATGCTGAGTTTGAGAAGTTCCTGAAAGAGGTAATGCACTTAAAAAATGGCAGCTAGTAAGCTCTCCAGAAACTGACATTTAAGGGTTAAACACTAGTCTTGCATAAATCCACAGTTTGAAATTTGACTTTGGTGCTAAGCATCGTGAACACACTTCAAATGAGGGGAAAAAACCCTTACCAACCATTATTGAAATTACTTTGCCACATTTTGCTTTTCCTGTGTCAACCACCATACAGAAGACACAGAGGAATCCACTATGTTTCCTCTATCTGCTGAAAAAGCATTGATTCAGAGACTGGATTGGTTGGTGCAGCCTCCTTTGTCTGTGCGAAGTGGCACTTTGCTGTCTTTCCATTGAAATTTAGTGACATTTTTCAATATGAAATATCTTTGTAGTGAGTTCTTGGAGCTAGGGATATCAGCCATTTGATATCATCAGGTTGAAAAATGACTTCATGTCAATCAATTAGGTCTGTCATGCTAAACAATAAATCAATTAATCGCACAATAAATTAAATGAGGG
Source organism: Poeciliopsis retropinna (assembly GCA_010277075.1). NCBI lineage: Eukaryota > Metazoa > Chordata > Actinopteri > Cyprinodontiformes > Poeciliidae > Poeciliopsis > Poeciliopsis retropinna. The sequence goes on along the minus strand of VMRM01000046.1, from coordinate 1,180,539 downwards.
CAATAATATTGCTGATGTTCAAGCTATAATGAGAACAAATAAAGCTGTATTCCTTCTAATTTGACTGGTTCTAGTTTTAATCAAACCTTCCTTGTTTTCACATTTTGTTCACAAAGGATTGATGGGGGGCTTAAAAGTTTAAACTCAGTCTTATTTATCACTAATTAAGGTTACAGGATTGTATAAGGACCTTGATGCGATACAAACTACAGTTTGTACAATATAGTGAGTATAAAAAAAGAGACTTTGTTCATTGAGAGAAAACAGCATTTGTTTTTCTTCCGTCTGCCTCAACTCTCCCTGGAGCGCTGTCATCTCTGCTGGTAGCTGCTTCCTCGATAGGATATGATTCATGTACACTAATATTACATGGCTATTACATAGCTTCAATCTCGCATAGTATTGATACCAACATCTATTTAGCAAGGTTTAGTAATAAAGAGTGTTATTAAACTAAAATATTTTAAAGTATAGGGACAAAAATCCCACAAAACAACGTATTTTGTTCTGATTAACCGCCAAATAATAGTACGACATTGCAGATGGCAAGCAATAGCCATTTCTAAATATATTTACAAGCTGCCTGTCATGTAAACTAAAACCATGAAGTAATTCAGCAGCTTAATGAAAGCCAGGTAGAAAATAAATAAAGCTTACCATAATCTGCAATAACATAAAACACATGAAACGAAACTTTAACAGGTAGGATGTATTTATAAGAAATCTGCTGAGTAAGCAGTATGTGTTGTAGCATCGATGTGTGCATGCGCATTACCATAAGGTAGGACAGATTTACGGGTAGCACAGATAAACAGAACACCGGTGGAAAACGGCCATTAGAAAAATAGCCTCGTAGATTTTCTACTTCTGAGTTTTTGCATTTTGTTTTTCTTGGTGCTGGATTGTCATTGTTTTGGCATTTTGTTTGATCCAGTGTCTAAAAGTCTGTTTCAGATGACTCTGTGGATTTAAGCAGCCCTGACAAGCAGCCCAAAACTAGAAGGAGCCAGAAATCCAGTCAGAAACCAACAGATTCATGGTGGCAAGATGATGAAAACAGCAGTGGCGGTAAGTCTGTCTAAAGGACTCTTTGTGTGTGACTATGACCTAAGAAAAGACACCACAAACATTTTTCCTTTTTTTAGAGTAATATAATTATATTGATTACATTCTCATTTTTCACATTTTTTCTCAAGAAAAAAAACAAAACAAACAAACACAACAAAAACAAGCCAGAACTTAAATAGGGGGTGGCTCCGAAAAAAAACCGGTGGAAAAACTCTGAAAGCAGCTTTTTGGATGCAATCATTAATTGTGATCCAATCATCACAATCAATGATTGGATTGTGATGTCAATCCAATCATTGACATCACATTTCAAATCAAAGCATCAATCTGAGTAATGGGAAGGTTTTTAAAAAATCTGCCATAACAGGCTTGACATATTCCATCTACTTTGACCATATCTTGTAGAAAGTGTCCCTCTTCACATTTACTGAGAAAGTCTCTCCAATACATAAATCTCTTTCAGTACAGTACCGTTCGAGTAGTGGTTCTTAACCTGGGTTCGATCGAACCCCTGTGGTTCGATGAGTCGGTCTCATGGTTTTGGTGGAGCCTCTGCCGCAGAGGTAAAGACACAAAGTCATGATGACACGCCCCACTTGGCCATCACTTGCTTCAGAGGATCACATGGCATTGCTTGGCCAATCAGTGCTGCTGGGAATTTAGTGTGCGCAGTATTCAACGGCTGTCATAATTGTATGTCTTGTGGTTTCTTTCTCAATATTTTAATCCATACTAAACATGTCGAGCAAAAAAGAAAGTGGTCGGACAAATGTACAACATGGGTGCTCAATACATCGACCGGTTGATTGCGGGAAGGTTTTGAGTTGATCTCAGCAGTAGGTGACAAACTGAAGGCCACCAGGACGCTGAGACCAGAACTACTTCTTCTGACAGGCTTATAAAAAATATTCACCAAGATCCAAAACGTGTGTAGCTTCATTAAAGAATAATAATTTTAAAAAAATCAACAAAATTTGTTAAAATTAATAATCAGTAATTATTGTTTCAATAAGGTGTTGCGCAATTTAATTGAGGAGCAAAACACAATCTCAGTCTGAAATAGTAGAGATTGGTGCAATGGGCAAACCCATTATAAGCATTTATAGCAATGCCTGTTTGACATTGCTATAACTCAGTTTACTTTTTTCTGTTTTCTTTCCCATGTTTTTCTTTTTTTTTTTCCACTTTTCACAGCAGAGTCATCCAAACGAAGGTTGATTAAAACCCAAAAGCCCCTTACTGAGCACAGCAAGGGTAAGATCAACTTCACTAGACTGACATTTTTTACAGATTGCGTAAAAGTTAAGAACATATGAATACTTTTGCAATTCCCTGTATTGGGGTACATTCAGGTTTACTGACCAATTATCAGAAAACAAAGCTCTGTGCTGCTTAGATGACACATTCAGGCTGTTAGATGACATTCAGGCAACACAAACATTCTCTACTCTTTCTTCCTTTCTTTCTTTTCCTTTCTTTCTTTCTTTTGTCCTTCCATCCTTCATGCTGCCCATAGCAGTCAGCAGTGATTCCCATCAAAAGTCTGTTACCAAACTTCGCAGCAAGGCTTTAGATTCACACATCAAATCTGACAAGATTCCCACATCAACGACTTTGGATGTTTCCCAAATCCTGGAAAGAGACAGAGCTTCATCAGAAAGTCGAAGCAGTCCCACTCATGAAACCCATCAGAAGGTTCCAGAGAGGTGCCCTGATGAAGCCAAAGGCCTTCCATCTGCTAACACTGATGGTGCACTCCCCCATAGAGGCATTGACGGTAACCTCACTCCAAATCTCAAACAACTGCCTTGATTTCAGGAATAATCTACTATCTGTAAAGATAATCTTACTTTGTGTTTGTATCCTTTATCTTCTTTTTGTTTTCACCTGTCTTTGGTTGATGTGTTCTATGCCTTTGTATCTGTCAGTAATTGGCTAAAATACCTGTAATAAGCCATTTAACATTGAGCAGGTGATTGTGGCATTTTGCACAAATATATAGTATTTTATTTTTTACATTTGCTATAGATTTATTCTTGAAAATCTGAGTAAAGGCTTCTGTATCTAGGACATCACACTAGGTGTCTGTGTGGGTGATTGTAACAATTACCTGCTAAGCCCTGAATTCAATCAGAGGTGGATTGAATTATTTAATGTTGCTGGAGTTAGATAGACATTGTTTATTAAAAGAGGCATTATAAAGTTTTTAAACTGTTCCCTGCATGGCAGATGGTAACTACTGAAAGCCTAAAGCTGATGTTTTCTTAATTTCCAGCTCTTCCGAGATCTGGAAAGTCTTTTAGAAAGTCTTTGAGGGACTCCCAGCCTATTCAAGAGGCAGATGACACAGGATGTTCTGGAATGGGCAACACCACAGGCAAGACTGCACACAGTGGGGAGTTCAACAGTGTTACTGTCTTTTTAAACAGACCTCTACAGGAAGTCTTTACTTTACACATTCATCACCATCTGCGACAACTCTGTGAAATAAAACATTTAATATGAGTTACTTTAGAATGGAATTATGAAACACCTAGGCTGTTTTCTGAAGCTTCTGTGGCTAATGCTCTCCAACAACTTGCCAATAATATTTTATATGGCATTGTGTTTGTCAGGAGCAGCTGTGAAAGCCTGCTGATGTAGGTTTGTTATATCCAGTTATTTCCTTGTTATAATACAATGCATTCAGATCCAGATAAAAATGAAAAAAAAACAACCTTTCCAGCTAAGGAAGCACTGCCAAGTGCATTGAGTTATTGAATAGGAAGAGATATGTTATTGAATAGGAAGAGATATGTATGTATATCACCATGTATATCATGGTGATATACATCACCATGATATACATGGTGATGTATATCACCATGATGTATGGTGAGGAAGCATGTGGGGACAGTAGGAAAGGAAGAATTGCCTTTTGACAAAAAGAAGCCTCCAGCAGAATCTGGCTTGCAGTCAGTCAGGGAGGAGCTATAAGGCAATTTAAAGATGAGCGTTCTACAATGACAAACATTAATCACAAATGGAAAGCAACTCCCGTTTAACTCCAGTCCTCCCATCCCAGCAGTTGCCCTTAAGGTGTCAAATAAACTAATCAAACAAAAATGAGATTACACACTCTGAAGGTCTCAAGGAGCTTTATGTTAAAGTTAATGACTATTAGAAAAACACTGAACATGTATAACTTGTCTGAAATCATTGTCAGGAAAGAGGCATTGGTTCATCTGATAAAGAATCAACGGTCTAGTTAGAGCTGTGGTGGGAAACTAAAATGAACTGCAATAATATTGGAATGTAGAATGGCTCAGACTTCCTTCTGATGATTTTTGTACAGAATCATCAAAAACACCAGGTGGGAACATGAGTGCTATAGGCCTGGACACTCTGGAGGAAGAGGAGGAGAAAGCCAGGTTCTTTGCGCAGATAGAGGCAGGAGCTCCATCAGCTATTGATTATTCCAAGCTGAACAGAGAGTTGGATTCAAGCCGTTCTACCTTTGCCACTGAGCTCAGGTATGGAAGAAGCTAAGGGCATTGATTAGACTTTGAAAAAAATCTTGTAAACATTCTCCAGATACAATGCATTGTAAATTTTAACAGATTTCCTGTGTGGGAGGCATGTTCTGCTGTTCTGCTGTGCAGGGAACATAGGGGGAACATACCTCCCCATAGGGGATTTGACAGAAATCAAATGGCAGACCTATGTCATTTGATTGTTCTAACTGCTTTTCAGCACCATCTTTGACCTTTGGGTATGATGACACAGCCATCTGTGTGACGATGGTTCCTTTGTAAACCTCTGGACTGTGAGGTGATGAAATCAATGAAATGGTTTCCTTGCAGGAAAGAGGATGGGCCAGCAGTGGAGCCTTCTGCTGTGGCAGAAGCTGTGGGAGAGTCTTCAGGTAGGAGGGCAATTCTGAGGAACAACCCTGTTAGAGTCTCTCTGGATTTCCTCATCTCTCTTTTCTCTCAGCCCACTCTGGCTCCCCACAATACAGTGAGGATTTTGAGGATGAGGATGGCATAAAAGAGTCGCAAACGAAGGTTTGAAAATTCACTGTCTACCTATTTTATCTTCTTGCTTATTTAACATTTATGTGTCTTCATCTAAGATGCATAATGTAACTATAAATCCCCTTTTAGAATTTTTTATTATGAAATGTTAATGAGATCACTTTTTCTATTTACTCTCTGTTGTTAAGATCAAAATGATCCGCACATGTAAAATGGAGAATAGCAACTAAGCGAAAGCATACCACACAGTTTTCATCATTGTGAGTGTATGAAGAGTTAAGTGTGACCATAATAGGTTGGATAATTTGGAACGTGTCTATATGTCTAGTACTAGGGATGGTCTGATCTGGATGCTTACTTTCCAATGATCTAGCAGGCATTTTTTTGAAACACAGGTACAGTCCAGTACTTAAAGGTCGATAGCACTTAAATATTGCTTCACAGTCCAAGATTTGATCACCACTACACTTTCTGATGCACCAGTTTGGCTGTGATAGATGTCTTGTCTCAACCAGTTGAACATATCAAACGAACTGTCTCCCTATATAAAAACAAGAAAAACGGAGAAAAGAGGGGATTTGATGTAAAATGTTGAGCATTTGGCTCGTTGGTTGTTTTAGTTTGGTTCTGGTTAATCACATGAGGGCAAAATCCAAGAGAAAAACATCCTCTTTTTCTTTGGAAAATAATTCTTTTGCTTTGATCATTGTAGTATTTTCATACAAATATTTCAGATCAGTGGTGAAATATCACCTAACTAGTGTGTCATTTCACACACTGCTTAGGTGTATCTGTCAAATGACTGACAGACAAGGAGTTGCAGCAGCCAATACTGTGTTGCTTTCGCTGTCAATGTGTATCATGCAAACATTTCAACAACTTAAAGTGTACTGTCTAAAATAGTTGTGCAAGTTATGCACATGAATACATAAGCTGTAATGGAGCCAGGTGACCAAAATATTTAACAATTTTTTTCTCCTTTTTCATAATTATCTAGACATAGTTGAGCTCAATAGTATCTGATTGAACAGAAACTGAAAGAAGACATAAAAAAAATCCCATTAACTGAATGAATAATGAGTTTCCACTACTTGTTGCAATCCCTTCTAATACTGGCCTAACATACTGCCTGGTACACTGTGTGTATTGTCTGCCTTATTGAATAAAAAAAGTCTACCTTGATCATTGCTTTTTTTTTTTTTTTTGCTAGGTTAGATATTGTCAATGTTTCATTGACCAGCAATTGGCTAGAATTGTTAAAATTGTGTCACGAAAATAATTCCAGCAAGTCAGCTGCATGACTTGCTGGAATAATCACAGCACACTAATCAGTAGGTTTAGTACTTCAGCATTTCTTTTCATTTGTTTGAGCAATCAACATTTCTTTCTCTTTCACAGAACTCTAAATTGTCCCCAGCTCTCTACAAGAGGTAGGGGAATGAATATTTTATTGCTTAGGTGTGACTGTCGAATGTTCAACTGCTGGCCCATTTCCAGCACCTTTTTACCAGTTATATATGACATATATTCACATGTCAGATAAAACTAGAGCAGAATGCTTCCAAGGATGGTCAATCTTTGGAGCCAGGATGTGTAGCTCAATGCAGCAAAATGTTGAGTTGAGTCAAACTGGTCTCAAATGGGTACTGAAGCTTTTCTGTGTTAAAAACCACCTAATGCATAATCCAGCAAAACGTGGCATTATGTTGGTTATTTCACCAACATTTCTCTTAGTATTTCTCTAACTGAGAAATACTCAGTTATAAAATGCTGCATATATCAAACATGATTTAAAAGTTATTTGATGCCCTGAAATTGAGCATCTGTCTCTTGAAGATGTCTCCAGTTGTACGATTTTAATGTTGTGTGGACGTGAAATAATGTATGAGCAACAGACAATCTCAATTTCCCTACAGGATTAATAAAGTTTAACTTAACTTGAAGAAGTCCCTGCTCATTCTGACGCTCTGCCTTCAGCACATCATCACAACAATGCATCTCATTATACTGTTAACAGCCATTCCTATGGAGGAGTGCACTGAGAAGTAGTTCCAATGATCAACATCAACATGAAGTTAACTCTTAAAGTGGAGGAAATGCTTTTTCATATTTTCTCAGTTAAGAGAATTTCCTGTAACTATATTTTTGTGCTTTGTGCACAAAAATATAGTTATGGAGAATAGTAATATAGTAATAGTAATATAGTATGGAGAATATGGGGGAAACATTCTAATTCCATTCTGATTTTTTTATCAGATACTTTATGTTTTGATTATGATTGGTATGTCAGTTTATCAGGAATGCTATGGAGTCCATCAAAATGTGCTTTCTGTGCAGGCCAGTTATATGAACAGAGTGGAGGGTCAGATGTGGAGGCTCTTCAGGAAGCTTACAGACAGATTCACTCTGTGGAGGGCTGCGATAGTCAGCACTGTCTCCCTCTAGAGGATGAAGGGGGGACCGACAGGCCAGTCTCTCCACCGTCTCATCCTCAGCATGCTCAGCAGTCTCTGCACCCTTTTTCTACCAACAACTCAGGTCAGACACCACTTCTCACATCAACTCTGTTGTTTTTTTTTCTTTTAATCTTATCATAGACAGTTTAAGCCGATATATTTCATGTCTGTAGCTCAGGATGTGGGATTGTCATTTTTGCACCAAAATGATCTCCTTAGATCCCATGTTAAAGTATTTTAGGACTTTTTGCCTCAGTCAGGGTTTCTAACAGAACATCTTGAAAATTATAATTAACTTCTTGCACAGTGGAGGTTGCATTTCAATTTTTTTGAATTTACATTTTAGTTCTTGGTTAGATGTTTCCCATAATACACCCTCATGCACATAATTCTATAAGCTATTAAATGAACAGTTTAGGTGCAAGGCTTTTTGAAGGACTTGAGGACATCTTCTGATATCCACTTTGTGTGCTGAAATTGTTCCACATTCCCCTAATAGTTTCTGAGTCGACTTTTTGGAATTTGTTCCACTTTTGAGTTGCAAGTTTATAATTAAAATTAAGCTGTCTAATCTGAAACTTTTGTCTCATACTTTCTGCAGTAAAATAAAAATGTGCATGTTCTTATTTTTGATTAGCATTTTCCACAGCAGTCGTCAGAATCGGATTCTCTTGATTAAGGAGATAGTTAGAAATGGCCAGGCTGATTCCTGTGATGTCTCTGTTTCGATGTATCAGACTTGCCCACAGCAGAGGAACTGATGAGGCCCATACAAGCAGAAGACCACACCAGAGGCTTTACTCTGCAGCCTGTCAGGTTAGATCCATGGACTTTTACATCCAAACATTACATAGTTATCACACAATGCAAACTAGAGTCATGAACAACTCACAGATGGATTATAAAGCATAATATAGTCCCATTATTATTGATGTCAACTAAGAAAGAAAGAACGGTCAGTGTCATGAGCAATGCTGTTTGATTATTGAACTGCATAAACCATCTTAGGTGTAGCTAAGATTGTTTAATACATATATTAAACAATCTTAAAGGAGTTTGTAATCTCCTTTACAAACAATAAAGGAGATTTAATACAGACGCATCAAGTTTTTTTCCTTAATTCCATGAAACAATCAATTAATAGTTATAGAAGTGGCAGCATATACACTGCTGTATATGAGTGTATGCTACATATACAGCATACACTGCATATATGCCTAAAGCCCCACACCTAAAGCCCCCCCCACAACAATATAATGCAATTATATACCCATATAATTATTATATTAGTGATATAAATTACCAATATAAATATATTTACCATGTTTTAAATATTTTACCAATTACCAATATAAATATAATTTATATTACCAATATTTATATTGGTGGAGAATATTGGCAATATTTTCCACTAATTACCAACTGGAAAAAATGAAGCAGCTGTCTAGGAACCATGTATACTGTACTTTTATCTAATCAGCGATGATGGCCATTTCTATCTGATGAACTGATTTCAGTCTGGGACTGAGGATGTTCCCACATGTGACTCCATCAGAGCTGGACCTGGAGCAACCTGGACAGAGCCACTCTAGAACCACAGAACCCCCCGACCTTGACCTGACCTCCAGTATCAGGAAGGAAGTGGAAAGACTGATGCAGGAACAGAATAAACATTTTCCCCAAACTCTGCCACTGGTTGGGAACGCAAAAAAAAAACCTGTGAGGAATGCCGAACTCTGAAAAGCAGACACGCACACATGCGCACACACCTTTTGAAATTCAATTTGCTTATACATTCCCCTTCACAGACATCCAAGGGCTCCTCTGTGTTCCGTTCCTGCATGCTGTCTGAAAGGAAGCTTTCTCTCGCTCCGACCAGAGGCAGGTTCGGGGACAGCAAGGCAGCTGGGAAGATGAGCAAAGCTGCTCCCACACCTAAAGCCCCCCCCACAACAATCAAATCTACAAATAAACTAGAACAAGACAGTGGTGGTGCTGCAGGTCACTGTTGTCCCTGAACATCTCAACGATATGTTTGTTTTATAATGATTCTGTTGACTGTATGTGTGAACATATGGTGTGTTTGGCCAGCAGAGGCAGGTGTGAGGGTAAGCAGTGAGCTGGTGGCGTCCGTTCAGTCCCTGGTGGCTGTCCTCAAGCAGCAGATACACACCAGCAGTCTCCATCATGCTGCGCCTCAGGACTGCAGCTGTACACAAGCCCCTCCTCAGGTCGCAGTAAGACAACAATTCACTACAGTGAATATCATGTATTCTATGTGTTCACCTGCACTTATCAGTACAGTTAGGCCATGGTGTGTACATGACACAGAATCAATCAGTCTGGGCTGGATCTGCTGGTTACCTCAAGTTTATGTTGCCTGTGTTGAGTTTGTTCAGTTAGTGTTCTGACTTCCAAACGATCCAGGACAGTTCTGTGATTGAGGCATTAAGAGCACAGCTGGCCCACAAGGAAAATGAGCTGCAGATGATGAAGGATGATGCTGAGGAGGTCAACTCACTGAGACAACAGAACTACCTGCTGCAGAGCAAGGTGCAAAACACACTTCACATTAGAATACATAGTTTCTAACAGAAACATTCCTCTATGTATTCACCTGCACTCACCAGCTGATATTTACTCACATAAATACCAGTTTAAATGACAATCTGTTCATTCAACCAGAGTGGCTCCTTCTGGTAGCCAACCAACACACACACACACACACGCATGCAACACTGGATCTGGGTTATAATGGCAGTGTTAGCAGTCGTTTTGCAGTTAAAAGCATTCAGCTTGGTCTTTAGCATGGAAACCAGTTTCCAAACGCACAGAGTGAAGAAATGAACATAGTTGGGACTGTTGTGATATTCAATGTCCATTTATTCCCAGGCATTTGTGAATGTTTGCTTTGTTCCACTCAGCTGCGTAGTGCAGAGGAAGCCAGTCAGAGGAGATGGCTGGAGGCTGCAAATCCTGCCACTGAGGACAAAATCCAGCTAATAGAGAAAGAAATGAAGGAGCAGGAGATACTCATCAAAGGTTACCAGCAGGTCTGTCCCTAACCATTCCTCCTGAACATGTCCTAATGTCTGTTGTTAACCTGGGCTTGATTCTCATTTAGTTTTTAATTCCCTCTCCTCATACATGGGTTTAGTCAACTACTCCTCTATCTCTGTGTCATGTAGACCAACAAAGGTGTAAAAAACACATTTAGTCTGCAGTCTGAACACACGTCACATTTCATCTACTTTTTATATCATTGACATGAGCATGCATTATAATTCTGCACCAGAAGTAGACATAATAAATCCAGGCATATACAATTCAAATGATGAAATAAAGAACAAAGTCTGTCACTGAAGCACGTCGAATTTCCACCACTCGTGGTCCTAGTACAAACAGACCACTCTACAGACGCTGCAGTCAATACTCCGAGGCTTTTGCTGTTACAGTGAGAAAAATAAGTGTTTGAACACCCTGCGACTTTGCAAGTTCTTCCACTTAGAAATCATGGAGGGGTCTGAAATGTTCATCTTCGGTCCACTCTGAGAGACATCATCAAAAAAAAAAAAGAATCCGGAAATCACAATGTATGATTTTTTTTTTAAAGAATTTATTTCTATGTTACTGCTGCGAGTATTTGAGCACTTACCAATCAGCAAAAATTCTGGACTTCAAGACCGAAAAAGTCCATCTTCTCTTCACTTATTATTCTAAATTAGAAGCACCTGTTTAGGTTGTTAGCTGCATAAAGACTCCTGTCCACCCCACACAATCAGTAAGACTTCAACTGCCAACATGGCTAAGACAAAAGAGCTGTCCAATTACACAAGAGACTAAATTGAAGACCACCACAAGGCTGGACAGGGCTACGGGGTGTCGTTGTGCAACATTAGCTCGAAGCTGCCTGGAGGATCCAACCAAAGGTTCCTCTTTTGCACTCACCTTTCTTAGGTGATACGCCACAAGGTGACATCTTGCATAGAACCCCAGTCCAAGGGAGATTGACAGTGATGTTTAGCGTCTTCCATTTTCTAATAATTGCTCCAACAGTTGATCTTTTTTTAGCAAGCTGCTTGGCAATTGCTCCTGTCAAGAAAACCTGAGATCATCCCACTTCCCCATGCTGTAGATTTTAGTTTAACAGTAACAATAATTAAAGTTACCTTTAAAATTAATCACACAAGTGACATCTAGACCCAACAATAGACTTAAACTTCAATAAAATAAATCTGGTTGTGTGTGTTGTTTTTGTCTCCTGCAAACTTTGCTTTAATTATACTTCTTTTTTTCTATCTAATCTAACAGATTAGATTAGACAGAAAATGTAATCTAATAGATTAGCTCAATAATTTCCATTGGCAGAATTTATTGCTTTCTCTTTTTCTCTCTTTCTACCAAAAATGGGATGATTTCATAATTAATATTCTTGTTTCTATTGTGTTCTTGTAATCTTTTGTCATTGCCATTACATTAGTTGAAAATGGTCTCAAAACAATACTATCGTTTATCGCAAAAACCTCTGGGTAATACCCTAACATAATAAATTTTCATTCGGCAAAATTTGTTACTGTGACAGGCCTACCCATGACCATTTGGATGCTTGAGAGGAGTCATGGGAGAAAGTTATGTGGAGAAAGTTAAGTTATGTGTGAGTCCAAAATAGAGCCTTTTGATCTTAAGGTGCATGCACACCAAAAGCGCTTTGAGCATCAGGCACGTCTGGTTCACATTCAAAGTGTAAATAGAGGTGCGTTGAGGCCCGTTGTGGTGCGTTTTGAGTGTCTAGCATGGCGAGATTTGAACAGTTTGGAGCGTTTTGAGTATTTGAAGCGTGAAGAGCTCTTCACGCTTTTTCAACAGAAAACGATGACTAGAGCTGATGCGTATGACGCGCCCTCGACACGCCTCCACATAGACTTTGAACCTGCAAAGCGCTAGGTGTAGAACAAAATTGAAAGTATCTGCATTCAAAGTGCACACGCATAAAACTTGAAGCATCGGATGCATTTTTGATGCGCGTGGCACTTTTGGTACGAATGCACCATTAATTCCACTCTCTATGTTTGGAGGATGAAGAAAAACACTATCCCTACTGTGAAGCATGGGGGTGGAAGCATCATGCTTTGGGGGTGTTTTTTTGCACATGTGACAGGATGAGTGCACTGTATTAAGGAGCGGATGACCGGGGCCACGTAGTGCAAGAATTTGGGGAACAACCTCCTTCCCTCAGTAAGAGCATTGAGCATGGGTCGTGGCTGGATCTTCCAACATGACAATGACCTGAACCACACAGCCAGGATATGTGCTTTGGAGCGCTTCGGAGTGGCTCTGAAGGTTCTGGAATGGCCTATCCAGTGTGAAGTAAAACTGGATGTGTCTTACAGGAGAATGAGAAGCTGTATGTAGAGATGAAGGCTGAGCAGAGCCGGAGTAAAGCCAATCAGGACGCCATGTTTAATGAGAACCAGGGGCTGCTCAGCCAGCTGGCTGTCACCAGGTAACTGTTTGCTCAACAGAGCAGTGGGCTGTGAGAGCTTTTATTTCTGTCAAATGTTTTTTCAAATGTTTGTGATCTCCATCTTCATCAGGGAGCAGCTGAGAAGAAGCTCCAGGCCTGTGAGCAACGTGTGTGCAATGGATCACACTAAACGCATCTCTGATTTGCTGGCTCAAATCAACACCCACCAGGTCTCTAACATTCTGGATAAAGTGATTCTATGGTGCTTGTCCCAGTCATCTTCCATATTATAATGTGTGTGTGTGTATGTGTGCAGCTGAATGAGGCCCGGCTGTGTGAGGAGAACAGCAGGCTGGAGCAGGAGAAGCAGTCCCTACAGGTGGAGCTGCAACTGATGAAACAGGAGCAGCAGCTGGCCAAAGCGCAGGCCTTCTCCGCCTCAGGTCACAGCAGCTCATGGCTGGACTTTGTACTATCATGGCTGCATTCCTCAGTCCTAAACTTGTTCACATGATCAACATCTGCACCACCTGATTCAAACCGTGGGTCTCTTGGAGTCCTTCCAGACAGACTGCTGGCTTGATGTGTTTCAGGGGGAGATGAGATGTCTGAGCTGCAGGGCCTGCAGCAGCAGCACAGGGAGGAGGTGGCAGCTCTCAAAAACAAGCTACAGTGGTTTGCAGAGAACCAGGAGCTGCTGGACAGAGATGCTGGCCGGCTAAAAGCAGCAACAGCTGAGATACTCCAACTCAAAGAACAGGTGGGGATTCTCCCTCATGCTGCGTGTTTATGAAATGAAGATCAAACTGTGGAAGGAATTTTATCTTTAGTTTGAGAGCAGCAAATGTAAGGTTCCATAGAGATAAAAGATTTTTGTTTGAGTCTCATATGGATTTCTTCCCTGCAGATGTGACTCCTCATAAAGATTATGTCCAAACTGTCAAGTTGTGTTTTCTTGTTTGGAGTTATAGTATCATCAGGCATTCAGTTGAAATTGAATCCAAGTATGTATACACGAATAATACATGACTGCATGCTGATTTATTTTGGGAAATATTTGAGTCTTTCTTTGTCTTGGTTGTAATAATTAGATAGCATTTGACCTAAAGTCATTTTAATTAACTTTTTACCTTTCTCTAACATAGAAGGTTCTCTTGAATCTTTGGTTCTGTTTCTTTTTATTCCTCTCCTCTACCTTCTCAAACCCCCAGTTGGTCGTGTCTGATCAGAACCTGGCCACTGAGCCGTGCTAGATGACAGTATTTTTCCGTCGCTACATGTATGAGTACGAGGGATTACTGTAAAGTCAATGAGACAACAGAAGGGATTGTACTGTTGCTATGTGCTTCAGGACTGAATGCTCATGAAGCATTCACTCAGACTCAATTTTCTGCTGGGCCTCTTTAAACAGAAACATTAATAAACTATGAATAATGAGCTGAACTTGATGTGTTATTTGATAAATAGGATCAATTGGGATGTATGTCTGATTGGACTGAATGGTCTTTTTATATAGTTCTTGACACTTGACTCTGTTGTGAGTCAGTGCAATATAAGTAAACTGAATTGAAAATTGAATTGGAATGAATTCTCCCACCAATGTTTTCCTTTTTGTAACTATCAGCCGGCTCCTGGTGTAAGTCTGGTAGGCTATTTGACCTCTCAGGAATTGTAGAAGTTATTGAAATAGTTTGGATGGTGGCAAAGACTGAGGTTTTAAACTCGACTGCTGAGGAAAGAGTTGGAAAAATCTCTTAAATTAACAAAGAGTAATGAAGAGAGTTAATTTAAAGGCAGAGCCTTTATGGAAATACTTTAGGTTTTAATGGATCATTCCTCTGGATTGTGACCTTCAGGAATTGTTATAGCTGAAAAAGAACCGTTCAAATGAACCATTTGCACAAAACTAAACTGTTCTATTAGCTACAACTCAAGTAGAGTATGTAGAATGTCAACTCCAGTCTAGCATTGAAGGCAGACTGTTTTTGTTCCAGGTGGAAAACCTGAAGAGGGAAGTAGGCAAAAGAAGCAGCAATGTTCAGAGAAGAGCCAGAGACAGACCTGCAGACACAAAGAGAATGCAGGATCTGCAGCGGCAGGTTCATCCACACCAAACACATTCATCAGACTAGCCAACTCACCTTTATGCATCTGATGTACAGCTAACTGCTCCTGTGCTCACCAGGTGAAGGAATTGGAGCAGATCCTGCGAAGCAGGAACCCAAACTCATTACCAGCCCTCATCTATGCTGCAGCCACGGCCGCAGGCGGGGAGAAGGCCACCGCCAGCGGGACGCACCACCCCAGCACAGTCAATGTTCTGCTGGAGCGCAGGATTCAGCGGCTGGAATCTGAGCTGGAAAGTCACAATGAAGAGGCCAAGCGAACCCTGAGGGCCATAGAGCAACAGTTCCACCAGATCAAGGTCACAGCTGCAGCTGCAACATGAGAAAATCTATGACGCCAACCTCTGTCACTTTTAGATGCTTATATAAAAACCTTTATTTATACAAGAAAATTCTCTTGGCACTCTCATTTTCATTCATCATAACAAATAACATAAAAAGAAAATTATTAGTTTGATGCAAGAAAGTGTCAGGAAAAGGACCAGCACATGCTGAGTATTTGTGTGTTGTGTTCTGTAGCTGCGCTACGAGCAACAGATATGTGAACTGGAGCAGCAGCTGAAACAACAGCCCACAGCAGCGACCAGGGTGGCAGAGGCGGGGTCAGATGCATGGATGTCTAAATGTCAGCTTCTAGAAGAGGAGCTGCGGTGGGTCCAGGACAGACACCAGCAGAAAGACAAACTTCTGCAGGACCAGATAAAGTCTCTGCAGCAGCAGCTCAAACACAAGGTCAGCCTGAATTACTGAAGCTGAATAAAAGCAGTTAGCTATGGTGCTTCACACTTCAGCAACAGGGCCAATGACATCAGTTATTGGTTATGCAATAAACATTACATTTTGTCAAATGGCGTCATCAAAATTATCAAGCAAATATACATCAGAATTGTATGTATTATACTTTATTTAGTTTAGTTATGGAGATCTATTATGACGTCTATTATAAAATCATATAATAGATCTATTATACATGTTTGGTTCTGGATTCAGACCAGACCAGAACCAGAAGACCTGAAAGGCCTGGGTTCTTTAATGTATTGTAGTCCTAATCCCGTCAGTGATTGAGAAACTAACTAACTTCTCCTAGGCACAACCGAGTCCAGGGCGACACCAGCGCCAAGCTGAGGCGGCTTTTGGAGGCCGGATCGAGCGGCTGAACCAGGAGCTGGCCACGAAGAGCCGCACCATTCAGGAGCTGAGCCGGACCGTAGAAAGGCTGCAGAGGGAGCCCAGGAGCATGCTGTCTATGCCCCGCCAGCGATCAGAGAGCCGTTCAGCAGAGAGCAGAGCGCAGGAATCTGCTGCTGCAGCAGATAGCAGCACACAGGCAGGAAGGTTTCCTGCAGCTCAGTATGAGAAGACCTACCAGCCCTCTGTGTTCACAGGTCTGACTCTGCTCTGCATCACTTCATATAGTCCTACAGCTGGTCATACTGATCAGCAACTGGATGCTAAACTAGCCCTCCTATCATCTCCCCCCACCATCTGCACCCCACCCCTCCTTCTTTGGCCCCCTGTTGCCCCTTCTACTAAAAGTTTCCAGTATTCTCAAATCCAAAACTTGTCAGCACTCTTACGGCTATAATTATCCACTCCCGTGAGTTGTGAAGTTCTGCTGCAGAAACACATCCAGTTTTGACCCGTTCTGACAACGTGGCTCTCCGTTGGTAAGAAAAAGTCCTGGAAAGACCGTTACTCATGAGGGTGCACAGAGCCTGACTTTGACACAGCAAAGACGCATATATTACGTGTGGTTACGCATTTAGCTTGTGGATTCATGTCAACATAAACCCCAAATGCCTAATATAAAGTTCCATCGGTGGGTTAGATTTAGAGTCAGAAATATTCCAGAAAAAGATTACAGGCATGTCAAAAAGAGCTCAAGTCGCTCTTATTGGCTCAGAAAAAGCCATTTCATAACATTATTGGTGGAAAGCGGTGTCAATCAAAACAGGGGGGTTCTAGGCTGCCTGTAATGGCAGAGATTAAACCCTTAAATCTCAGCCCCGGAAAATACAATGGAAAAAACGGCACGCGGGCGTTCCGGTGTGGGTTAAGGGTTTATTAACTATTAATTGATTACAAAATTAATTTTTTAATTGATCCATCCATTTTTAACATGCTTATCTCTAGTGGAGTTGTGAAGTGAGGTGGTGCACCTGAGTGAAGTTCCCCTCCCCTCCCACCTTCTTCACATCAAACAAAATTGGTGTCAAACGTTTGTGCTAAGTTTGTGCAGCAAAAATTTTCGTTTGTGCTGCTATCATTTTAAAGATATAAGAAACGTTTCTAGAGGTCATCAAATGTCAAGCAGCCACCCACCTTCTTCAAATCAGACAAAATGGGTAATCAACTGGACTCCGTTTGTGCTGGTTTGTGCACCAGATATTTTCGTTTGTGCAGCTTTGGCTTTGAAGATATTAATTAAAGGTGAAAAGGTCAACTATCCCCCCCACTTTTCTGAAATCAAACAAAATAGGTGTCAATCAACTCGACTCCGTTTGTGCTGGCACAAACTGTTCATAAACAGTTCATTTAAAACTGCTCATTGACATTTGATGAAATATCTAGAAACATTTTTCTTAATATCTCTAGAATGATAGCAGCACAAACGAAAATGTTTGCTGCACAAACGTAGCCAAGTTGATTGACACCTATTTTGTTTGATTTTATGAAAAGGGAAGGGTTGACCTTTTGACCTTTAAACTTAAGCCAAGGTAACACAAACGTTTGACACCAATTTTGTCTGATTTGAAGAAGGTGGGGCGGCCAACTTCACTCAGATTGCTGGCGTCTATCTCCAGCGGTCAACGGGCGAAAGGCGGGGTCACCCTGGACGGTCGCTAGTCCATCGCAGGGCTACTTAAGCTACTTGATGTTTTACTTTAATGAGCCAGTAAAGGTCATGAGCTCTGCTTTTGACTTCCTGTCTGGTGGATGTCCCTCCTGCTGTTAGGAAACCATGTCTCTGAGCTACAGCAAGAGAACGAGGCTCTGAAGCAGCGTGTGTTACTGCTTCAGCTGCAGAATGAGCAGAAGAAGGAGGAACTGAAGGTCAATGCTGTTCAGGCAAAGGAGGAGCTGTGCAGGTCTGTACATCTGAATCAACTTACTGACACTACAGGGGCCTCAAGTAAGAAAGAGCTCATAGTTTTCACATTAAAAATTGTCTTACGGACAAATTTAGAAAAGTGTGGCGCATAAAAAAAAATCAGATGTATAAAGCATCGCATACCTGCGCTCTATTTCCCAATTTGTGGGAAATAGCGCGCAGCTGCTGGTCCGCCCTTCACATATGTAAATTAAGATAAATCCCCTGAAGGCTGCCACCAGGTGAACCAAATCAAATCGAATTTTATTTGTGTAGCACATTTCAGCAGCAAGGCGTTTCAAAGTGCTTTACATAATAAACACAAAAACACAAAGTCATACAACATAGAATCAACAATCAAAAACTACATTAAGTCAAGTGCCATAACCAATAACCATGGCAAGTCCTTGCTTGTATCAGTATTTAAAATAGCAGTTATTTTATATTTTATTTAAAAGATATTTTTAGGGCAGATAATATCACCTCACAAAAATTCAAAATAATACATTTTAAAGGAAAAATTTTTAAATAAAGGGATTCAAGTGTAAATGCTTGTTTGTGCAGAAGAGCGTTCAGCCAGAATTTAAAGAAAGACAACGTCCCAGGGAGTCCTTTGTGGTTATTGAGGAATATTTTAATAATATTCTATTTATAAGAATATATAGTCTAAACAGTGAAACTGTAAAATATGGCACCGCACCTTTTCACCACTGTGATTAAACACAGTTGAATGGGACGTTGCAGGCTGAAAGAAGAGTTTGCAGAGCAGCTCTCCTGTGTGAAGGCTGAACAACTCAGGGTGCTGGAGCATCTGCAAGCCACCCATGCCATGGAGCACTCATCCTCCAAGGTGGCAGAACTGAGCAATAAGCTCAACAGCCAGGAGGTACAGGTTCACTCTCCCACCAGCCTAATGTTAATTCCCAGGTGAAAATCCATTCCATTGCTTCAGCTCTCCATCTTCTCTCAGTTAGCAATGAAACACCTGCAGCAGCAGCTGAAGGAGCTGCAGGAATGTAAAGAGGCTCTCTCCATCTCCAGGCGCAGAGAAGAAGCTCTGCAGAAGCAGGTGAGCAGCTTCTACCCTCTCCTCAATACACTATTTCAAAATATGGTGCCGCACAGTAGCTTATCTCTTTTATTGAGGGTTTTGTGTGTTCACAGGGTTTCTCATCTGACCTACACTATATTCCCAAAAGTATTTGATCACACATCCAAAATATCGGAATCAGGTGTTCCAATCACTTCCATGGCCACAGGCAGATAAAAAAGCAATAAAACACCATGACTTTATGGACCTTGCTTTGTGCTCTGGTGCACAGAGTCTGGTGTGGATGAGCGTGACTGGCCTGCACATCTCAAACTTTGGGATGAACTAGAGTGGAGACTGAGGGCAAGGCCTTCTAGTCTAACAAGGCCTCGCTTCTTGTATGTGACCTTGCAAATGTGCTTTTGGAAAAATGGTCAAGAATCCCAATAAACTCTCCAAAACCTCGTGGACAGCCTTCCCAGAAGAGCTGAGGCTATTCTAACTACGAAGAGATATTATTGAACCTTATGGATTAGGAATGAGATGTCTCTTAAGCTCATATGTGAGTGAAGGCAGGTGGGCCTTAACTCACCTGTCTTCAGTCAAGGCTCTCAAGGCATATTTTTTGGCAATATAGTGTATTTCCACGTTTGCTGTATTTTTTTATTTTTACATTGGCTTTCTGTTTGCCAGTCTTCCACTTTTATTCTCCTCTATTTGCCACATTTTTGCAAATTATTGTTGGTAATCAGGACCTGTATCAGGACTTGTATCAGTGTTTGGCTTGTAATTCTTTAATTATGAGAAATTTTATTTTTTAAGAAAATTCTTAACTATTGTTCAACCTTTCATGAAATATTTTATGAAAAGCCTCTTTCTCTATGCCACGTAATCTTGAATAAAGGATCGAATCAATTAACAAATTATGATCAAATGAAATACACAAAAAATAACTTCAAGCCTATTTTGACTATCTTGTAGATGCTATGGTACACAGAGAGACTACTGTACACAACAGTTTTAGATTTTTTTTACTTCTTTAATAAAAGTTAAAGGCCTCTAGAACACAACCTGAACTGATCTGTAATGAGGGAATGATACTAACACCTGCTCCATATTAGCCTCTTACCCATGCTGCTGTGTCACTGTCAGGACTTCAGACTTCACCTCCTCACTTACTCTATGCTTACTCTAATGTTCTGTTCGTGCTTAGTTAACCAGACTGCTGCAGGAGCTGAAAGAAGCTAAAGAAGCTCAGAGCTCTGAGCTGAAACTTCTGTGCAGTCTGGAGAGGAAGATCATGAGCATGGAGCTCAGACATGAGCATAGAGAGAAGGAGCTGCAGCAGGTACCACAACACACACTTTATCTGGTAGATGCTGACTTGTTTCTCTGCTGGCGCTCCAAGCTGCCAGGACGTGCAACATACCTTAGAGATGATGCACCAAGACCGTACTGCTGCTTTGTTCCTGTCATTCCTAAAGCCAAAAGCAGGATGAATAACAGCACCTGTCAGGAAAACTCCTGACAATGGAAATTCAAACTGGATACAGAAACATAGTTCCATGATTATTTAATACATGCAGATATTAGCTTGAGGTTTGGATGTGACCTGTCTTTGCAGGTCGTTGCCGAAACGTATCAGATGTCAACAGCTGACCTGCAGTCAGAAGTGGAGCGGTGGCGGCGCCTGGCTCAGGACAAGAGCAGAGAGCTGGATGCTTTCCGCTCAGAGCTGGACTCCATACTGGACATTCTGAGACATCTGCAGAAATATGGAGTGGTCCTCCCTACTCTCGAACCTGGGCGTATAGACTGCCTCCTGTAGTGTACTTACTGTTACCATGGAAACTTCACAGTGCACAGTTTGCACTGTAATGTTAGCCAGCACATAGAAGACACTGTCCTGTTCTCTGATCAGTGCTTCTAACACAGGCATTTTCAAGTTTTTGTATGCAGCCTGTTGCTGCGGTTTTTCCTCTCATTGTTTTATTTTTTAAATATTTTTTAAAATAATTTTTGAATTATTTTATTTTGTCACTTTAATTATTTTACTTTGCCAGAAGTTGATCTATCGTCAACATTATCTTTTTCTTCGTTGTTGAGATACTTTTTATACTCTGCCAGCTCAACTTGGCTGCATTGTTTACACCAGGGATCAGCTGATTGCGCTGAAACCAACAGGTGTTCTGTTTTTCTGTGCTACATGTAAATTCGTGGCCTGCCACAGGCTGGATTTCAGCCTGATTTAGTCATTTCTTCATTTTGTCTCTTTCATTGTAACCCTCCTTGCAGAAGTGCTCACTGCAGGGCATCGTGTTAGTTGTTTGGTGGTGAATTATCACCCAAGATAAAGTTTTATTTTTCTGTGCTGAAAATTGTTGAATACCATGTATTCAATACAATTAGACATATCCTTGTCTAATAAGTGCTTAATAAGTAAAAGATCTAAATTAAACTTTATAACACTCCAATGAAGTATCAGTTCCTTAAATCCCAATTTTCTGCTTCTTTTGCTGAAATAAAGCAGTTTTTCACACTTTACTGTGAAACTCACCCACAACACAATGATTAATAATTGTTCTAGTCTAAAACCCTTTTTCAGTATTCTGAGGTGTTAAAAAAATTAATAATCACTCCATTTTTCTCTTCCATCACTGAGATAAAGCTACTTTTCCCACCTTTGCACTAACTCCATTCGCACATACCATACTGACATGTTTTAAATATATCGTTTTTACACTCACAAAGGTAGTTACAGAAATAATTATGCGACCACAAATCTTCCTTTACAGATCAATCTGAGAGCTCACAACTCTTTCCAGAGCATTCAGCTCGAATAGCAGAGCCAACTAGGTGTAATTTAGAAGTTTTACTATTACAAACAGTACAATTTTAATGTTCATTGCTGAGATAAACCTTTTTTTTTTGTTGTTTTTGCTGTAAGTACCCTTTCCCATCTGAATTCGGAGGGTCCAGTTTTAAATGGACCCTCCATTTAAAACTCTCCAGTCCATATCATGCTATGACCATAGCATGATATGCATGGTCAAAGCATGACCTTGGTTGATATGGTCGACCAAGGTCATGCTGATATATACTGGAATAAGTATAAAACCTGTCAAATGGTTCTAAAACTATTAGATTAAAAGTTCTAGTAGATGAAACTTTTAATCTACTGAATATGTGATTAAAAATACAGAGCAGCAAAAAAGAAAGTGTCCGTTGGTGGCAGGACGTCACTTTATGACTCGGCCGGCGAAGGCTGACCCAGCGCTTCGTTGCGGGTACGCAGCTGCGACTGGGCGATGTCGACAAGCGCGTTCTGGATCTTCTCCAGTAGCATGTCGCCGCAGTACACCTCTTTGATTATTCAAGGAGGATGTCTCCCAGGGCTGCATTCTATTTGTGACTTTGATAAATAATTAGTGTCAAACGTCACAGTTTTACTTTTATGGTGATCAACAAAGTTTTATAACTTTATTACAAACAAACTGAACAGCTTCACTTTTATTAAAAATAGTATTTCTCAAAATAAACTTGACATTAAAAAAATCTAACCCCAGCCAGTAAACACACAAAAGTAATCTGGTGAAAAAGCAGCAGCTGTGGAGGAATTGTTTTTTCTTCCTATGTTGCAGGAACCTTCAGTCCGTCCCATCATGTCACTGTGTTCCATCCTTGTGTCCAGGTTCCACTGATCAGGCATAGAGTGGTGGCTGCAGACATGCGTCTTTGGTGCATAGAAATATATGCTTTCATTTTATTGTTTCACAAACACAGCTTTAAATAAAAGTAGGTTTTTTTGTCCTCCATCATTTCAGGTAGAAGGGCTCATCAGCCCTTGAAGGCGTGGCATTCCTCTTCACTGAAGCAAAGCTGCTTTAACAATCTGAGAAACCAACAAAGAAGACGAAAACCCCTCAGTGCAAACGCACCACACATTATGATGCACACATTATGTTCTTCAGCATATTATTTACTTACAGTGGCCTGCAAAAGTATTTATGCTCCTTGAACTTTTCCATATTTTGTCAACCACAAACATGAATATATTTCAGTGGAACATAATGTCAAAGATCAAACTCATCTACTGAATAAAAGTGAATGTGTTGATAAGGAAATCTCCATCCTAATTATTTGATAATAAACCCAAAATGTTTGTTTACAAACTGCGATTGGTGGTTTCAAAGGATACTGTCTCTTTGTGTTTAAAAAGACTCCTTTCAAATCATAGTACAGAAATAGTTATGCAACGTGTTGTTGCATAACTGGGGATCTTCCTTTTAAGATCAATCTGATGAGATCACAAGATTGCTTTAAGAGCATTCAGCTGGAATAGCAGAACCAAAGAGGTGTGGTTGAGTACTAAGCTCTGAGATGCACATGCAAAAATGTTGATAATGTACATAAAATCATTTTTTATATTAAAAACATTTGAAACGTATGAAATGTTTGAATTTTAATACTAAATAAACAAGAAGAAAAAGCCTAAGCATTTGTCAGGAACTTTAGTCATTAGTTATTTGGATAAAACTGAGGAACTATTATTATCAAGATGGTTATAATATTCCATACCCTAATGTCTGCTCTGTGAAGGCAGTCGGCCCACACACACAAACGTAGCATTTTGACCCATCAGGCCTGACAAGAAGGTCGTTCAGCAGGGTCTCATTCACCCGACCCTTCCTGCCGGTCCAGCTGGCAGAGGGCTCAGACAGGATGTACTCCACCTGAAACCTGACAGCACACAAAACCATGACTGTATGTTTAGAGAGCAAGGGATCAAGGAAAAATAGCTGCTTTCTAGCTTAGTAATGTTCCAAAACTGTATGCTGGTGTGTCAGATTACAGTTTGGAGAGTGCAAACAAAACCAACTGAAACTTCTACAGATTCTTTTTCTCATTTCCCAGGCATCAGAAAGAGAACATTTTATAGAAACGTATCACCATTTTGTGTTACCGTTCATCATTAGCTGCCAGATCATCCAGTTGGCAGCGCCACAGTATGTCTTCCTCCTGTTTGTTGAAAAATAGCAGCTTTGTTGTCCTGTGAACACACGTTTGTCATTTGTCAAAACAAAACAAAATACTAGTACATCTGGAAAAGTCTGAATGTTGTGTAAAATGCAATATTTTTTCAAGTCATCTCAGAAAGTGAAATTGTCACTTTACAGAGCAAATATTTCAGTTTTATGTTTTAGAATTTTAATGATTATAGTTAGTAGGTAAAGAAAAAACTAAATTTAAGACCAAAAAAACTGATGTTTTAAGGGGGCAGTATTATGTAAAATTGACTTTTTTGAGCTTTAGATCATGTTGTAATGTTAGACCCTCATCAAAAACATACCTGGAATGTTGCTTTCAAGAAGCAGATATAATCTGCATGCATTAACATGCGTTAATCTAAAAATGTTAACGTTATTACATAACTCGGATTATTCAAATTACATATTTTGACATAGAGGCCTTTCTCCCACAGATTCACCAGTTCACAGCAGTGCGTCATTAACCCAACACACGGGGAGCAAAAGATAAAAGGCTTCAGCAACAAGAGTTCTAGTTGAAAAATCAAACCTTTGCTGCTTTGTAGGGTCATTATCATCCATCAGTCATATTTTCTGACTGAATAAAGGAGTAAACTGATTGTTCCCACCTGATTGTGTCAACTTCTCGTAGAGCCAAGCTGATGAGGCGAACCATTGGCGTGAATCCTGTGCCTCCTCCTAACAGATAGAGGTGTGTGACATCCCGAAGTGGGCGGAGGCTGAAGGTACCCTCTGGACCACTGACGGAGATATTTTCGCCTGGGAAATCAGAAAACAAATTCATAATACACCCCAAAGTAAAACTGCATGGCAACAGGGATCAAATATCAAACAGCAGCAAAGTGTAAACCTTCACAGAACCTTTTTAAAACTAGAATTATTAACAGGAAAACTTTCTAATAGTTGTTATTGTGGTTTTGTTTGATGTTGACCTACTTTTCAGTTACATTAATACATGCAGTGATTAATATAAGAGGCTTTCTTCATCTGTTCAAATATTGGAAGGAGGAAGTGGTTCAAGTAGCAGATTTTCTAAATGGCTCTGAGGAGAAACTGTTCATCCTGAGTCAATGTTTGCTTTCAAGGAAGGCCTGAGATGTCCTCAGATGTACTAAAATCTAAGGTTCAGTAAAGACATAATGAGATAGACACACAAACACATCGCCTCATTGTTTGACCTGGCTGTGACATACCCATCTGCAGGCTGTTCAGATATGGAGTGAAAACTCCATCGGAATAGACTTTAATCATGAGGTAGAGGTCTGACCCATGTGAGGAAGATGAGGAAGCTGGAACCAGACTCTGATCCACTGGAGTGTATGGTCTTACTATCTCAGTACCTGGAAATATAAGTACATGTTGTCGAGCATTCAAATAATTTCTATGTTAATCAACACATTTGAACAAAGCCATGAATAATTTAACTGACCTTTGACTTAGCTTTTTATGATATAAATAATAAGGTATTATTAGTTCACTTAAAACAAACAAAAAAACCTTTACAGAACATTTTATATTTAGTGACATTTATGCACCAATGGAGATTTCTCTAAGCAGATCATCTTCATCCGTGAACATGAACAACACTCAGGTTTGTTGTTGGCTACCTTCAATGACAGCTTTGAGGTAGACATGTTTTCCAACAGCCACCTGCATGACTGTCCCTCCAGGAAGCTGCAGTCTGAAAACATGTGTATTATGAGTCACCTCCATTTTAGACACCAGTCTACAGTCCCGATAGAAGGGCCCTTGAGGGAATAGTTGGAACACAGCGGAAGAGACGAGAGAGTAACAAAAATCAATAAAGTTTCATTAGGGAACCAGTGATACTGAATGTGTAACATGAAATCCTAGTTGTGACTACAAAAACCATCTTCTGGTTCTCAGTTGACTAAATTTTCACTATAAATACACACAACAGTGTAATGAAGGGCAAATATCATCAGGATCATCTGGATTCATTGTTCAATGAATGAATAAAAGTGACATGTCACAGAGCTCTTTAAGATTCTCACCTCTGTTTTTCTTGCATAGAAATGTGTTATGAAATTCCAGCGGTTGACCAAGACTTGTCCATTTTCCTCTAGTTTGTTTGTTTATGGTGACCTGGATCTTTCCCACAGAGAAAGCAGTATGAACTGTTGGCGATAACCAAAGTTTACAATTAGGAACATGCCATTCAGACACATCTGAATGAGATGTGAGATGGAAAACACACAGAAAACAAGCTATTCACTTCCTGTTTCATAAAGCTCAGCCATGTAGAGCTTGACAACGGCCTAACTCTGACTTAACTTGGAAGAATAATCCAAAGCAATGTGGAAGATCAGTTTTGAAACTAAAACTGGAATTGATGAATAATTCAAATATTTGATTTTGTCCTCAACCAAAAGTGTAAAAAATAAAAACCCAACTGATTGGAAAATCAGCAGCATTGTGTATTGAAATACTATTCTTACCAGAAACGTTTTCCTCAACTTCATGAGCAAGATCTGAAAGAAAATAAAAGGCAAATAGCCTTTACTTGTACAGTGCTTTATCTGGTCTAGACCCTCAAACACTGAACACTGCATCCAGTCATTCACACTCACATTCACACACTGATGATGGGAAGTTATTTTATAGAGCTTTGGAACCAATGTCACTGCGTATGACGTTTACGTCTCGCTCAGTCGCTTGACACCATCTTTAAAGGCCACATACCAAAACAAACTTTATTCCGCTGTTTTCATTGTGTTACAGACGGCAGTGAAGTTGTTTTCAAGTTGGATATTAGATATCTGCGTCTGCGGAGTAAGGGGCTTTTAGCTCAAGGTTGATCTGATTTATGAACTCTAATTCCGGCCAGCTGTTCTCTACCGCTCCCTCCTCAAGCGCTCGGAGGTTCACTTGGGGACCGTTAATTTCCAAACCAAACACTCTTGTAAATAAATGCCTTCCCTTGTGACCAACTGATACAAAAAGTGGTAATTCATGCTATTACACGAGGCACACTATCCTCTATTGAAATTTTAAGTCTTATTTAATAATTTAAATAATTTTAATATTAAATAATGTTTTCTTCAATAGCTTCCTAATTGTGTGCTCCTTAACTCAAAATCAGTGTGAAATTGTTCTACTGTATAGATGAAGCACACTCATCTTTATTACATTTGACCCCTTTTTTTATTTTTAAACTAATTTTATATTTTAAAAATATATTTTTTTAAATGTTCATAAAATGTATTACCTCATATGATCATCACATTTGTTACCTGTAATGTTCAATTACATAAATTTCTAGGACAGGATCAATTTTATTACATGTTTACTTCTTCCCTGAAATATGTTAAATAATGCAATTGGAAGTAAATGTATTTTAATTCTGTAAGGGGAAAAGAGAACATAAGTAAAAGTAAATCTGCTCACCTAAGTGTATCATGTATGACAGTTTCCCAAGGAGAACTTCCAACCGAAGAATTCCCGCTTTGAGGTCAACGGTCACACATCCTGAGCTGGGGATCTGAGTGAAACAACATGACATACACAGCATATTAGGCAGCATTCACACTGCAGCATAAAGTGACCCAATTCAGATTTTTTGTCAAATCAGATTTTTTTGCCATGGCTGTTCATACTTCCAAATATATGTGACCTGTATGTGTCCCGCATGCGCAGTACAGGGCGCAATAACCTCGGTGTTCCTTATGTTCTGCCAACCGCCATAAAATGAATAAGTGTTTGCAGAAAAAAACATGAATGCTAAAGGTGGAGCATAGCTTACACATTTAAAGTTGTTGTCAGCATATTAACAACTTAGCCCTCATTATAGTCCCCCATAGTTGTTGTTTTTCTTCTCACATCTTTGCACATCAAGATGCAGAATAGTAACATTTGTCGAGTATCAGTGACGTTCAGGTCAGATGAATGCGACCTAGGCGTTAGGTCACATTTGAATTGGATACCCAAGTGGTTTGGGTCACACTCAAAAAGAATCCGACCTGTGTTGTTCAGACTGTCATGAAAAGATCAGATGCAGGTCGGACTACACCAAAGAAATCGGTATCGGGTCACTTCAGGCTGCAGTATGAACGCAGAATTAGTCTGGCAGCTGGCTTTAAATAACCAACAAGGTTTCACTACAGAAAGATAAGAATTCAAGTAATGTTTGGACTTTCTCTGCATCTTTTAAACAAGTGATTAATTTTAGTTAAACCTTCATTACCTTTCTTTTGGCATAAACAGCCAGATGAACAGTTGCATCAGTTTGAAACCAGTCGTACCTTTAACAGCAA
This sequence comes from Poeciliopsis retropinna, assembly GCA_010277075.1. Taxonomy (NCBI): domain Eukaryota; kingdom Metazoa; phylum Chordata; class Actinopteri; order Cyprinodontiformes; family Poeciliidae; genus Poeciliopsis; species Poeciliopsis retropinna. Next base: position 1,151,966 of record VMRM01000046.1, on the reverse strand, counting down.
ACAGCACATGCAGTTAAAGTCATCAGTCTTTAACTGCATCTCTTTGCAAATATACTCAGTTTCATACCGAGGCTTAGAGTCTTTGTTTGGTGGAGGAGGCCCTGCAGCAGGTGGAGCAAGACCTGTTGGTGATGAAGGCAGGATGATGGCTGAGGAAGAGATGTCAACAAAAGATTACAATCAGTACTTTTTAAGTCAAATATGTTATTCTATTGCATTAATGACACATTGAATAAAATGTTTTATCATTATTATTAATTATTATTATGTGCAGCTTTTGTCGGGTTCAACAAACATCAAAGTATAAAAACCTCTATAACAGATATAATGTTATGCAATATTCACATACGAAGAACACATTTTATGAAAATGTGTTCATAAAATGAACACATTTTGCTTATTTTACCTTAGAAATCCATCAGCAGAAATCAAAGCAAATGTCACAGTGACATACATGGTGGTAAAACAAAGGCAGGAGTATTTCAACAGATCACGTTCCATAACATGTAGACAGAATGAACTTGTATCTGAAACTAATGTAAAGTCACATTTAGATTAAAACACCTCAGCAGCTTGGGGATCAGAATTTTCTCAATCTGCTCCCCAACTCTAGAACACTCTGCCTTCACATATTCACAATAATGACTTTCTTCCTGCTTTGACATCACAACTCAAAATGTATGTGTTCAAGTTTGCCTTTTATTGTAATTTCTTTGTAATTGTCTTTCCTCTACATCTGCTTTTATTTTTAGTGTATTCTTGTTTTGTTTTCTTGTTAAGAGTCCTTGGGTGTCTTGAAAAGATGCAACATGTAAATGCATTATTGTTATAGTTACTAAAACATTATTAATTGTAGAAGGCTTAGTTTTTATCTCAGTTCTATATTTACAAACACAAAACTCTGATGCATTGTTAGGACTTGAACCGTCTTGAATTTTCTAACATTTTTCTCACTATTTTGAAAACAAAAATAACTTGGTTAAAAACTGCTTTCCAAAAAGCAGTTGGGGAAAATATGACAATCAGCATGACTCATTAGAGATATTCAGAACAAACTTGGCAAACATAAGCTATGAATATGTTTACAGGGAGGATTTAGAAGGATCAATATCAGTTTCCTGTGACATTTTCTATGAGATTACAAGACTAAATTCCATTTCAGTTAAGGGCTGAAGAACCATATCAAAAACAGAGAGCACAAATCAGGTTTCACCTTTACTTGCTGTAGCGGCCTTAGTAGTCATTCGTCCAACCAGGCACTCTTTTAACATGGACTCATAATTGACCCATCGATGGACCTGCAAGACACAGCAACAACACCCAGGTGAGAAAGCTCATAAGGTCAATGTCAGCACATTAGTATCCTTAAAGAATAACACCACTGTCTTCCATGGGAGAATTTTGTCTTGGAAGATGGGACAATGCTGCAATACAACAAGGATAAAGCAATACTTCAAACAAAATCAATAACAATAAATACATAAAACTACCACAAATTATTCAATAGGCATGTACATCTAATTTTGCACAAAGAAACACAGTGATACACAATATGTTGACTTTGAATGGGCAGTATATCCACAAACACACAGTACATGTTCACAAACAATTCATCTCTTTCATACAAAGGAAACCCTAATCTCTGAGCCTCCTATTGCTATGTTCAGACTCTGCTAGTCACCATTGATCAGGCTGATGGAGAATGGTACAAACAAATGCTTAAGAAAGTTGCATTTACACTAATAACATATTCTGACGCGAACACATGTGATGTATCCGACAAAATGTTCTGATACTTTTGTCTGATGTTTGCCTCCTCAAACATCAGACAAAAATAGATTGGACAGGTATGATTTCTGTAAATCCCCTGATAGCCAAGTGTTCTTGAATACTTGCCATTTGGGGAACAACCCTATTGCGAAACTATTTTAACATTGTTCTTCTTACAGGTTTCCACGATTCTCCATTGAAGTTGACAAGAGCTTCCAGGCTTGCCTGCCTGATGTAATCTGAGCAAAATCTCAGCAGCAGTTAAAGGCAATCAACCTTATTGGCTGATGTGAAACCATGATGTGCCAGCTGTTGGTTGTTTAATCCGTCACTAAAAGCAATCATTAAAGGCATATTTCACAGTTTTTAAAGATTTTTAGTACTTTTTATGAACATATTTATGAAATTATTTTCAACTTTTTGTTCCTTTTTAACTCTTATTGTAGAATAAGACATGACATCTATTTATTTATACTTTCTAATCTTGTTGTAGAGGAAGATATTAAATCAATATCTATTCAATTTTTACTTGTGTTTTTATCACTGGGTTACACTAAGGACCAGGGTAGAAGTATTTACCTGAAGTGGAAGCTAGTTCTGGCATTTCTGGTATTTGAACTGTTTGAATCCAGTGCTTGATACTTCAATTATGGTTTAATAAGCTGAGAGGCATCTTAATTCATGCATTACAAAGTACACGTCTTGTTCCGGAAATTGATAAAGATGTAGTTCTATAGCTATCCAAAGGTCTTTGGCACAACTTCCCCCTCTTCCAATGAGCATGGAAAGAGAACAGATAAGGTGGTAAAACCCTCCACAGCACATGAAATACTAAAAACCACATCAGGTTGTGGCCTTCATCAGGGTCATTCCTGACATAGAGCTTAAATATAATAAACTTAATCTTTACAGAGAAATGGAATATGAAAAAGCTTTAACAATATTGAAAAACAGAGACCATCTGAGCTTTACTTTCCTTTTAAGTACAGCTACCTGGTCAAAAAGGTCAGTCCCATCTATTCCTGCTGCCTTCATCAGCTCCTCTTCTCCACCAGGATGGTAGTCCATGTAAGGTGTCACATTGTAAACCATGCCTGGACATACAAAGAGAAAATCAGCTTAATCTGTATTATGTTATGATGCCTTCTACATGTATTGGGTACCAAAGAACCTCTACACCCAGTTTTGAGAAACTGTTTTAGATAACAAATAGGAATGCAGGATAACTTTATTTTAAAAATTTAATCTGTCACCATATAATGACATTATTTTATATTATGTGAAAAAAATCAATCTCCTCCACCTTTCCAATGGCTGATAACCAACAGCAAAAGACATACCAAGAAATAAAAAAGGCTAGAGAGTAAAAATGTAATAATCAATAATCTACACAAGACCAAAAACAGTTGACTGTATAAAGCTGAGCTGCAGTGTGGAAAAAAGCATATTTTTTTCACATATTTGTTGAAACTGTGACCATGTCATGACTGTATGGGATGAGACTGATAATCTGTGAAAAACAATGAGCTCCTCTGCCTTCTGCCAATGCTAACTAGATACAACCAATCAGATCCAGGAGGCAGGTCATAGAGCTGCCAATAACAATAATGTGACTGACAATAATATGTTATTATAACATACAATAACAACAATAGCTTGTTGTGAATTCACAGACTTGTTAGCATAGCCACCAATCATGACAGCAAATTGGTTTTCCTGTAACAGCAAGTTGTTTCTCTGCTGTTAAAACGTTTAACAGCAAGTACATGAGGTTGACTCACAGCGCTAAGACCTGCCTCACAGCTCTAATTGGTTGTTTTTGGTCACTAAGACCATGGCAGGTCTTAGCAGGAAAGAGGTGGAAGAGATTGATTGTAGCTTTATTAGGTAAAGCAAGAGAACCGAACACATGCAGAAAAGGAAGGACACTCAGGTAGGGTCAAAGAGGCACAGATAACTGTAAGTATGATGCTGATGAAGGTTGTCAGACACCGGGGACATGGCCGAACCAAAAAAGGTTTAAAAGTAAAGCAACTTAATTACAAGAACTGAAGTACAGTTGCTTTTTAAAAACCTTGTTCTGTTTTTTATGAGTTTGATTAACTTGAGTGTTTAATTGTTGAGCAAAATTCTCTTCATCCTGACATGTACTTAAGCAATAACCATACTGTTGCTGTTGTGTCAAACAGCAACATTACAGGTATTAAAAGAACGTTATGAGTAGTTCTTTTGGACAGTGTGGAGTTTGGTGAGCATTTTGATGAGACAACATAAAGGCTTTGCTGAAGTTGTAGAGCGCACTTTTGACTGGAGATAGATTCCTTAACTCGGTGTCCTGAGCTAAACACAGTTGTGCCTTTTTTGAAGCAGTAGAAGGACTGGGTTAAACATCCATCCTCAGGCCTGCGCTGGAAGTGCAGCTTCTATGCAGGTGGAAACCCTGGAAAAGATATTTTCTGGTCTTTGCGCTATTTAATCATTATTTTGCACAGAACAGTAGTTAATATACATGTAATTTATTCATTTGAACTGTATACATACAACCTTTAATTTAAATAATGCATAAATTGTGTTGACGAGACACTGCAATAAATCAATAATTGAGGAATTTCATTAAGTGGGGTTATTCATTAAAACTTATTTTGAAATAGAGCTTTACATTTTTGTAAAGGTATAGGAGAGATTAGATCTGTGACAGTGATCACAAGAATCTGTGAATACAAACCAAATAACTCACTTCTATGGGTCTAAATCAGTTTGCTCAATGTTTGATGTTCATTGACACTTACTAGTCACTACTGGTCCGCAAATTGAACACAATAACAAACCTTTTATCTAAGAGATATGGGAATAATAAGGGACATTGTTGTTAGAATTAATATTGCTATTAATGTGACTACAAAATACATATTAGCCATGCCATTTCAACTACAATAATTGCCAATTATTGAGTATGGTCGATGCAGTGCTAATAAGACTCCATCTGTACATTTTACAACGTTCTATTTCACTGTAATTTTGACAACCCTCACCGCAAAATTGCACTTGAGAAATATCTGCATTTATTGTCCCCTGCAATAATGAAATTGAATTTCCTCCCTTGCATTTTCACCAGGGAATATACCTAAAACTACTGAAAAGTCCACATACATGATAGCAAAAGAACTGGAGCTGGTCAAAAGGAAGAAATAATCTCTCTGGTGAGCAGGGTTTCCCACAGTGTATTATGAGCCTGCTCTGTGAGGCGATCGGATATCACTATGATGCAAAATCAAATTTCTCTTAAGTTGTTTTTTGTAGATACAGCATTTCTGTAAAATGCTACATTATGTTACTTAAAGTATAGTGCAATTTATATATACTGCTCAAAAAAATAAAGGGAACACTTAAACAACACAATATAACTCCAAGTAAATCAAACTTCTGTGAAATCAAGCTGTCCATCTAGGATGTGTTATTTGAGTGTTCCCTTTATTTTTTGAGCAGTGTATATTGGCTATGCTAACAAGTCTGTGAATGGCACTATGTGCCTAGAAAATAAATAATGACTCGTTGGTCTTCTTGACTCACCTCGGATGCAGGTCCAGCAGTCCTCCCTTTTGTTATGCTTCTGCAGCTCATCCTGGGTCACTTCAATAAGGCGCCCTCTCAGCCCTGTCAAGTCTTTTCCACTTTTGGCAAACCGGATCCAGTCCATCAGACTGTGGCCCGGCTTCAGAGACACCTGTCACACAGAGGTAAACAAGAGGGCGTGAAGCTGCTGCTTGCAAAGAAATTAAACATTTAATGATTGGTCGCTATAATGTGCCAGTTAGTGTTTTAAAAAAGACAAAGGAAAGTAGATAGTGACATTAATTTTGGTTACACAGCTTTCTGAGCTGTGCTTGATATATGGTTCCAGTGTTACCTTGTTCCTCCCGGACTGTGCGGACGGGGAGACTCTCTGTTGGGAGCTGGGGGCAGGGAATGATTGGCTCGGGATGTTCAACATGTTATGAATGCTGCTCCAGTTTTGTATGAAACCTATTCAAACAGCAGCAGTTAAGTACAAACACAAAGGAGCAGGAGATATGTGGTCACATACGCAGCATTCTGTAACAACTCCAGACAGATTCCGTATTGTGAACATCCCTTTAACACTGATGCATCAAGGCTAGCTAAGCTAGGCTAGGCTAAAACAAAATAACTCTCAATCGGCCTCATTCACGAGAACTACTGGGACACTGTCACATTAATCAACAAAGGCTTTTTTTTTTTCTCGTAAGAACTGATACTTAGTGCGGAAAATCAATTGTCACTCGATATGTGAGAATTAACTACGAGTTAATGTCCTGTGCCTGATAGTTTCCGTTTCCATCAGGAAGACAACATGAGGCGCCTATGCTGACGTGACAGTTAGGTCAACAAATTGCGACAATCCAGTATGGCAGGCCGTTTAAACATAACATCGACACATCCACGCAGATATCTAAAATTAGTTTATTGACTAGACCAGTGCTGGAGAAAGTATTCAAATTATTTTTGTAACTCGGTAAGAAAGGAAACAGAGGTTAATACTGAGATGGCATATTATGTCCCCTAACATAGTTGTTGTTACTTCCTCTTTAAGTGTTGTCTCATTTATTTATTTTTTGTACTATGTTTTTATCTGATGAATCTTTAATTTTATTGTTTATATTAATGAGGTCTATAGAACGCCAAATTACTTCACTTTGGATATCTATCTATCTATCTATCTATCTATCTATCTATCTATCTATCTATCTATCTATCTATCTATCTATCTATCTATCTATCTATCTATCTATCTGTCTGTCTGTCTAATAATGTGTGGACAATAAGCGGATAAGCAGAACAAATGGTTAGATGGAAGGACACACATATTTATTTTGCAATATTTACTTAAGATTTTATAATAAATAGATTTTGGGGTGCTATGGTAGTGGAGGGGTTAAGCAAAAATAGAGGCCCTAGTCCTCCACGCAGCCGTCGCAGGCTCAATTCCCGGCGTGGCGACCCGTTCCGCATATTTTCCCCCTTCTCTCATTACCCACTTTCCCGTCAATGTATTATCAAATAAAGGCCACTAGAACCAATAAAACCTTTTAAAAAATTAGGCCACAAAGCACTGCATTTTTTTCCCACTTTGTTGCAGAATTACTTAGAGACTTAGATTTATTTTATTTTTATTTTTACCAGACACATATTACAGATACAAGCTTGAATTTTTAACCTCAATATTTGATCACAAAGTAAATCGGTAATATCAAAATCAGTAGCGTTTATCCCTGGCCTTTCCACACCGCAGGCGGCAAAGCAGCTGAGCGCTTGTTCAGCGCAGTGAAAGCTCAAAAACAACGTGTTTCGGCAAAGTTGTCACACTTTTTTTTACGTCTTAGCAAATGCGCTGTCATCACACACGCACACACACGCACACACTGTCGCGACCTTTGAGGTTCCTAAACCAAGCATTTCCAAAGGCCGTGGGTGGTACCACCCACCCACGCACTCACGCATCGTAAGTGCGTGATTCTTGCACGCACATACGACTTGATCGTTTGAAAAAAAAAACCAAATGCTTTCTATATTGTAAAAATGTCAACAAAATAATTACTAAAACTTTCTTACAACTTAGTTAAAAACGAAAGTTAACTTAATCTGACGTTTCAAAATTGGCAAAATAAATAAATAAATAAATAATAATAATACAAAAACCTCCATTCATCACACCGGACATTTGCACTAACAATAAACCTGTATCAAGCACCAGGTGCCATTTTAATTACTCAAATTAATGGGAGGGTCTAACAGTTACAAAAGTAATCTAAACAATTCCAAATATATAAATTAATTACAGATTTTAGTTCTAAACTAAAATCTGTTTAGTTTAGTTTAGCTTAAATTATATAGCTTAAATATATTCTGTCCAAAGAAGGAATGTGTGTGCGTGTGTGTGTGCGCGCGCAGCGCGTGTACATATATATGTGAGGTGATGTACCCCGTCCACGGCTCTCCCCCAAAATGTCTCGCTGGACTCGAGATCGACACCAGCAGCCCTCCAGACCCGGCAAGGGTGTAAGAAAATGGATGATTGTGTGTGTGTGTAGATATGCACACATTTCTTCTTTGGACAGTTATAATATATTTAAGTTAGTTTAGAACCAAAACTTGTAATTAATTTATATATTTAGAATTGTGTAGTTTACTTTGGTAACTGAGTTACCACAAATATGTCAATAAATAAATAAATAAATCAAGATGTCCCAAAAGCAGGGGTCCACCAGCTGCAGTATACGCAGCTAGTGGCGGTTTCTGATACGGGGGAGATGGGCGACCGCCCAGGGCAGCATTTTGTGGGGGTGGCATCAGCACACCAGGTTAATTGACCCAGCTTAAAATCAATCACTGATCATTGGTTATTATTTACTGTGATGTATTTGTGAACAAACCCAGCCCCAACACAGATTACACCATAATGGTGCCATAGTAACACAACAATCCAACTATCAAGATGATTAGTTGCACTTTTACAAAGTAAATGTAATTAAATTCTAAATGCACAATTTTTTATTTTATATCTGCTGAATACATTAAATAACATTTAATATCATTGTCATTCTCAATAAATTAATGCTAGTTTTACAGTCTTACAATTCTAGATCTCTGAGGTGCTAACATTGAAAAAATATGTAGAGTTAACCCCTCTGAACTTTATTGATCCTAAAAAAAGTTTGAAGCCAAGTTGCTATGGGGATTAAACAGTTAGATATTATTAGGTTTTAATTAGTATAATATCAGCAAATTTGGTTATTTCATAACACACTTCATAACTAGTAACCTTGTCTCCTATGGTCTGTTTAAAAACACAGCCCTCCAGCATTGACTGCAGCAGAAATAACAACATCATGCCTTTTGGGGAAAGCATAGATTAAATTTGCTTTGCATTGTCCCCACATGATGACAATGATACAGTATGATCAAATTTAATATTAAATTCTTGATTAACATGGGTGTTGCTATGTTGTTGTACGGTGTTTTAAAATATTGTTCAATGTGCCCCTTTTTAGCTTTGAGCCCCTCTAAAGGTCTCCTCACAACCCTGGGTTAAGGAGCTGCTGGAGGATTATCTGCTACCTGACCATTACCTTCTACCAGTTGTCTCAAGCCTTCTGAGCTCCAGTGGTTTGCTCTTGTCTTCCAGTGTTTGCCTCTCATGTCCTTATTAGGTTTCTCCTCTGTGTTCTCAGCTTTTCCCTCCGCTTGAGCTAACTGAGTCCTCCACTTGTTAATCTCCTGGCAACAGGTTGTGTTGGTTTTCTGTGTATTCTCCACACCATTCTGACTCCAGCGCTGACCTGCCTGGCCACTTTCTGATGCTCCCTCTCTCTGTGACAGACCTCAGATTCTCACACCTGCTAAGCCTCCGGCATTCTCCACCAGCTGAACTCAACCAACCCTCCATTTACTAACAGTTCCTGCATGAAGCCTCTTTATGTTGTAAATACATAAGTAATTTTCATCCCTTTTATGTGATCGAGTCTGCAGGTGGATTAAAGGACTTTCCAGAAACATGACAGTTTTAATGTAATGTCAGAAGAAAATAGGAAATTCTTAGATTTTCGAAGCAGTCTTCAAGTTCACAAAGATTACACATATTTCATGATGTTGAACTTTTTCTACATACGGGCATTTTCTGACAATTCATGCTGTCCAATGTCTTGGCAGCAGCACAAGGGTCTTCTGCTCAATTCAGAAAACTACAAATGTAATTTTGATTTAAAAAAAACAACAACATTGAATTGTAGTTAGGGATATGTATCAAATGACAAATTCAGTGACATGATGTGAGATATTTTCATCCTTCAAAATATAATTGAAAATATCTTGATTTCTTAGCCATAATATCTGACAGATATCTTAAATTACTATTCAGGATAGTTGAAATGTAGTTGTGTAATATTATATATATATATATATATATATATATATATATATATATATATATATATATATTATATATATATTTTTTTTTTTTTTTAAGCTAATTGCAGTCAGATGAAACTGATTTTATGTTAATACAGCCTGCCATAGCCCCACAGCAAAACACAGGCAACACAAAAATGAGCACCAGTGAAACCTGATTCCATGCACACCAGGAGCAACAACAGTGTAAGTTTTCTGCCACTCCAGGTGAAGCCAACCCATGGGATGCAACTGCAGCCAACTATTATATTATAATCAAAAGTGTATAGAGGAGCTATTGTACTAAACAGAAGGTATTACACAATCATCATAGTTGCATCATCTTTTATTTTGTAAAAGATTATTTTGCTCCAGTGTTCTTTTATAAGAACACTGGAGCGCCTCAATGCAGTCAGGAACTCACCTGAAAGAAAAGTGCTGAAAAAAGAGATGAAGGATGAACCATTTCTTCCTCCACAAAATACAGTCTCAGTGTCATCTTTGTCGTCCTCCTCTGAATCTGTTGGGTTTGCCTTTCCCATCATGGAATCATAATATCTCACATAGCAGTGCTGTGTTAATTCACACTTAATTGCTTCAATATATACAAACCTTGTCTTCCATTGCGCTGGCATTTTCCTTTCTAAAGGTTAATCTGCTAAGAGGATTTCTGGACAGACGTTATTTTCAAAATAAAGGTCAGATCTCTGAGTGTACTGTGTATGTAGGTTTTGCCATTTAACAATATATAACTTCAGTAGATATATCCAATTGCCTTATTTCAAATCTCATTCTTCTCCCAGAAGTGATTATCTGCAGCAGCCATTAGACTGGATATATTGGGACATGTTCACCAGTTTGTCACAGTCCAGTTTATACCCTGTTTCCATGCATGTTGCAAACATGCATGGAAACACTCAGACCTTGAGGACAATTTAAAGTCACCAATAACTTAAAATGTATATGTTTGGACTGTGGGAAGAACCAGAGTACCCAGAAATAGCCCATCGATTCTCAGGGAGAACGTGCCCCTTTCTGCATTGTGCTGGTTTTATTTAAAAATTAGGCCGTGACACAGGTTCTTTGGAATTGGTAGATTCTTGGTTTATTCTGACAACCACCATGTTATGGATTGCTCGCACCAAGACATACACAAAACAAAAGGAGCAAAACCAAAGTTAATTTCTTCTACTTTACTATTGTTAATTCACTTAAATATTCACATTAAGGAATGGATTGGTGTATTACAATTGTGATACAAACTTAATAAATCTATAAATAAACTGAACGCATTTAGATTAAAAAAGAAACAGCCACTCCTCTCACAGGATAACATGACAAAAGGGAAGGGTCTAAGAGATGCAGACAATTTAACTACAATACAACAGAAGGAGAAATGAAGAGGAGGAGCCCCCCGGTCTTAAAGTCACACAGTTAAAACAATGACAGAGTTTTCAAAGTTGTTACAGTCAGGCAGGAACAATACAAATAACCAAAATGAAAGTTATTTTGTGTAAAAGAGAAATACAAACACCCCTCTACAATTACACAAAATGAATAACAGTGTAAAACATACTCAGTACAAAGTCAATTATTTTTTGTCACTGCAACAATGTAACATCAGCAAAACAGCTATTGTAGAATAGGGTCAGGAGACGAGAGACCTCAGCACCTAGAGAAATCCCACATTATCCCATGGACAACCAGAGGTGACTTTAACACTCCCAGCACAACAGTAAATATATAGATTTACTTCTGCAAACAAAATCCTGCAGTAGGAGAAAGACACAATAATACTCAAGGCAGAAATCATATAAAAAAACCCATCAATGACTGAAAAAGTGACTGCACATCACTCTTATCATGAAGTGCCTCAATGACAGCCATGGACTGATCAAGCAACAAACTGGATTAATAATCCTTCAAATCGTGAAGTTAAAATACTTTGTGTTCTTTGCTTTGTGTTGGTTTATGGTTCGTTTGAATACCGGTGTTCTGTATCAACAGAGGAAGAGGAAGTGTTTGATCATTTTGATCTTATCACGGAAAATAATTATTCCATCCTCATTTCCACTTTTGATCATTTTTCTTTCGGATTATTCAAATTCCTTTCCATTGGATATTTGACTTAGTTCACATGGGTTAACTTTTATTTATATCAAAGGTGAAAAATGTCGGATTTGATCCCAGCTTTTGTTTCTTACTGTAACCAGACCACTTCCACAAGGCTGAGGAATCATCATGCCCGACATGAGGGGGATGAACTGGTTAACACGCCCGTCTTTATTGAATTTGCCTTCAATGACTTTCTAAATCCAGCAGATGTAATTGACAAACCAACACAGTCTCTGCTTTTTTGTCTCTGCTAAGACCAAAAAGTTATATTTTGGTCTCATCTGACTACATAACTTCCTCCCATGACTACAGGGAGTCATGGGACCCCTAACCCTAAACTTAAGACAGGCCTGAATGTGTGCTGATTTTAGCAGGGGAACCTTCTGTGTCATGAATAATTTTAAACCATGACGTGTTAGGTCACAGTGGTGCCAGCTTTCTTCAGCTCCTCCTGTGTAATTTTATCCTGATTCCTCATTTCGAGGACTAATGTCGGAGCAAGATCTAGAGAAACTTATCCATGCGTTTACCTTCGGTCGCATCGATTACTGCAACAGTGTCTGCCTAACAAATCAATCCTCTAGCTGCTACTGATACAGAACACTACTGCTTGTGTTCTCAGTAAAACTAGGAAGGTAGAGCACATCACCCCAGTTCTAAAGTTGATACACTGGCTCCCTATTGCTCAGAGAATAGACTTTAAAATACTCTTAGTTTGTAAATCACTGAACGGTTTAAAGATCTGATGTTGTATCAACTTTCCAGACCTCTCTGGCCTTCTGGTTCTGGTCTGCTCTGCATCCCCACAACCAGAACCAAAAGAGGAGAAGCAGCATTCAGCTTCTATGCACCACAAATCTGGAACAAACTTCCAGAAAACAGCAAAACAGGTGAATTTTGTACTCTAACCCCCCTCCGTGTTTGGAGTTGCTTTTGAAGCATAATCGATCAAGAATTTAAAGGTGGCACTTGATTAAATGTAATATTTCAATAGTTGATTCTATGTTGCATGACTTTGTGTTTTTGTTATGTAAATTTGATTGATTGTTTGATTAATACCTTGTTAGACAAACACCTCATGCTCAAATAGCTTGTTCAGCTAGCTTCAGGAGGATGAAGGAATCTTGTTGCAGTCAGGTTGTTGTGAAAGACCACTCTGCTCTACACAGCAGTTAAGTTCACGTGACTTTCCTCGCTGCCTTCTGTAGATTGCAGTAATATTCCAAGATAAACTTTGTTTGTTGTATTTCCTGATTTTGAATGTTTGCTGCCTTCAGTGATTTGGAAGATCATTAGCTCATGATAATGCAAATTTTGAACACATTTTGAGACATTGAGATAATTTGAAGATTTTCAATGATGGGCTTTTTGCAAATCATGTGACAAGAATCCTTTTTTAATTGAGTAACTCGTGCTATTGTTTCTTTCCTTACATTGTCTGAAGTCTGTCTTGTCTTCTATTTATTTTTCTTAACTTCCTTTTAGCTTCTTTGTTGCCCTCTAGTGGGGCTAGAGGCTAGTGAGAGGCAGCTGAGAGGGTGATCATTTCAATTTCAAATCATTTGCCAGATCATTACCAAGTAATCTTGCATTTGGTCTGATGAGACACGTGCCTCATTTGCTATAGTGAGGGGATTTTTGGGGTCCTTTTTCAAACGTAAGGCAAGAAGTACTGACCTGTACATTTGGGCTGCTGCTGGGGTTGAGTTTTGGGTCAGAGCAATCAGGGATCCCTTCACTGAAATAAACATCAAATAGACAACAATTTCTAATTGTGTTTCTTTTGTCCATTATCTTGACTTAAGCATTATATTTAAGCAGTCTTTCTACAAGAAGGGAAATCCTTTGACTCACTCCCATAAAGTAAACTTTAGTTTATCTGTTACAATAGATTGCTTGTTTCCTCAGCTGAATACGTCTTACCATAAAAATAACAGAGAAGTAGCTGAACATTGTACATCTATTGATGCTCTATATAAACTCTGTGTAATCAAGCTGTTACACAAATGTGTGTTCAATTTTCAAATTGGCACTTATGTTGCTTTATGGTCGATGTACGTCTAGTAACTACTCAGATCTTGTATTTTATTTACATGACTGGATGTTTTGCAAACTTATGTTGTGCTTCAACAAAATCACAGCCTTATTAAAGCACAGTATAAAATTTCAACTACACTGAAATGTATGAAACAGTTATAAGAGCAGTCACCTTCAATCTTTTCTTTTGCTAACTGACCAAAGCAGTGAAAAACTGTCAAAAGTATTTGCTCATCTGAATACTAATCTCTTAATTTATCCTGTTAGGGTTTTTCTAATTTACATATACATATGACACAAATGAATGCTCATGTTCATGTTGGGTCTTGACATTTTACCCCTGATTCTGAAGCTGTGTAGTATTAGCATAATGTATTTGTTTTGAAACTATTGAACTGAGACATTTTGTCTCTCAGTGCCCTCACTGCTTGTCTGACTTAATGTGTGACTGTGTTTCCATTAATGTCTCATTTAACCAGAAAGCTCATAAAGTCTTTTTTCATGTCAACAAAAGACCCTGAAGACTGGAAAATATGTACTATTCTTCACTTTGAAATGCCTTGCTGCTGAAATGTGCTATACAAATAAAATTTGATTTGATTTTGATTTATGATAATGGCAGAACCCTGATGCTTACTGAAAACCAGAACCAGAAATGTTTTGGAGTCAGTATGCTGATGCACTTTTACTTCATTTCTGGAAACACTGAAAGTGGTTTACAATATCTACAGTGGATTATATCCATATATGCTACAAGTCAGAGGAAAAATTAATTGCTTTAAAATGTACGTCTATAGTGTTACACAACAAATATTGTATGTTTTGAAACCACGTAGGCTTCTTGAAACACAATGTGCTCAAAGCTGCTTTTTTAATTTAAATAATAGAGTTCAAAATTCATTAATATCCTAATTTATTTAAGCTAAACAGGATGTTATAGTCCCCCTTCACTATATGACTTAAGAAATGTTTTAATTTGAATTTTTTTAACAGTGAAGTAGCTGATTGTTTCTAGGCCTTGTAATAATTTATCTTGTGTATAAATGACATGCACTGTCAGCTACATTAGTCAAATGGCATCTAAAGGCCCATGCAGAAAGTGTCTGCACGGATCTCATAGGACGGAGGAATGTCAGTGCATTGACCGCCGTGAAAACCACTGTTCATCATGGTGGCTCAGCAGAAAGGGGAGGAGGAGCAGAGAGCAGATGGATTGGTCAGTGATATGAGCAACCCCATAGAGAAACTCTCAGTAGGACAAAAACAACTGAGAGCCCTTTAGTGGAGTGGGAGGGTAGAATCTGCCAGTCATTGGATAGCTTTGGAAGTAGAGGCTTACTGTAAGGACTTAGGTTTCTGTGTTTTTTGGTTCATTTAGTCCCTGTGTCTATGTGTGCCCTTGATTGTTCCCAGCTGTGTCTCGTGTTCCCTTTTTACTCCCTGTGTATTTAACCTCACCTGTGACCCCTGCTCCCTGTTAGGTCTAATGTTGTGTTTTCCCTGGTGAAAAATAATATACAAAGTATGTTCAATTTTTAGCATTGTTGAGAAGACTTTTGAATCTGAGCTGGCAGTAATCGTTTCAAAGTGTCCAATCAGAACACTTATATATATTTGTGTGGATGTAGAAGAAATCAGGAGTTCAATTCAAAGTTCACTCCTTATGTAGAAAGGTTGCCAGAATGTACATACATGGAAACATGTAGGTGTGTGTGTGGTCTCTGTAGACAAAACGGAATACAAACCAATTAGCTAAAGTTACAACATAAACATGAAGCTGAACTTAATTACACCATACAGATGAATAAACTGTCATATTTTACTGCTTACTAATTTCTTAAACTTAAAGTCTGATATGAACTAGCACCCATCAAACACCCTTACAATAACAACCGACGTATAAACACGTGTCAGTAATTACATTTTATGTTAGGCGACTGCCGCTTATGCATAGCTTCATTTAAATACAAAACAGTGAGATAAACTCCTAAGAAATCAACAAAACTCATGGTTTAACAGAAACATAATTACATGAAGGATAACATTAAAGTCACGATTTTATGAATGTACATACGCAGGGCAGGCCCAAGCCTCCATGGGGGCCTAAGCGAAATTTGTTTTCGGGGCCCTCTAGTTTTGCTAACAATGTGGACTGGCTTCAATCAGCAGTCTGATCATTAGATCATTCACACACCTGCTATAAACTTATTGCATCTCTGGCAGTGCTGTTTATATTATATAAATGTGTAATATAGGATACATTTATTGGCCAACTGATTTATTGACCAGTTTATTTCTGGGGGGCGAATTCCTTAATTTTGGGGGATCGTGATCTGCTGATACTTACATGTGAAGCTGATCTTATCCCCTAATCTTATCTTTGTCAGCAAAGGATTAAAAATCAGTCTCTGTCCTCTTCTGCTCTACAGTGAGAGGTTAGACTAATAGACCGGATCAACAGGTCAGGTCTTTAGATCGGAAGCCCCTCCTTTTTATTTCTGTGGCATTGTCTTTAAAATATGTGCACCCCTTTTGTCTGCCGGAGAGGTGTGTACTGTTTATTTTTCATCTAAATGTATCCAATTTATTTATAGATTTATTAAGTTCATTTTTGTTATGTACTGTTTTGTGTAGGGCTTGGAGCTGGCAGCCTATTACATGGTTATTTCCTGTTTGTTCTTGTCAGGTATATTGTATAAAAAAGGTTTATTTTGTTTGTTTAAAAATTGTGAGACATGCGTACAATTTTGTCTCTCAAACAAAAATACTAAAATTGCACATATACATTATTAAAATGTCACACGCCACGTAAGCGGCGTTAGAGTCCTAAGTGAACCTCAGGGTGCTTGAGGAGGGGGCGGTAGAGAACAGCTAGCCGAAATTAGCGTTTATAAATTGGATCAACCTTGAGCTGAACGGCGCTTACTCCGTGGAGCGCCAATATCGAAAATCCAACTTGAAGCTAACTTGACTGTGGTATCAGTCAAGTTAGCAATCTGATCTCCAAATTATGCCCTCGCTCTTCCGGACAACTCTCACAAATACAAATCTCACACAGAAAAATGCAAGTCTCATTCCCATTCATTCATTCATTCATTCATTCATTCATTCATTCATTCATTCATTCATTCATTCATTCAGCCTAGTGTTAGTTCACACACATATGCATTTTTGATCATTCAGAATAGCATGTCTGTATGTGTGTGTGTGATATTTATGTGCAATTTTAGTCTTGTGTGTGTATGAGAGAGATAAAAATGCATCCACGTGTAATATTTTATTTCTTTATATGTGCAATCTTAGTCTTGTATGTATACATATGAGAAAAAAAAACATTGTACGCATGTGTGACATTTTAATAGTATATATGTCCAATTTTAATATTTTGTGTGTGTATATGGGTATTTAGTAGTGTCTGAGAGACAAAACATAGTTTTTGTCCCCTCTTAGGTAGCACTGTTGCCTTGCAGCAAGAAGGTCCTGGGTTTGATTCCCGGCCTGGGGTCTTTCTGCATGGAGTTTGTATGTTCTCCTTGTGCATGCACGTGTTCTCTCTGTGTACTGTGGCTTCCTCCCACAGTCCAAAAACAAATTAATTGATCTCTCTAAAATCTCCTTAGGTGTGTGTGTGCTTGGTTATTTGTCCTTCTGTCCCGTGTTGCCCTGCGATGGCAACCTGTCCAGGGTGATCCCACCTCTTGCCCGTTGACAGCTGGAGATAGGCGCCAGCACCCCTTACAAGCCCAAAGGGATAAGGGTGTAAGAAAATGGATGGATGGTTGGTTCTGCACATTATCCTGAAACACTATGTCTATTCGGCCAGCTGTTCTCTACCGCCCCCTCCTCAAGCACCCTGAGGTTCACTTAGGACTCAGGGTTGCAGGTTGGTCCATCTGATTTACATCCTGGAAGACTTCATTTGATGTAAATAAGCACATAAATTTAAGAATATATAAAACAAACGTAAACTCAACATGGAATTCCTATGAATCCACCATTTCCTCGCAGCAATTTTGTATTCCGAGTTCAATTATGCCGAAGTTGCAAGGAAACAAGACAAAATGTTCAGTTTCAGTATGTATTAATACACAAGATTCCTTACATAACCCCCTCCATGTAAACATGCAGCTTAAAAAAGCCCCAGTGTTTTTCCTTAAATTTACTTTACATTGTTAAATATCAAGGGGACATATTCAAAATTTACAATTTGCACGTTTTGTACCAGCATGGTTCAAAATATAAATGTAAGAACTGGTCCTACTGCACAACTGAAGTGCTTAAAAAAACTACCCAGCCGTTTTTTGGTGTTTGGAAAATGACCTGTTTCAAAAACAACGTAACAATGTAATGTCACAAATCAGGCACTGCCTCTCACCTAGCAGCCTCAGCAAAACCCAACTCATTACATTGCCAGGGGGCGATGTAAGGAATCTTGTGTATTAATACATACTGAAACTGAATATTTTGTCTTTTCCTTGCAACTTCGGCATAATTGAACTCGGAATACAAAATTGCTGTGAGGAAAAAGAATGGTGGATTCATAAAATTTCAGATTCACTGGAAGTGATGACCTTGCTTAGCAGTTCCATTGCAAATGGAACTGGTGAACAGAAAAAACAAACAGATCTGAAAAATATGATACAAAAAGAATATAAAGCTATCTAAGCAGCACCGGGAGAGAAAAAAATGTAATTTTTTGCATTCCTAAACACACAAAGTACATGTAAAAAATTATTTAAGGCCTAAAAGCTGGATCAAGTTTTGGAACTGATACTTTGTTGCATTTATTAACATATCAATTTATTTGAGACCAAACACTAAAATTTAGTGATTACTCAGTAAATGTTGGACAGTTTCAAATTGAGATCACTAAATGGTTTCTGATTTCTTCATCTCATATTGTGGTTATGTAGGTGAGAGACTGTCTTTGATTGTTGTAGCAAAGATGTCTATTTAGTGATAAGTAATTGTGGTATTTCTCACAAAGTAGAGGTAAATATGTACTCTCCCACACTTCACTATCTGGGAGAGTGATAAAGCAGGGCAAAGCAAGGCCCTGATAATGACTCACTAAGAATGGGACCAGATTTAGGGTGTAAACAGAGGTTGAATGAGATGTCTGTATGACCACAGCAGATAATGTTTAAGCTATGACGTCTCCCTCTTCCTCTGCGTTGTTCTCTGCTGCAGCCAGCACTATTTTACAGCATATTTCACTGAAGGTCCCATGGTGTACTTTTCCCATCTGTACCACTCTGTTGTTCCTGGTGGCCAGAACACAGGTTTAGTGTACAAGAGATAAAATGTGATACCCTTTTAACATTTCATAATAACATGGATTGTTTTTCATGTTATAATTTCTAAGGAGTGAGTTAAGTTTGTGGTGATGATGCATCTACAAAACAACCTATAGCCATTTGGAAATTGTTTTACTTCACTGAGTTATGCACAGTTTCTAAACTTCAGAGTATGTAATATATAATTGTTGTATTACTTTAGGCAGAGAAATACAGTCTAAAGCTGCATTTGTCAGCTTTAGACTCATCAGAATTCAGATAGTTCGTGATTACCGTGAAGAGGCTTGACATCAAGAAAGGCATTTTACCGAAGGAGTCATCAGATCTGCAGGTTTTGCTTCCTAGGTTGCAAACTATGCGTGAGTAAGCTCATCTCTGTGTGTTGTCACATGTATAAAGCTAAGAGGAAGGTGTAAAGTTCAAAAAATGGCAGATCTCCCATCTGGCATGCTCAGCATGGAATTGCTGTTTTCAAATATTGACTTAGATGTTTGTGTGGACATCTGAACACAGAAGCTTAAAACCAGGAGATGTTGAACTCCTAAGAGACAATGCAAGAAATGCAATGTCTGGCCTATGGGCCTCTTTGCTGAGGTGTACTACAATAAATATGGTCTTGTTCAGAAAGTTCAGGTAAGAGTGGCAAAAGAAGGTGCCATAAAGTTATTCTTATGACATGTGAATGCTTATTTCCTCCAAAGCATAATCTGTTATATGTTTGAGAATGTTGTAAAAGGTGAAGCACTTGGTGTTTCAGATGGGGAGGTGCTGTTGCATGTCAGTTTGTTGACATTGCACAGATTTCTGTTATGGAAGTGTTTGGTTGGTGTCACCTACAGGCGGAATTTAGGTACTTCATTTAATAGTCTGCCGGTGTTTTATGACGTCATTAAAAGGAGACAAGGCAGGAGAATACAAAGTATGGTTTTCTCTCAGTAGTAACACTGCCATTTCTTAAAGATTGTCTTGGTCTTTGAAAACATTGTTTTGCAATTGATGTTTTATTGATTATGAATAATTTAGGTGTTTGTAAGAAAGCAGCATTTCTTTTATTAAAACTTTTACAGTTTTGAGCTAAATATTTTCTTTAGAGCAAATTTATTATACATTTAAATGCTATATTGTTTGCGACTGTTTTAGGGTTAGGGATAGGCTAGGTGTTAGAATGAGAAATGAATGGAATATTCATGACGCATAAACACTAGGAATGGCAGCTTTTGGAGATTTAAAAAAACATTTTGTTTGTGTTGTTCTTATTTCAGAAACTGACATTTTTGGAAAGACATCAAAGATGGGCATATGAGGATATTTTAGGCCAACTTTGACACCCAGAAGAATAGTAGTTTATTACATACTTGACAAGCTATGCTCAGAATAATTTACTCTGAGCAGAGAAAAACAAGGTTTTGATCTGATTTACCCAGAGAAGCTTTTTCTTATATAGAAATCTTTGACATTTGTATAAAACAAATCAAGTGTGTTATTGTCTCTTGAAGAGTAGTTGACAATCTTATGAAATGTTGGCTGAGTAGCAGAAAGTGAATTATGGTTAGAATCACTATTGCCACAAATGTATTGTGTTTGTATCTTAATAACAGCCAAATTGATGACATCCCATGCAGTGTCAGCAACAACTGGGGGTGAAAGATAAGAAGTTACCAAAAAAACACTACTGAACTCTCTTGTACTCACCGGCCATTTCATTGGCCGGTGAGTACATATTCAACCTGGCACTAACCAGGCTGAACCTCCTTTTGCCTTCGGAACTGCCTTAACCCTTCATGGCAGAGATTCAATAAGCTACTGGAAACATTCCTCAGAGAGTCTGGTTCATATTGACATGATAGCATCATCACTGCAGATTTGTTGGCTGCGCATCCATGATGCAAATCTCCCGTTTCACCATATCCCAAAGGTTTTCTATTGGATTGAGATTTGTGACTGTGGAGGCCATTTGAGTTCACTGAACTTATTGTCATATTCAAGAAACCAGTTTGAGATGATTTGCGCTTTATACCATGGCACGTTATCCTGGTGGAAGTATCCATCAGAAGATGGGTATACTGAGGTCATAAAGGGATGGACATGGTCAGCAACAATACTCAGACAGGCTGTGATGTTGACATGATGCTCAATTGGTACTAATGGACCCAAAATGTGCCAGGAAAATATCCCCCACACCACTGAACCACCACCAGCCTGAACTGTTGATACAAGGCAGGATAGATCCATGCTTTCATGTTGTTGATACCAAATTCTGACCCTACCATCTGAAGGTCACAGCAGAAATCAAGACTCATCAGAACAGGAAACATTTTTCCAGTCCAGTCCAATTTTGGTGAGTCTGTGTGAATTGTAGCCTCAGTTTCCTGTGTTTAGCTGACAGTAGTGGAACCCAGTGTGGTCTTCTGCTGCTGTAGCTCATCCGCCTCAAGGGTCAACGTGTTGTGCGTTCAAAGATGCTCTTCTGCATACCTCAGTTGTAATGAGTGGTTATTTGAGTTACTGTTGCCGTTCTAACCAGTCTGGCCATTCTCCTCCCACCTCTGGTATCAGCAATACATTTGTGCCCATAGAACTGCTGCTCACTGGATATTTTCTCTTTTTCTAACCATTCTCTGTAAGCCCTGTAAAGATATGGTTGTGCGTGAAAATCCCAGTAGATCAGCAGTTTCTGAAATACTCAGACCAGCCCATCTGACACCAACAACCATGCCATGTTCAAAGTCACTTAAATCACCTTTCTTCCTCGTTCTTATGCTTGGATTGAACTGCAGATTTTCTCAGTCATGTCTACATGCCTATATGCATTGAGTTGATCCTTTGTGATTGGCTGATTCAACATTTGAGTTAATGAGCAGTTGGACAGGTGTACCTAATAAAGTGAACAAAGAGCTTATGTAAGTCATGAAAACCATTTTTGTTTTACCATGAAACATTCCAAATATTCCTATATCATATATAAAATATGTTATTCAAACGTTTGTATGTGATACACATATATCCCATGGGAAAACATGCGTAACACATATTGTATACAGAAATGTTTTTTTTTTTTTATTGGTTACAATTTTCACCAGCTCATGTGTATCTGCATTATTGGCTTGTCTGAAAAAAAATAATGTTTTTGCTCATCTAAACACTGGATACCAGAGTTTTCACTTCAACATCTCAGAAAGGCATATTTATAGACAACCAATGACCGCTCATTACCCATCCTTATGGAATTCATCATGGCTTATCGGTTTATAGCAGTAAAATACTGGCTCAAAGTTTTTGAGTTGAAAACCTCACCTCTAAAACAATTCAAGTGTTTTTGAGTTGTTTTTGAGTCATAAACCTTTCAGCAATCAGTGAAAAATTACCTAACCACCAAAGTTTTGTAGCTTACCCATTGATTACTGTGGTTTTTGTGACCTAAATAAAGAAAAAAAAAAAAACATTTTTATTCAAAGCTTTTAACAGTTTTTCTCAGTCGCTTTCGGTGCATTTCTCAGAACAGAATAACTCAGGTAATCCACGCTGTTTTGAGAAATCACCACAACTTTGTGAAATCCAGTAATGTAAACCATCACTTCTTTTTCCAGCTCTCTTTTAATGTCAGCACTAGTAAAAATAATACACATTTGAATAATATTTTTAAATCATTCTGTTACTGGAAAATGTTTCAGTATCTTCAATATTCATTTTATTTAAAAATTGACACCACAAGCAGTACAGAATCCCCCTCCTCTCTTCTCTCTCTCTGTCACACACACACAGACATGCACTCACGCCCCCAAGCATGCACACACAGGAGAATTTAGAGATACCAAATAACATAATAATCATGTTATTGAATTGTGGGAGGAAGTTGGAGTACCCAGAGAATGAATGCATTAAATACATTGGGAAAACATGCAAACTCCATGCAGAAAAACTGCGAATCAAATGCAGGAGCTTCTTGCTGCAAAGCAACAGTGCTACGATTCAGCCCTGGACATCCATTAGTCAGAGTTTATTCATAAAGTCCTTTATTATACAAGCAAATGTAAAACAAGAAACATGCATGCAAATACCCACGCAAAAGAAATTGGCTGACTCAACTTGACAGTCTAGATTTCTTATTGCGACAGTATAATTTAAAAAAAAAAAAAAAAAAAAAAGGTCAACAATGATTAATTAATTTCCTTTCCTCCCGATGTTACTCCTGTGTTGTTCTTGTGTAACACAAAATCCCAACAAAAAGCTTTGGGGTTTGGGATTATAACATGTTGTAAAAATCATGAAGCGACTGAAACCACTGAAGATGGGATAAAACATGAAGACCTGATCACAGATAATCAGTGAAACAAATTGAGCTCCTCCATTTCCTCCCAGTACTTCTATTGATGTCTGCAAAATTATTTTTCTGTTTTGAGAAAGGCACTTACTGTTTTGCAAATGTCAAAAATGATGTGAAAAAATCCATTAAAGGAAAAAATAAATAAAAATGGGAACATGAGACAGTTTTAATAAAAACTTTCCATTGAAACTGTCTTATGGAATTTGAGGAATTAGAGTTCACTCTTCCATCTTCATGCTGATGAAAACTTCTCAATGGGATTAAGGAATGAAAAGCAGGATGAGAGCAACTCCAACAAAATCTTGTTGTGGGTTGCAAATCATATGTATCCTGATGATGTTGGAGTGATGGAAACTGGAATATGTCCTCAGCTTCTTCTGATTCTCTTTCTGTCTTGCCCTGTAACTCCTTCCTCTGTGACAACCTCACTCTGCTTGTTCTCTGTGGCTTTTAACCCCATCCAAATCGTTGTCCTTTCATTGCCTCAAATGTGACATTGTGGCTATGTTGCCTTTTGATGTACCTTTAAGCTATTTCAGATAACTGGTTGATCATTAACTGATCTAGTGCTTCACTTTTATTTACATTGGCGAAAGTAATGATTCATCTGAGAGCAATATTCCAGATCTAAAAGAAAGTCAAATAAAAATGTATAGAAATATGTTTTACATATTTTTACAACCTGTTCAAGCATTTTAGAAATGAACACTTATGCAATGAAATTATGGTTAAACATTGTGTAGGTCAACAGAGTCTTTATAATACACCTCGATCAATTTGACAAAAGTCACTTAAATTAAGAAAATGTATAAAATTGTACACAATCACTTACATGATGTACAAAAGCATTTGGAAGTTGCTGACAGAAATGAGAAACGTTTTTAGATGTGCTCCAGTGGAACAATGATTTGAAGATTGAACAAGTGGTTTTGAGAATTTCAATTCTGTTTAGAGAAATGAACCAAAGTGACTGAAAAAGAATACTATTAGAAAAGCTCATCCAAATATCCCTTAGAATCAGAATATTAATGATGTGGGAAAACCCATGAAAGTTCTTCATTCCCACATTGTACGAATTGCGATTGTGACATTTATACCTCAACGTTCACTCAACCTGACATGTTGAGTTTGATGAGATAGTCAAAGATACTATCTCATCGATACTATCTTGATGCTATCGATAGTATAGTGTCTGTCGTATCTATAGCCTATTTTATCAAAAGACTATCAATGGGATAGCCTATCCATGAGATCTTTGACTATCTTTAAGTCGACTGTCTTTAACTAGCTAGTCATAGATATTAAACTAGCCAGTCAAAGATCTCGGCTGGAATATACCAGTAGGCACAAAGACAACACCTAGTGCTATATGATGTTAGTACTATAAATGAAGCAACATGGTTTGTTTTCTTTATATTATCTGGATTTTGTCGCTCAGACATTATGGTGGTGTACAGTGATTAAAACGAGATTAGTCTTAATTCTTCAACAACAAATTCCCAATCAACAACAGTTCACAGTCCTTTAGTCATTCTTCTCTCTAACAATGGGACCAAAGCTGTTTAGGGATAAAACTGATTATGGGAAAAAAACAAAGGCAGATACATATATTAAATTTATTTGTTTCTTTATGTTGAATTACAAAACATATTAATCTTCATCAGCATACTATGATAATTCTAATAAGATTTAAAGATGCAATCAGAAATGTTAAGAAAAACTTTATGATTATGACTTGTTCTGCTGACTTTCTACACAGAAAGGCTCAGAAAAAAAGTGAAAATACTGTGAATGAAGTGAAACACTAAATAGTTTCAATGTTTTTGTTTTCGCACTGCACTGTTCACACTACACCACACTCAAAACCTAGAGAAATTAGTTTAAACAGCTGCAGAGGCACTACCACTGTCTCCTGCACAGTCCTGCCAAGGTTGAAATTTCCATTGCTAATATGAACTTTGCATAAGTGCTTATACTGGTAGCCTTGTTCAGCCTGGATATTGTTTTCCCACAGAATTAAAGCAAAGCTGAGAGGATTCATGTGTAAATATGAATCCTCTCAGCTTTGCTTAAGTACTTATATGGCTTTTTTCTCTCTCCCATAGACAGCCAAAGACAGAAAGCCTCAGTGGGAATACCAAGCAGCTCTACTAAGCTCCCTTCCCCATCCGCTGGACAAAGAGGCAACTCTTCAAAGCTCCGCTGGGCCTTCGAATAGTTGACAGCAGTGCAGGCTTTTAAACCTAGCACTGTTTGGTGTTTCTAAAGCCTTGAAGATCCAGCTTGCTGTATCCAAAAGAATGAACAGATATTATAAGGTGATGATTTTATCCTTATCTAACTTTTTTTCTCAAACTTAACATGCTTGATGTAAATAATTTTTCATATTGACGTTCAGCTGCATTCAAGTTTTCAATCTTGAATGCATGTAAAGGAGCATGCATGTAAATATCATTTACAGTTCCTAGTAATTATTATTGCACATAGCTTATTCAACCAAGACCTAATACAGTGTGTATTATTTAATAATTCAATAAATAAAGCAATATTTTCTTATGGATCTGTCAGTAATTTCAAGTGAAACCATTTTTCAACAGGCAAACAGACAAAAACAAACTTCCTTCAAAGAAAAATAGCATGTTTTGTACATTAAAAGAATAAAGCAATATTTTGTTATGACTGTCAGTAACATCAAGGAAAAACATTTTCAACAGGCAAACAGCAAAAAATGTAAATGTTTTGAAAAACTAAATATGTTTCTTAATATCAAGAGAAATACATAAATTAAAGTGCATCATAAGCTGAAAATGCATTATTGTGCTGCTCTATGATGTCCATATTCTTGTCTTTGTGTGTTTCTGAGAAGTTTGATAGATTATCTTCTGAAATTATATCCTTTCATTATAGCCAAACTTTCTCCACACAGAAGACACACAGGCAGTGATGGCATAGTTACTTTGAAAAAGTAACTTTAATCAGATTACTGATTACTTCTTGAAAAAGTAACTTAGATTACTGATGACTTGATTTGGAAAGTAACTAATTTACATTAAAAGTAACTTTTTTAGTTACTTTCAGCAGCTGCTAACAACAACAATGCTGCACCACCTGTGAAAATCACATTGATTTTTGCCAATTGCAAGTTATTTTATAAAGATTAAATCAACAATGTGTCTCCAGTTATAATGTTGAACTGGAGGGGAGATTAATGGTTACAACAGTACACAAAAAACTTTAGTAATTTGTGCCTGTTTTGTGTGTTTTTATTGTCTGGAAAACTATAACTATATTACGGATAGTCAGATGAAACCGAATTTATGTTAAAACAAAGACACAGCGGGACGGATTATGAGTCTGATTAAACTAACTGGATATCAGACAAATTCTGCGGTTCATGTTTGCTTATTTACAAGCCCAAAACACGTAGACCACGACTCATTAAATCTACAAGCGACTTTAGAAAGAAACAACAAGCCCAAAGCCGCAATAAACAGAATTGGCGACCGAAACTCGAAATAGTTTCTTTTCAGCAACAAAATGTGCATCTCACTCCATTTCTGTCGCTGCTGACAGTGTTGCATAGAAACTGCGGTAACTCCCGAAGACACGCAGAGGAAATAAAATTACAAAAGAAAATAGTAACGCAAAGTGATTTCGATAAGTAACTGTAGTTTGAGAACTGTATTTGAAATAGAAACGTTAGATTACTCCTTACTGAAAAAAAGTGGTTCGGCGTCAGAAACGTCTTACTAACATCACTGCACACAGGTTTGTCTTTTACCTCCATGACATGAACTCTGCCTCCCACCTGGCCTGAAACCCTCTGTTCTCAGCGTTCACTAAACGTTTCGCCATTTTTGAGGAGGGGGTACCTGAAAGTTGATCTCTGCTCTGATTGCTGATGGACAATGAAGCCGCTTGTGCTGTGACGTCGCGGGCTACGGTTGCACTGTGGGGAATGTAGTGTTGGTGCGTGCAAAACGCCAGCGGGCCGCTGTGGCCTGCAGGCCAGTTCTAATAGTAATTAAATATCATTCTGGGGGCCTTGACTTTGACATATGTGATCTAGACAGATAGAGCTATTTAGATAGATCTATTCTATCTAGATAGATGCATCTATCTGTCTAGATCTATATAGATCTATATATATATCTATAGATAGATCTATAGATAGATGCATCTATCTAGACAGATAGATGCATAGATCTATCTAGATAGATGCATCTATCTAGACAGATAGATGCATAGATGCATCTAGATAGATGGTATCCTAGTGACATCATCAGTTAGATAGAAGTGTAACATTAGTTGCTATTGCTATGGTAACCAGGAAGTGATTCACACTTTCTAGTGAAGGAGATGTTTCAAACCATCAAAACATTTCCAAATAAATTAATTCATATTGAGACAAATGCAACTTTTTCCAACAATTTAGACGAGCTTCAGCCAATGTGGCTGTAATTGATATTGGCTTAACAATGTGCAAAACACAATCACCCGGTTTCCCATTAAATCTGCTCAACAGTGTTTTCCTCATTAAAAGACGTTTTTGATGAGGAAAAGTGTTTGATGAACTCAGGTTAAACTGTGGCCGTTTGTCATTTAGACATTCATTTATCCAGACTGCAGTCATGCAATCTTCATCATTTCACTGTATACTGTAGTATTCTCTGCAAAGTGCAAGTCAGTTTCTGCTCTTTTTGCTCCTGTGAAAATAATTAAAACTGGACATTTGGTTTCCCAAGGAAAAGAGAAGTTTAATTCTCTACTCCAGAGTTTTTATGGTAGGAATCTCCTCTAACAGGCCGACACTGAGGGATTTTGGTTCAGGTTGCGAAACTGGTAAACGGACCTGGGTGGTGCAAAAAGAGGAAAGTTCCAAAAATGACTGCCATATTGCCATTTCCTGCTAAATATAATTATTAATTATAGAATATGAGTATGGTTGAAAGTCTTCCAAACACTTTGTAAATAAACCCAAATGAAGCTCATTATTTGTTGTATCACATCTTTAGCGCTTTTTTCCTTTGTCTCATTTTATTTTGTGTAACATATGATTTACTTCCAGTTTTTGATTTGATGTTTTTATTTTAATGAGACAACTTCCGCTCAATACATGTTGCAGAATTGGAGCTTAAGGACAGAAAGGAACAGAAGACAAGTTACAACAACGTGTTAAAATGTGTCTTGTTATTAGTGCCCCCTTGATAGAGACACAAGGTGTTTCTGTTGTAAATAAGGATGGTTCTGATTTTGATCGATTGAAATTGTGAATTTGTTTTATTGTATTGTATTGTACACTAGGATCAGTGACGTGCAGTGAGGGGAGGCAGGTGAGACAGAGCCTAATTTATCATCATGGGAAAATAATATAGTGATATAATTATTTATATTGCTATTTTCACCCTGTGGTTTGTACTACAAAGTATTTATGTTTCATTTAGCTTAACCAATTTTGATTATTTTTTATTCTAAATAAATGAATTTTTTGCAATTTCCCATTCAAATGCTCGGAAGCGAAGCTGGTGAGGCAGCAGGAAGCTGAGCCTCACCTTCGATTGCGCAACTTCTCGCCAACTGCGCTGACAGCCATTCTATGAGAGCATGTTCCTCCTGTCTGTACGTCACCAATAAAGTGGTTAAAAAGCACTTAATATATAAACTGATTTTCCATAATTTAGCTTGCGTATATAATACACAGTGTGTTTTGTCACCAACTATGTGTAATGCGTTTCGTGTGCTGGGGAGCGATCATGAACGGCAGAGAACAGATTCAAGGTGAGGCAGGCAGTTCTCCTGCCTCATGGCAGGGGGCGCTCTCTCGTGATCCCAGACATTGTGACTCCACAACTGCAGAGTAAGAAAGTAACAGCGAGCTAGCCATACAGTCAGTCAAGGGCAGCGATATATTTATAGTTTTCTCCTCTTACCACAGAAATCACTAATTATTAATCGAAAAATAAACAGTAAGCTCAAAAGCATATAGTACTGCAACAGACTGAATGTTCTGCTCTTTGTGTGGGAAATATTTGAGTGATTCTTGTCGCCTTGTTGTCAATTGCTATGGCAACGAGTCTGCGCGTAGCTGATACAGAGAGCGAGAAAGAAGTGGTTTTGAATTATACTTTGATGATTTTTCCTTTTACTGTGGAACATAGCACAAAGTTAATAGTATCTACATGTCCAAGTTTGATTGAGTTAACGGAATGATTCTACGGCATGGCATGTAAAAGAATAGTCTTTTTGCCCTCCAGCGTGCATGCGCAAAATTTCCTTATGTAAACAATAACATGCAGGCGGCCTATATTTGTAAATCTGATTTTGATTAAGTCAGTGCCTCACCAACTATGAACCTCACCGCACGTCACTGAATAGGATGTAGTTTTGAATTAGAGTTGATATTTTTAGTGGTGAACATTATTTCTAGTTGAAACATTCTGGTTGTAAGAGTGTGTTTTTGTAGCTTACACTGTCCTTTGTGTGTGTGTTTGCGCATACAGCTATTACCGTGACAGTCAGGGTTTACTTCAGATAAACCTCACTGTTCATCAGTAAAACCACAATTCTTCATTTGGCATTGGGAGTGTTATAAAGTTTTTATCTTTAATCCCTTTAGCCGTGTGCTTCTGTTCATGCTTGTATACATGTGTGGCCCAGCGTAGACAAATGAGCCAAACACATTCAACTGAAAAACGGAAGTAGGTTTTATTCCCAACTGTCCTCAGATGGAGCAGGATTCATTTTGGTTTGATTTGTATGGAAGCTCATTGCTATCAGGCAGGAAAAACAATATTTTGAGCGTTATCACATTAAAGTGTGAAACTCATCTTAGACGTGATACATATCTTGTTAAAAAGTGATAATTTTATGTCCAGGAAGTGGCGGTATTATGCTAGGCTAGTACAGAGGCTAACAGGAATTTGTCGAGTTTCCCTTCATGTTTGGTCAAAATCATCCCATCATCCACTCACGCATGTAGCCTTCCTTACACATTCACAAGGATCTGAGTGTATTTCTTTAAAGAGAGGTTGGGTTGGACAGGTATATCATTCAATCTTCTAGGCAAAGGTTCTAGGAAACAGGATTTATTAAAAAGACTGACATTTTAATCAGTAAATCAATACATTTTATTCTTCTGAAACCATATCACAATGTCAATGGTCACTTTGTTATTGTGGTTAGCAAACTTTACACCAGACCTGTAGCTCTAGCCTGTGTCTACGCTAGGGATTATTCAAAATTTATTCATAATTTCTTGTCAGCTATACTACATCATTTCATACTGTAGTTAATATTGTAAGGAAGGTTAAAACTTTATTAGATCTTAAGCTTGGTTTTGTGTTTTTTGTTTTGGTTTCCAGGCCTAGCTCAGTAGATGCAACACAGCTCGGGGGAAAGGCTAGCATCACGAGATTCGTTGTTTTAAGTTCTGTTTATTCTGCTCTTGACAGCTGGTGGTTGCCTTAGCAACCAGTATCTAACAGCTGATCCGTCATGTTTTCTGTTGTTGGTTATGGCACTCACCGCTCACTGCCCGGACATTGCTAAATACTGCTGTGCCAGAGCTAGAGGCCAGAAGAACTGTGAGAACAACTCAGTTTTCATTATAATTCATCTGTGCTGGAAGGAGTAAAGTTCCTGCAAGAGACCCTTCGTTCTTCGTTCTTGTCGTGTATCTTCAATTACCCACACGCCTACGTCACACCGCAAACCAAAAAGCATGACAATATTCTAATTGCAAGGCAAGGCAATTTTATTTATATAGCACATTTGCAACAAGGAAATTCAACGTACTTTACACAAAATAACAAACAAAAGGAAAGAGAAAAGAATCTTATATACTTAGAATCATCTTGATCCTAAGTATATAAACTAGATATTTCTGATGTGGCTTGCTAAATAGGTATAAGTACTCCATTCTTGTTCAGAATTGCTGGATTCTAAGTTTGTTTTGGGCTGCTAGATACTTACCTAGCAAGCAGCTCTACTATCTTACTTATGCTTATAAGTAAATACTCTCCTGACTTTCTAAATTTGGAAAAGTAGTGATTATTCCACAGTTTCTAAGTAATATTAAAAACTAAGTGTTCCTGTTCTGGAAGAATTTTTTAGGAATTTTAAGATCTTCTAATTCCTTTTTTGGGATGCAATAATTGGAGTCTCTTTGTATAACAATCTAAAAAAGTTATCTAAATTAAATTCAACAATATTGATCTAAATAGTGAGTACTCCACAGTTTCTAAAATTACTAATAAACTAGAATTATATGAAAAGTATAGTATTGGTCTGAATAGTGAGTCTCTGGATTCTAAGTTTGTTCTAATTCCTTTTCTGGGTTAATAGTGAGTACTCCACAGTTTCTAACAAGTTATGAAATAAAAAGAGAAAAGGACACAGTAGGGTATGCACAAACCAACATTCACACAAAACAAAGACATGGGTGGAAGACGGTGACATCGAGGAGTATATGTGCCTGCTGTGTTTGTGTATTGCATTTATATGTCTCCTGGCAAATAGTCCGATATAATTTGTTATCTAGGAACATGTCCTTGGGAGCAGCCGGCTCCACAGTTACATGGATGATAAGAGGAGGGGGTGAAGGTGGAAAGGAGCCTTATGTTTGGATATCTTCGAGGAGGTTTGAAATATGCAGCCCTTCCAAGGCTGACACAGAAAAGGCAATTCAGATAAAAAATGTTTTAGGTCGGGTAGATTTTAAATTTCAATCTCACTATAAGTCTCACCAATACAACTCAGTTCATCCCAATTACCAAATTAGTGTGGCTGTTCCACTGAACCAAAGCTAGCAACTTCTCAAAGATCAATTCCATTAGTGAGGATTAGAATCCTCAGCTGTCCTGTGAGTCTCAGCAAGACTCACATCCAACTCTGTCCCACACCAAAACAGTCTGAGTGTTCGCTAGTTCGGCTCAACCCATCACAAATTTGTCAATATGCCAGGAATCCGCAAGCTCCAAACAGCAGAAATCTTGTTATCATGAATAAATCCAGGGTTTATCCCGCAGAGTATGTCACTGCAGGACAAGAGGGCTCTCCTGTGCCCAGTCTTCTTGTCAAGAAAATTTGATCAATTACATTGAGAGACCAGTTGACCAGATCCAAAATTTGTAGATTTGGAAGATGTGCAGAAAAAGGCTCCAAAAACATAGAGCAAAAGACAGCACAAAAACAGAGCAGGCAGGGGTCGGAGGAAAAAGGCATCTGCCTTCACTGAGTGTGCACTTAATTAGATAAATATACCACTCACTCCATCACTAAATGGCTGCATGAATTTGTGCAGCACTTTATCAAGTCCAGAACTTCACACTACATTCAGTCATTCACTCGTTCACATACTGATGGAGGCAAGCTACTGTGGGGCAGCCAGAGCTACCGTGGGGCAGTCTGCCATGCACCAGCACTACTACTAGCTGGAAAGGCGGGTAAAGTGCCCACAATGACAGAGCAGTGCAATCGGACCAACTGCATGTCATTTACATAGAATGCATTGCAAACAACGTTGTAAATAACAATGGCTCTTAAACAACGGTTTAAGAGTTAAAGTGGTTTGTTTACGGGCCAATCACTTCAAACTGAAATCCAGCCTTAAGATGAATGATGGAAAATGAACATCACCCATTTACTTGTTTTGTTCTTATGTGTGTGAATGCAGTGAGCAAGTAGAATACATTTTTAAACTTTTCATTATGATTCATCTCATTGTGAGCACATTTACATCATCTTAGTTATGATTAATTGAAAACACATTTATTTATGTGGTTTCTGTTTCTGTCACTTGTGTGTTTCTGTCACAGAAACACACAAGTTTCTGTCACACAAGCTTTGTATGAGAGTACAGTCCTTGGGTGACTGGGGTTATGTGATTGTGTGTGCTGTATTTCCGAGCCTGTAATGCAAAATAATTATTATGTATAGCTCTTCCACTCCCCTATAATTACCTTGTTAATGTATCAGTGACCGGCATTGATCACTTGACTAATCCAATCACAGAGTCTGCAATTGATTCTTCTCCAAGCAGCCCCCCATTAAGCACTTTGATCAACGAAACGGTCAATAACACATCCACAATTGTCTCTCTCAGAGCTTAATAAGCCAGACATTTTGGTACCCCTCTCAAGCATCAGCTCAACTGAGGGAATGGTGTTTGCATTCAGATGATTGGCTTATAAGTGTCTGCTCACCCTCCAGGACTTCAGCCACCACCCCTTTTTTTATTTCTTAAGTATTTTGAATCTTTGGCTTTAAAAACATTTCCAGGCAAAATGCAATTAAAAACTGGATCACTGTTCAAACAAACATTTTCTCATATTGCACCTTTGTAATATGAGATTAAATAACATTATTTACATTGTGGGTGAGCAGGAAATACTGCATAATATCAATTAAGCATGTCAGCAGATAAAGTAAAATCAATCAGTCAGTCAATAGAAATGTGCTATTTCTCTAGCACATTTCAGGAACAAATACATTTCAAAGTGCTTTACATCATGAAAAGATAAAAAACAAAACAAAACAAAACAAACAAAAAAACATAAATACATCTTCAACAGTTGTGAAGACCAGTAACAAACTTAAATTTTGTCAAGTGTCATTGTTAAAAACCCTTAATACATAAAAAATGTACACTAACAGCAGATCAGGCAGCTTTGACTGTACAAGGGTAGGATTTTAACTTTCACCCCTCTGAAAGCTAAACCCAGGCAAATTTTGAAAGATTTCAGCAAAGTGGGTGGAGACAAGAGACATGGGAGGTCAGTGGGGCAGTGGTCAGGATGAAAGAGGTACTCTTAGCAACTTATGTACTTTGTTGCTGTATTTATCGATTTTCTAGACTCCTCTAGTGACTTTTTTAAAAACAATAATTACGGTTGTATTGTTGGACTTTTATTGCAACAGCGCTCTGAAGCCTGTCTGTCCTGAATAAGCAGTGATATTAGTTTCTTCATTTCCTCAGCACTGCAGGGTAAATCCTATTAATCCGATCAATTGTCAGCATCAACAAGAAGCTGAGGATGAGTGTCAGAAAATAAACTGAAAGCGGCAGACTCTAAAGAGTAGATCCCACAATGGTGAGAAGGACCTTGCTGCTGCAAACAGTTTGGGGCTAAACCAATACCATTTTTGGAAATGGGGCTATTGCACTCCGGAAATGAAGGGGGCGCTATTTCCTATATTATCTGCGGTCTACCATTTTTATTTTCTTTTGAAATGTGTGAGTTTTTTTCACCTTTATGAAGGAGTTCCACTTTCAGTATATATTTGAATTTCTCTCTTTTATTTACTTCAGCACAGCTCACATCCATCCATGCATTGTGAGATCAATAGTCAGCATCAATAGGAAGCTGGATCTTCTACCTCTTATCCAAAGTCAGATTGCGGGGTATAAGGAGACCCAGACTTCGCTCTTCCCAGCCACTTGGGCCATCTCCTTTGGGGGAATCTGAAGGCATTGCCAGGCCCACTGAGAAACATCATCCCTCCAAGCATGTCCTGGGTCTTCCCCTGGGTCTCCTCCTAGTGAGACGTGCTCAGAACGCCTCACCAGGGGGGAGTTCCAGTCCAGGAGGCATCCTAACCTCTTAGATGTGAAGGAGCAGCAAGTCTACCTGGATGACTAAGCTTCTCACTCTATCTCTAAGGAAGAGCCCAGATACTCTTGTATCTGTTACCTCTTTCTTTCGGTCATGAGCCAGAGTTCATGACCATAGATGAGGGTAGTAATGTAGATCGACTGGTAATTGAGAGTTTTGCTTTTTAACTCAGCTCTCCCTTTCTCCATGACAGACTGGTACAGTGCCCGCTTCACTGCACTGGACGCTGCACCAGTCCGCCTGTCTCCCACTCCATTGTTCCCTCATTAATGAACAAGATCATGAGATACTTAAACTCTTTCACTGGGAGCAGGACATCCTCACCGTTCTTAAATTCTGTAGCTTTCTGTTTACTTCTAAATCTGCTTGTTAGTTGCATCTTTTCAGGTCTACTACTGCCTCTGGTGCGGTGGAGGTGATAATACAACTAGCATAAATACATCTCTACATCAGAATTCCATAAAGTCTTTATTTATTTTTAATTCTGGCAATACTGGCACTGTAAAAATTTCATTCACTAATAAAACACCATTCTTTTTTAAAAACATTTTCTAAAGGATCTATAGCTAATTAAATTACTTTAACAAGACCTGAAAGTGTGGGTCCAGTTTCACTCGATGGCCAACCTGTTGAAACTGTGGCAAATTGTACATACCTTGGGTCATCATTCCTGGACAGTCAGTTCAACTTTTTTCAGCAAACCTCAACTTTGCTGAAAACACTGATTATAAATTCAAACCTTCTTCTATAAGTACAAAAAATATAATTAGCAGATTTGTGAAGTTGAAGTTAAAGTCTGTTTATAGAAATGTAATATTTGTAAAAATTGTATTTGTGTTGTGTACTTTTATTTTGTATTCATAATTTCTTAATATTGTTCATACTGAATAAACTTAGTAGTGTGTGCATTTGACCATATAGTTACACGTACCTAGAGTTACGCACAAAATATGTTTTTACGGTTTACAAATCATGTTTCACAGATACAACTATCCAAAGTTGCACACAATCCAGCTTAAACAAATTACAAATCCAATTAAGAACTGCAGTCCAGCTGCATGAAATAAACATCCATCCATCTTCTAACACGCCTATATATGCACCCATCTTGAATATGTAGGTAAGATGGGTGATGTGCCTTTCCAAGGGACCCAACGACAGAGACGGATGGTGCAAAAATTTAACTGCCAACCCACTGATTGTAGATTTATTGTCCTGTAGTTTTTACTTTTACTTGAGAAATATTATGAACTATTGCTCCTCTTACTTGACTAGATTGAAATTGCATTTAAAAAAAACTGGAAACAGATTTTTAAGTTTCTGCAATGCATGAGCTAATGTTTATTTGAATTAGCATAATTACTCAGCATTTTATACATGTAACTGTTTACATCATTGTTTTTATGTATGGTTATGTTATTTGAAAGGTTATATGCATTTAAATTAAAAACCAGTTGACTGTGTCCCCTCAAAATAAGCCATTGCCCTTTGAGCTAAATTATAAATATATATTATGTATATATACATATACATATATGTGTGTGTGTTAACAACAGATTTTTAGGAAACCAATATTTTAATACCATATGGAATAAGGCTGTGACATAAAACTTGATGTAAGTAAAGTTCTGCGAATATTGTCCAAATTCACTGTAAATTAAAGTCTGCTGTTATACCCAACAACATGTCAGTTCTCTAACATGTCTTTTAAAAAAATGTAGCTCCAAAATGTAAAAAAAACAATAAACAGATTTAAATCTGTAACTTCTTAAGAAGAACTACTGTTGAATCCTTTCTTTTCTCTTGTGAATCCTCTCAGCTGGAGGCTGAGGAAGGGTCAAAGGCTAAAAGGATAGGCCCATGTTTGTTTACTTGTATCATTGTGTCCTTGGATTGCCTGACTTTCAGTGAGCTGTATTCATACGGAATGGCAAAAATGAAAAATTTTCATACCGATGTTCATGTTTCAGAGGAATCAGACAATCCCCAACTGAAGCTGCAGAGGTCTCTGAATTTTACATTCAAATACATTCATGGAGGGAAAAAAAAAAATCAAAAACCTAAAGGGCAGCACTCATCTGGCCGGAGATGATCTGACCATGTGATATTTCAGTTTTTCTTTTTTGATTAATTTACAAAACATTCGATATTGCTTTTTCGGTCAAAATGGGATGCTGAGTTTACACTCAAGAAATTACATGAACCTTTTGGATTTTAGCAAACGGCAGCAATGAAACAAATAAAATGTAAAGTGGTCTGAAGCGCCCTATGTGCGTGCATGTGTGTGGGGGGGATATATCCATTCATCCATCCATCCATCCATTTTCTGTACACCCTTGACCCCAGTGGGGTGGAGAGGAGTGCCGGTGAATATCTAAAGCAAATGTTTCGGGTGAGAGGCGGGGTACACCCTGGACAGGTCGGCAGTCTGTCGCAGAGGGGATATATATCAGTGAAGTGCGCTCAGGGGAGGCAGAGCCTCACCTATCATCATGGGAAAATAATATAGTGATAAAATTATTTATATTGCTATTTTCACCCTGTGGTTTGTACTATAAAGTATTTATTTTTCATTTAGCTTAACCAGTTTTGATTATTTTTTATTCTAAATCGCTGAATTTTTTGCAATTTCCCATTCAAATGCTCGGAAGCGAAGCTGGTGAGGCAGCAGGAAGCTGAGCCTCACCTTCGATTGCGCAACTTCTCGCCAACTGCGCTGACAGCCATTCTATGAGAGCATGTTCCTCCTGTCTGTACGTCACCAATAAAGTGGTTAAAAAGCACTTAATATATAAACTGATTTTCCATAATTTAGCTTGCGTATATAATACACAGTGTGTTTTGTCACCAACTATGTGTAATGCGTTTCGTGTGCTGGGGAGCGATCATGAACGGCAGAGAACAGATTCAAGGTGAGGCAGGCAGTTCTCCTGCCTCATGGCAGGGGGCGCTCTCTCATGATCCCAGACATTGTGACTCCACAACTGCAGAGTAAGAAAGTAACAGCGAGCTAGCCATGGAGCTAGCCATACAGTCAGTCAAGGGCAGCGATATATTTATAGTTTTCTCCTCTTATCACAGCAATCACTTATTATTAATCGAAAAATAAACAGTAAGCTTAAAAGCATATAGTACTGCAACAGACTGAATGTTCTGCTCTTTGTGTGGGAAATATTTGAGTGATTTTTGTGGCGTTGTTGTCAATTGCTATGGCAACGAGTCTGCGCGTAGCTGATACAGAGAGCGAGAAAGAAGTGGTTTTGAATTATACTTTGATGATTTTTCCCTTTACTGTGGAACATAGCACAAAGTTAATAGTATCTACATGTCCAAGTTTGATTGAGTTAACGGAATGATTCTACGGCATGGCATGTAAAAGAATAGTCTTTTTGCCCTCCAGTGTGCATGCGCAAAATTTCCTTATGTAAACAATAACATGCAGGCGGCCTATAT
Organism: Poeciliopsis retropinna; assembly: GCA_010277075.1. Classification (NCBI taxonomy): domain Eukaryota; kingdom Metazoa; phylum Chordata; class Actinopteri; order Cyprinodontiformes; family Poeciliidae; genus Poeciliopsis; species Poeciliopsis retropinna. Next base: position 1,113,396 of record VMRM01000046.1, on the reverse strand, counting down.
TTGTAAATCTGATTTTGATTAAGTCGGTGCCTCACCAACTATGAACCTCACTGCACGTCACTGATATATATTAATATTAATATAGAATCATGTGAAATTACAAACACAATTCTATATTAATAAGCTTTTTTAAATAACATATTACCTCTTGAAATAACATATGCCTTTCATGATGACTTATAGTTCTACATACAAATAGCATAAATTGACTTAGCCAAACCTTAGATTACTTCCAGCAGTTTGTCAGTGAGGACCTGCCTCTGCAAGAACGTTTGGCCAGGTGCTCTTAGGGTCCTAGAGGTGTTAAAAAGGGCATGACGAGTATCTGGCCCCTGACACAGCCTAGACTGCATTTCAACATTACTGGGAGAATGGAAAGGTTAAGAGTCTCTAGTCACTCAGACTGACCCCCACACACACACACACATGTCACACACAAACATCTTTTCAATATTATACTTGTAGATCAGCTAGATTTTGTAACCATCATGAAGTTGTGGAAAGATATGCAATGATGCAGCTGGTGTGGTATCAAATTATTAGTTCAGCTTCAAGCAAAATAACAAAATACAGAAGTTGAGGTAAAACAGATTCACACACTTCATTTGTCTTTGCCCTTTCTGCTAGCCATTTATAAATGACTGTGTGGAGAATGTGTGAGTATGCACATGCTAAATCTGAAATATAAACCCCATGTGCGACTGGATGGTTCTTTTTTGGGTGATGAACTTGACAAATTCCTGGCAATGGTTAGCGACATCCATCTACCATTGATACCTTACATATCTAGCTCTCCCAACCATCCAAACATGCTGCAGTTCAGCAGTCAGTAGCTGCTAAATCGCTTCTCTTTGGCTCCCCAGCATTGACAGCTCTTTCAAATTACCAGTCTAAAACACACATCATCAGTAGAGGAAATCATGACATTGGTTTTGAATTGTGATTCAATAAACTAATTTAAAAAAAACAACATCCTAATGAAACAAGCCTGGACAGAAATGATGGTCCAGGTCTAGAAGTTTCAAAATTCTGTAATATAGAATTTTGTTGTGCAGCCTTTTTCCATTCTGTAGGTATTTATGTAACCTTCAGTTGTTATAAAAATGCTGTACATATCAAGTATAATTTAAAATAAAGTTTGAATTTGCAATTTAACTCCTTGAAATTCACTTCTGTATCATTAAGATATTTCATTCAACAAAGAAGTTTGCTTCTGGTTGGAAATGAGTCTGACATTTCTCAAAAGAAAATAAAACAACAAATATGACAATGAATTCTGAAAAAATTGTTTTTCTTTACATTTAGCATGCCAAAAATGATTCACACCGTGTTTAACAATCACTGAATTTATTTTCGTTTTGCCCGTCATAGTTGCTGTTTTCAGAAGTATTCTTCAGTGCCTCTCTGAATTATCACCCACCCATGCCCAAAAACTCAGTTTAATTTATTTGTTTCAAAGGCAATATATTCTTATATTTAAAGTTAAAATTAATTTTAAATTAATCCTAATACACACAGAGCAGTGGCTTGTTTCACAGCCTTAATCCCAGAGCACAAAGAGCTCATCAACCTACACACTCTTAGCAGCTTCTCTCTTTTCTCAAGTGAATTTAGGCCTTGGTCCAACTGAATCAATCATTTTCTTCTGGCTACACTCACTTTCTCTTTCAACATTTCTCAGTCTCCATCTTCAGTTATCTCACACACACAAATTCAAGCTGCTACATCAGCTTCAGTTTCTGATTAATTGGCATTCCGAAAGGCAAATGTATTTCTAGTTGTCATTTTTGTCCTGTCGGGTTGGGAAGTGTAAGATGATATCTCAACTTCAAGACTTCTTATTTCTACGGGCCTTAAGTTACCAGAAAGCAGGAGATGCCAGATGGTGAGGAGATTGACACAAGTGGTGTGTGGATGGGCAGGTGGAGAAAGGAGGCAATAATTTAGTGTCACTCAGTGTCTATTCTAGGGTTGTTGAGATTGCATGTCTCCTGCACTGTCAGGCTCTTCACCATCTGTCATTGTATCAGAGCTGTGTTTACACGTCTCCTTTAACAGACATGCTTTGGATGAACTTGTAAGGTAAAGATACCTGGTGTTCTCCACAAAAATGCATGCATGTCACCCTTCCTTTTTGCACAAATAAATATTATATACCAAAAGACAACATTTGGCCATGGTGCAAATAATTTTTGGTAACCGTTCCTGCTCAGTCTGCTGACCGTGGTCGGAAGACACAGGGGAGATTTTCCTCCAGGGCCGAAGTGAAGTCTACTTCGGAGTTAACTCCCTCATACGCTTCGAACATGAACCACGCGGTGGCACAAAGGTGCTTGGAAGTCAACTTTAATAGCGCAAGCTAACAGTTGGAAGCTGCACAGACTTTTCTTAGGCGCTGCTCCGGTCGTCGTCTGCACTCAGTCCGCCACTCATACCGTCTCTCCCTCGCTCCTCAAGCACGCAGCGCCCCCTTCTGACCGGAGGACAGCTGCCACACATCTCACTCACTCACATTCAACATACACATTAATCACTGATCTATCATCATATACAGTGGAGGCACTTTCCACAACAATACCCCCAGTCTGGATGGCAATTAAGCAATAATTCCACTCCAGCATTACAATGCATAAAACTGACTCGCAGTCCCTATTGTTAACAAGAGATAACTGTGTCAATCATTCTTACATATAGGTGAGGTATAGCATCAAACAACATATCCCAGTGATATAATTAGCTCATTTTAAGGTGTACCTCATGTGCAAAATTAAGCTTTACATGCAATAGAGGAGGAAAGAAATTACTCAGCGACATCTATGACGACCGGGCAGGACACTAACTGAACTCCATCAGGTATGGAAATCATACATCGGAACATGTCCTTACAGATAAACCATTTGCTCTTCCGTTAAATTTTCTTTGCAGTTCAAACAACTGAACAGTAATAAAGAAAACAGACACATGTGGCCTTGTTGAACAGTTTTAGCTAACGTCTGGAACCTTAAACTGAGCAGAAATAAAATAGTGTTTTTGTGTTCACACTGGAGGAACATTTTTGTTCTAGACCTTTTTTCTCCTGTTTTATGGATAGCCAGGGTGCTCAGCCTTTGTAACTTAATTTCTAGCATGTGGGATTTTATTTTATAGTTGGAAGAGGGGATTTTATTTATTAGTTTGGCCTTGGAGAACAACTTCAGTTTGTTGTAGTTCAACAACAAACTTTTTTTGTTGTTGTGCCTAAATTTAGCCTAAATTGTAAAATAAACTGTCTTTTCTTTTGACATCAAGTCCTTAGTGGTCGTTCTCTGTTTCTACTATCACCGGTTTGGAGTGAAAGCGAGGCGCTGCATTCCTCCTTGTTCGTTTGTACTTTTTTTTTTTTTACTAAACCACATGCTCACCTGGTGGATTGGGCTCTCCCATTGTTTTTTAAGAAGATCCAACGGATCCCTCACCTGCCGCCCATACAGCAGCTCGAATGGAGAGAATCCAATTGATGCTTGTGGAATTTCTCGATATGCAAAAAGCATATAGGGCAGCCATTTGTCCCAGTCTGTGCCAGCCTCTGAAACAAACTTCCGCAGCATGTTCTTCAGTGTTTGGTTAAAACATTCAACCAGTCCATCTGACTGGGGGTGACATGGGGTGGTGTTTATACCCTTTATGCCTAACAACTGATAAACCTGCTTCAAAAGTTTTGACAGAAAATTTGTCCCACAGTCTGTAAGGATCTCTTTAGGAATGCCTACACGTGAAAACAGATGCAGCAAACAGTTAGCTACTTGTTTAGCTTTCACTGACCTTAAAGGAAAAGCCTCGGGGTATCTAGTAGCATAATCACAGATAACCAGAATGTAGCGGTTACCAGAGGAGCTTTTCTCCAGGTGTGTCTATGATAGGTAATGGCTATAGTTGGGCTCTAGAAACACCTCTGTTTGCAGTCAACTGACATGTATGACAAGAAGAGCAGAACTGTTGCACTTGTGCATACATGTCTGGCCACACAAACTGACTTGGTATTCTGTGAAGGGATTTCTGAAACCCAAGGTGCCCAGCCCAAGGAACTGAATGACTAACTTCCATCACTTTTTCCCTCAACTGCTGTGGTAAAGCAATGGCTTCTGATTCACCTTTAACCTGATAAAGGACACCATTCCTCACAACATAAGTAGCATCTTCCAAGACATTTATTTTACCCTGTTTCCTTCCCTCAACTTCAGTAACCTTATCAAACCAGGGGTTTAATGTTGGGTTTGATCTCTGGTAGGCAGGAATATCAAAGTCAAATAAAGCGCAGGGTGGCATCTTTCTGTCCACCTCCATTCTGACTGTACCCAAAAACTTCTCCTTTCAGCTCTGGATTTGGATTGTTTTACTGGGCCCACCTCCAGTTCCACATCAGAAAATGGTAATTCTTGAAGTGGGTTCTGGGCCCATAAATCCGTCCTGCCATCTATACCTGTAGCTTGGTCATAGCGACCAAGCTACAGATTGGAGAAGAAAGTTCTGCTTCTGTCATTATGGGGACATTTTTCTGCAAGAGAGCAGTGTTCTGGGTTCTGAACTGTATTTCCTCATGGCTATTAGTGAGAGTCAAATGTTCAGCTTCTGTGTTTGACACTAAATCAATCAATGTGGGAACATCCAAGCCCAAAATGACAACATAGGGCAGCCTCGGTGCTAAAGTTACAGATAATAAAATTGTTTCACCTCGTATAGTTAAATAAATCTCAGCTACAGGATACTCCATTTTGTCACCGTGGATGCAACTTTTGGAGTGCATCACTCCAAAGCTCTCTTGGCACCAAGCTAGAAAGAACTATAGATGTGAAACTTCCTGTGTCTATTAAAGCTGTGTACATGCTTTGTGAGCTTGGAGAATGTGGAACAGGAAGCACTGAATCATTTCTGTTGTTTGGTGTGCAGCGAATGTAGAAATGTTTACACAGATTATTGCTCAGGGTCATTTTAAATGAACTGAACTGACTATAAGAATGGGAATACAAACTCTGGCTCCTGCATCTTACCTTGTTGTTATTGTGATCCAGTTTTTTTTTTTTGTTGTTGTTTTTCACTTTGACCATTTACTGTGTGAGCAAGTTCATGGGCAGAGCATGGGGAAAGTGGTCTGGGAAATGAACACAAAAGGGAGGGCTTACTATGTGTAGTGGCAGGACATGTGTACTGTATATGACCTAACCTGTTGCACTGAAAACACCTTACATCTTATTTTGAGGAGGAGTAGTTCTTAGCAGAAAATGACTTCTTAGCTGAATAACTCCTAGTCTGACCTATAGTACCACCCCTTTTACTCCCATCAGACTTACTTCTTCCCATAGGGAAGTTGTCACAGCCAAAGTTGGTTCTTCTGGTTCCCGTCCTTGCTGAGAAGAATACTTCTGCCAAACTTGCGGCCTCTTCTGCAGACTTTGGGGCTTGTTCTCGGATCCACACCTCCAAATCCGGATTCATGGAGCATCCTCATGCTCCATGTTCATCAGCACTGAAATGTTCATCAGCACTGAAATGTCCTTCATTGTTGACTTCTCTGGTTTGACCCACTTATAGAACATGTCCTTGAGTCGAAGATGAAGTTCTTTTGGTGTCTCACCCTGATGAACGTCCAGGGATCAAAACCTCCTTCTACAGGTGTCGGCAGTTATCCCATATTTGGTCAATATGGCATCTTTCAACCTTGTCATAAATGTGAAAATGTACTATGTCCATCAGCACATAAGCACTTTTCCAGTAAGTAGTGAAACCAGTCGGACAGCCCACTCTTCTTTAGGCAAATGACAGACCTTAGCCATCCTTTCAAAAGTTGTTAAGAAGTGCTCAACAGAAGTCAGTAGAAGCAGCTTTGGCTCCCTCTGTGCAGCTGGTAGCTGGTAGGACATCTGACTTTGTCCATCATCATGGCCATGTCCATCATCATAAGTGTGAGAATCCTCCTCCATGTTGTCACCATCGTGCTGTCATTCCTCTTTCAATTCCTCCACATGAGCCTGGAGTTGTCGAAACTGATGTTGTACATTTTTCCATCTCACTTCTTGGCGTGCTGATTCCTTCTCAATCTGCTGGTCTCGGGCAGCTTGAGACTGCATCAGTGATTTGACAAGGCTTGCCAGCTGATCCAGTTTGTCATCAGTGCTAGCACCAGTAGCAGCCTCAGCTCCACTCATAGCTGTAGAACTCTCTGGACTCTGTTTCATTAGTTCTTTTCCCACCTCTTGTCATCATTGCCTCATTGTTCCTCCAAAGCCATTTGTCACTTTGACCGGCGGAGACTCTGCGTTCAGGAAAGGAGGCGAGGCAACAGAATGCAGTCAGGATGGATTTTATTTGAAGCTGCAGGTGACATTTGAACCGACACCCATTTCCACAGTGAGACAAAGAAGCTGGCTTTTATACTTTGGGCAATTTCAACACTCATACCAGGTTAAGGGGCGACAAAACAAAGCAAGAAATAATTTACACAAATCTAACACAAAACAATATAAAGTACCAATAAATATTTACATGCATGCAAATCATTAGAACTAATCTAAGGTCAATCAAAGATTAATTTTAACTTGCTATAACTCTTCAGAGCATTACCCCTCTTAATTGAAAATGCTATGCTCCAGGAGCTTTTCAACAGCATCTGGAGAATTTGTCTCCCTTTGCTTCTCCGCCCTGCTGAGCAGACACACCTGAAAGGTAAGGCTCAAACAATTAACCTCAAATTAAAACAAATTGACATTTCCCTGTCCAGGAAGGATGGCCAGTCCCTCTGCCTGAAAGAATGTTAAATAAATGTCTATGTAACTGGAATAAAGAAGTGAAACAAAAAGCATTTGTTCTGTAAATAAATATCAATAATCATTAGGGATGGAGCCCTGGTCTCCATCACACTAGCTAAATAGATGATGGTAGTGATACTGGGTCAGATAGCGGTGTAATATTAGTGTATATTAAGCACATCCTATCATCTCAGGTGCACAGCAAAATTTGGTTTTGGGGCCCTCTAGCTCTAACAATGTGGACCGCCTGGAATCAACAGATGATTAGATCATTTGCATACCTGCTATAAACTTATTGCATCTCTCGCTGTGCTGTTTACATTACATACATGTATAATATAGGATACATTTATTGGCCAACTGATTTATTGACCAGTTGATTTCTGGGTGCTAATTTTCTTAATTTTGGGGGATCGTGATCGACATGCCATTTTGAAGCCAAAAACCCTCAGAAATATAAAGAGCCAAGCAGGAGAATCGACTAATTCAAGTTAAAGCTCAGCTTCACACAAAGATGCTAGCATAAATGTTTGGCTGTTGAAGTGAATCATACAAGGTTGGTATCAAGCAAATTTTCTATTAGCAGCTTTACAAATCTTTTAAATAAACATTACATTACAAAGACATATGAAAACAAAACTTTATCTTGGCTTTTTCCTATTCTTCCTTTTTTCTTTCTCCCTGACGGATAAATCCTTTTTTGAGACATTGTTTTGCTAACTTATCTTCTACCGGAGCTTTGGACGTTTGGATGTGTGCTGCACATTGCAACTCATATTACCCATGAAGCATAAATGACCTACCACGGCCACCAGGGGGCCCGAAAAGAGCAATGTTTTTTCTTTTTGTCCATAAATTCTACATACATTATCAAATATATTGTAAAAACAAATCAATTCATGATGAAATTGTGTGTTTTTGTTATTATAGTGACAGAAATCATTACAAAAGAAAAATTTTAAAAAATCAGCTCCACTGAGGGAACCCGAGGGCCCAAAGCGGCTACTTAGTTTGGTATAGCTTGGTCCGGCCCTGACAGCAACCTGCACAGTTTGGTGGAGACATTGTGGCTGCGCTGCATTTAAAATAAAACCATATCAGACAGGGGAAACAGGTTTTCATTTGAATTAAATTAAACACAGATCACCGCAACTCCTTTGCACTTTAATATGTTGTATAACAGACTTTATCACATGCAGCGCAGCCACAATGTGTCCACCGAACTGGGCAGGTCATTGTGCTCCTGAATTGATAGGATATGATTAATGTACACTAATATTACACAGCTATTACACAGCTTCAGTGTTTTGCTAACATATATTTAGCAAAGCTCAATAATAAAGAAGAGTGCAATTAAACTAAAATATCTTAAAATATAGGGACAAAATAGCCCAAAAGCAACATATTTTGTCCCGATTAACCTCAGTAGTCATTAACCAAAATCCAGTAAATTAATTAATTATTTCTTTCTTGCATCACACACATATTGCTTATTACTTCACCCTGAAAACTATGACTCAAACTTTTCCTTTCTGCTGACTATTTCAAGAGTTTCATTCCACCTTCTGTCCTGTGAGAGGACTATGGTAAGAGGAAATGGAGAAGTTCTCTGCATTGGAGAAAACGGAGATGCCGAGAGAGCAGGGAGTAGGAGAGGTGTAGTGTTTCAGGATTCACAGGATTTAGTGGTGAAAGGTTGTGAAAATAACACCAAGCCCAAGCTGTGTGTGAAATTGCAAACAGAGGGATTAATGTGACTGTAAAAGGTCCCATTGCCTACCCCCACCACTTCTTTGTGGGACAACACTTTGCTTGAAGAAGTGCTTGTGTGCATCTTTGGCAGGAGAGTTGAGGTGAGGAGGAGTGAGTAAGATGGATGGATGGATGGAGAGTATTTCATTTTACAACACTAATGAGAAAACCAGTGATTTAGTGTGATAATGGTATCTGAAGCAGTGACAGACCAGACTGCAGCCTTCCATGGCTGAGCTATAATTATTCAGACTAATTTCAGACAGTAAATTCTGGTTTCGATGGCATTAAAGGCTTTTCGTTCCACCTTCTTTCCTATGTAATTTCACACAAAAAAGCACAGGAAAGAAGCTGATCTTACTCACTTGTTGTGGTTTGGCAACAATTGTATTGCAAAATACAATTGTTGTATGGCAACAACATGGTAATGTTGGTGCCATACCACAACATTACTGAAAAATTATCTAATAGCTAAGTCTGAAAATATCCAATTATAGTGACCACAGCACAGAACAAATTTACCATCCTGTTTGGTTATTTAAAGAAAACTGAATAAAAGCAGCTTTGGAAGAATGCATCCAACCTTTTCATTTCAGAGATTAAGGTGATGAGAAGCAGCCAGGTGCCTCAAATTAAAAACATTTGATCATCTGATTGTCAGCCAGCATTAGAGCAGGCATTTTGATAGATTTTGTCTCATTTTAATTTAGTGGACAAGCAGATGTAATCACTACCCCCACACACTGCATGAGCCATTGTTATGTACCTTGAGTACATTATTATTTTTTTCTTAAATAGTTTTGTATTGACTTTAGTTGAATGATTTTGTTTAATATATCTTAGCGTACTGATAATTCCTTTTTGTAATTAATTTGTTTTTGTTAATTGATGGCGTTCTTGGACCGCCTATAAATAGGCTGGGTTGGGTGGGAGCCGCCCACCCGCCCTGCCGCTCACTCCACCACCGCCACCTAGAATGCGCCCTGACGAGGCGCGCATGTTTTCAGCGGCTGTAGGCCACAACTGACGTCTCCAGCCTGTCATGGGGTATTTTTGTTAGCTTTTGGTTGCTTTTCGTTTTGTAATCATTTTGGCCTGGTGAGACCGGTTGTCCTGTTTTCGATTCTTTTGTTTTAGTGGGTTATTTTCCTTTATAGTCCGGTGCTAGTAGGGGCTTCGACGGCCCTGTATGGGGTTGGCCCCCTGCTGTACCGTTTTGTTCTTTTTGATCGGCTCGCCACGTCCACCTTTCTGTTGATACTTTTGGAATGTTTTCTTCTTTTTTTTGGACACGGGGAAATGGGGATCCTTAATTCTCTCTTTTTTTCCTTTATAGGAAACTGAAGCCGGAAAAAGAAAAAAGATCGAGAGAGTAAAAATAAAACAATTTTCTTTGCTTTGCCTATGTGTCCTTAAATATGTTGGTCCTGTTGGACGTAACAGCCATGTAAAGCAAAGATGTGTGGCCAAGACAGATGTGGAGATAGATTCTCGTCTGGGCTTTGTGTCAGAGTTTAAACCTTCAGTGGGTCTTTTCCTATTTGGAGCTCAGCAGTGTAAAGTGCAGCATATCTTTGATATTGATCTGTGAAAAACAGACAACAGACTTCCATGTTAGTTTTTAGGCTTACTGTCTCAATTGAGATGCGTAGCCTTATGCTTAAATGTCAGGAAATATCATTGTAATCAACACTGTATAGGTCAATGTTAACACAAACATTGCAATGACAACCATCCTTCAGCATCTTGGAGGATGGAAAGCAGACACAGTGAGTCTACCTGTCTACAATTTGTAGACAGACAACATATACTATTATATAATGTTAATTAATTGAAGCACTTCATTTTCTTGTCTTTGTCGTTACCTGGTTAATTGGGTTTTGGTTTTCAGTTGTGTTTTGATCACTGGGCTTTCTATATTCAGTTATTTCTCTGTTCTTTATTGTTTAAGTTCTGTCATGTTACTTCATTATTTCTCAGTGTCTGATTGTGCATGTAGATTATTTTTATGCCAGGGTTAGTCTAATTTGTTTGTTTTTGATTCAGTTCAATTCTATTTAGTTTAGTTGTATAACCCCAATTCATAACAAAAGGCACAAAAGATTCTGTCAATTCAATCAAAGACACATTCCAATTGATCCAAACAGTGCAGCACTACTTTGGCTGGACTGTTAATAAAAGTAGATTAAAAAGTTTCTATCTAATAGTTTACATTGAGTCATTCACTCCTCCTGGATGAACACGTAGCAACAATCGGTTTGATTGCTCTAGTTGACTTTACAGCAATCTCTTATGTTGCTTTATAATAATACATGTAGTAACGATGGAGAAGAAAAACTTCCCTTAAACAGGAAGAAACCTTCAGCAGAACTGTGCTCAGAACAGTTGGCCGTTTTTTATGTGTACAGCTCATTTACAGAGCTCAAAAGCATCTGTAAATGATTTGTTAGTGAAAGGTGAAGGGGGAACCACAGAGAAATTCTGCCAAAACAAATGAGTGCAGACCTTTGTGCTCAAGTGCCTTTTGGCAATTCTCTCAAGTTCAACCAGGAACTTGAGATGGAATGTGTGAGTTTGGTTATCCCATCATTGTTAGACATTTCACTTATTCAACCTTTGAAAAAGAAAAGCCAAACGAAGTGGAAGAAAGATTAAATCATTCTTCATATATAACTGATGTGCACAGAAGTGCAAAATCATTTGTTTTTCTGGAGGATCAGAGAAAACTCAAGTTTTTACTTGCTGATTCTTTAATGGAACATGTAAAAACCACATGATCATGCTTAACTTTCTCACTTTTTTGCCATTAGTATGTCCTGTTATTTTTAGGTAATGTATGACAGAAACAGGGTTTCTGTCTCGCTGTGCTGAGTGCACACTTTGTGTCCACAGGGAGCTTTAGGTTTTCTCTCATTTCCAGCAGAAGCAGAGAGCTTCTGTTTAAATATTTAATGTGTGCTTTGTTTTTAAAAGATTTTTTAAAAACGAATGAGTGCAGAACTTTGTGCTCAAGTGTGCCACTACTTTGACCTAAGATTTAATTTGTTTCACCAAAACACTCCACTTATGCAATAAACAATAAAGTGTTTGTATTCTGAATGAATAGCAAAAACAAGAGCAATGTAACCACACTTTTAATAATTTATTTGTAAATAACAGATATAAACTGAATCAAAAACTGAAGTTATTATTTTTGGACCTAAAGAGGAACGATCTAGAGTCGATGCACAGCTTCAGTTATTACAACTAAAAACTAGTGATCAGGTCCAAAACCTGGGAGTAGTGATGACCTCTGACCTGAACCTTCAGAGCCACATTAAGACAGTCACAAAGTTGGCCTTCTGTCACCTGAAGAACATCTCCAGGATTAGAGGATTAATGTCTCAGCCAGATCTAGAGAAACTCATCCATGCGTTTATCTTCAGTCGCATTGATTACTGCAACAGCGTCTTCACAGAATCAATCCTCCAGCTGCAGCTGATCCAGAAGCTGCTGCTCATGTTCTCACTAGAACCAGGAAGATAGAGACATAACACCAGTTTTAAAGTCCCTCCACTGGCTCCCTGGAGCTCAAAGAATAGACTTTAAAATACTGTTGTTAGTTTATAAATCACTGAACGGTTTAGCACCACAATAAATAAAAGATCTGCATCAACCTTCCAGACCCCTCAGGTCTTCTGGTTCTGGTCTGCTCTGCATCACCAGAACCAGAACCAAACGAGGAGAAGCAGCATTCAGCATCTATGCACCACAAATCTGGAACAAACTTTCAGAAAACTGTAAAACAGCTGAAACACTGAGTTCCTTTAAATCACAACTAAAAACCCACCTGTTTAGAGTTGGATTTGAAACCTAATCAATATACAAATTTAATGGTGGAACTTGACTTAATGTAATGTTTTGATTGTTTATTCTATGTTACATGACTTTGTGTTTTTATGTTTGTTATGATGTAAAGCACTTTGAAATGCCTTGCTGCTGAAATGTGCTATACAAATAAAATTTGATTGATTGATAATTTGCCCTATTCTTTGCACATACTGGCAGAGATGAGGAAAACACCCTCACTAAAACATTCTCTCCTATTTCCAATCTTGATGATGGGAAGAATATGTTAAGCATTCTATGTGTCTATGATTTCTGTTATTTTCAAAAATCCATCTTATTTAAGTTTGGGCCAACTGCAACAGTTTGCAGCAGATCTTTATGAGTGATTTGAGATTTAAATGTACATGCAATCTGGGGTTAGCATACTTAGTGAATACAACTCTCAGACCGATGGTCTTCTAAAATTATGTTATTGGACTGTTTCAGGTATGCAAGTTATTGGAGCTCATTCAGCCTTCCATCTTCTGCCAGGTTCAGAGCATCAAAACCTTATTTCATTCCTGTCAAATAAAACTTTCTAATCACAGTTGTTTTTCTTTATGTGAGTCTTCCCAGGTAGAATTGCACCCAAGCCTATCCATGCAGTTTGTAGTAACGTTACAAACTGCAAAGGTGTCCTTATATCTTCAGTTGCAGTTTCATAGATGAAAATGGTGGCAATTAATTTCCTCTTGGACGCTGCTTTCAGACCAAATGTGGCACTTGCTAAGCTTTTTAGTTAGTATAGTACTATGATATAACATAGTATAGTATAGTATAGTATAGCATATTATCATTTCCATTCAGAAAAAAATTGTCTTAAGTCTATAATGGAAACCTTTATCAGATTTTAGGACAGATGTCGAAGGTTTAGACATTGCAGGACCAAGAAACCCAATAAAAGCAACAGATAGAAAAAGAAGCACAAGTCATCCCTGCAAAAAGGGTTTATTTAATGATTATTTTACAATCTGTCAAAATACACTCAGTCTGTTCAATTGGATCAGACTGCATTCATTTCAAACTCATTTATCAAATTTATGTGGAAATGTCTATTCAATAAATACAGTTTTTGCACATGTGCTTACACATGAAGGGATTTTCTCTTCAAAGCATATTTATAGTAACACTATAAACAGTAAGTAATGAAACATGTCTTAGGGCTTAGCAAACCAACTAAAATAACACACTTGTATAAATATAGGTTAATTTAGAAGCTGTCAGAAAAGGTAATCTTGACACTGGAATCCAAGTTTATTAACAATTGCTTCTGTGATCCATCATTGTAACCAAGTCATTTGAGTTCCTTGGTCTGTCATCTCCTCAAGTTGCATATGGACCCAATCTTCTTTAGGCCTAATTCGATTATCAACATATATCTTTAGAATAAATATCCAGTTATTGTTTCAGTATGAGCAGATCTCAATTTCAGGTCATGTTTAATTTGTATTACGGCGGTTATGAGTGCATCTGTCTCTTTGCTTACCCTCTTCCTGAAGGATGAGTGAGAAAGTGCAGAAAATTGTTTTGCATATCAGTGTGTGAGGTTCTAGCTGTCAGGAGCAACTCGAACCAAAACAGAGATTGATAACTTTACATATCTCTAATTGTTGCAGTACAAAATTTTAGAAAGCTCATTGTGACAAAACAGGTACAGGTAAATACAGTCTGAAAAACAAGGGACTCCAGTTCCATTTTCTTCTTCTAATTTTCTCCATCAAATGAACTCACCACATCAACAGAACTCAGATTTTTTTATACCATTATTTGTTTGACATGAAAATCAGAAATGCAGGATGAACACTATCTAAAATGAATTGCTTGCGGGATAAACAGGGATGGTAAACAGACTACCTACAATTTTATTTTCCCAAATGCTAGAAATGTCACAGCGCAGGAAGTCAGCACTTTCATTCTTTCATTAACACACTTGCAGTTTTTCAGTTCTTAGATAACTTCCCACCAACAGCTGCTTCATCCCATCCTATAATGATACAGGCTGACCTGAATAAAAAACTAGTTGACACTTGGCTTAACCTCAGAAATTGGAACATTTGCTAATTTTCACCTCAGTGATTACTGTAACACAGTGATATGAAAGTAGGCCTCTAAATGCTAAAAGAAGCTACTGTTTGATACTCTAACTGGCTCCTCATATTTTAGGGTGGGTTTAATAAATGTGTTGTAGTCAGGTCAGATGATCTTTTCTTTCAGCCTTAAAACAGGAAAAATAAAAGACAAACTTGGACAGAATTGTAAATGGCTTGTACAGTGCCTTGTCAAATCTAGAGGACCCCAAAGAGCTTCACACTTCATTCATCCACTCACACACATTCACACACTGAAGAGGCAAGCTACTGGATAGTAGCCACAGCTGCTTTGGGGCAGTCTGACAGAGGTGAGGCTGCCATGTACCTCAGACCAGCACCAGCAGACAAGGAAGGTGAAGTGTCTTGCTCAAGGACACAACAACAGAATGAAATAAAATTATCTGTTAAGATTTCAGGCGCTGGTATTTTACTATGATTTTGTTATTTCATCTTGTGAATATTTTTCACACACTCAGAAATATATTAATTCTCTCTATTACCTGACTTGATGCTTCCTTGCAGAGTCAGAATGCAAACTGTAAATAGCTGACCCCTACCAGATAGCCAGCTTGTACAAGCTATGTGACTCTAGTCCCTTTGTGGGAGCTAACACTACTGTTGGTGAGAATGAATGACTGCCCTTTATGTCCAGGATTTTGTTCTCCTGGTACAAGGAAATTATTATAGTGGTCAGCACTAGCAGAGGTACAGTAGCCCCGCAGGTTCTCAGGGTCATACAGGTGCTCCAGAGTGTAGCCTGTCAAGGAATATGAAGGATGTCTGTCCACATAGGATTGTGGGTGACTGTGAGAGGGGTAGAGTGCAGGGGCTGGTGTAGGTAAAGTTGTGCAGACACCCAACCGACCAAATGGGTTGTGTAACTGCAAAGGAAGAGGATTCATGTCAGTCTGGTGGTAGTCTTTGGGCCTGTGCGAACAATCTGCACTGGGACTGCTAAATCTGGATAGAGGGGTAGGACTAGAAGCAGGGCTTATCACTTGGCTAAAACTTTGGCACACCATAGTTTGTAAGGACCGTTGAGTGCACTCTGAAGTAAAACCTGAAGCAGGACCTCTGTGAAGCCCATTGGCAATGCCTGGAGGTGTATTTTCAAAGCGCTTGCGTAACTGCATTCGATTCTCTTCCTCCTTGATCATCTGCTGTGTGGCCCTTATCAGAGTCTCAATCTTACTGGGCTCCTCTGGGCTGCAGGAGTGGTGATCTGCTGGATACAGATCTCCTGAGTCACTGACTGAGCCTCCACCTGGAGAGCTAATTATGCTGTCTTTGTCCCAGTGGGCTTGGCCTGCAGAAAGAGAGAGAATAAAAACACAACAGTCAGAAGAATGAACTTGAATCAATATTACTGCAGTTGACACAAGAGCCTCCTTTCTAGTTTTGGTCATACTGTGTCTATACTCTTGCTCATGTATTTAGGTAGGACATATTTGTATGTTGTAAGTCCTTACCTTGCTTGCTCTGGATTGCTGAGATGCTTGCCAAACTGCTATTGTATCCATCATGGTTGTCCAAATACCTTTTACTCAGCGGTATAAAGGACCGGGCTGTGCTGAACCATGTATCCCTGCTGGTTGGTGAAGTTCCAAGAAAATATCTACCTGCATCACATCGACTCCTCTCACAACTCTGCCCTTGACCGTGTGCATGGATGTGTGTGTGGATATTAGTGGTGGTGTGGTGCTGCTCTTCAGATAAATTGTAGCAGAGGCTCCGTGAATCAGATAGGTTTCTGTAGCTGTAAGAGGCTTCCATGTGTTCACTCAGCTGAGGGGAAGCTGAGTCTGTGAGAGGACTGCTTCCCCATGGACTGTCCAGGTCAGACTCTGTGTTGAAGCTAGCATACTGCAACACGGAGAGAGTGTGCAAGAAGAAATATGTTAACAAACTTGGCAAATAAAACTGTTGGGTTTCAGGATTTTATTTCAAAATGTAGGAATACCTTTGAATGTTACTGTAGACAGCAAACAAGTGTTAACACATGCAAAAAAAAAAAAAAATAATCCTGTTTGAGATTTTTGTAAAATCAATTTGCAAATGTATCAATAAGCTATAGGTTAGAAAATCTGATCAGATCCACTGGGACATGACAGACTTTTTTAGAGTTTGGTACCATAAACCTTTCAGTAGCTGAAAACTGGGTTGTTAAAGGTCAGATTTCTGTCCTGCTGCCTGGATAAATTGAACAGGCTTTTCACCAGGAACAGCTTTTGGTCCTTAACCTACTGGCTCAAATAAAACTCAGCTTTGCACAATCAAAAAAATTGCATGTGCAATCCCCTGTTGTAGGTGCGGTCTGATCAGTGGGCTGGAACCAACACAAATTGCAGTTTAAGAGAAATAACTTTTTTACATTTCTGTAACAGAGACAAAAGAAGGATACATTTATAATCTTAGAATCCAAGAATAGATAACAGAGAACTCTCAAAGAAAAAGGGAATCTTTTGAAAGAGGAAGAGACAAAGGTTTTTCTACATAATACCCAAATATTTTTAAAAATTTGGAAGTTATGGTCAGAAGTTTACATACAATCATCATGTCTTAAATGGAATCATTTTAGGTTTTGTACTGTACAGCTGTGTAAGCTGTACATTTAGCAGGGCTCCCTAATTATAAAACATACACCTGCAATGATTTTTATTTACTCTTAGTACACTTTTGAACAATAGGTAAACTGGTTAGAAAAAATAAACATAAAAAAATGACACATAAATGGACATAGTTGAACACTCGCCTAAGGTTGCTGAGAGAGGGCATCGTATCAAGGGGAATATAGGCCCAGCAGTAAACACAGCAGCATAATGGCTTCCTGTGATAAAGATAATCAGGAAGAGAATTACAGCAGTAATTCAGAATAGCTTTGAGGATTTTATAAGAGAATGTGAATGTTATTGTCAGGAAAAAATGGGGTGCAGTGGTACATGTTGGAGCCACAACAATGAAAATATGAGCTGCTTACTAACCGAACTGAACTGTTGACTATGCATCTGATGATGCATCTGATGATGCATAGTCAACTGGGCAATCAGTCAGGTATAATTTTGGCCATTTGTGTGATGTGATTTTTTGTAAATGTTGAGCAAAGAAATCTGAACTTTGCGGTAGCTTTATGCTTGACAGATATAATGCAGTAATATTGTAATTGTAAACAGATTATTTAAATTTATCAGCGCATACTTATGTACTGTACATGTCGTGTACAGTCTGGCTGACAGTACAGGCTGTACTGAGCCTTGCTCCCATAGGGTGTGGGTGAGTAGTGAGCAGCAGAGATTTTTATGTGCTGAAGATTATTGAGATCTTTGGAGGATGAATCGTGAAGAATTTTGTTACAGTAGTCCAATCTGGAGGTGATGAAGACTACGTGGATGAGAAGGTGAGTGATGGGCGGAGGCAAGCAATATTTTTTAGATGAAAGAAGGCAGTTCTTGTGATGAAGTGACATGGTGTTCAAAGGAGAGGTTACTGTCTGACACAGTGGTTCGATCGAACCCCTGGGGTTCGATGAGTCGGTCTCAGGGTTCGGTGGAGCCTCCACTGCGGAGGTAAAGACACACTTGTGTAAAGTCATGATGACACGCCCCGCTTGGCCATCACTTGCTTCAGAGGATCACATGGCATTGCTTGGCCAATCAGTGCTGCTGGGAATTTAGTGTGCGCAGTATTCAACGGCTGTCATAATTGTACGTCTTGTGGTTTCTTTCTCAATATTTTAATCCATAATAAACATGTCGAGCAAAACAAGAAAGTGGTCGGACAAATGTACAACATGGATTCACGTGTATCAGGGAACGGGATGGGAGTCGGCGTCTCATCTGCATGATATGCAATGCCAAGTTGAACAACTCTAGTCTCGTACCGGCAAAACTAAGGGAACACTTCTCTTATGCCAGCATGGAGATGGGGAAAAGTCAAAAAGTATTTTGTGGATTCAAAACAACAAAAAACTTATTAAATTTATAATTTAAAAAAAATTAAGTTATTAAAACATGTTAAATTATTTTAAAATCCAAATTTATTTTTAATTAGTAAAATGGCAAAAAATATTTTTGGGGGTTGAAATTCTTTTATGGGGCCAAAATATTTTGGGGGCCAGAATAAAGTAATACTGTAATTTGTTGAGAGTTCATGCACTGTGTTGGTTTTGTTCTTTGAGCAAGGTGATGTTCATGCATGACTCATTTTGTGCATCAGTTAAAAAAAAAGCATATACCTATATCTTGAATTTAGAAAAGAAATTATATTTTATCACTAAAGAAGGGTTCAGTGAATGCACATATGAAACTGGTGGGTTTGATACCTCAAAAAAGGTTAAGAACCACTGGTTTAACATGACCCCAAAGTTGCAGATGTGAGTGGGTGGAAACAGAGTGGTGCTGTCAAAGCTGAGGTTGAAGTTGGTGGTAGTTTGGTAAGGGATTTGGACCCATGTTGATGTCTGACTTGTCACAGTTTAATTTGAGGGAGTTTGACTGTGGGTAATATAACAGAGAAGGAGCATGTACAGAATGAGACGTGTTCAAAGTACAAGTGAAGCTTTACATCCCTTCTATGAGCTAGGATATCTCAACTGAGGTAACAGGAGAGACCGGTATTGCAACGAAGGGATCATGTGGGGAGGTTTAGGCAAAGGTGGTGGTAGTCTAATTACTGTAATCTGCTGTAAAGGAGTTGGAGATGTCATCACTGGGATTAAAAGTGTTTATTTACAGTGGAGCCTTGGGGTTAGATGCACCATAGTATGTAAGATTTGAGTATTAGGTGAAGTGGGAATTGATTAATGACTAGCAATAAAGCAATATGTTCAAATGAAGGAACATCAAGAATGTTGTTTTATTGACCTTTCTATGTACAGCTCTAACACCACCTCCATGCTCCTCAGGGAAGCTTTTTCAATGTATGTAAAGCCAGGGATGTGGTCTGGTTTAAAGAGAAATAATCCAGTGGTTTGTGCCATGCTTCAGTGAGACAGAGAACGTCAAGAATATTATCAGTTATAAATGAATGTGGCCTTTATTGTTGAGGGAACGAATGTTGAGCAGGAGCAGAGTTGCTTTCAGATTATGTTGTTTTGTGATAGACTTTGAGGACCAATGGAGTAGATGGACATTGAGCAGATTCACAAACTGTTTATTGTAATGATGGAAGAAGGAAGTTGGATTGTGTTAGGGTAGGGTAGGGTAAGGGTTAAGGTAACCAAAACCCAGATAAAAGGGATGGTGGTAGGCAATGTGAAATTGCCAGAGTGTCTGTGTGGAGGACAGTAAAGCCAATGTGTTTCAGATATCCAACTCAGGTGTTTTTTTAAGGCTGTGGAGATCTGTGGTGAAGTTGAGTGACAGCATGTCTGGGTGAAGAAGTGGTGGATGGATGTAGCTAAATTTGTGACAGCCTTCTGGTGGATAGTTGAAGGAGGAACATGGACTGTACCTGAAGCCTGGGAATAGGGGTATCGGCTTCTGATATTTGGTGTCAAATTAAACAAATTGTGCTCATTGTTCACCATTACTTGGACTTGTTTTTTATTGGAAGATAACTTCAAAGACAAAAGTATTTATTTTCCTTAACAGGGGTGATCCTAGAATTTGACTTTTAGGGGTGCTTAGCCCCCAGCAGGGCTAAGACCCATGAGAAGATATTCATTCATGCATTTTCTAAATCTAACTGCTTATTTACATACATTCACAAACATGTCAGTAATTCATAAAAGAACAATGTTCATTTTACTCAAACACTTATAATGAGTAAAATCAGAGAACCTGAATTGTTTCCACAGGTGTATGTACTCAGTTTGAAACAGAATCTCAAGACTACATCATACCTGCCAACATCTGCTAACATTAATGAGATACCTGCAGCTCTGGAGTGAGACAGTCCTACTGGGGTCTGCTGCCCCAGAAATTAAAATAAAATCTACTCAAAACTATGCATGTCCAGTCATTTGAAGAACATTTTACTAGAACCAGTTTATTATAAAGTAGTATAAGTAGAAGTTCAGGTAAATGACTCATGAAAACTAGTTATTAATTAACTATTAACTTTATTTGAAAATCAAACTTAGAAATTGCATTACCATTATTTTAATCTGAACGTTATGTGGCTGATGGTCTTTTTCTTTAAATAAGAATGTTTGTCCATCTATGGAAAAGTGACCATTATGAGTCGGGGTTTTACTATTACAGTTCACAGTTCATGAAGTGGGTCTGTCATAGTTACAGTACCAAACACCTTTATGTTCAAAGACACAGAAATAGCTTAACATTCTGCACTGTTCTTTAGTTTTACCTTATTTAAGTGACTCCAGAGAGATTTGCGTAATTAACTACGAAACAGCACAACAGTCACTAATCAAACTTCAAAAAAGAGCAATAAGAACCAGGATCAGACTAACTCATTCTTTATCCATATTTTTGCATATATACACAAATTTGTTCTGAACTACAAAATAATCTTCAAATACATAAAGCCAATACTGTACACAATTTCCATTCATAAATATAAAAATGATTCTAAATGAAGTACTGCATTGCCACTTAAGATTGCAATGCCATTTGAATTGGCAAAAATTACACAGCAAAAATATTGCTAAGCACAAAATCTTGCATTGCAAATGGCCATTTCAACTGAAGTGCTGATGATACAAGTCTGACCCCTCATAGCTGATTTAAAAAAAAAATAAAATAAATAAAAAATATATATATATATTATATATATATATATATATATATGTATAGGCTGTTTCTAGACCAAATTTACCACAGGGGCCCCTGTTGTCAGCGTTTTTTTTTTGTTTTTTTATGGCGACACTAAAAAAAGAATTAAACACAAACAGAGCAATATTTCATCATTTAATATGTGAACCAAAGAGCCACTTGTGTCTCCAAAGATTCATGTTGCCACATCCCTGATCTAGCAGATTGAAAGTTGATCCTATCTCAATACAGCAGCTAAAAGTGTAGCACTATAATTTTTAATTAGTTGTTAAAATAAAATTGTGAAGGTTTAAAAAAATATCAACCACTAACTATTTTAAAAATACATTTATTTAGTATAATTTCTTCAGAACCCCTCTTGGGCCCCGTCTAGAACCACCCCTGGCCTGCAGGTCTGGTGCATTTTTGCTTAGTATGTTTTTTTTCTTAATTGATAGGAAATCAGCTTATCCAAACTGGTAAACAATATTAATAAAATATTAATTAAGTAATACATTAAATGACCACTGCACAACTATTGATCAAATATGTCAACATTTGTGAATAAAACACACAGAAAGTAATGTAATGTAGAAAATACTGATGTATTTAGTGTTAATCTGATTTGTTAATGATTTGTTCTTTAAATGGCCACTGATTTTGGCTAATGCTATTATTTATTAAATATTCAAACTCAGCATCCTAAGCAATAATAATCAAACTAAAATCAACTAAAATCACAATAAGAAACTGAATCAATCATAGCAAAATGTTCTGTACCATATCAGCCTGAGGAGATGATTGAGGATGAAGAGTCTCTGATTTCTGGTTCTTTAGGTTCTGACAGGTCTGCAGAACCCAAAGAATGGATCCTCTCCTGATCCATTCTGTCTCTCACACAGCAGCAAACTGTGTCACGACGGACACATTGTTTTTGTCAATCGACAAAAACACAGTATCCATCCTCACTGAAATTGTTCAGCTGATAATGCGTGTCTTTTCAAGCACATCTGTATTTTCTTCTACGGACATGAATCAGGTAGAGGACGTTTTAAAAAGACGTGGGTTGATAGCAGCTCACTGCAGCTGCGTAGTGTCCGTCTCCAGGCAACCGTGACGTTCAGTGTCGGTCCGTAGCGTTCAGGGGTCCTTTAGCTCCCGCCACGACAGTGTAGCTGACCTTAATATTTCCTGTGTTTTATTTTGGCAATTACTGTTAAACTTAGTGTTGATGTGTTTATTATCAACACACATCGACTCGTCCGATAGGCGAGTCTATCGGACAGTTATGTATCGGTTCAACATGGGATGCACATTTAAGGGCCAAATATGGGACGACTCCATATTACAGGATGGGTGGCAATCCTATTCAGGGGTGCTAAAGAATCCCTAAAACAGGGCTAGATACGCCACTGTTCTTGAATGAGTTCATATAAATTGGAAGTAAGATTTAGAAAATTGTGCAAGAAGCACAATCAACAATTTGCTGATGGTTTCATTTGTCGCACAAGGTGCCCTGTTTTTCAAACTTGAAAACCTGCCCCCCAAAATGTCTGCGCATGTCACTGTTGAACTGTGTTGAACCAGGGACACATCTAAAAGTTGTCCTGCAACTTTTAGATGTTAAAACCCTTAACATCTAAAAGTTAAAACTTTTAGACCCTTAAAACAGGGGATTTGAGGACCACTGATCTAGAGTGCTCAACACCTCCATTTTTAAATTTTAATTTTCTTATATATATATATATATATATATATATATATATATATATACTATCTGAGTCTCTATTCACAATATTGACCTTGTATGAATTGTATACATTTCTTTAAGTAAATTGTTAAAAACAATATTAATGTCGTGCCCATGATGGTTGTGTGTAACCCA
This sequence comes from Poeciliopsis retropinna, assembly GCA_010277075.1. NCBI lineage: Eukaryota > Metazoa > Chordata > Actinopteri > Cyprinodontiformes > Poeciliidae > Poeciliopsis > Poeciliopsis retropinna. The sequence goes on along the minus strand of VMRM01000046.1, from coordinate 1,090,310 downwards.
CTGACCAGAACTGTAACTATTCCTAGCATTGAATAAGTCCTTTTCATCTACATAACATGCTGCTTGTGGTCTATGTGCTTTCCGAAACAGTTTTATTGCAATAACCCCAGTTCACTCATTTGCAGCACAACCTGTAACCTGTAATCTGAATGGTATTGCAGCAAACCACAGAAATCTCACCTGAGTGTATGGTGAAAGTCTAGATTTGGTCTTGGGCCGGATCACTCTGCTTTTGAGGGTTTTGCAGTTCTCTGGAAGGCTGTTGGTGACACTATTGGTGCTGAACAGGAAGGAGGCCTTGGATGTAAACTGATCTAGAGAAAACTGCAGAGCTTTATATTCTGTTTCCCTAACAAAAAAAGCACAAATATTTCGGTCAGTAGCTACACAAAGAGATTTTCCAGCACCGTGGCTGTTTATTAAAGGCTACAAACAGTTCTTGTATACCTGTGCATTTTCTTTTAAGTAAAGAAAATCCTCACCATCTGTTGGAAATTAAAACCTAATCATGGAGCTTAAAAGAAGCAGCATGTGAAGAGCTGCATTTTTGTGCGTGTATGAGCATAACTGCTGGGAAGAATTGGGATGTGTTAAGAAGGCTGTAACGGCTGTTGGGAAACGTGTTTTACCAGAAGGATTGCAGCAAGGCCTTTAACAAACAATACACAGTGGAAAAGCTGTCCTATCAAATACACAGGGAGATTAAGAGCTGTGTCTGGATAATCAGACACAGGGAAAGCTTAGACATCTCACTACTGGGAAATGGGAATTGATTTCTGGCCAAAGTGTTATTACCATCCAAGATGTTTGAGGTAACAAAAAAACCTGGATGAGCATTACTTGAGAAAAATAGTGATTCATTCTAGATGTCACCTTTTCGTTTCAATATCTCACCACACAAACACTAATCCATGTACAAGTCAAAGCAATTCAAAGATTGCAGCATCTCCATTTGAAAAGTCCTGGAATTATTTACTGGTCCATTACATACAAGTGTAACGGACCAATGTTTTGGTGTTTTACCTACTTTTCGTCTGGTAAATGTTTTTGAGTTTTTTATGTTCCTGATAGATAGTATCTAATATGTTCACTTGAACGTAATGTTTGCTGTGCATTCATGGAGCTGTTGTTTGTTGGTTGTCGTGGCAACAGGTCTGGGTGTGATGTTAAGCTCACATAGGCAGAAAAAAGATAACACAACCATTTTAATGTTGTTTTCCACCTGTTTTTCTTTGTTTTTTCCACTTGGACAAATTGCATCATTTGTTCGTGGCAATATTCAAATCACACATCAAATAAGATGAAATACTTCATAAAGGATAGGAGTCAAAGTTTATTTAATTCTAAACAAACTTTGACCTAATTCCCTCTGGTTCCTACAGGGGCAAGTTGTTAAAATTAGATTATTGGCCACCAGAACAGAGAAATTAGCCAGGCAGGACAGGAGCAGCAAATGGCGTAAAAATTTGTGTAAATTGTTGTGAAAATGTGTGGCAGCCACACAAATTTCTTTCTGTGGAAAATAAGTTAAGAAGCGTCAAAACTCACCTATACACTGAAATCTGACGACATTCAGTGCTATTAAGACCATGAAGCGTCAAACCCGATGTTTTTTCATGATTTTAATATTTTGTTGTTTAAACCAGTGTTTCTCAACCTTTTTGGGCCAGCGCCCCCCGTCCATTATCTAGGTCCTTTATCACCCCTCATTAAAGAATTTGTAGGCTACTTTTCACTGAATATTATTTTATTATTAATATTACTATCACTATTGTTGATGTTTTGATTTTTATAGTTGTTCCTGGAGTTATCGTCAAAAATAAATTCCCAGAGAACAAAAAAGCAATGCGAATAGAAATGATTTTTACAGGCGTCTAATAAAAATGCAATGGACATTCAACTTGAAGGTCTATCAGCAGGTCTATCAGCAGCCAGAGTGGAAAAATATTCTTGTTCAGTTCCATTTTCTACTTCTTAAATATTATACAAAATGACCAGATAAAAGATGTACAACAATGCCAGTTTAAACTTTGAACTATTTTTAAGAAGACTCTACTCTGCAACATTAAAACATGGATAGAACTCTAACTATGTCAATCATAACTCTTCTTCTCTCCAATATGTCTGAGTTTCTGGTTGTGCAGCTCTGTGCTGCCTTCAGGAGAATGGAACATGAAAATATCCATAAAATTTCACCCAAATGGCGTTTACTGGGTAAACCAAAGCTTTCAGTGGAAAAACAAAAGATCCTTTTAATACCATACAAATATGGGACAGAGACGTGGATTATATCTTTATGTAGACCTGTCTATTGATTTATTGGTTAATAGTTTTACTGGACAAAAATTAAACAGAACAAAGCTGGCACTTCGTCAAATCCTAATGAGTCAAACTGAAAGTGTCATGGAGTCACCTAACACCATCACGACATTAACACTGACATAAAAAATAATATGGAAGAAATACATGTATAACATGTAATCTAATTAAAAACATAAATGAGTGATAAGTTCCTGGCTGTTGTTGTCTGTAAAATATATTTCTTCTTAGTACTAACTGTGGTCCCAACAAACTGAATGTGACTCAACACATCTAGACTCTTAGCTGCCCTCAATAAGGTTGTTCCAGAGCTGAAGGCTGCAATAGGAGAAACATCCCTCAATGTGTTTTTAATTCTCTGTTTAGAGATCAACAGGAGACCTGAGGGACTGCACAACTAAATCAAATAAGGATTTACAGCCTATATATAATATCAGTAAGAGCACCTTAAAATATATCCTAAAACAGACAGGCAACCAATGCAGAGACAATGCAGAGGATTGGTGTGACGCAAGCTGTCTTCCTGTTTGTCAACAGCATTCTAGCAGCTTTTCTGAAGTAGCTGTAATGGAGCCAATATTACTTTAGGAAGACCACAAGACATAACATAACCTATTCAACTAAGTTTGAAATAAAGTCTCTATATTCGACTGTGAGAGAAATGGTGGCTATGGAAGATCTCCAAACATGGGGCACGAAGAGTGGAGGCCATCAGGGCTAAACACACAGCAGGAGTTCACATGCAGGTGAAGAGCCTCCATCCCCTGCATTACCCAACACTGCATACACTTAAGCTACTGCGCAAATTAGTTCTAGATATCACTATCTCCTGCATTGCTTTATCTTTTCTTCTATGTGTTTTACAAAGAGAGAAACACTGATAAAAAAAAAAAGCCTCATTTTCAGTTCACTTTAAAGAAATAGTAAGAATATTGAGAATAGGAGGAAAACAAGGATTCACTCGTGGTATAGTAAGTTGAAGCCCATAAATGCTCATCAACTTTACAACCCATAAATTAGAAGGCTATCAACATAAAGCTGTTAGGATTTATTGTAGGAGGGGGGGGAAAATATGTGCCAAACTGTTCTCCGCCTCTGAATGCAGCCAGCCATGCTGCTTAATGGAGGGTTTTATGGGCTTCATTCATCCTTGTGTTCCCTTGTACATCTGTGAAATATGCTCATTGGAATGGGGATAAAAGAAAGAAATAACAGTACAGAAAACCATCTCTTCCACATATAGCAGTATGGACTATGTAGAAAAAGATTGCTGGTTAATTTTTGTACTGTGCCTGAAAACACATTACAACTGAACTGGATAAAAGCAGCCTCCGACTGCAGACAGTCTTCAGCTTTTGCCCCCATATTGACAACTGAGCTGCCAGGAGAATATGCCACAGGAGAGCTGCCACTAATGCCAAAGCCAACACATAAGCATGTCCAGCAAACTCTGTAACAGAGGTTGCACTTTGACATAACAGAAGACTATCTGCAGACTAAGAAACAGCAGGAGGGCAAAAACAAATACATTTTTCTCTGTTTTCAGTTTGCTGTAGTCTTCAGCACGAGCAATACAAATCACATGAACAGAAATTAGTTTAAAACTTTTTTTTCCAAGTACTTGCTTACAGAATGCATGTAATTTTTAAAAATTAACTTAAAGTAATTGGTTCTCAGTAAGGGTTTGCATAAATTCATTACTTTTACTCATTATCTTCTCAATCACTGAATGACAACACACAGTGCTCTCAGTCATCCCTGTCCCTGTGGATATATCTGACATCTTACACTGACCCCACTGCCTTTACACATTTTGCTTGTGCGGTTTCTTTATATAGTTTCACATCTGCAATAAAAAGAAATCTTTAATTTCCCTGTTTATCATCAATACTTTCTCATTAACAGTAATTGAAAGAGGCAATATTATATATATTCCAGGGTTAGGGTTAGGCTCCTTTTCTTTCTAGCACTCCACCTTCAGGAAGCCATCACAATGTTCCTTCATAACAAATTTAACAATGTTTTTACCAGCGTTCTGCTGAGAAGTAGTTTGTATGATAAGCTCAGTAGATGGACATTTCCACCAAGTGTCTGCTAATTGCTGCTGCTGCTAGTCTGAAGAGGCAGAGTGGGGGAGATGCAGGGGAGGGCTGATCTGTGAGGCGGAATGGTTGCTATGGAGATTAAATAATTTCTCAAACATCCAACCAATGAAACTTTCACCACACCTAACCAAAATACCAAAGAAGGTATCAGAGCACTTTGATGGAAACAGAAATAGTCAAAGTGCAAACCATTCTGAGTGATGCATCCAACAAACAGCAGCTATTAAACAAATACAAGCTGCTGCTTCTTTAACTTACCATTTATGACTAATTCTGACTAATTTCTTTATTAAAAAACTGTACTTAATATTTAATTTAGAAATTGAAGTAAGATTTTAAGGTCTTTTTAAGCCTAGTCTTAAGTTTCACTCTTCGAACTTGCTCTGTCAGGTGGCAGAACAAGTTCGAAGAGTGAAATTGGTTTCTTTGGTCCACTCTTATTCAGGAAGAAATGCGCATCATCAAGGCACCTCAAGAAGAGAGTGCAAGTTGAATGTAAACATCTCTACACTAGTTTCAGATCAAATTTGAATTCAAAGCAACACTCTACGTAAAAAGAGTAACACTCTTTTTTTAAAGATCAAACTCAAACAATTCAGTGTTTCACCAATTCTTTTGCGAGGAAATATCTCATCAGCTACTTAACATAGCACAATCGAATCTAACAAACATTAGAAAATATGGTTCCAGGAGCTGGAACAACACTTACGTAAGAACATAGTTGACGCTGACGATGCAGTGAGGTCGGGATGAGCGGCTGTTGTGCACAATAGTTGCATAACTCTGAACCCAGACCCAACCACCTTGTTTGGCCAAGAAACGGTAGTATCTTGTTGTGACTTGACCTTTCACCAATACTACAAGGAGAAGAGAAAGGAGTCAGCCATGTGCAGCTCAACTGGCTGGAGATGTTTAAAAATGACACACAAACATATACACAAAGTCATGCCAACTCATTATCAGTTTGGTGTGGTGTTGCAGCAACTACTTCCAGTAACAAACAGCAATTAAACAAAAAGTTGTATATATTTCTTAATGTCCTTGAATAATGAAAACAGAATGTAATATGCAACAGCATTTTAAAGCGTGTCAAGAAAACTTGAGATCATCCCTCTTCCCCATGCTGTAGATTTTAGTAATAGTCACAATAAATAAAGTTACCTTTAAAATTAATCACACAAGTAACATCTAGACCCAACAGTAGACTTAAACTTCAAGAAAATAAATGTGGTTGTGTGTGTTGTTTTTGTCTCCTGCAAACTTAGCTTTATTATACTTATTTTTTCTGTCTAATCATAAGAAATCATAGTCACAGAGATGAAACAGGAAGAGCAGGTTTCCTGGAAAAAGAGGAAGCAAGCTTCCAGCCTGCAGATTTATAAAAATAGTTGAGACTATTCCTTATTTCAAAGCATGAAAGTTTTAAAGAATGAAATCTAAACATTTTGAGTAATTGGATAAGATTCAAAGTAAAATACTTTTATTAATATTGGTTTACTTGTAAGAATACTTACACTTATACTTGTGGGAACACTTACAAGTAAAACAAGTAATTGTTTTACTTGTAAGTAAAACAAGTAATTGTTTTACTTGTAAGTAAACAAGTAAAACAATTACTTGTTTACTTACAAGTAATTGTTTTGGTATCAAATAATTACAATAATAGATTATTCTTGTTTCTTTTCAGAAAACATCTATAATAATTCACATTAAGATTATATTAAGAATAACTAATAAGTTATGTTTATAACATTATAAATACATGCTGAATCAAAGAAACTAGAGTTATGAATGTGATTTTGACATTGAACTTGAAATGATGTAAAACATGATGATCAATGCCCGACTTGGAAACAGATTGTTGAACAACTTAAATTTTTCAAAGAAAAGGTTGTGCAGGCAACAGACATAGGAGGACAGTTGAGCAACGTGGGTCAGTAGAACAGACATCAGGACATAATGTCTCTAAGACATTATGTCTCATCTCATCTGATTAGATATAAATTAGATGGAGATGAGATCATCTGTCCAAGCAGACAGCCAATGAAACAAGCACAGCAACAGTGCTAGCCAATGCAAACGCAACAAAAGGGTAGATGAAACCTATAAAAGGTGAGTGCAAAAGAGGAATCTTTGGTTGGATCCTCCGGGCAGCTTCGAGCCAAGATCAAGATGGAGAAAGAACTCTGCAGCTGAAGAAGAGCCGGGGACACAGAGCCGAAGACTGTCCTGCGCATGGGGACCAATCCATCAGCCCCACAACATGTGGCTTCAAATCGCACTTCTCTCATCAGCTGGGTTCAGACCCCAAAGATAAAGATGAAGATAAAGGCAAAGATGAAGATAAAGACAAAGATGAAGATAAAGATGAAGACCAAGGCAAAGATGAAGATAAAGACAAAGATGAAGATAAAGATGAAGATAAAGATGAAGACCAAGGCAAAGATAAAGACCCAAGTCCTGTCATCAGAAACCAGGCGAATCCTTTCTCGACACCAGCTTAAACAGAGTTTACTTCAGTTCTGGACAGGGTAAATCCCAGCAGATTTAGGAAACTCAATTCACCCGTTAGATGGAGAGCTGGTAGCACATCTCTCCTCTCAGAAGAGAAAGTAAAGAGTGAAGGAAGTGGGGCTGCGGGGGGTCGCATAACGACAAGGGGTAACAAATTTTTTTTTCTACAGAAGAAGAAAATTTAATAAAATCCAAACTTACACAAATGATGTGCATAGCGCAAGTGGAAAGAGTCACAGATGTGGACATGATGATAGAGAGTCTTCTCTATGAGATCCTGAGGCTCATAGCCTGTTAGCTCTGCAACTCTGAGGAAGACAACACAAAAACGCTCTTCATTACTTGGAATAACCCACATTAAAGGGAGCTGTTACTTCTTCTGAGAAGACACAAACCATTTAGCTCTGATAACACACTGTAAAACATTTGAGCCACATTTAGTTGTGTGTTGCATCTTCAACTCTTTAAGTCAAATAAATTTAGCGTGTCTTGGATTTTGAACCTAAGTGTGTGAATTTGAAGTATAAAGGATAAACTAAGTTATGTTAACTTCTTATTATTTTTGTCAAACCTCCAAGGATTGAATAAACTAGAGTTTTTAAGTTAGCACTGAAAAAATTAAAAAAAAAAGACTGGAGTGGGAACTATTTCCCAGTGTGCTTAGTGGCATGATTATGTATCCTGTGTGCCTCAGTAAGTGAGATGGAAGTGTCCTTGTCCTGTTGTGGGCAGCGGGGCCCGGCTAATACCCGTGGTAAAACGGATGGCGGAGTCCGGCGAAAACAGGCGCTTAAATTCCGTGACGTGACGGGAAAGGGATCAGTAAAAATGAGCCAATAGACAGTCTAAAATCAAACGACTGGAAGTATGTCAAAGATCAGGATCTGCACCAAGTAAAACATTTAGATAAATGGATGACAAGTTATAAATTTGACGGCCGTCTAAATGAATGTTTTGATTGTTTATTCTATGTTACATGACTTTGTGTTTTTATGTTTGTTATGATGTAAAGCACTTTGAAATGCCTTGCTGCTGAAATGTGCTATACAAATAAAATTTGATTGATTGATTGATTGATTTTACATTGATCTGGCTTTTGTGTGTTGTTAATGTTTACTGACAACTGAAACTGAAACTGACAGTTTCCAAAGCTTAAGGATAATGTCCTATTAACACTAGATGTTTTTGAGCTGAATTCATTGTGATGTTTAATAAAATTCATGAAATTTTGTTCATGCAATTTGAAACAAGAATTTAATTTATTCTAAAGTAAAATAAATAGCTATTTTAACTTGATATTGTGAGTGAACATAATAGAAAAATATATGCTTTTTAGGTGAGGGCAGTTTTTTCTGGTTTAATTAAACCAAATTTAATTTGGTTTAATTAAACCAAATTCAACAATTCAACTCACAATTCAAGATTAGTGAATTTAAAAATGAATGTTTAGACAACTTGCCTCTTGTTAAATCAACTTCATGAACTTTATTTTCTGAGTTGAAACCAATACAGTTTTCTTGTTGACTTAAATTGCATTTTCAAAGCAGCAGGTGAACCTTCATTTTCTATTTAAACCACCTTCAAATGTTTTACAGTGCAGTTTTATGTCCTCATGTGTCTGAGTACAGCACATCAACAAGCTATATAATAATTACTCTGCTTTAAATATTATACTTTAGTCACAATAATTGACATTCATATATATCCAAGTGTGTACAGGCAGATTGGCTTCACCATAGTAGAAAGAGCACACCGTGAGTCAAGGAAGATTAGTTTCATGTCCAGGCTGGCTCTGAACATGAACATGTTGCAGTGCAGTTTGATTTCTGTTACAGCGCTGGGTGGTAACGAGTGACCAACGGCCACCAGACCGATGTTTTGATAGCAGCCGTCAAATGGAGACATGTCCAGGCTGTACTGACGGATCTTCAGGTAGCCACTGCAGTGGATCACCTGGACCAGAGGAGTCACACACAAAATCATACATTAGGCACTTTAATTCTGAAGAATAAGAAAAAAAGAGCATGCTTGTGGTATTTATCAATATTCCAGCTGATTTATTTATAGCGACCATTAATAAAATGGTTAATCCTTGTTGATGAATAGCAACAATGATGTCACTTTTGTCAGTATCTATAGTTAGACGTGACGTTAGATTCACACCAGGCACTCATTTGTCTAATGCAGGAATATAAAACTACCTAATCCACCTACAAAATAACTAAATCAAATATATTAACAATACATTGTTAATGATACTTAAATTATTGACAATGACTTTCATTTATGGCACAGTGCCATTATAAAGGGTAAATTGTAAGTGTACTGTACTAATATATGAAATTTAATTAGTGATTTCCCAATCTGATCATGGCTTCAAAAATTGGCCTAATCACGTGGTTTCAGAAACTGGTGTTAATCCCAATCAGGGATCAGATACATATACATTCTAAACACACATGGAATAATACTAAACTTAATTTTATTTGTTTAGCATTTGATATTTGTCGTGAAGCACTTTGCTCAGCTGAGGCTGTTGTAAATGTGCTATATAAATAGACTTTGACTTGACTTGAATAACAGTCAGTATATACAGTTACGTGGTACAGAGTCAGACTGTCTCGAAACAACATGTGCCTGGCAATTTGCAGCAGTGACGTCCGTAAAGCAAAGCAGAATATAGCATCAGCTTGAAGTAAAGCACTGCTGCCAACTTACAGTAGCAATGTTGTTGCTGTATTTCGCAACTGTTCAGACCCTTCTAGCAATTTTTTTCAAAAAAGTGACAAACCTCGCTGCTTTCTCTGGCTTATTTTAGACTTTGACAACAAAATGGAAAACAACGCCTCTATAGTACTGCAGTTACAACGAGAGTTGAGAGCGGCAGTGAGCCCCTCACACCTACAGAGGACTTGATGCAGCAGAGCGGAGAGGAGACCCACTCACTCCACTTTGCAATGGAATTATACTTGCAAACGGTACTGGTGATCCTGTTCTAAATTAAATATAATGTAAATATAGTTCTTCATTTTGTCAAATGTTAATTTTAACCAAAACTGCTGCACCAAAACAAAATATCTGCACTTGACTTACGCAGCCTCCGTGTTTTGTTAAACAATAAATAAAATAGATCCTTTGTCTTTTTCTTTGATCTTTATTTTTTAAATGTATTTTTGAAATATTGGCTCGGGCCTCAGAATTGGCCAATACTCAAAATCAAATGAGTCAGAGGCACAAAAAAAAAAAAATGACGGGGGCATTAGGTTTATAAAGTATCATAAAGTATTGACATACTTTATAATGAAGTATGTCAATACTAAATTTCCTTGGCAGGAATTTGTATTTTTTGACTACAATAAACTAGACATTGTACTAGTTCTTGTGTAATTGTTCTTGTACTGTATAAATAAAGAGACTTTTAGGAAACTGTTCAATGGACTATTTTTAAGTTTATGCTAAAAAATTAAACCATGTTCAAACTGCAAACGAAACAGATAGGTAAGCTTGCACAAAAAAGGTTTTATGGGCTTTTTATCATTAGTGTTCCAGCATCTACTAAATGTGGCACATAGTAGGATAATGGCAGGAAGGCCTTGCAAGCTCATCACTAAATATGATTAATCAAACTACCAGTGGAGTTATAAAGAGACTTTATAACTCCTTTTATAACTCTCCTTTTTATATAAAAGGAGTTATAAAGAAGGTTTGGTTGCTGAAATGCCATTAAAGATTTTTCCATTGATTATTGAGAAGGCTATAAGTAACACCCATTATGACATTTTTAAATAAAAGGTAACTACAAAAACACATAAATAAGTTTTTCAAAGTTGATACTGCTTCAATATTGTTTCACCATGTCTTGAGAGATGTCTGTTTCATTTCTTGCAAGAAATACATTTTCATCTCACAACAATTTAAAATCTAAATGAAAACAAATTTTAAGTTTCAATATATTGCTTTTTTTATTTTCATGTTCTCTTGGGAGCCTAATTGACATCCCTTTATTTTGGATCCTTTGTCTTACTCCAGGTGTCCTCGTCCCCCAGCTTGTAGGGTACGTAAAGAACAAAGAACCAAGCAGCGGTTCAGCAGTGTGTCTGTTGTACCTTGTAGCCTCCACAGGTGAGACCAGCATTTCTTTTAGCCAGGACACATTTCATTCTTAGGAAGAAGGAGCGCTCCATCTCATACTCTGCAAAGACGTGTGAATTGTGAAGTTATTCATGTTGTGCAGTAAGTTCATGACTCACATTTTTCAAAACTGTAAGGTTGCATGAGACATTACCTTGTACAAAATGGGAATGGTAAGGTTGGTGGGCTGTGAGGACCGCTGTCATTTCATCATGGTCTGATGGATGAATGTATTCATAAATGCTGTTTCCTGTCAACTCTACCTGTTGAAGGGAACAATCAGCTCTGAGCTGGGATGTGAAAGGTACCATTGAGTAACAGAACAGGCTTTTAAAATCTAACCTGTGATAGACCCAAGTGCACTGACGCAGTCTCTGAAATATACATTATTTTTCCATCTGGAGCAACCACAAAAATGAATCCATCTAATGTCTGGAAGAAAAAAAAGACTATTATCAGACCAAGACTAATATTTTTTTTTCTTTCTGAAAAAATAGTTGTGTGTGTTTTTAATCAATAACACATCAGATTTATTGTTAAAATGTCACAGGAGGTGTCACAGTAGAAAGAGTTACAACAGTACAGTTGTCAAAAGAATAAGGCATTGAACACTGAAACTGTGCAAGGTGGTCTCAACTAAAAGTGATGGAATTATTTTTAGAAAATTGTTTGCTTAACCAAAGGGGTATTCATTTCCAGAGCAAAATCAGATAGTTTTCTGACTATTATTATGATCATTATTATTATTATTATTACTGCTATTGAATTGTATACCGATAATCAAAACAGAATAGATTGCTCACTGACTTTACTTGGTAGAAAATATAAAGATATAATTAATACTGTCTGACAGAAAAGCATTTCAGTAACAGCTTACAACTTCAGCTTTTTAAGTCTGACATTAATTTTTAGATCATGGGTTAGATCAACCACTGATTTACATTTTTTTAGACGTTCAAGAAATCATGTCTAAAACGCTGTTGTTAAATCTCCAGTATTAATCAGTCTGTAATCCTGCTGTTAGCTGATCATTTTAGTTCTTCCCAGTAAAAATCAATAGGCTCCAAATCTTGTGGATGAATCTAATTTCTTTCACATATTTGGTAACAATCAAAATTATTTTTTTTCTATTTCTTTGTTATTGTTATCTGTGTTTAATTGTTAATATATTGTAACTGTAGAACAAAAGGAAGTTTTTAATCTCAATATTTTGTCAAAAAAGGTTAAACATATATATCTTTTGTATTAAAATAAAGTTAACTGTAAAAAATACAGTTCTGTTTAGATTGACAATTTTTCAGAGATAGTCAGCCTGATGAGTTTTGTTTTCACTGCCTGTTTGCAGATTTTTATGCAGGTTTATACTGCATACGCTTTAAATTCTCAAGTTAAAATTGGTCAGTGAGAAGTACTGACATTGTGTTATTACCATGCACATAATATTTCAATCAGTCTAATTTGCAGATTATTTAAAATTATGGTAATATTTGCTAAAAAAAAAAAAATCAAGTAATATGACAAAAGTTTGTTTCCTTAACCTGGAAATCTGTTATTGCAATATTATTTCAAACTGATTAATTTATGTCATGTTTCTGATGTGATTATTTTTGTACAGTTGGTAACTTTCAAAGTTACTCCATGTATCCATGTAACTAATACTCCAGTATTAGTTACATGCCAAATAGTTAATAGAAGAGAAAATAGTTTGTCATGAAAATCCATTGCACCATTCTTAATAACTACTCGTTTAGCAAACTGTTTGTCTGCATAACTATCAGTGTACTCACTTCACCCCACTCAGAAGTCCTCTCCTTCCAGCAGTGAAGTTAGTTTTAATGTTTATGGTGCAAATGTATTATTGACAAATTGTTCAAATCAGTACCAGGCAACCTTTGTTTTTAGTTTCTCCTTTTGGTTAGCCTGAAGCCCTGCACATACACTCCACTGTGTTGCTGCTGATGGGTGTGTGCGTGTGTGTGTGGGTGTGTGGGAGGGGGTAGGGGAGTTGGGGGGCGCAGAACAGGCACGATGTGTACGTGACCAGGAATGTGTTGAGCTCATTTCACTCTCAAAGCAAGGAGAATGAAGGCAGCAGGAGGCAGATGGTGACAAGCCCCCTCCATACACACAGTCCATCCAGCTTTAATGATAATAATAACAACAACAACAATAATAATAATAATAATAATTATTATTATTATTATTATTATTATAACAATAACAACAATAATAATAATAATAATAATAATTATTATTATTATTATTATTATTATTGTTGTTGTTATTATTGTTATTATTATTATTCTCTTTCAAGTGAAGCCTTCAGGCAGTACCTGTAAAAGATGGGAGCCTAATTCCAGGCTGACACCATCCAGAGAGCTGCGGCTCACATGACCCCAGGACTCCCCAAGGCCTGCCGGAAGAAACATTAACATACAAGAACAGTTACTGAAACACACAAGGAGAGAAATCGCTAGTGGACAAAAAGAAGGTGTGTTCTTTGTCTTTTCAAAGACAAATAAGACACTGATAGTTTCTGCAACAACTATCAGAAATCAAACTGTCTGTTATGGTGGCAAAATAAATAGATAAATGGGAGCCTACAGTTCTGAGTGGCTGATGTGTTGTTTTAAAGAAAATGCTTCACAATTACTGAATAAGCTTCCCGAACTGTAGCACTGCAAACACTAATATGAAATTTACAGTGCAGTCAAGAAAGCCTGCAGGAGTATTGTCTTTCAACTAGCTTTGTTTTTATATATGTAGGAATGTTCAGCAGAGTAAACACGCAACAATTACCTTTTCTTAAACGAAATAGATGTCAGATAAAATAAGGTCTGGAAAGTGAATGCGCTGCAGCGCGGCGCATTGAGATGTAAATCCCGACCTGCAGAGTAAACAAGCTGCGTGCTGCGGTCACAGTGCTGCGGTCACAGTGCTGCGGTCACTGTGCTGCGGTCACAGTGCTGCGGTCACAGTGCTGCGGTCACTGCGCTGCACGCCGCGCAGCAGCTACAATGTACTGAAGGCTTGGAGAAAAATCCAGCAAAATAATGATAATAAAAAAATCTAGCACCGACTAAACACACACAGAGAGCTGGAGAAACAACAACATGCCTTCATTTGAAAGCGAGATAAATAATAACGTTTTTATAAAAGCCGTTTTTATCAAAATAATAATAATAATAATAATAATAATAATAATAATAATAATAATAATAATAATAATAATAAATCGTTAGTGAGGCTCATTTGTGGACTCACCTGAATTCATCAACACATTAGAATTATAATCTGTTAACAATAAAACTCTTCTAAGGAGGGTGTTGGATGCTGTCAGTGATTTAGGTATAAAAATAATAAAGTTAAAAATGACTGAATGAAATTGACGTAGCTTCACAACTAATGAGATAAATCTATAAAATAAAAGCGACCAATCCAACAAAAGGCAAAAATGAGGGAGGAAGAATATCAACATTATATTTATTATTTTGTTTCAAGAGAAACGCAAATACTTTAAAATAAGAAATAGCATGCTACACAATCAAATTATATAATAATATTAATAATAATAATATAATTATGAACTTATGGCTAAATAAATGTCGGATGAATAAGCGCTCCAAGCAGCCGCCAGTCAGTCAGATGGGAGGAGAATGGCTCAGTATAACAAACAGAAAATCACTTTGGATGTGGACGATTTCATGGTGAAGTGGAGGAGAAAACATTCTTCCACTTTAAGCCTTTACTAGAAAAGTTTCAAGAAAGAACCCTGAGCTAATGCTGCTAAAATTAAGATCAATAATGAAGAAATAATTTCTCTTTCTGAAATAATGACTCGCTTATTTTATTGCTATTATTGCGTATTTATTTATACACTTATTTGTATGTATCATTTGACTTTTTAATTGATCTTCACCTAATCAAACAGTTTCGTAAGTAAAAAAATGCAAATGAACAAGGACAATAAATGCATGAATTATTATTAACAGTAGTAATACCTTTAGGCGAATTCGGTCAACCAAACCTGGGTGGTTGTAAACTAATCTACAAAGTTAACAAAGGTCTTTAAAATTATGTTTATTTCTTTTTTGTGGACGTTGTGCAGGTTAGGTAGGGAAGTGAGATGGTGTGAGAGCCACTTTAAAACAGTAGAGCTCATTTAAGGAAGGACTGAGGGCTCAGTATGGAGAGCTGTGCAGGAAGCAGCAGCACACAGAACAGGCAAATGCAGTGACGGACTCAGCATGGCTGTAATGGGGTAGCTGAGGAAAGTCTTCCCAAATAAGATTACCCGCATCAGCATGTTTAAACAACTAGTCCAGATAGGATCCAAGCACTATCCTGCAGGATCATGACATCGGATTACCTCTGATAACTTCGCCAATCAATAGAACGCACATGAATCTTTATGTTTGAACATAAAGGCTGTTTAGTGCCGATGTCATGCCAGGTTTTCTTTGTGTTTATCTTCTTGGTTCATTATCACCAACTTCACTGCGACAAGGCTCCATATGTCCATGGATCACACGTGGAGATCACACAATATCAACGTCACGCAGGACGGGGCCTCATTTCTGATTTTTTCTGATCGGCACAGTGATTGGGGCCCTTCACACACACACACGCTCGCGCGCGCAAACACACACACACTTACATATATAAATATGCTCTACAACAGCTAATCCCTTAATAAACGATCACTTTTTAGGAGCTTTGTCTACTTTTATCATGCTTCTACTGTTTTAAAGATTTATCTTCGTCTGAGGTTGAAGGTGTCCTGTCCAATAAAATAGATTTGACAAAGTTTTGTACTGATATACTAAAAACAGTAACAATAGTTGCATAGTGGGAAATATTTATGTGGCTAATGGCCACTTTTGTTTGCTCTGTGGTGTTTTACATGGACGTATCGCAGCCAGGCCTCTTACCCTCAGGAAACACGGTTCTCATCTTCAGGTAGCTGGTTGTCAGGCGGATGATTGAGGCTTTATCCAGTTGGGAGGTGATGGCAGAAGGAAGCGGCAGCAGCTTGGCCAGTTCGTAAAACTCACTGTTTTCCTTCTCCCGACGCGTCCGGGCCGCATTTTTGGATTTTTCCTTCATGTTGGCGGTGTATTCCGGCCCTCTCCCTTCTAAGTCGGTTTGTGTTACAGCGCGTGCATCTCCCCCATGTCCTGCTCTGGAAGCGAGATCTCCCCGGTTCTCGGCCTGAACCCCACAGCAGACAGCGAGCGGAGCCCTGTCTACGTTTATAGGTGTTCCTGATGGCTCTCCACCATCAGACCAAACTACTGCATATTTCACGGCTACTGAAGGATTATTCGTTAGTATTTGGTGACACCGAAGAACTCAACGCACCATGAGATCCATCACACCTGGTGTGAAAGTTGTATGAACAGCCGAGGAAAATGCCTAGAGATGGAAGAAAAAAAAGGAAATAAGAAAATAAAATTCATGAACAAATGACATGTGTTTTCCGGCTATTTTAATACAAGAACATACACAAATTGAGCCTCAAACTGAAATAGAGTTAACGATTGAATTGAATGATATCCCAGACTGGGGTGAAAATGTTTTCCTTACCTCATGCAGACAGTATGGTTAGTTTCTACTGGAGGGCCTGCTGAAGGTTGGAGTCCGACCACAACCTCCATCTGGTGGGATGTTGTGATCAGAAGCGCAGCGACAGTTTCTTCTGTGACAGTGGGAGACACGCCCACTGAAAACAACATAGTTGCTATTGGACAATTGCTTACGCTCGCGATTGTCTATTGGTTATTCTTTAAGACGATGGGAGCACACTGGACGCTGATTGGTTGGCGACATATTCACCTCGTGGTTCAAGGTGAAAACTGAGACAACCGAAATTGGCCTCTTGGTTCTCTTACTTTTTAAGAAATACTGTTCATTTATTTTCAGTCACGTTTATTTCTTTAGGGCACTCAACATTTTGACCATTATTTCGTGAACTACATTTGTCTCAAGAGTTGTTGTTTTTTAATACACACATTATAAAACATTCTTTATAAACTGTTTTTAGCACTAACAGTTATAATCTAGTTCACACAAGATTTGCTGGTTTTTTTTTCTCAGAAAAACATATACCAATATATTACCTTAAAATTAGCCATATATTTTAGGAAACTTTTCTTTTCCAATACAAAAGGAAAGATGGTTGTGTTAATATTCTCACAGCGCACCTGTGTGTGTGTTTGTGTGTCGGAGAATCTCGGTAATGGGCTCCAGCTCTATCAGAAAAAAATCACCCAGATCGCTGGAGGTTCAGCTTCAAATATATATAGATCATCATGTCGCACACTGCTAAATAAATGACTGGAGAAAAAACTCCTTAAGATGAATTCTCCGTGCACTCAGGAGGGACAGCAGCCACTGAAAGACAATTCCTTAACCGAATAAAATAAAAACCGGGAAATAAAAAGAACTAAATGTTTGCAATTATTATTGTGATTTAGTTACTTTTTGTTAAAGCTTATTTATAAAGACAGGCCCTGCTGAGCCGTAGGGGCCCAGATTAAAACCAGCCTTTGACCAGTTCCCAACCTTCTTTGACTTCTGTGCCACCTGAACCACTTGGTATCCATCAGTCAAATGTGTTCATGATTTTCCAAAAGTAGGACTAATTAGTAAATTAAACTAATTTAATTCATTTTAAATTAAAACCCTCTCGTCTCTCGGTGGATCACTGGGCTCCAGCCTCGATGAAGAACGCAGCTCGCTGCGAGAACTAATGTGATTTGCAGGACATTGATCCGATTAGCTCACCCAATCCAGACTTTGACTTTTCTTCAGTGTCCTGAAAATACTGGCTGAAATTATGCTGAGTTTGGACATATGTGTTTATCAATTTGTTATATTCAACTCAAATTCAGCATAAGGATAAATAAGTTTAAATCTGTGTAAATATAAAATGAAAAAAAGAGAGATTTGGTTTGTGTAAACCAGGTTTAACAAAAAAGTGGAACAACAAAATGACTTTAGCAGTTTTACTTCGTATCCATCATTCTAAGCTTTAATTCAGGGATGCTCAAGTCCAGTCCTCCAGAGCCGTCCTGCAACTTTTAGGTGCATCCTCACTCCAACAGATTGGAATCAGCTCTGAACATAATGAGCCATTCATTTGATTCAGGTGTTATAGCAGGGAAGCATCTGTATGATGGTAGCTCTTGAGGATTGGCCTTGAATGAGATGCTCCAACTCAATTGTTTTTGATAAGTTCTGATAGATCAGTGCCCAGTGTGGGAACAGCTGCTTCCAGGCTGTTCTCCACACCAAGACTGCTCCTTTGCTAGGTGTTGATGAGAAGGTCAAAGCTGAGGCCACCGCAAGCATATTGGTAGATCTATAACATAGAAATCAGTGTATATTTCCTGGTTCAGAATATTTATTCTCCACATCACATCAAAACTCAGCCAATGCCAACAAATGGCATTGTCAGGTCACAACCAAACTATAAGATGCAAAAGATTTTACAGGTAATATTTAGCATTTTAATGACAAAAGGAGAGCGGTTGTATTGTTTGGGCCTAGCAGCTCAAAACCTCATGTTGACCTGACCTCTTTAAATCAGTATGTGACACCTGTTGCAACAAACCTGAGTGTAAGGCTGGATTATAGTTCATATATATATATATATATATCAGATAAGGAGCCTAAACAAAACATTTTCTTGTTTTACATTACTTTGAAATGTTAATTCTTTTTTTTTTTCTTCCATCATTCGTTTAGACTTTTGTAATGAACTTTCTGTCAGAAGTCACTTTCTAGACTCCAGCTGGTTTCTAATGCTGCTGCTGGGCTTCAGGGCGCATTACTCCTGTTTTAGCATCTCTTCACTGACTTCCAGTATACATTTTAGGATTGATTTTAAAATTTGTCTGTTTTTAAATGAAACATAATTTAAACCCCCCCCCTCTGTCTTACCTGCTTCAGTCGTATGTTCCCTCACTCTCTCAGGTCAACAGATATTACAAGTTGTTCTGAAATCGAAGAGGAGGTTGAGAGGTGACTGCTCATTCTCTCTGTCTGCCCAACACTGTGGATCGGTTTAACTCTGCATATCAGACAATCTGAGTCTCTTCTTGTGTTTGTCTTCTCTTAAAGCTTTTTTTTTTTTTTTTTCACTGACTTTTAACTCAGCATGAAGTATTGGTTTTACAGTTATTGTTTTGTTTGTTATTTCTGATTGTGGTGTACATCACTCTGGTCAACTGTGTTGTATTGAAAGTGTTTTAAAAGCTGGAATGAAATAAGTTCATCAGATGCTCCTGCAGGAAGGTTGTTCTTGCTCTCAATCAGTCTGATTGGGTCTCTCACCCAATCCAGTCTTTCTGACTTTTCTTCAGTGTCTTGAAAATACCGGCTGAAATTAGTGTTGAGTTTGGCTCAGTTTGACCACTTGAGCCAGATGCTTTGATGTATTTTTGTCTTGTGACCTCTGCATGTCTTCTCTCTCTCAGCCCTGATAAACATGCTTTTGTCTTTTCCACATGTAAATTTTTGCTTGTGTTTTTTTTTGTTCTTTTTTAAGTAAGATTCATCATGTCACCCCACAGGTTTATTTTTAAGGGGGGCAAAGTGCATGTGTCTGGCAAATGACCTATACCCATAATCTGTGAAATAAAATATATTTTATTTACCACTGGGGATAGGAGTTCCCCCAATTGTGAATCACTGTCCTACACAATTCTTCCCAAAATATTTGGTTTGTCTCAGGTTGGGTATTTGGTGAAATTAGAGATAAATGTTTCATTTCCAGACACATGGAGAGGAAACATTTTGTAATACTAAACTAAAAAAATCCACCTTTGGAGAGGGTAGTTAAGGCTACACAGATGACTGTGGGGAGCAGCCTTCCCTCTATTCATATGCAGACGTATATATGTAGACACATATATGTAGACATATACTCCTAAACACACACCTATACATGAGTGTTTACATCTCACACCTCACATACTCAACTCTGCTGCTTAATCCATGTTTTCCCTATTTTTAAGGTAAATAAAACTTTCCAGCAGCACAGCTAGGTACAAAAAAGAAAAATTAAACCAAACAAATGCCGGAGATGCTAATACTAAGTTTGAAAGAACTTAGCTGAAACATTTCTCCTCAGTTTCAATATTTGGGTTTAATGTTTCCTGGTAAATTCTTTCGCTATCAAAATATCCCAGAATTTCGAGATAGGTTATTCTAATTTTGGAGCCATGGAGAAAAAACAACAAAATGCCAGATCACTAAGATCTGGCATTTTGCCAGCCAAAACTGAACAAAACTAAGACAGAAATGATCATGTAACATAGGAAGCATATACTGACACACATAAAATCCCCACAAATATATGAAGAGTAGTACAAAAGTTTGGTTCTGTATGTGGCTGTAAAGATGCGTTGCTCTGCTGAAATGCCGCAAGATGGAACTTTTGAGAATCTACGGTCACCAAATCAGAGATTCAAACTAATTCTCAAGCCAGATTACTGAGGCCGAGGCCAGAGGCAGTCAATCCAAATCCCACAAGTAAATGGTGCATATGGTGCATCAGTATACAGTGGTGAACATATATGCAAAACAAGGATGTCATCTCAAAGTGAAATTTTATTTTCAAATAATTCCAGGGCATAAAATCAACTTATTGCACAATGCTACAGTCAAAACAGATTGATTTCTGTCATGTTTGTTCTGTTTGATGACTCAGGCGTATGTAGCTTTGAATGAGTTGTTGATGAGGAGAAGACAGGTCAGATCTGTAGATAAGCTGTTGAGAAACTTACCGATATTTCACAGATTTGTACTTTAAATCTACTGCAGCAGTTTAAACTCAGTTTGACCTGCTGCAACAAATGTTTCATTTATACTCAGATATAAATTAAAGGTGATAAACTTAACTTTCTATCTTAAACATGTCCCTGCCCCGCACCCTCACCAAAAAACATAGAATTTTTAGAAAATGTTCTTTACCTTACATTTTTATCTCTGTCTGGAACCAGTCTATGTACAGCTGTTTGTAGTTTGGATTTCTGTTTTTAAATTTAACTCAGAATTTTTTATTCATTGTAATTCAGTAAACTATACATAGAATTTTTGCTAAACTTCCAAATTGTTGCAGTTAGTTAAAGTGGAAAGTCTTCAAAGTTGGAGTATATGTACTTGAACAGGGGAAGAAACAAACTGATAACATTCTGTAATGTTCCATATTCCAAGAAGCAAGCCTCACTTGGTCTGATGCTAATGTGAGCAACGGGTCTTTGAGCTTCCAAAGGTTGAGTTCCAGGAAACCTTAACATGTTATGACGAGACGTCAGTGTGAGTGCGACTCAGTACATCAACCAGAGAGCTGAACTGCTGCTGTGCCAGAGTGAACTAAAGGTTTTCCTATTGCTGCTCCTTAGCTGAGGGAATCCACCACTTCTGTGTTGACCTGCGCTGCGATGCTGGTGGGGGTTACATTCAAGTGGATGTCATACTGCTGGTCCAGGCCCAGGTAGCTGTCACTCATCACATACAGTGTGTAGATGCACCTAAAAGCAGAAGATTTAGTGTTGAGTAGTGATTCCACAAAATCATAGAAAATCTGTTTTTAATCTCAAGTCAAGCTCCAAGTTTTCTTAGAGCCAATATTGTGCTAATGCTCTCCCTGTGCTGAAAAAGGGGATGAACTGAAACTGAAATTAGAAAATTGGAGTCCACATATTTCACTGTTAAAGATCTCGATGAGGAAAACAGCTCAGCAGTGAGTTCATTTACCCCCAGAAAACTTGCTAAGCCCAGTGGTCAGGGCGCCGAGGAGATCCACTGTGTTTTTGTATTAAAAGATGTTCAGTAGACAGGAAAAGTAAAAATATTACTATGTGTTATGGGATCTACGGCCAAAAAGGCACCCCAGGGCTTCAGGGCCCCATAAATGCTAATATTTTAACACAGACCACAGATACATAAATGTAACATTTGTTTATTGAGATGATCAATGCTGCTAAATTTGATTTAATGGTTTCAGCATCCATAAATTAAAATATTTTAAATTGATTAACATTTAAATGTTAGATTTTAAGGAGCTAACAAGTTTACTTTGTAGAAGTTGAAAGAACAATCTTCAGAGTTGGGTTGTTTTGTTACCACAGCAACAATCTGATGCTATGAGTTTAATCTTTGAGTTTGAGCTTTGTTTGTTCACAAATACAAATTAATAAACGTATTGATTTTTAGGTTGGCCAATTAAACTATTCCCCTGCTCCCAGATTTCACTCATTTTAACACAGAAGCTGTAAGTGGTGTTGATGTTTTTAGCACCAAGAGGGGCCCCTGAGACAAATTCTGCTCAAGGCCTCATACAGCATTGGACCGGCCCTGCATAATGACTTAAATCCACTGCATTGACCAGATTTAATGTAAAGCTGCTAACATTAGCATGGAAGCGCTACTAAAGCCATGTGGCTTTAGTAGCCACATGGCTTTAGTAGCCACATGGCTACTAAAGCCATGTGGCTACCATTTTGTGTCTGAGTTTTTACTCAGGGCCACAGAAACTGTTTTGGTTGCTTGAGTTTATAGGACAAGTTTTTCAGAGCTACACAATCACAGGTGAACAGTGTAAAAAAAAAAAAAAACACGGGCTCAGCACACAGCCCTCCACCTGTATTGTGGACCAGGGTGGATGATGTTCAGCCCCATATTCACCACCTGAGGTCGGTTTGGATCAAAATCTTACTTTCCAGTCTTCTCTGGGGTGTAGAAGGCCACAGACACAGCGGTATGGTTCCGGACGTATCCGACCCGTTTGACAGCCAGCAGCTCCTTGCGATCCACTTCCCCCATGATGAGGAACCATCCCTCGTCCTTTGTTTTTGGGAACCTGGGAGCCTGGGCCTTACTTTCCTGCTTCCTCTGTAACATACAAAAATGTCTCACCTTTACTCATGATTTTACTTGCAGTTTTAGAAAAAAATGAAACTATCTCCTTTTAAATTGCAGGGTTTTAAATTCTTTGTTCATATTTGGAAATTTGTAGACTTGTAAAGTAAATCAAGAACAAAGTAATGTCAAAACATCTTGACCTATGTTACTCTTTTTAAAGGTAGATGTCTGCTCTTCTATACTACATCTCTCTGATAAAACATGAACTTTTCATCAAAAGGACTCAGCTGTCTGACATTGGTCCCACTTACCCGGTGCTGACCCAGATTGAGCCGACGCAGTGACACCTGTAGAACGTACTCCTGGTCAGCATGGACATCCAGCCACCTGCTCTCCTCTCTCAGGTTAGTGCCCCTTCCAGGGAGAGGACGCTCCATCTGCTCCTGGCTCTGCTCCCACCATCCCCTTACACTCATCTGGACCTCCAGCACAGGGAGGTGGCTCAGGAAGGACCATGCCTGGAAGTGGGCAGAAATGTGAAAAGACAAGGATGATAGAGACTGCAAGTTAAGTCAAGCTGAAGTTACACTGTTCAAAATTAACTTGCTGGGGTAAAAAAGAAAAAAAAAAGGAAAAAGGCAAAAGATTTTATTGACTTTATTTTATCCATATATGTACATCATCTCCCACTTATTGGGTAACAAAGGTTGCCCAGGAGGGAAATCCTGATATCTGTTCTCTCACCAGTGATACTCTCCAGCTCACTCTGGAAAAGAAGGTCAGAAGGAATGCACTGTGACCCCAAGGCCTTCCAAAGGAGATACTCATTAAAAAAAAACTGGATCAGAGCCTAACACTTCAGATGACTTCTTTTTTTAATTTCTTTTCATTTGTGAATATGTGAGATGAGCCAGAGCCGACATGGTGCAGTGTTATGCTGCAGACAATGTTGACCTGAAAAATTCCCACAGCATGTCTGTCCATAGATGTCTGGGGTAATGGCATGTGTATATAGGTTTGACACGAAGCACCTCTACAAACATCATGCCAGGCCAAATTGCTGGAATGGAGCCTTGTTACACGCAGCCAAAGGGAAACTGTAACTTTCTTTGATGCGTGCCACTAATGTTAGAAACCAGGACAGGAGTCAAGACTAGTGATGGTAAATCCCTGTATCAGAGCAGGTTATGATGGACAGATCTACTAATTGACATCCAGTGTACTGGATGTATTATCACGCATGCTTCTCCCAGTTTTGTAAGGGATTCTGAGGGCAATCTTAAAACACGCATCAAGAGAAAAAGACAATGTGATACGAAAAACTACATAAAGACAACAACAAAGAAAAAAATATGGAAAGGATAAGGAGTTTGTTGAGGTCTATTTGGGAAAACACCTCTGAAATTCAGCCAAGAAAAGCTATTTATCTGGGGATTACTCTCCAAGACAGGAACGCTGCACCACATCTAATTATTCAATTAAAGAGCCTGCCACTCAGCAAGGCGACGGATGTGAAGGTGGGGACGGAGGAGAAATCCTGCTGATTTGGTGAAGTCACAGGCCCTGTTGCTGTGCCTGGCTTCCTCATTACAGCAGCCATTAGCTCTCACAGTGGAGTTGTAATTGGGTATTTTGGGGGGCATCACGGACCACAGTGGCAGGCATGGCCCCGCTCTCATGAAATTATGTGTAAGAATGCACAATGTTGGAGCAATCATGTTTTTAAAGCTGTTGAATTGAATTTTTACCAAATAGTTTCTTTTGATGTGAGCTTACCTGCAGTATTTGATTTGGCTGAAACTCCTGGTTAACAATAACAGTAAAAACACTTTCTTTTCCACCGCAGGCAGCAATAAGTTCTGGGAGTCCCTCAACAGGCCCGCAGAAGCCTTCAGCATCACTCTTTCCTTTTGTACCTGCCCATTTCCTGGAAGATGTTTGTACAAACAGAAAAAATTGAGTCATTGAATTAAATTGAAGAAATCTTCAATTGCAAGTTTTAGGTGTGAAACTTCCATCATGTAATGTTGGTACCAAAACTAGTTTTGATGTAGTGCTTTAAACATTGCAAAAAAGAAATCACATCAAATATTTATTAGAAGGAAGAGTTTGTGTCTAAAAGTAGTGAGGGTCTGAAAATTGTCCATGAGCTGCTTTCCTTGGAGGAGACAAGCTTCTGAGGAAATGATACCAGATCTCTGATCTCAGCTCCTCAGGGATCATGGAACAGATTTATGTGGATATAAAGAGTCTCTGGATAAACACATATTTAAATATCACTCTAAGGAGTTCCTTATCGAGAATTCTGAAACATTTGTAATCAAAATGGAATCAATAAGTTGTTGGTGTATATAATAACTGAAACAGTGGTCTAATCAGGCGGTCTAACTGTGTTCCCGCACTTTATTAATGGAAAATTGCCAGACGTCTTTTGACTCTGTGATTTACACTTCTAAGTCCTTCACGGTCATTTAAAAATATGTAATGCTAACATATAAATCTATGACATGTATGTGTTTGACAGGCAGGACATGCATGTGGTACAAAAACCACATGCATGACAGAAGGAATAGAAATACAAAAGCAAGGAAAGAAAGTAAGGAAGAAAAACAAAGGACACATACAGCTAAGGAAAGACAGAAGAACACAAGGAAAGAAAAACAAGAAATCAAGTTTTGACAAAAGGAAGAAAGAAAGAAATGAAAAATATCGCAGAATGGAAGGAAGGAAATAAAATAGAAGACAAGAATAACATAAGAAAGAGAGAAAGACAGAAAGAAAGAAAGAATGGAAGTACTGAAGGGATGTGAGTATGGAAAAGAGAAATGGAAGCATATGAGGAAAGAAGGAAGGGTTGGCAGAAGGACACAATTAGAGAATGGTATAGGGACAAAAGTCTTGTAATGTAATCTTTGACATATTTTTTTCTCATATTTTACCAGACCTGGAAAGCACTGAAATTGAATTCCATGTCATTCCAGACTATGAAGGAACCCTGCCTATTCAACAGAGGAATCAATGAGTCGTTCTAGACCAAGTTTCTTTAAAATGTAGTAAGCTGTCTGAATCCTTCTCTGTAGAGTTTTTCCAAAACCCAGAGTAACAAAAGTTTTGGTCATGTCACTGGTCAAATCACACAACTATAAACAGACAGCCATCTTTAAAAACTCAGATCACTCACAAATATTGTCAACTCAAGGCTTCCTTATGGTTGCATCTGAACTGTATTAGAAGTTATTTTATGCCAGACGTATCAAGAGGGTAATGAAAACATATGTTGTGATTTTAACATGCATGTCTCACATGTCTAAACACAATGTTCCCCTGGAAGTCTTGCAAATTTTACTGCTCTGTATTTCAATCTAAAAAGGTTCCAAATGAATGACTTCTCTCGTTCTGCTGCTGGGAAACATTAGCCTTACTTTACAGGTATCTTTTTTATAGGATGTTTTGGCTCTAGTGGCCTTTATTTCACAGTAAATTGACAGAAAACAGGATGGTGAGAGAGGGAGAAGACATCGTAGTTATCCTACATGGGAAGATGCAGAGTAGCATCCAACCAGTAACCAGCTTTTAGATGGTTCAAAAACTATCTGCTCTATCTGTCATAGAGTGTCTGGCAATATTTCCTGTAGAGGTTCTCTCTGTGACATCAATAACAAATGGAGAATGCATAGAGAAGGAGAACAACACCGGTGGAGCAGAGATGCTGTCTACCTGAACAGGTAGAGGTGGTGTTGTTGGACGTGTGGAAGTGTCAGTAATGAAGAGTCGTGCAGCCAGCGGCCCTGGACGATCATCTGGACCAGGTTGCAGATACTTAGCGCTGTAACAAGCCAGCCTTCATTGGCAGCTACATCTAGCATTGCCTTAAGTCAGGAACAAAAACAATTAAAAATCAAATACACCTGTACTTCTGCATCCTGATGTCTAAGCATGCAGAAGATATGTTCACTTCCATCCACAGTACTAACTGCTTCTTACCCCAATGAAATGCAATGTTTAACGGCCCTGAAGCGTCCTTTCCACGGTTTCATCTCACGGTTTTTTTTTCTTTACATACATTTTTAAGTTTTCTAAGGAGAGGATTTTAAATTGTGTTCATTTTTAGCGTAAAAGTGAGATTGAGTGAAGAAGCCAGAGAATGCGTGAAGTTCCCAGGGAGAACTGGGATTCAAACCCAGTACTTTCTTGGTGCAATGGAACAGTGCTAAGAGTTCAGCAGTGTCATGACTGACAACACCAAAAAAGGTTCAAACATCAATGAAATTATGTTTTTGTCCCATCTTATTTTTCTGAGCCACTCACTCTGTACACTTTTCTACAACCAATAGATCATCTTACCAGTTGTTACTCTCTGCGCCCAGATCAGGATGGTAGAGAGTGTTATTGAGGTTTTATGATCAGTCTCTTCTATGGAATGAACGAACTGCCACTTGAACCAGTACAATTACTGGTTGAAATGTGTTCATTTTGTAGATTGCCTCAGATTTCAGATTTTCACACAACTTCTCCATAGGACAGATATGAAGACTTTTGTGATGGCCTTAACAAAAAAAAATTCCCTTTGTGGTCCCTACCTGCTTTGTCTCCACTTTGGCTGCAATCTTGGGGTTAATGTCCATTTGGAAGACCCATATCTGTCCAAGATGTAACTTCCTGGCTGTTGTCTTTAGATGTTGCCTTCAATACTTCCACATAATGTTCTTTCCTCATGATGCCATCTATTTTATAAAATGTACCAGTTCCTCATGAAGCAAAAACAACCCCATAACATGATACTTCCACCCCCACACTTCACAGTTAGGGTGATACAAGCATTCCCATTTTTCCTCCAGCAAGGGTTAAACAACCAGTTTGGAATAGCTGCGACTGATTTTGAGGAATTGACCAAAAGCTTAACTCCAAAACATTCTTTAATTTTAAATTTATTTCCATTTGAAATACATTTAAATTTGAGAGATTTATTTCCATCTCTCAAATTTATTTCCATTTGAGAGATGATTTCAATACCAGAAAAGCAGAATTCTATCAGTTCATCTTAATAACAAGATGTACTGATGCAACTAAAAACAAGATCACTTATTTCAACTTCAATGAAGTTGAAATAAGTTAAAGTTACAAACAAAGCTATGGTCACTTATTTCTGTCAATCAATTCAATTCAGAAATAAATTTGTGAATTATTAACTCAGTTTCTTTAAGGGCAGCACAAGTTTTGGGGCAATTTTGCTCCACTGACTCATTTTTGTTTGACTTTATATCTAAAATGAAAGGTCTTTTGAACACACTGTAAACAAATATTGATTACGATTTCAAGTGAACATACTGTTACTGTTATTCTCATCAACTTGTTGTTTGTACTCATCTTAAATAAATGGAATTAACATTTGGTTAATAAATGTTTAATAAGTTATTCTTTTTAAGTTGAGTCCATGTAAAAAAGGTAAGTATTTGACTGGCCAACAAGGTATACTATAATGCACCATGCTACCAGCAGCAAGGTATCCCACAGCACATTGGTATCAAAATATGCCAGAGGTATAAAAACTTTAAACACAGGCTAATAAGAATTCTAGGCTGCTTTCAAGTTGATGTTTTGTTCATATAAGCAATCAGGCCCCTGCAGCTCAATTAACTCTGTTGAGAATTTGTTTTGGGTTTAACCAGAATTTGCTTAGGACTTATTATTTGGGATACTAAATAATAAGTCCTAGCAGTTAATTAATAAATCTAGTTAACATTTGATCGGTTCAAAACGGACTACGTGTAGACCTCTAACAGAATAGACTCTATATCCCATGATGCTTTAGAACTAGTAGAAAAAGAACTTGAAGTTAGACAAAGACATTTTTTTGGAGGGTTTTTCCCAGAAAGAGCTATGATTCACTAAAGTTCATCTGAATAATCCACCCAACTCCTTTACGTCTTTGAATTAGTCGAATATACAACAAACTCAATGCACCGACCTAGAGCATTCTAAACACCACTGTATTTTTCTACACTTTACTTCTCCAGCCATGCTGGCTCCTTTAAATTAGAAACACCTCTCATTTCACCAGATCAATTAGATGGAGACCGGCTACGAATCAGATGAAGACGAAAAACATATTTTGTTTGGCTAGTGAAGATTAGTACATTTATCTTGACCAATCACATTATTTTTAATAGACTTGCTGTGGTGTCCAAAGAATGGAGTCAAATTTATAATCCTGAAATAAATAACAGTGCTTGGGGTCAAAGCACTATAATGAGTTACCTGACAGATTCGAATGGCGTTGTCCAAAACTGTTTTTGTATCAGTTGTGAAGTCACTACATGGGAGTTGAGTGTGGCTGAAGTGTGCTTGCAGCAAAAGATGAGTCTTGGTGTGTGCACTGTCAAAGGAGCGGGGGTTGACCTGCAGAGGGAGCTGCTGAGCTAGCTGGCTGTTGAGCTGGTCCTCGTTGTGTCTGACCGGTAGCTCGGCGTATTCCTCTGCGTCCTAAAAAACATCAAAAGTGAAACGAGCAAGTCAACCCTGGTGAGCCCACTTCAGCTGGAAAATCTGTTGACAAGAAAGGCTTTATCTGTCCCCTTTTTAGATCTCTGTCCTGCTCTCCAATCTGTGTGCTGAACCTGGGTTTCCAAGGCTAAGTTTCAGATGGTCTAAAGCACAACACCACTGAACTGAAGACATGTTCAACAGGAAGATACATCCATCAGGGAACTTAGTCTTGTCCCTAGGATTAGTTTTGGCAGTTGCCAGGAGAACAACACGTGGGGTAGAGCTTAAAAGGATACATTTTCTGAACTTGTATAGTGCTTTCTTTGGTGCTGTGAATTCCAAAGTGCTTCACAGTACATTCAGTCATTCACCCATTCACACACACATTGTAAATGTGTGTGTGAGCTGGCTCAGCTGCTCTGAGCCACCAGGCCATGTGGCCCTCACCAGGAGGCAAGATGGGTGACATGTCTTGCCCAAGGACACAACAACTGAGACAGACATACCAGGGCTTTGAATTGACAATTCATGGTCACAGCAGTGGTTCCCCAAGATTTTCTGGGCCCCCTATTGGCTTACAATAACCCCCCCAAATAAAAAAAAACCAAAATCACCTGGGCACACATATCATTGAACCAGACATAAACCTATTGTTTTCAAACTCCACTGAAGTTTATTTCACACTTCAGGTTGCAACAAAACACACTGCAAACAATCTTTACAGTGAAACTTTTGTGTAACTCTTTTTTAAAATTTTTTTATTCATCCATACCGCTTCCTGCTCCCCCACAGGACAAAGTTGTGGCAGAGTTGCTGCCTTTGTTTAGACTTTAAGTACGATGATGTGGGCGTGTTTCTTCAGGAGTTAGCCTTGGTTCCTTACTTCCAGTGTTCTTTATGTAATTTTAGAATTTTAATATTGTTTCTTTGAATGAATATTGTGTATTTTTTAACCTTTATACTCATCTGGTCCCCAACAATGCTCAGTAGCAAAATCATAACATTTCTTGGAGAACCCCGTGGGATAAGAAAAAAATGGGTTTTACTTTGAAAGGTTCACATCTGACCACTGTGACCTTATCATGACAGTGGGTTCAGTTACAGAAGACATGTTGGTGCAACTTGGCCTCCAGTACTAATAGTTTTTGGTGGAGGATGTGGGGGTGGCATTGTGGCAAATGTATTGCCATAAGTTTGGCTCTAAACTCAACAGATTTGAGCTGAGCTGCACCAAACTTGCTAAGATCAATCCTAATCTACCACCTAATAGTAATTAGGTTAGGTGGTAGTTTAGGATTCCTATATTTGGCAAGCGTAGCCTTATTCGTCCACCCAAAAAATCTTTTAAAAAATGAATACCCAAGTCTTGCTTTGACCAACAATCATGAAACTTGCCACACCTGTGTAGCTTCTGTCCTACAAAGAAGTCTCTTGGAGTCATGGTCCAAACGTCCACATGAAGTCAGCTAATTTAGATCAAAGCCGCCATATTATATGTTTTACTTATGTTATATGTAAACAAACTGCTCCTACGGTTTTTGACATACAGGCTTAAGAATCACTCAGCACAATACTAAGGCATTACAGATCAAAAGTTCTCAAAAGCTTTTGGCTGCATTAAAGCACGTGGGTACGACCAAATTTAAAAATCCGACCATTCACCATAAAACATTGAGGTGAAATAACTTCCTCATATAAGACAATTCTATGATACTTTCTTTGTGCCATAACAGATCAACACTCCTCACATTCTCTGGCAATGGTGACATCACCTTAGCCCCACTCCCTTTAAACATGACTGGAGCATGTGGGCTTGTACTGATCACAAAAGACATCAAAATGCTGAATTTAGAACAGTGCACTGGGCATGAGTGAATGAGACAAATCCTATTCAAAACACTGCAGCTTAACGGAGTGACTCAAGGTATGGTGATTGGGAGCAAATGAAGGAAGTTCTTTTTTTTTTCTTTTTAAATTCAATATCCAAAACCCCAAAAGAATACAGAGAAATATCAGTAATGGAGGCAAGCGTGTACCGGTAAGTGAGAGGAGTTTATTGCAGAAATTGCAACCAAGTCGCCTATAAATGCTTTCAACATTTCAGTGGTAGAAAGGAATCAACAATTGACTTTCCATACCCCATACCAGCAATTCCAACATTGGTGCTGGTAAATTTATATATTTTTACAGCATAATGAAAAAGTCAACATTCAATACATGATATTGAATGTTCATCATTGATTGTAAACACGGCACAAAGTAATGCAGGATATTAAGACATGAGTTTATCTCAGCAGTGCCACTTTGATATGTGTGAAAATTCTCAATTACATTATCTAGGCTGTAAGCACCTACTGGATTCTTTTTTGATTACAGTTTAAACCTTGGTCTGTCTCACAAAGCTGACAGAAAAAGTGAAGTTTGTTGTTGTAGAACTATTTTATGGCAAGTCCATTTGAATCTCGTGAAGACAAACATGCATGTTTGTTTCCACAAATAGTATTTCCATGAAGTTGTGTGTCAAGTAGATATTAGTCATTAACTCTGCCGTAAACGTACAGGTGGATAAAACAAGCAGCAGAGGAAGATTGATATAGGCTCAGTGTCAGCCTAATGTTGTGATATCAAAACAAGCATTAAACAGGTGGGTGGGAAACTCTGGTGGGAAACAGCCTCCAGGTGTGGGTATTCTCAATTAGAGATCACACTTTAACAATTAGGAGTTACTCAAGGAGGGTGAATGGTGTGTAGCTAAGCAAGGGGAAGTAAATATGATACAAAATCAATAATTGCAATGAAGTAATCAAACAATAATATTGCACGGGCGTGAAGTGGCTTAAATCACTGTGCTGCTTCTATTTTACAGGGTTTCTACACAGAATCTGCTAAAACCAGGCAATGAATGGATGGATGGATGAATGAATGAATAATAGGGGGATGGAAATATATTTCTATACTATTTTTTTCCATTTCATACTTTTCCAGACTTGTAAAACACTCAAAATAGATTCCTTATTTTCTCAGTCCATGTAGGAACTCTGACTCTATTTATGCTGATAAAAATACTTCTTGACAAATGTAAGGTCAATTAGTACCTTTAACTGCAAACTCATTTAGAAAATAAAAAAAGACCTGCTTTACACTTATCTTCTTCATTCCTAAACTAGATTGAAGGTTTTCTGACTCACTGTGAGGACAGAGAGTAGGTCATGCAGAGGCAGCTCGGCTCTCAGTCGTTCCTTAAACATCCGGATGGTTGGATGCTTCAGGTAGTAATAAGAGGCAATGCGACCATATGTCAGTGGCTCAACTGTCTGCTCATCCTGAAGGAAAAAGCAAAGAATCTCCAGGTAATAACATGACAGCTGCAAATACAAGTAGTTATACCAACCTTACACACCTACACACCCACACACACACTCACACACACCTCTTTAATGTCAATGCAGTAAGAGCATTCCAGGTCCAGTAAGCTTCTTTCCACCAAGGTGGACAGGTATTTGTTGATGGACTCGTGGCCGATGTCTTCTAGGCTGTAGTAGCTGAGCATAACAGACAGTATTGGCTTTTCAGAAGTTTAACTGTGAATGAGCTACAAGACAAGTCGCCAGAAGAGAGCGATTTAACCTAACAATGTTTTATTTCAGAAAAAAAATTTATGCAACAGACTGATGGGCAGTCCTCATCTCATGATATTTCACAAAGTCCTGGTGTCTCATTTATAAAGAATTGCATAGGACTCATACGAAAAGTGTAAATATGCATATAGAAAAAATTGCATATGCCAAAAAAAAGATCAGTTATCTTTTATAAATCTACGTTGTACCTAAAACTTTGTGCACAAAGTCCCGCCTCAGGTTCTGCCTTTCTGCACAGTCACATTCAAATTTGTGCCTGCTGCTTTCCTTTGATGTGGTTTCTCAGGCTCCCTCTCTGGAATCGAATCCCAATTTCCTGTTACCGTGCTAAGCATAGGAGATACTTAGAGTACTATCCAAAGTTGATACGGCAGACATTCAAATGAGACATCGCCACCATAAAGGGCCAGCGATCGGCTCAAGGTTATCTAGACTCACCAAAGCGGCCGGATGCAAAGAACTTCATGAATCTCAGAGTTTGTCTAAATGAGCCAGCAGATCATGTCGTTTTATGATTAACAGGGGAGGAGAGGGGGAAAACACAATTTTGTTCAGGCAGAAAGTGAGCGTAGAGCTTATATATATATATACACACATACACTCTTAGGTATATTTATATACCTAAGAGTGATTAGATCTGTAGCATGAGACACCTGAACAGATGAGATTAACTGTTAAGTGTTTAAATGTGTTCTTGGTGCAGGCATGCAGACATTTTCAACCTTACACACAGTACATCACAGAGGTAACTAAACCAATCAATTAAAATACTTGCCTTTAGAATTAGTCTGGCATCAGAGACAAATCCATCAGTCACTAAGTGGGACTGAGAGTTAACTTTTGGTTCAGGTACAATAAATCCTGACTCCTATAGTCTTGTTGTCTTATAGGACCAATAAGAATATTGCAAATTTAAGGCAGTATAGTCAACAAATTGTATGGTCTTGTGTTCTACCTCTCAAGTCTCTCTTGATAAGGAGACCAATGCAACAACAGATACAAACACTGATTTCCTGAGCTCCTTTTTCTTAAAAATGTAGATAAACCAGCATACTGATTAATTTACTTAACTAAAGGTTATACAGTCATGATTTAAAAAATTGAATAAGCATTCCAAAGAAGTTTACATATATATTTTATAATTTTAAATCTCATGTTTTCATTAACTGTAAGAAGAAAACCATAATTAGCAGAAAAAGTCTCTCAAACAACCACCTGTGTAATTAATGTATGTCATGTGTTTCATTTTGTGGTAAACTTACAGAAATAAATGGACTTTTCATAAAATTGCAATTATTGAATGGGTCTATATCTTGGGTTGATATTCTCATCAACACCAAAGCCTTGAATACCACCGGAACAAATAAGATACAAGTCCAGCACATTTTGGAGGATTTCTCCCAGTGAAGTCAACAGAAACAAGATGAATCTGATGAATCCGTCCAACATTATGAGTATCTGCAGATACTCATAATCTGGATGTTGGTTTTACCTGATAATTAACAGAAATGCTACCTGAAACAACAGGGAAAATGAACAATTACAGACATTGTTTTCCTAGAATATACACACAATGAATAATGAGCCACGAGAATTCCAAGATAATCAGCGCTTTGGATTCCTGACCAGTACGCCTTAAAATCCATCAGCCAACCTTTAATATGGCCTGACAGCCGTGAAATACCAACAGGCTGGAATGTTCTGAAATAGCAAGTCTAAAGAGCAGATGTTCAAACGATGGCACACCTCTAACTGGGTCTGTTTTTAGGTGTAGTTCAGGGATATGTTTACTCTTGTTTTGATCTGAACCCTCTTCCATTGTTGTTCTTAACATGAGCAGTGTGATCCTCTACAACAAACCTGGGATTCATCACCAGCCGTCTGAAGAAGTATGTCCATGTGATGTAATCCATAGCGTCCTGCTTGGACGAGATGGTTCCGGCTGCAATTTCAGCATTCAGATGGTCTGACAGCACACTGAGGAGGCTGAGGACATAAGAACCAGACAGAAATATTGGTGAGTGGTTGAGCTAACATCCTTGAGCGAACCCCCCCCCCCCCCCCCAAAACAAAACAAAAACGTCACTGTATTGTACCCAACCAATACCTGCAGCACCAGTCACTGTTGTGGATAAATGAAAGATTATCTTGCACTGAAATCTGCAATTTTTATTCAATCTTAATATTAATATTCAATCTTTAATATGTATAGATTTACTCAGAGGTGAAAAGAATCTCATGTTTAGAAATATTAACTTTATCTTACTTCCACAAGCAATAAGCAGAATTGTAAAGAAAGGTAAGAAATCTCCAAAGCTCGCTGTTAGATAATGGAAGCAAAAATGTTTTTTTGGATGGGCCTGTAAATCTCCAAAGCAACCATAAGATGCTAATTACATACCCAAACATTTCTT
Source organism: Poeciliopsis retropinna (assembly GCA_010277075.1). Taxonomy (NCBI): domain Eukaryota; kingdom Metazoa; phylum Chordata; class Actinopteri; order Cyprinodontiformes; family Poeciliidae; genus Poeciliopsis; species Poeciliopsis retropinna. Next base: position 1,054,832 of record VMRM01000046.1, on the reverse strand, counting down.
AGGAGCTATGCCAAGCAAAAGTCTTTTCTGTTCAATTACCAAGGAGACAGACTAGAGGAGTTTACTAAGCTAGAACTTTAACTGGAAATGTTCTGTGTACTTTATACAAGGAGAGATGCAGGCATTTGTTGCATAAAAGAGAAAATGCAGCAAACAGGTGTCTGTTACCTGGACTCAACAGGGAACGGTTCATAGAGAAACTTCTTGTAGAAATCCTTCTTGATGTCATGGACCAGAATAACTGCTTTGCCCTGGTCATCAAACTGTGGACGACCAGCTCGCCCCATCATCTGCAGGACATCTACATGCACAATGCAATATTACAACAGACTGATTTTTTCAGCCTATGTTGCAACTGCTTTTAAATAGGCCAGTCTGTACAGTCATTTTACTCAAGTGTAACTGTTGTTATTTTTTCTCATTATTTTAACTTTTTTTTTTAATCTAAGACAAGTTCACAAAGCTGCTTAGTATCAGACAACAAAGCAAAGTAAGAAGATACTTTTGAGTTTAAAAGATAGTTTGGTGGAAATACACCCCTCAGCCACTTTTTATTAATTATTATTATTTATTAATTATTATTATTTATTTTACACTTTGTAGCAAAGACTCAACAAGCTGTTGAAAACACCCCCTGGAGATTTGAATCAATATTAACATGTTTTGGCTGAACATCCATGATGTAAATCTCCCATCAATGCTCTGTTGGACTAGAGTCTAATGACTGTGGAGACCATGGAATACAGTGAAGTCATGTCCAGAAAACCAAGTGAGAGAATTTATCTATGTTATGTGGTATATTGAAGGAGCCATCAGGGGATAGTTATACTGGGGTCATACAGGGATGGACGTAGTCAGTAGTTGTCTCATTTTGAAAGGCTTTGGCCTCATTTTTATGTTCTTGTGTGACAAGTGTGGCACCTGGTGTGGGTTTTCTGCTGCTGTTGCCAATCTACTTGAAAGCTTGGTGTATCGTCCATTGGCAGAAATGGCATTCATCATACCTTGGTAGTACTGGTATGATGGTGGTGGTAAGCGGTTATTGGAGCCACTGCTTTGCAGTAAATTGAGTTCTGCTGTGGATTCTGAACCTCACCCACAGTCTTGAGACAGGGATCAGGACTGACAGAACGAGAACCCAGCTCCTGAAAACAAGCTTCCTCTGGAGGCTGGCTAGATGATACTCTTTCTTGAACAACCCTTCACCTCGAACCAATCCGGCACCCATGACCATTGATATCAACATACACTTTGTCTATACTACTGCCGGTTACTAAATACTTTTTCATTTTTCGAACACTCATTGTAAAGCTGAGAAATGGTTATGTTGAAATCAGCAGTTTCTTAAATACTCAGACTTGCCTGACTCCACGTTCAAAGTCAGTTAGATCCCAAATCTGTCCGTCCTGATGTTTGCTTTGAACCTCAGTAGGTTGACCGCACCACCTATTGATGGCTAAAGGGATTAAGTTTATGCCTTGTGATCGGCTGCTTTGCGAGTTGCATTGACGATCAATTAATCAGGTGTCCCTCAAAGTGGCTGTTTAGTGTATTTGGTACGTATCTGTACTACACTGACTTTATCAGATGCAGAAGTGAAAATATCCAAGCCTGTGTACCTGTAATGGGATAGTCCACATAGCGCCTGGATTTTCCATCGTAGTATTCTGTTCCCTTGACAACCACCAGGTGAGCAGGAAAGTTTACTCCCCATGCCAAAGTACTGGTAGCGATCAAAACCTGTTAATGTTTTTTGCAGGAATTAAAATTTAACAAAAAATATGATAATCTAGATAAAAATCATCAGCAAGTCTATGTGGAAAATCTTTCATATAACAACTACAAGATGCAGTCCACAAGACAAAAAACAGAGCAGGTGCTCAGAAATGTCAGCATTCAGTACGACAGTTCCCATACAATCCTTTAAACAAGGTTACAGAAGGCTAAAGGTAATCACTAATGGACTGCAAATACTTGGACAAAATGATTTGTCCCAAATGTCATTCAGACATGAATGCCATGTCTGAATAGACAAACACATCAAACCTAGCTAGATTTATTTCAATCATGAAGTAAAATCAGTAGGAATGATGATTCCATACTTTTTACCAGGTGTTGGATTACTTGTAAACAATAAAATATAAACTAGTGATTATGCGGTTGCAGCTCATACCTGGATCTTGCAGTTGACAAACAGCTCCTCCACAGTCTTTCTGTCTCTTTCATGAAGACCTGCATGGTGCATGCCAATCCCAAAGGCTAGGGTCAGCTTCAAGTTGGAATCCCTCACCGTGGCAATAACATCCTCTATCTGCAGACGAATCAGAGCAAAACAATATGTCAGAAACACACCAGACCAAACAGGACGAATATCTTACGAGGGTTAAGACTGGTCTCTAGTTTCATGATAGTGCATGTGTGAAAAAAGTTATTCTGTATAACTTTTTATACAGAATAATGTTAATATATTATCCCTCCAATAACATATCGGAAATAAACAACTTGGAAATAAACAGCTTGTAGCAACATATTTGTGCAAATAATGCTAAGACTAAGCATAATGCATAATATGAACACTTTGTTGTTTTTTCCTGGAATCTGTAGTCAGACGTTAAGAAGACGTAGATACCAGAGATACTTCAAGTTCTCACTACTCTGGGATTCATCGCAAGTGAATCATTTTAGCAGGATTTGGCTGACAGTTTGAGAATGTTCCCGTCATCCCTCAGCCGAGCAAACACCTGGTGAGAACGAGCATCTAGATCATCTTACGAAATACTTCTCAGTCCAGCATTGTGTTTGCCACCAAACCTCGACTTGGACCCAACCATCAAGCAAGTAATTCTGGCCCACCCAAAATTGAATGTTGGGTCAGGTTTGGGTCATAAATTTAAACTCTAAAATAATAAAATATTTTATTATAAGTTCTCAGTTTGGTGTAGTCTGGGGATCTGTTGACTAAAAAGTGTAGCAATATTCAAAAAGCACATTTAAAATGCTTCAGTATAACAAACATGAATTTAAGGTAAGATGTACAAAAAAAAAGACTGGAACTTTGCCTCCCAGGACAGAATGTCAGGTGAGCGCGACCCCAGAGAGAATGAGGCAGCTATCTCTAGAAGCTGTCAGTTAACTAGAGGGAGCAGAGCTGCTGCACCAAAAAGCAGCAGGCAGTGCAGTAAATCAGCAGAACACACAAAGAGTCTGTCGTACAGGGATAGGAATTTTTTTTGTCTGAAATGTCACTAAATATAACAAGAAAGTCGCTGAGTTGGCAAAAGTGGGGTGACTATTGTTAACCGCAAGGATGGAGACATGACCTGGTGGGTTAGGGTTAGGGTAAGGGCTAACAGTCGAACCTCTGTCATACAGGAGAGCAGAAGAGGACAGTGGTTGATTTTTAGACCGTTGCTGAGATAGATAAGATTGAGGGATATGATTGGCTTCACAAATAAGCAACAGCTGTTTACTGATTTTTCCAAAATTAAAGAAGTCAGCACTAGTAAATTGCTGCTCCCCTAATTAAAGACATATTCCAAGACTTGGGACATTTAGTTAAAACAATCCAACATACAGATTGTAACCTACCAAGACATACTGACAGAATGAGCAAGTAAAACAATCAGAGAAGCAGCCACAAAGCCCATTTTAACTGTGGAAAAGCTGCTTCAACAATAGGACAACACCTAAGTGCTTAATTGAAGGAAGACATACATCTACACAAACATACCAACAAGACACAGTCAATAAATTTGGTCTTTATGGAAGACTGGCACAATGAAAGAAAGCCATAAAAAGTCCAGCTTGTCTTTTGGGTGGTAGTTCAGGTTCCAGCAGGAAAACAGCACTAAACATAAAGATGGGGCTCCAATGGTACAGTTTAGATCAGCAGTCTCTAACTCAAAAGCTATTGTCTTACAACTTTTAAGTGCATCTTTAGTTCATCACAGCTTGACTACATGTGTGGAAGACTTCGCAAACGTGTTTTCACATTCAGGACAGGCTTGAACTATTTTCAAAAAAGGAGCAAAATGCCCCAAAGATTGCAGTGAGAAATTATTCTAAAATATTTAGAAACCCAAATATTTTTAACTAAAACAGAAAATTTCAAATCAAAATCAAATCAAATCAAATTTTATTTGTATAGCACATTTCAGCAGCAAGGCATTTCAAAGTGCTTTACATCATAACAAACATAAAAACACAAAGTCATGTAACATAGAATAAACAATCAAATCATTACATTAAGTCAAGTTCCACCATTAAATTTGTATATTGATTAGGTTTCAAATCCAACTCTAAACAGGAGGGTTTTTAGTTGTGATTTAAAGGAACTCAGTGTTTCAGCTGTTTTACAGTTTTCTGAAAGTTTGTTCCAGATTTGTGGTGCATAGATGCTGAATGCTGCTTCTCCTCGTTTGGTTCTGGTTCTGGTGATGCAGAGCAGACCAGAACCAGAAGACCTGAGGGGTCTGGAAGGTTGATGCAGATCTTTTATTTATTGTGGTGCTAAACCGTTCAGTGATTTATAAACTAACAACAGTATTTTAAAGTCTATTCTTTGAGCTCCAGGGAGCCAGTGGAGGGACTTTAAAACTGGTGTTATGTCTCTATCTTCCTGGTTCTAGTGAGAACATGAGCAGCAGCTTCTGGATCAGCTGCTGCTGGAGGATTGATCCTGTGAAGACGCTGTTGCAGTAATCAATGCGACTGAAGATAAACGCATGGATGAGTTTCTCTAGATCTGGCTGAGACATTAATCCTCTAATCCTGGAGATGTTCTTCAGGTGATGGATGGCCGACTTTGTAACTGTCTTTAAAAGTTGTCAAAGACAAAGTTTTAAGTCTGTGTTTGTAACTAAGAATGGACCATATCACAAACATATATCATGGCTTTTATTTAGAGGAAATTGTACACTATTTCTGTTAACTGCACATTATTTTTATCTTATAATCTTGTCTTTACTGTACAGTACATTATTCTATAGTTATTATTTATTTTAATATTATTTTTATCTGTGTTAACCTACCACAATGCTGTCGTTACATCTGAATTTTCCCATTGAAGGACATTAAAAAAATATTTCTGCTATATTCTAAAAATCCCAATTGTATAAAAATATAAAATTGTAGCAGGAAAAAAAAGCATGCAACAGGAAAGGCAAATACAATTTCTAACAATTTTCTCATGAGTTGGCACACCTTTGCCAACTGTCCCAAATGCTGATTACTGCGGTTTGTAAACAGGACAGGATGTCAACATACCATTCTCTCGTCTTGGTGCAGCCACTGCTTGGGGTTGTCCTCTGTGGCCAGATAGGCGATCAGGTCCAGGGCAGTCAGGCGGGTTTGTCTTCTTGATGACACAAAAATCAGCACTGGCTTGGCAGGTGAATGACTGCGTATCGCTACAAAGAAATGTTCAAAAATATATTGGCTACTACTTCTTAGGATTGAATAGCAATTTTCAAGTCCCACATCCAAAGGCATAACGAAACATAGAAACATATGTTGATGCTTTCTATCTCAGCAGCTGTTTTCTTTGTAATGCTAAATGTCAGATAAATATTTTTTGCTTAGAAACTTGTAGAACCTGATCTCACAGAATCTGACACAGAAGATGACTGCTTATGACAATATGAAGACATGAATGTGAATGTGCAGCTGGACCTTGGAAAGTGGGTTTGTTCATGCTGGCCATTCGGGGACAGTAGTGCTGTCCTGGGAAGCCATGAATGTGAACTTCCAGTGGGACAGGACGCACAGATGGACGGAAGTTAAACAACCCCACCTGTTAGACAGCACCAGGGAAAATGGGAAAAAAGAAGGGAAAAAATAGAAAATGAATGTGAGCAGCTGGAAACCTGAAGCTCCCTCTGGCTGTGGCACGAAAGCAGCAGCACACTGGTGGCCTTTTGTTTAGCATGTGATGTGCCTGACTAACTGGATCTGGTATTCTGGTGTGTTCTATCCTGAATGTCTAGAAATACATTAGAGCGATGGAGTGGGCTGGGCATTTTCCATCCTAGCAGCAGCCAAGCAGCCAGATTTATGGATGGCACACATTCCACTGGGTTTACTGGAACTGGACCTTTCTGTGACTCTGAGCATATGTCTCACCACTCTATTCTGAAACACGAGGATAACCCACTGACAAACATCAAAACTGTTGAGCTCTGCAGAAATAACTAAGAGACTTTAAAAATAATACAGTGGGTCACAGCATGTGTGTTCTTTAGGTTCTTCAATCTAATTTAGTCCTAAACCTAATACTTCTGAGACACAAACTAAAAGCAAAGACGAAAATTACAGAAACCTGCTGATACTTTAAGGATTTCATTCCAACTGTAGAACGTTACAGATATTAATATTATAGTAGATATATAAAATTAATTCAAAATCTTCTTTGCATCATCCTCTCCAGAGGTTCCACAGCCATGTCCCCAGAACAGAAGCTTTGACACTTTCACTGTGACAAACCAGAGCTGATAAATCACGTAACACTATCATTAAATGGTGCTGCTGTTTGATACCCCTTACACCACTTAAATCCACAAGTCAGAGATGATGTTGTAATCAATAATTCACATAGCACATTGAGTTATTGCTGAGCATTCCAACATTCTGATATTTACTAATTTAAACACTAGTTCAGACAGACCATGTGTTTTTTACAGTTCACCTGTTGAATTCCCAGCCAGTCAGCGAGGTCCCGAGCATTGGCAAGAGCCGTGGACAGACCAACCACTCTCACTCTCTTTGCAGTGTGAGAGGAGATGAAGTTAGTCCTGGACACAATTACCTCCAACACAGGGCCTCTGTCCTCACCTGGACACACAGTTCAATAACATACGCATGTCAGCAGCAGAGAATGTGTCAGAAAATGTAGTTTCTTTCTCTCTACCTCATCACAGCTCTTTAGAGGCCAACACTCTCCAACAAGTGAGCTGGATGTATATGCTGCTTTTCAGAACCAGATAACACAGAGTGACACCTACCCAGCAGGTGGATCTCATCTATGATGAGAATGGCCACTTTCTGAACATAACTCCGGTTCTGCCAACTTCTGCTCACTCCATCCCACTTCTCTGGTGTGGTGACAATGAGGTCAGCTTGTGCGATAGCTCTCATGTCTGGAGTAACGTCACCAGTCAGCTCTACCACTCTTTACACACAAGAAACAGGGAAAAGAATGACAGCTCTGTAAAACCGGTAGACTTACCATCTTATGATGACAAACTCCTGAGAGGTGGAGCTTTTCTGTGAGGAATGTCACTTACTTTTTCCCCAGTTTTTCTTCAAACCTGATCTTCCAGTCCTCAATCCGCTCTCTCACCAAAGCTTTTAAAGGGGCAATGTAGACAACCTAAATAGCAACAATTAAGAAAAAAAGGTCAGGAATGACTTGATAAGCTGAGCCATCAAAAAATTACACCTTATGTATGCAAAACTTCTGTTTTGATTAATACAGAAAAGCATGTGAGAAAGTCAAAGTTTTCAGAAAATAAAACCTAGCTTCCTATATAACTAAATACTTCTAACCACTTCTAACACATAGCTTGAAGTGGTTATGTTTCCAGAATCAATGTAACAGTGAAAACCTCCAATAAACTAAATTAGAACTGATGCAAAAACACACACAAAGAGCTTCTGTCAGTCTGACCTTAGAGGAGGGATACTTGCTGAAGACCCGGAACATGGCAAGCTCGGCTGCAATGGTTTTCCCAGAGCCTGTTGGCGCCCCCAGCAGGACGTTTGTGTCAGTGTGGTACAATGTGTGGAAGATCTGTGTCTGGATGGGATTAAAGTGAGTGAACTTGTACAAGCTCTCAAACTCTTGGTTCCCCAGAGCTGTCACAGGCAATGGCTGCAGGTCCAGAAGTTCTGAGCAGAAAAAAAAGAGGAAAACCACAATAAAATCCAACATAATCACCCGGTTTCTGTCGCAACAAAAAGCCGTGCATGAAGCACATATATCTAGACACAGTGTCAAAGAACAGAGCATGTAGAGATATCCTAACCAAGACAGGAATTTTACTGAAGATTTGAGATAAACCATGCACACAAGAAAACAGCAACAACTTTACATTTACTTTGTGATTCATCAGTTGTACACAAACTAAAATTATATTAACTTTACCAAATCATCAAATCAAGTTAATCTGAAATAATAGAAATGTAATTGGACATAGACAATTTTAACTTCATGTGGCAAAATTATTTACTCCTTTAGGTTTTTTAATGAGCTGCAAGTTGACCTCATCATGTGCAGTAAGGCACAGCTGTCTTCTGAGCTTAACAAACTGCGCAGTTTACCTGTGAACTGCACACTGACCACAATAATGCTGCTCGCTTTAAAGAGATGTGTAGAGGATACAAAAGCTCACATTTATCACACATTATAATGAACAAAACCTTTCAAACAAACATGTCTCCTTAATATAATCATAGCACTGATTCTTGATGGTTTACCTCCTGTGAAAACAGGGAAGCAATCTCTGAGCTCATAAAATGTATATTTTGCTGAATCACCCTGCTCTTGTCTTCTCCAACCCCCAAGAAGAGCCCAATGTTAGATGGGTTCTTCAAACATCAGGCTTCACATATAACCATCCAGGTTATTATGAACTGTTACACATTTTAAGCCACATTTCAACCATTTATTAATCAATGCAAAGGAGGTGGGCTTTCTGAAGCAACACTGAGCAACACCTATTTTTTCCAAGAACAGAATGTCAAAACTTTACAATCAATAGAAAACTTGCATTGCTATTTACTTAAAGCACTTAAACTCCAATGCACTATTGTAAAAACTTGGTGACTTGGAAATACCATCATTTCTAGGCTATTGAGTGTACCTGAATAAAAGCCACACCTAATAACTTTAAAAAGAAAACAAAATTTCACATATATAGGCCAAACTTGTAAATAAGATGCAGGTGTAACATAAATAATTATGCAGAAAATTTTTCCACAGAAAGAAGAAAATACATTTTCTTTACGGAAACATGCAAATATATGTTTACAAAAACATGCTTTTTTGATAAACACTTTTTTCACATCATACATCAACAGCCAGATGTTACTTCTGGCAAAAATGATGAAGACAACAGGAAGTGTTAGGAGGATGATGGTTTGTAGTTTTTTATTTTTTTTTTGGAAATTGCAGCTGGCTCCACCAGAGCTCTGATAAGTTGATAAGTTGTGTCATTCCAACATGTTGAATGTATGACTCTCCTGTAAAATCAGTGACTGCAGTTTTCCCAAACCTCTGCATACATAGCCGCGCCCAAGTATAAGGGGCTTGTTGTGCCAAGACCTGAATAAGACACTGACGTCTCCTCGATGATGTGCGCTAGCCCATGGCTGAATTATGAATATATCTCATGTAAGTGTTAACATTTTTTAACACTTACATGTTAAAAAATACAAATACAAATATTTCAGGGTAAATTTACAAGGCATAATATTTTAAATAGAACATATGTCTCTTCAGGATATCTTCTACCCCATATCAACATATGTAAGATGTACATCCAGAAAATGCCAGACCTCATGCCCATTTAACAGTCTCACATTGTCCTAGAGAACAGAGAGTTACTGACTTCCAGTGTGTTTACTTTTTTTTTTTCATGACATGTGTCGTGTGAACTAACTTATTCATGTTATTTTAACTTAATTTCTTCTTTAGTGGGAACAGTGGAATTGTGAAATTGTGTTTTTCAACATTGGCAGAATATAGACAGCGATTTGTGCACATTTGTAATGTAAACGCAGCTATAGACAACCATCTTCTTCCTAAGGAAGTGGACAGGAAGAACACTGAAGAAAATCATCTTCAATCTCTGATTACTTTGTCACCCACTTCCTCAGTCTGTCTCTTGTAACTCTTAATGTCACTTTCGTCTAGAGGCAAATTTGCCCTTGAGCTTATACCGTCCTCTTCATCATGCAGAAGTCCAGCCTTTGAAAACTCGTTGGCGGCCCAAATATTAGCTACATCATTCTTTAAGCCAGGCGTCTTCAGTCCTGGTTCTCGACATCTACTGTCCTGTAGTTTTAGATGCATTTTTTCTCCAACACAGCTGAACAAATAACTGACTCATTCAAGAGATAATTCAGTCATTTGATTCAGCTGTTTTGGAGCCAGGATGCCTTTAAGAGCTGAAGGACACGGCTAGGAGACCCCTGCTTTAACTGACCGTGTTCAAAGTGTGTCAATAAAGTAAAGGCGTAGTGCAGAAATTACGGAACGGTAAGAAAAAGTGGAGTACTTCTCATGTGGGAGGTTTTCTGCTTGCAATAATAAATCCAGTGGTTTTCTTGAATTTGGTCGGACATTTTGTGTGTGTTTGCTTGTGTGTACCAGTGTGTGGGGGATGTCGCTCAGGTAGAATGAGGTTCTGGAAGTTGATGATGCACACGGCCTCAGCTCCAAGCCAGCGGTCAGACACTGCCTTTATGTAGTACTGGGAAGGTAACGGCTCAAAGATGGGAATGGTGAATACTATGTGCTGAGGCTCTTTGGTTACCACCTACACAAAGAACCAACATACCAGTCATTAAAAATGACACTCTCCATTTCTTGGACCTTAATCTAGCTAAAGTCCAAAACAAAAACCAACCTGTTTCTTCTGCAAGAGGAAGTACTCAGAGTGGTAAATGTGATCATTGATGGGGTCTTCCACCCACAACCACCATGGCTCACCCACAGACCCGTGGACCTGAAGTATAAGTGAAACATAGCACCTATCAAGATAAGAATCACAGAATACTTCAACAAACAAAATAAATACACAAATCAAAGTGAAGCATAGGCAGATTGAAAAAGATATGTTTTTTGCTGGCCTTAAAAAGATAAGTTTTTAAGGCCAGCAAAAAACATATCTTATCTTTTTAAGGCCAGATTCTGCTGATCTGAAAGTCAGAGGAAGGACATTCAAAAGTCTTGGTGCCACCAAAGAGGGATTTGTGTTTTTTAGTTTTTCAACAGACTGATGCAGAGCCCGCTTCATTCAGACACTGCGCCAATCTGCCTGTCAGTCTCCTGCTACATTTTTCCCTCATTGGTGAACAAGATTCCGAGATACTTGAAATCCTCCACTCAGGGCAGGACATCCTCCCCGACCTGGAGAAGGTACTCTATTCTTTTCCAGCTTTGCATTTATTAATTTATTTATGTAGGTATGAAGTTTTTATTTTATTTATTGAGATGATAAAAGAAAGAACTTTGAACACATTGATCAACAGGTTTTGCAAGTCATTCAATACATTTTCCAGGATGTCAGACACACACAGAGACACATACAGACACACAAATAATACACATGCACAATAAAGAATAAGCGGTAATGTAAACTAGCTTGGTTAGATAACTAGTGTTAGCTAACTTCAAAGAAGGCTAATATGTTGACTGTGACAATAACACTGTCAGTATTCATGATCGACACACACACACACATTTATGAGGTAAAAAATAAAGATAAGAATTATTTGTAAAAGTTCTTGCTGTGTAATTATTATTACTCAGGGGTGACAGTTAGGACTCAATGTGTTTGGTTCACAAATTGTCTTTTTTTCCTGACAGTCACAGCTGGTAAGAAACAAATATTCCCATTAAATTCCATAGGAAATGAATGTGGGTCAGTTTTGACCCACTCACGGAAGAAAGTGGTAGTAATATAAAACATGCTATTTATTAAAATGGATAAAAGGTAAATAAAAAATTTGAATTTCATGATATAAGTAACATGTTTTTTGAGGAATACCTGGAATATGAAATGATGAAAATATTTAATTACAAAGATATTGCAAAGAAAAAAAAACAACCTCTGGGGCTAGAAAATCCTTTAAGAACATAAAATGCAACAAATTAGTTTTCTTCTGCAAATATTAAATTTTTCTGCAAAAACCTTTTAAGCAGCAGATGCAATAATTGACCCACAGCGTAGGATTTGACACGGGCATTGACCTCTTTGTAACAGGGTAGCTATTGTCTAAAAACAACGTTGACGTAGGCGTGAACTACTTAAAAAAAAGAGGGTAAACATTTCTTTCTCCAGATAGGGATATCTACAGTCCTGCAGCTTCTACATGCATCCATGCTCCAACAAAGATGAGTCACATGACTGAGTCACCTCTTCAGCATGCCATAAAATTTGGCAAAGGCCCAATAACGAGCTATTAATTCGATTCAGGTGTGCTGAAGCAGGGCACAGTAGACCTGGATGGTTGGCAGGAGATGTACAAAGCTGGTTAAAACATCTCCATAATGATGGAGCCACTGACAACTGCCATGGAATACAAAATCTGTATAATTTTCTTATTACTTCTGAACAATCCAGCACAACAAGAAAATATATTAGATTTATGTGACAAAATGCAAATCAATGGGAATGAATATTTGTGTTAAGCACTTAAAACAAGATGGCCTTGACCGATACAGACAACAATGAATGAGACTGATGTAGAGACACAGTGTCACACAGTGTCTGTGTGTGGTTTGTTTTCAGGGTGCTTTTGGGGAGGAGGGCTCATATGTTGGGACATGTGTCCTGGTTCTGCAGCTGGATCACAGCTAAGCCAGCCAGTGTTCCATTACCACTCTCCCATGATTAAAGCATGCATTGCTAATCGGACATAAACATTCATCTTCATATTCAGCCTCACTACAATAGGCTTCCTGTTTCCCTCAGATTCCATTACAATGTTTGGGCTGAGCTTCTCCTGATCCACCAGTGGCCAGTCTGACCACTGAGGTGAGACATCTTGGCGAGGGCTGTAGGCATTCAGGCTCTCAAGCACAGATGGAGATTCCAGGGCGGGAAAAATAACAAAATAGAAGCAGAATGAATGTGGTCATGCTGTGCTGCTTGGGTTATTAAATAGTTGTGTAAATATTGAGTGGCGTGTTTTATTAGAGAGGAGGAGGAAAAACCCTGAAATGAAACGCTCAAAATGCAGCAGCTGTTGTCTGCCTGGATTCACAGCATAATTTATCCTTTTGAATCTGCTAACAACTCCCGACCCCACTAGGGACAAGGGTGAACAGATAATGGATGGATGGATGGATGGAATCTGCTAACAATTAATAGTATCTATGACCAAGTACTACAGAAATGACAGTGCTTTAAACAGGAGGGGTGTGTTACATGCAGTGGGAAAATTATAAATATTGTCAAAGTGGGTAAAAAAGAACTTCAGCTCTCAATATTTAAATTGTTGTTCAAATCTTTTGTATGAGGATATAGCTTCACTTCAGAGTGCTGCTGAGCGTTCTTGAACTGGAGAACTGTTCTCACACTGACTGAGTCAGTTTCTGATGTATCAGGTAGTTGTAGTTAAGAACATAACATGTGTTTTTCTTTTATAAACAGCAGTGTATATGTAGTAATAATGATTTTGTTACTGGTCAAGACCAGTAACACAGTGCATTGAGACCGAGACAAGACCAACACTTTTAGGGTCTGAGACTAAGACCAAGAGAGGTCAAGATTGAGTCAAGACCAAGACCTGTGCCCAAAGCTACATAACACAATAAAATGTGAAATATGACCAAAATTGTTTCTTAAATCGATCTGAAGGATTCACATTCCCATAAAAACACCTAGATATTAAAAACTTAGAGCAGAAATAAATTTAATCAACATAATAATCAATTCAAATTCTTCATTCTGCTTTGCTTCCATCTCTGTGCCACAATCCACAGAGGTCTCATGCCAAACCTAAAAATATAACGCCCTGGGCATTTGCCCATAACGCCCATGTCAGAACCCACCACTGTCTGCACCATTAAACATAGCAATTAAGGTGATGCTTTAATAGTAAACAACACTCAGTTATGAACACTGCTCCAGGAGCAACAAGTAAGAAGTAACCAAGCACAAGGCGAGCACCGTGATTGTTTTCACCCTCTCTCCCACTGCATGAAGCCAGGCAGCACAATGCTTTAATGTCTACCAAATGGCAGGTGACGAAAACAATCAAAGAGCAACGAGGATGTTCTGTGTGCTCTTCTCTTCTTGTGTGTTATTTATTTGCTAATTAAATAAATATCAATGTATGTAATTAAACAAAATAATAATAGCTACTGCAGTGTACGCAGAGCATTACAAGAACAAAGAAGGGCTCTCAGTGAGGCTCCAGTCCTATCGTTTATAGAGGTGGTTCTTAACCTGGGTTCGATCGAACCCCAGAGGTTCGATGAGTCGGTCTCAGGGATTTGTTGAAGCCTCTGCCGCAGAGGTAAAGATACACTTGTGTAAAGTCATGATGACACGCCCCGCTTGGCCATCACTTGCTTCAGAGGATCACATGGCATTGCTTGGCCAATCAGTGCTGCTGGGAATTTAGTGTGCGCAGTATTCAACGGCTGTCATAATTGTACGTCTTGTGGTTTCTTTCTCAATATTTTAATCCATACTAAACATGTCGAGCAAAAAAGAAAGTGGTCGGACAAATGTACAACATGGGTGCTCAATACATCGACCGGTTGATTGCGGAAAGGTTTTGAGTTGATCTCAGCAGTAGGTGACAAACTGAAGGCCACCAGGACGCTGAGACCAGAACTACTTCTTCTGACAGGCTTATAAAAAATATTCACCAAGATCCAAAACGTGTGTAGCTTCATTAAAGAATAATAATTTTAAAAAATCAATAAAACGAGTTAAAATTAATAATCTTAGTAATTATTGTTTCAACAAGGTGTTGCGTAATTCAGTGCGTTTCGGTTCCATTAACAACAAAAGGCGACTCACAGACCGACTGACTAGCAGAGCAGGAGTTTAAATTAGCGAATCAACCACCACTGTGTTCATGAAAGGCTTATTAATAATCCAGAACTAAATATCAAGCCTGGAAACCTGATATTGTAACGGACTGAATGTTTTTAATGTAATCTCTGCTCGGCTTGCAGGACACAGGGGGTTCCCACGGCAACGGGTGTGCTTAAACGATAAAGTGAGACAGAGAGTAAAAAGGTGCGAGTGGTTTTGAGTTGGTCACCTGTTCAGGTTGTTTCACATTTGTTGACCTTTGCTGTGGTTCATCACAGCCGCTGTGGTTTCTAAAGGTTGAATAAAAGACAAACTTGGACTAATTACCTGGTTCGTTTGCAGTAAATGTGTCATAACAAACATCAAATAGGACAAATATATTTGATTAAGGTTTAACAAACAAATGGCTTCTACCACGATTATTATGTGAAATTAAATGAATTATATCCCAACTGCAGAAGATTTGCCTTTACTTTAACAGTGCTCTTTGGTTCCTCCAGTCAGTCTGTAGTTTCTCATATTGACGTCATCAAACCAGATTTCAGATCTACCAGGACTGACTGACACCTGCTGGCCTCAGGTTTGCAACCAGCTTCTGACTGAGAAACCAGTAACCTGCTCCCAGTGTTTCTATCACTTTATCATTTCTGATATAACTGATGTATATTCGTATAGAAAACGAGTCAATAGGGTTTAATTTACAATTTTTATGTCTTCGTGTCATGAGGTAGATCTCAGCTGGCTAATGAGAGAAAAAGTAGATCTTGGTCTCAAAAGGTTTGAGTTCCCCTGATGTACAACATGGATTCACGTGTATCAGGGAACGGGATGGGAGTCGGCGTCTCATCTGCATGATATGCAATGCCAAGTTGAACAACTCTAGTCTCGTACCGGCAAAACTGAGAGAACACTTCTCTTATGCCAGCATGGAGATGGGGAAAAGTAAAAATGTATTTTGTGGACTCCAAACGGCAAAAAACAAATTAAATTTCTAATTTAAAAAAATTAAGTTATTGAAAAATTTTCAATTATTTTAAAAATCCAAATTTATTTTTAATTTGTAAAATAGCAAAAAAAATAAAACATTTTTTGGGGGCTGAAATTCTTTTATGGGGCCAAAATATTTTTGGGGGGCCAGAAGAAAGTACCGTATTTTCTGGACTATAAGTCACATTTTTGAGGGAAATTTATTTGATAAATCCAACACCAAGAACAGACATCTTGAAACTTTCATCTTGAAAGGCAATAAAACAGAATAGAACAACAGGCTGAACAATTGTACGGTATGCTAACGTTACATGACAAACAATGAACTGAGAACGTGCCTGGTATGTTAACATATTAAGAGTTATTCAGGTAACTATAGCATAAATAACATGCTAACAAGTTTACCAAACCATCCATGTCACTCCAAATCACTACATCTTCATCTTCAGTGTCGCTTGTAAACAACTCGGCTAACTCCGGACGTAGCTTCTACCACATACATTATCAACACAGGCCCAGAGCGACCTCTTGTGATTCAGTATGAAAATAACATGTGATATGATATAATAGTGTGTTAATAATTTCACACATAAGTCGCTCTGGAGTATAAGTCGCACCTCCAACCAAACTATGAAAAAAACTGTGACTTATAGTCCGGAAAATACGGTAATATCGTAATTTGTTGAGAGTTCATGCACTGTGTTAGTTTTGTTCTTTGAGCAAGGTGATGTTCATGCATGACTCATTTTGTGCACCAGTAAAAAAAAAAAAAAAGCATATACCTATGCCTCAAATTTGGAAAAAAAAATCATATTTTATTGGTCACTAAAAAAGGTGAATGTACATATGAAACTGTTGGGTTCCGCACCTCAAAACAGGTCAAGAACCACTGGTTTATAATAAAGAGAAATCCAGAATAAACGGATCGTTCATGAATGTCACATCACTATATTGCAGACTTTGGTCACAGCGTTGTCTCATACATGCGGCACGTCAGTTAAAACTCTGCACAATAATTCAGTGCAGTGAGTGACGCTTTTCCATAGCAAATGCAATTTGTCCTTTGTCCACAGCTAGCTTTGCTAACATGACAGCCACATAGCTTACCTTTGTTTGAGTTTCTTTTCTAAGTAACGATAAAAGGTAGCCGTAGTCCCCACTGTCTATGAAAGAGAAGCGCTGCTGAACAGGGTCAACCCAAGCCTCCATGGGGCCCTAAACAATATTTGGTTTTGAGACCCTCTATTTATGCTAAAAATGTAGATTTCTTTTATCAACAACAAGACCAAGACTTTTAGGGTCTTGGTCTAAAAAGAGCCTAAAATCCACTAATTAAATCCACAGTGGATTATCAGCAATCCAATGATAATTGGATTGATAACAGCAATCCAATTATCAACAGCAATCCGCATTGCTGTTGATGACCAACAACTGCAAGTTGAAAGAGCGACCGTTAACAGATGTGCTCTGTGAAACCAGTTGACTGCAGGCTGCTCAATCTGGCTACTTCACAGGGGGAAGAAGGGTGGGTACATCTGAATGAAGGTCGTTGAAACCAGGCGAGTCTTTTTCGACACCAGCTTAAACAGAGTTTACTTCAGTTATGGACAAGGTAAATCCCAGCAGATTTGGGAAACAAATTTCACCCGTTAGACAGAGAGGTGGTAGCACATCTCCCCTCTCAGAAGAGGAAGTAGAGATTGAAAAAGTAGAGGTTGAAGGGCGGGGGTGGTTTGGTAAGTGTGGGGGGGTGGGGGTGGGGGGGGCATCTGCTGCTCAGAGAAAATCACTGTGCATGTGTTGGGGTGCCGCGTGGGAGTAAAAGGGGGGGGGGCAACGAGTGACAGCAGTAACAGAAACACGTAATTTGTAGGTCATGTTACTGCTTTGATTTTAATCGGTATGTTTTGCATCCAGTGAAAACAAAGATGTTAACAAATAAAATGGACAATATGCTGGCAACAGTTGTGGACTTGACCAATCTTGAAATAAAATCCAGTCCCCAAAGCCCTAAACAAGACCGAGACCAAATGTGGTGGAGCCCGAGACGAGAATGAGACCATCAAAAAGTGGTCTCGAAACCAAGATTGGTCTCGAGTACTACAGCACTGGTAGTTTATGTTAACAGGTAAAATAGGTAGAATAACTGTGCAAAGCTCAACAAGCAAGCAGGGCATTAGCAGCAGAAACTATTCAGAACCTGTTTCAAGGAAATCATTGTTTTAAAAACAAAAATTGGCACTAAGACATTAAGGCCCACCACAATAGCCAATCACACCCTCCAGGATCCCTATAGGGTTCACTGCAAAGGGACAGGCTGGCCGGGACAGAAATGTGTGATCTGATGGAGTAAGCCCAAACGAACTCTGATTGGAGTCCAAGAAGCCTCAGCAGGTCTTCTGCAGCCTTTAACAGCCTTTCCTTCAGGACTGTTCAGTATTTAACTCCATCTATCTTTTCATTATACCTGCTATGCTCTTACTGCTTAGGAAGTCTTTGCAAAGCATAATACTGCCACTACCATGTTACTAGTTTCCAGTTCTAGCTTTTCCCACATCAAATGAAGCATGTAGGTGACCTCTAAAAGCTTTCATAGGAATTTCTGAATTTATTCACCTGGTCATTCCAGCGGAAGTCAGGAGTGATGATGAGTCGTACACGTAAAACTGTGCGTGTTATTGGCTGGACGCTCGCCTCCATTGTGAAGGCAGGAATCTGGTGGACGCACTGCTTGACAGTTAATCCAATGTTGACATGGTGCAGCATGTGACCTGAGAAAACCACAACTTATTTACAATACTGAACATGCAGTTTACAATAAATGTTTTTTTAAACATATCCATGCCTCAGTGTTCAAGAGCTCATTCAGAAATTACCAGAAGAATATTTCAGTGCAATTATCAGTAAAAAATTTACTGATGATTGATTCTGAGGAGAATTTTATCCTCAGTAGTTTGTTCCATGTCTGATGGATGTATTTCGTGAAAATGGTATGTTTTTACCAATTTCATCCTTCTTCATCTCCTTCAGTTTGTCCACTGTAAGCCTCTTCTCCTCTAAGCGGTTGAGTATGACATGGCTCAGGTTGGGGAACTGGCGAAGAGGGTGGGCAAAGCCCCACAGCCGCCTGTCGATCACCTTGCAGAGGTTGAGCAGTCGGTAGGTCATGGCAGGCCAGCGCTTCCTCAGAGCGATCTCAAACAAAGCTCTGACGATCCGAGCAGCGTTCTGAAAAAGGCAATGATATCAGGAGTAAAACAAACTAGACAAACAAAACTACATGCACTTCAGGACACTCTGCTTCTTTTATTTTTTAGGAAGCAACAGATTTAACAGTACAGCTGACAGCTGGATTACATGTTTGATGTGGGACAGAGGCAGAATGTAGCTGCCGCAGGGTTCAGGATCCTGCACTCACATGATTAATCATGTGCAATGAGGAGGAGGTCTATGCAGGTGGCTACAGCTGTACTCTGATAGATTGCTTGAGTAAGTTGGAGAGAGGAGGTCAGATGGTAGAGCTTACTGATAAAGTGCTCAGCTGTGGTCAGCTATGATTGATCTAGTCAGGTGTTAATGTGATCGGATTGTCTGGTAAATGTGCTTGTGAAAGAGGACCAGTGAAAGCTGATGCCTGATGTCAGCAGATCTAACACGTCCTAAAAACCAGCCTGATAATCCCTGTTACACTACCATGATCTTCAGCCATGTGCTGGTGTCCAAGGCAACCAGAGCAGTAATGCTGTAGATCACAGCTTTAAACCCAGATCTAATAGTACTGAACTGTACTTTTGACTTTGTGAAATCCAGCATAAGACACATCCTGAGTCCCTGTGATTTACTGGGATCATTCTGGATGTTTTATCTATGAAAATGTTTCTTATCCCATTAAGAACAAAACATTTCAGCTAAGTTATAGCAGCTGAAACTTAGCTGCTGAAAGTATGTTTATCTGTGGTACATTTTGTTTACCATCAAAACGCCTCTGGGGTATTCACAAAGAACATATACCTGTTCAATTCAAAATACAATGTATGATTTCATTTTGTTATAGCTCACATAACACTATATTTGATGAGGTATGAATAAGACGGACATGACGCCATCATAACATGACATACACCTGTCATGAACATGAGTAAGTCTTCATGAATATTTATGACTGTTGTCATAAAGTGTCACTCAGTAAATCATGACACTTTTAATACAAAGTTGACATTATTCAAAATGTCTTCATTATGACAACTAGACATTAACCAAGAAATCATGATCTGACATAAATTTGTTATAAAAGTATTACTAATTAAACTTCAGCTTTAATAACATAAAGCTACATAATTTTTTAAAGTTTAATCAGTATTAAATGTTTTTTTTTTTTTTTTTTGCAAATATGTCTGGAACACATTCCAAAACAGTTTGACAAGATCAACAAAAGACTGGAAAAGTTCAGGAATACTAAACAAAACTTGTTTGAAACATTTCACAGGTGAACAAGTTGATTGAAAACAGGTGAGTGTCATGACTGGGTATAAAGGGAGATTCGTTCACAAACAATAATGGAGAGAGGTTCCCTACTTAGTTAACAATAGGACTATAAACTAGTCCTATTGTTCCTATTGTTAGGCTCTCCACTGGGTCCCAGAGTCCATTGGAGACAGCTGGAATGGTTAAAAAGAAACATAACACACAGTTCTAACAAACTCTAGTGTGGAAACTTGGAGATAAATTTTATTTATCTCTGAAATAAAATTCTCGTGGCATACCAGCAAAGGGAAGAGAAACTTTCCTTGTTTCTGTTGGCATCTGACAATGCGAGAAAATGTGGAGAAAGTGTGATAGCACTAGAGTGCTTAAGGTGGGTTTGGAGCATGTAGTCCAGGTTCTGCTGTACAAATAGATCTGTTACTATATTCTTTTATAGTTTGTGCTTTGCCTGTCTGTGAGAAACTATAATATTCCTTAAGCTTGTTTTAATGGTGTCCTAATAAGTGGCTTTGTGTCAAAATGGATTCAATCAATCAATCAAATTTTATTTGTATAGCACATTTCAGCAGCAAGGCATTATTTCAAAGTGCTTTACATCATAACAAACATAAAAACACAAAGTCATGTAACATAGAATAAACAATCAAAACATTAATTTAGACGGCTGTCAAATTTATAACTTGTTATCCATTTATCTAAATGTTTTACTTGGTGCAGATCCTGATCTTTGACATACTTCCAGTCGTTTGATTTTAGATTGTCTATTGGCTAATTTTTACTGATCCCTTTCCCGTCACATCACGGAATTTAAGTGCCTGTTTTCACCGGACTCCGCCGTCCGTTTTACCACGGGTATTAGTCGGGCCCCGCTGCCCACAACAGGACAAGGTCTCAAACCTTGCAGCACCAGGCTCCGTACACCTTTACACGAAATTTTGCGCTAGGACTTCGCTGTCCTACATGGATTTTGTGCATTATTTATTCCATATATTTGGATGGAGTGAACCAGTTTGTGTCTCCTGGACACATGATAGTTGCTTAAAATGCTGTCCATCCGAGAACACTCTTGTAAATTTCAATAAAAACAATGGTGACTTGTAAAGGAACCTTTATTGAAACCGTGGCATTCATTTTTTAATATTAGATGGTAACTACGTAACTGGGAAAGTTGAGGACTATATATATATATATATATATATAAACTTGTTTGGAACATTTCACAGGTGAATAAGTTGACTGAAAACCAGAGAGTGTCATAATTTTATCCTTACCTGTGCCACATATGACAGATCTGAGATGAGTGAGAAGCTATCAACTTCTCCACGTCCGATGTAAGTCTGCAGCAAAATGTTAACTTTGCCATAACCGTTCTCCACGCCGCCCGCTGCAGAAAGGATGCAATGGTTTTGCAGCAACTGATCCAGCTCCTCCAGCTCCTCATCACGGACCTACCAACAGACACTGCATTAGTGGTGCTGACATCTAATGGGGTGAAATGCGTCCCAGACAGAGGGCCTAATATAGTAAATGTTTACATACATAAAGACAGGTAAAAAAAATTGGTATCATGTGCAAACTTCATCTACAAACAACGCACAAACAGGGCTGCAAAGAAAAATGAGGAGAATCGAAGGCACACTAAATGTAGCGTGTCTACCTTCATGGATGTGCAAAGCATATGCTGATCATTAGAACGTGCAAAATACTGGGAAGAGAATGACTTACCACCTCCAATGTAATTTCCTAATCCTGAACCAGATTGCTAGATCTGTTTTTGCATTTATATTTAACACTTTTGAAAAGTAGGTGTATGCAGCTACTCAGTGATGTCTGAGTATCTATGCCTCCTGCGGTCACTGAGGAGAGCAGGAGGCATAGATACAATGATATGTCATTGCTTATCAAATATTTGGATCATTTAAAGAATATGATTAAAAATAATAAAAATAAAAAATCCTCCAGCAATACCTATCTTGAGCAGCAGGATTACCAAAATATCCCAGCACACCACCTTCACTTTATAGCAGCTCACCATTATGTCTTGAGGCTCTGCGTCTATAAAGTCCAGAAAAGGTGATGCAAATGATATTTTATCTGCTTTTATTTGCTTCACAAATTGTCTGGGCAGAAGATGTTGGCTTCTTCTGCCAATTAATGCAGATTAATGCAGCCACACAATATTTATGCAAATAAACCAAAATAAGACAAAACAAATTATAAGTGAACTTAAATATTGGATTGCTGGACCACATTAAACCTTTAGAAAACCTGAACATGAACAGCCACCAAAGACCAAAAACCATAAAATAAATAATAAGTAAATGTTCTAACTCCTGTATTGGCTCATATAAAGCATAATCATGTTATATCAAAATATGATTGGCTTATCTTGGTTTGCAATTTTTGGGTCAAGTCAGTAATATCCCTTATTTCCTAATTATCACATAAAGATGAACAGACAGTTCAGCATCAGATCCTCCTACCTTCAACTGATCAAACTCCTCTGCCTTGGACACAATACTGAGGATGTCTGCTTCAGTCTTCTGTGAGTCAAAAAGTTCGTTGAATGTCTTCATGCATAAAGAAAGTGGAAATGTAAGTTAGAGGAGTTACATCTGGTCTTTCAAGATGTGTATTACATTTAGGATCAAAGAATCTGGCAGTAATTTCAGTTTGATGCATCAGCTTACCACAGTAAACCTAAACCTTTGAACATTGATCAACAAATTTGATGTGTAGTTGCTTGATGATTTAGATCTTTTACCCTTTTTTGGCAAAATGTCATGATTTTTGCTTGTTTCTCAACTGGTGACAATGTGATGCTTTTATGATGTAAAGCACTTTGAACTTCCTTGTTGCTGAAATGTGCTATACAAATAAACTTGACTAAACATTAAAAAGACACTAAACTGGGTCTACCTCAATGGTATTATATCTGATATAGAAATGGCTGGCTGTCCTGCCCAGGTCTGTAGAGGCGAAGTAGCAGGTGCGTTCATCAAAGCGGATCATCCTGGCCTTATCCAGCTTCCGGCCAGACTCCACCACAAGCTCCTTCCTGTGCAGCTTCAAAGCTGGATCCATCTGAGGTACAAATGCATTTCTTGTTCAATTATGTAGGACTGAAATAATATTTAGAATTACTGACATTCAGTGAATGCTTTGCTCCTTTTTATATTTCCATTTTGCTGTAAGTAACAATAACCATTTAGAGAGATCCTAAGTGACTAATTGTATCTTCATCAGCTGTAATATTTTGAGCAACTTTACAGCTGACTGATCAGGGAATAGAGTTTTGATTTATGGCCCGAGTCCAACCCAGCCAGAATTAATAACTCAATGGTAGGTCTTGGTTGGGCTTCTGTGGTGCATTTGACAAAAGCCTGCAACATCAGAGAGAAAAATAAATGAGAGTGTTCGATATAAAATTTCTGTAATCTACGTATTATTGTGTAAAAACAAGAATTAGATGGATTTAACTAGATGAGGACATAACAGGTCCACACTGCATGTGCACAAAGCTCTGCTTAAGCAGCAGTGGAGATAGGATCCTATTAGAATCAGATGGCTCACACTGCAGTTATAAAAAGTGGAAGATGGATAACCAAAAGCTTAAAACAGCAGGAGTTACACTGTTTACTTAAATTGTGGTCTTAAAACAAAATCAGTAAATTTGTTGTAATGGATTGTGACCAATTTAAATAATTTATTTTTTGTAAACAATTTAAATTAAATTATTCAAGGTGAATTTTCTAAATTAAGAATGTTTCAGATTGTTTATGGATGTTTGTCTGTTTGATTAGCACTGTTGGTTTATATTTTGTTTATTTAATGGTATTTGCACTTTGTAATGTTTTGGGGTTTTTTTGTATGTACTTCACGGGCTGCCATAGCTAATGAGGGCAGGCCTATAGAAGAATCATTGGACCAATGAATGACTTGAACTGTCAAAATGTTTTGCACAAAGAAGTAAACACTTGGTGTTCCCCAGTCAAAGCAGCGAGGTACGTTTTGTTTTGTTGTTTGTATTCTAATATTTGTATGTGTTTTAGTTTTCACGGTGACTTCTGTGACTGAGGTGACGATCTTGGTGGATCTTTGTCAAAGAAAATAAAAACGCTTCATTCACCCGTCGAGACCGGCTGATTAATTCAAGTGCTGGGGAGCTGCTACATATGTAATTAAAATAATATGTCGAGATAACTTTAAGCTCAGGCCTAAATTTAAGTCAGATGGGTTGGATCGGGCTCAGACACAATGACTACAGCCACGAGTTGGTCGGGTTAAATAATTTAGATATGACCTAAACTCTAGCAGGGAGCTGTTCAAACTGACAAAAACATGATTCTGCTGCCGGCTTCATCTTCTGTACATCAAACGTAATAAATAATCCTGGGAGGCTTTTGCCAAGAGGAGCAACAAACGCTTCACCAACCTGAAAGGCTTTGTGATTGATGCCGTACACCAGTGGGTTGGCCCTCATTCGGACATACAAATATGTGTAACTGAGCCACTTCACAGCCTCCTCCACATTGGTCACAGTTCCCAGAGTGATCTGCAGGACAGGAGCAAAGAGGAAAATCACAGCCTCACTTCCCCTCAGTGTCATTTGCAGTGGTCTCTGTCTCCACCCTCTGGATGTTTAATGAAAACGCAGTAATAAACATTCAATTCCTTCTATTGTTATTCCATGGAAACTAAACAGAACCTTTGAAATTCAACCATAGAACTGGCACACATCTGAGGTTGCATTGTCAGCTTCAACAGACAATGCAACAGTTTCGCTAATGTGTACAAACACATTTTACAACAAAATGGCAAATTGTTACTTTATCACCATGGGGGAACAATTATTTGATACACTGACAATTTTGCAGGTTTTTCCACTTGCAAAGTATTTAGAAGTCTATAATAATTATCATAGGTACTCTTGATGGAGAAACTTAGTAATTCATTTGCATTTTATTGCATAAGTATTTGATACGCCATCAAAGAATCCCCGCTTTTACAGGCCTACGAGTTTTCCTACGATGCTTCCTTCTTGATTGGCATCTGCTCAATCCACTGATGTAAAACTGACTTCACCTTGTAGTAATGCTGGTGTTGCAACAGTTTTCAGTTCATTGCATTTGTCATCACTGATGGTTCCCGAGTTACAACAAAACAGTGATTGCAGATGCAACAAAAATTGCTTTTGACTAGTCAATAAAAATTCTGAAATTACTTATCTTGATGTCAATGCCATAAAAATGGACTATTCACTAAGAGGAAACAGCAAGTCTGAAAGGAAATCACTTGATAAAACTATCATTTCAACCTAAAAGAGTCAACAAATATCTTTCTTGACTCTGGTCTTGCTAAGTGGAAATTAACCAAATAGTAGTTTTTGAAATTCATAAAAATGTGTGTTGTATGACAATTCCACCCTGAAAACACAATATTTTTCACCCATTATTCACAAAATTAAGGAAATATCCATACTTTTCATAAATGTGTGTGAACCTTTCACCTGAGCTGAATATGACTAAGAGTAGTGGAAATTTTATTGCAGATAAATGTGTATTGTTATGCTGGTGTCTTATCTGTGAGTACTCTCCAGCATTAGAAATATGATGAAACTTACTGACACTTTGCTAAAACTTTGCTGAAAACAGCAGAGGTGTTCTGAAAAAGTTTGTTCTGTGCACTACTGATTTTCTTTGGAAGGTACAGAAACAATGATTCTCTAACTGGATGTTTTGTCTGCAGACTAACCTCTGCATTCAGGTTGTCAGCGAGGCTGCCCAGGAACTGACTCTCGATGGGATTTTGCTGGGTGAGCAGGGTGAGGTAATGACTCAGCTTGTCATGGGTGGTGATGATGGTGCCCTCTCCGTATTTGTCGAACTGAGGTCGACCCGCTCGGCCAAAAATCTGCATGACGTCCAAAATTCCCAGGTCCACAAAGGCACCACGCTTTGCATCGTAGATTTGAGTTCCCTGTTAGACACAGAGCAGTGAAGTTGTCCTAAAGTGTATAAGTGAGACTAGACTAGATTTACATATTAAACCCAAGGAGCCAGATTAAGTGCTTTAATTATTTAGTTCACCGTACAATTTAACATTTCTGTACAGAAATGTAATTCATGAGGAATAAAAAAAAGCAGCTTAGGGTATTTGGTAACCTAAAATTCCAGTTTCATCCAGGCTAGATCTGAGGGTATACAAATGAGCAACAGCTTAGAATTATCTTGACAGATCAGTAACAAAAAATAAATAAAAATACAGAACCTTAATGATAACTGCATGGGCTGGCAGGTTCACTCCCCAGGCTAAAGTGGCAGTGCAGACCAAAACTTTCAGGTGGCCTTTAGAGAACGAGTTTTCCATGAGGCTACGGTCAGACCGCAGCATGCCAGCATGGTGGATTCCAAAGCCTTCTGGGAACATTTCCTTCATCTGCTTGTTTCTGGAGTGTTGAATCTAGAACACATAATAAGATCACAGAATAAGATCAGAACCAAAACAGCAGGGAGAATATGCAAAGTAAGCAGGGTGTCAACAAATCTATATCTAAACTTCAATGACAGCAGAAAAACTGTTTTATTACACTGAGAGTTTTGGTAAATGGCCTGTACTTATAATGTGCTTTACCAAGTCTGAGGATTCTGAAGTACTTTACACTACAAATCAAATGGGCTGTATTTGATGTATAATCAGCCTGTATAATAAAAGGCTGCTTATAAAGTGTCTTGACCAAGGACACCAAAGAAAAAGTGACTGAGATGGATGGAGCAGCGTTCAAATTGGCAATCCACCAGTTACAGGATAAACCCCAACCTCCTGAGCCTCCTGAGCCACTGCCAATGATATAACTGATAGTGTTAAATTAACCACATATAGGTAATATGCAGTTCTTTTGCTTCTCCAAACGTTATGAATATCATGGCCTCCAAATAGTTCCATTTTGGTCTCAACTATGGACAACTATTTTCTAAGCAGAGGAAATTAAAAGCAGAGAAAATAAAATGTACATGAGACGTACATAACAGCAGTCCTTTACTTGTCATGTTGATTTTGTGTCTTTGCTTACCTGACATGACCGATATTTTCTAAAGGTAAAGTGCAGAGGTTTTCTGAGTTTAGTGCAGTGTTCTCAATTATTTTCTGTCATGCCCCCCCCAGGGATCATATTTTTTTATTATTAATTTATTATTCCCTCCCCAGAATTGACATAGTATTGACAATCTGTTCATATTTGATCATTTATCTGTACAATCTACTGGCTCCAGCTATGACCTTTTTATCAAAACCACTGTTTTATTGTTCTAAGTCTCAAAATAATTTCCAAAATCAATTTATTAAGTGAATCAGAATAAAGTTGTAATTTTATGATAACTTTTCACCATATCACGCTAAATTTTGGAATACTGAGAGTCAGTATTCCGTAAAGGTTATAGTTGGTATTGGTTGAACAAGTGAGTAAATATGACATGTTTTAGCACATCAGAAGCAAATTTTCAGGCCCAGAACTTTAAAACGACTGTTTAAGCAACTTTTCATCTAACAGAAAGAACCAGATTTGCTGAGCGGGTCACGTTACATATAATTTTACCAGAGCTTTCAAATTTCACGACTTTCTTCCGGCAATATTGCGTCTTTATTCTGCCAATATTTAAACTATTTTGTTAATACAACTTGGTTCTCCGCAATATTATGACTGTATTCTTGTATTTGAAAATAAAAATCTCTTAGCATGGCCATAAAATTCCATCATACTTGCTTTACTTACCTCTGCTGTTGCTTTTCTTTTCACTGTCAAACTTCTCCATCTCTCCTCTACAGAGCCTCCTTGGAGACATGTGGAATTTTTTTTTTATTTTTCATTCCCTCGCAAAAGGTTTTGTTTTCTAGCGCAATATGCGAGAGAAGGCAAATAATAGATAGTCACAAATTTTAATTTCAAATTTCAAATATATACACACATCCTCGCATATTGCGAGAGAAGGCAAAGGTTTTGTGATGTAACGCAAGAGAACATTTTTTCCCATGTCTTCTAAAGGGCTCCATGCTCCTCTATGACTGTAG
Organism: Poeciliopsis retropinna; assembly: GCA_010277075.1. NCBI lineage: Eukaryota > Metazoa > Chordata > Actinopteri > Cyprinodontiformes > Poeciliidae > Poeciliopsis > Poeciliopsis retropinna. Next base: position 1,026,519 of record VMRM01000046.1, on the reverse strand, counting down.
CGATATTTCAAAAACATCCCTGCTTGTATCCTTAGCTCAGTTTTTGTTTTGTTTTTTTCACACTCTGCTCTTTTTTTTACCAGTGCTGTGTATTGAACAGGAAGCCTGTTGATTAGTTTGAACACTACTGCCACCTAGTGACCGAAGGCTTGTTTATTAAGCATGAATAAATGCCCCTCTGTGGGGGTGCGCCCCACTATTTGAGAAGTACTGGTCTAGTGCCAGAGACATGTGGAATTGTCTCTGGGCTGTTACTGTTTTGTTAAATGTTACAAAACAGAAACAGAATAAAAAAGAATGTAAACAAAAATCCAACAGTGAAGAGTAGCTACACCGAGACCACACACAACTAGACGCATGAGTGGGGGATTGAGACGTATGCTTTGACTGACAGAAGGCCTGTGACCTCGCTGAGCTTAAGGTAAGACCTCATCACAGAGCTTTATCGCTCTCTCTCTCCAGGCATCTAAATGGAGGTCAGAGCCCAGCAATCCTCTTCACTACAAACACACAGCCCATTATTGTCAGAAGCTGTCTGTCTCACCCCCACTGAGCCAGTGTTTGACTTGCAGTCAATGTCTGCATTTGTATGCAAAACCTGGACAAAAGTAGGAGTATCCAAGAGTGCAGCATGTCTGTAGTTGTAACCCGCAGAGAAGTCTTTTTTTGAATATGATTTGCTTAATATGACAAATTGGAGTTCGAATAATATATGTCAATGAGCTTATTGACGATTATTTGGCATTATTGCTGCTTCAGATTATATGTATATATTTTTACTGAAATTAAATCTGCCTTAATTGTTTTTTTTTCTTTATGAATCTAAATTTTAAAACAAAATATCCGCTTCCCGATATCATTGGGTGGAGAGGAAGCCTGTAACGTCCGTCATTTCTAAGGACCGATAAACTGTTATTGCTATTTAACTGGACTATCTGACAAAACCAGACCTAAACAAAGGTCAAAGGGATTAAGGAGCATAACAAACAACTGAAATATCCACATGAAGCCCCCTTCATTTGGGAAGAGGAAGTATCTCAATTCAACTAAACAAAAACAAGCTATTTTCATAAAGCCAATTTTTAATCAGAGTTTGTGTACTCAAAGCAAGAACATATTACATAGTAAAAATAATAGCTTTTAACTATTTTAAATTCTAAAGTGTTGTCCCCCTCACAGTAGCTGTAAAACATATAACTAAAACATTTTTATTGAAACTATTTTAGGAAATTTGTCGCTCTCTAGGAACCACTGTTTCCCTGGAGTATAAATATGAGGTGAAAAGGTGGTCAAAACTACTGAGGCTTTAGCTGGAACTACATACCTTGGTCAGATAAAACTTCTATGCCTTGTTTCCACTGAGCATTATGGCATGTGGATCACTATTTCGTCTGTTGTTGTAAAAACAGCCCATACAATTGACCTACTTGGGCCTCCTTCAGTTGTGAAGAGTAGCTGGGTTAGGTTGGAGCTACTGGTTTTAAATAACCCCTGTTGATTAGGGGATAGAAAGAAACAATAGTGCCTCACTTTTGTCATCGCACTAGTATGGCGCCACGTTAGACATTTGGGTACACTACCATAGAATACCAAACTGCACCACTCATGCTGTACGGCTCAGTGGAAACAAGGTAAGGAACAAAGTCTGTTCTTTTGACAAAAACCGACCGAACAAATTCCTGAAGGTACAGGTGTTTAGAACTTTGGAGTCTTGGTAAATAAGTGATCACACTCATACAAAATAAGTACATTTCTACCCTTAACTGGTAGTGTAATGCATCCAATTTCATTAATCTTCAGATGACAGCTGCTCTGTGAAGGCTAATCAACTGAACAAGCATAATTTATAATTTTAACTTATAAACAAACAGAACTTATTAACCTCTACATTACTAGCATTTGGAACTCAATCTAACCATTTAGTGATTTGAAATAGTGTTACCTATGGAAATTTCTATATTGATGGAACCCTGGAATTTTAACAGAACCAGTTTCTCAGACCCATTTCCTGTTTCCTGTGTAGTAATACTGACATGTGTAAGAGTGATGCAGGGAAAAAATTCAGCAGCTAAACTGGAGTACAGCAAATCCTTATTAAGATGCGTTTTTAAAACAGCCTTTTGCTGACTAACATGTATGGTTCCACGAGGAAACAGCAGGAGAGATTATATTGCTCCCATTAACCGAACACAGTCCCAGGGGAAAAAATGATTAAGCTTGTTAACATGGTTATGTTGAACACCATTAGAGTGAACCAGGTGTAAAAAGGTGCCATGCATTATATTTTCATCACAAGAACCTGGGGCTAAGCATGGGTCACCTTTCATGTTATAAAACAGCCAAGGTCGTCTGGCTGACATGTTCACAGGAAAAAGCAAAGGCAGGTGCCTGTCTGATGGAAGCAGAGTAATAAGTGGCTGAATCACTGTTGCACAAATAATGACAGAACAGCTTAAAAGCACAATCAGTTCATCATTAATGGCTTCACTCTGAATGCATAAGATTTTTATCAAGCATGGTTCAGATCAGAATATTTAGAACAGATTGAGTTTAAAAGCTGTTCTGTGTGGTAAAAGTGTGTTGTAAAAGGACAACACACTGGAACAACAAGATGGGAACAAGCTGAGCTGCAAACAATAAAGCAATAAGTCATTTCACTCTTTACTCTTAGCAAAAGTCCTAGATTATAAAAGTCCAACTGAAAATCTGATGTATATAGATGGCAGTAAATGCTGTTGGTATTCTTATATATTCCTTGGTGCACTGACTTATTCGGATGGAAACCGAATGATAAAAATGATGCAACAGCACAAAAAATATTCCAGCCAAACTGTCAGAAGGCATCTGTCTGAAAAGGAGGGCAAACTCATGCCTGATGGGGCCCTTAGGGCCAGGGTGCACACACTAGTGCTGAGATATGTGTTAGCCAGAGAAGATAGCTAATTGAAATGCTACAACCGAGGTTCTGCTTTGAGGTGTCGGAGCAAATTATAGCCATGCTTCCAGCCTGTAATCTGAGGTGAGTTAAGGCTGATGTCTGTAGTGCAATGACTGGATTTGAGATGGCAGTGACCTAAGCTTCTGATCAGGTCCCATTATGTGGTGCCGCTCGCAGCCTCTCCTGCTGCACACTTCACTTGGGCCAGCTGCCTGTTTCGCTCACATTCTGTTATGACTTTGACTTTGGCTAAAACATCCACAAACACCCAGTCTTAGATTAATTATTCCACAAGTATTAATGCAAAATAAACTTTACATTTGCATTTACACTGGCTTTACATTACTGACAATTTCTGCAATTAAACTCTTCAATTTCTCGCTGGAGCCTGGAACAACAAGATTTCAACAAGTCTTAAACAGAAACAGATGAACTATAGGATAGGGCTGTTAATGGGTGTTAATAAAAACCCTGTTAATTTAAGTATTGACATATGGGTGCTGTGTGGGAGATGGGAACTACAATTTTCCTAAGGAAAATTCCAAGGGGATTAATAAAGTTTCTATCTGTCTGTCTACGACAATTGTTGTGAAAAACAGTATATGACTAGCGTTCAGTTTGGTTTGGGAACGATTCAGATCCCAAACCAAACTTCCTATCTGCAATACTTCCCAGATATCTGGCAAATGTTGTATGCTATACACATCAACACTGACCCTCGGAGCATCGGAAATATCTATCTGGTTGTTAAGCTGTGCCTCAAAAGCTTGTTGCTGATTTCACTGTGTGGCACTTGATGGTCTTAATGTTTATTGCTCTGAAGGTAGGCCATTACTGTTGGAAAGGCAGGAGTGAGAAGGGAGAATGAGTTCCTACTTATGCCTACTCCACTCTACTTTTCCATTACAATCAGCCCTTTTCTCAGAATAGGCCATTGTACTGCAGCACCATTACCAAGGGTTATTTGCTAAACACACAGAAAATCATTATAAGCACTGCAAAAATGCATAATCAGTTTTTACAATTTAATTATGTAGTTCCTTCTGTCTGCAGATGTGATATGGTTCATCTGATTTGCATGATCAGGTCAATTTTCAACATTTATAATAAGCTAAAGAACTGGAGAAACATTGGTATCTGTAGGAATTCTGAATTCTAGATATTTTTATTAATCCCCGAGGAGATTAATAGAATTATATTTTTTTTGTCAAAATAGTCAAGTGACAGACAAAACCAATTAAAGCTGCATGTAAAAGGCCCTTACAGCTCAGCGCAAGATTGGTACTTTTCTAAAATACCAGTGTGATTTAAAAAATTAATTGAATAAAAAGAAGCTTTTTTAAAATGTTACTTAAAATGGTAAGTTCTATACAGGCCTGTAATTATTGAAAACATTAGGATCCAGATTTCTTTTCTTCAGAAGGGGTTTTCCCTCTGCCAAAGACACCGATGTGAAAAGAGCAATTTACAATATCTAAAATTTCATACTCAAAATAATCCATAAAATGAATGAAAAATTAATGATGGAATTGGGTCCAAGAGGCAGGTGGTTGGTTTGACTTGAAAAAAAACTTTACAGAGCACAACTATCCCATGTACCAACCATGGGATAGTTGTCCAGTGTTTCCAGAGGTAAAAACAAACATTCAGTAGATTTAAAAACAGTATTTTGCTCAGATAAAATGCTAGCTCTAATTGTCTTGGTATTTCCTCTGAAGTCATTTGCAAACTGTTCACAAAGAAAGTCAATTGGAGTCTGTGAATAAGCAGTAAAGTTAGGACTAATCAGATTATCAGTGGCGAAAAACATAACTTTGGGATTATTTTTGTGACTGTTAATTGTTTTGGAAAAATATTCATTTCTTGAATTTCAGCCAGCAGAGTTGTATATTTTAAGCTGTTCACGCATTGTTTGGTGGTCAATTGTCAATTTATTTTTCCTCCATTTTCTCTCTGCTTTCCTGTAATTTCTTTTGAGTTTCTTCATAGCTCCAGTTTCCCATGCGCACACGTGTTTACTAAAAACCTTTTTGAGACTAACTGAGCTACATGGCCCAGTTTTGATTTCAGTTTGTGGAAAAATTGACTGACCATCGAGTCACAGGAAGCAGCTAAGTGTCACTGAACATGGTGTCATTTTGATTAGGTCACAGGGGTCAGACAGGGACTTTTCAAAGTAAAACATTATACTTCCTGTTGTCAATGGGCAAGGCTTATAATCTCATAATTTGACCACTGAGTAGGGGATCAGATGGAGATCAATCTCAGAAGGTTTTGTGTCTCAGTGATTTTCCATGTAGGAGAAGTTAGATTCCCAAGTTTCACAGTGAAATGTCAAACTTTGAGGACTGGCCATACCCTTTTACCACAATCAAAAATTTTGTTTTGACAACTTTCGTCTTCCCTAACAATAAGTGGGAAAAGTTAGCTTTGAAAAGATCCTCGTATTCAGATGTAATCTGGATTTATAAGTAGGTAAAGCTCTTGATTTATGACCCTAAATGGTAACATGTGCAATGGGCAACTGCTAGCTAAAGCATTAACCAGGATCAATTCACTCTTGCTGAAGTTTAGTTTATAGCCTGACAGCTGAACAAATCTACAGTGGTAAGAACAGCAGGAATATAAATCTATAAAAGTTAATACCCAAAATAGATCTGAGCACAATTGTGAGTGGTTCAACTGTTAAAACAAATTATAACGGATTAATGGGCAGCACTGACATGTTGAGTGATTGAGACAAATTTCCAGAAAATTGTAAAAAAGCCAAAACACAGACTTCCTTTAATCTAAAGGAAGATTAAAGGAACAAATCTGGGTTTTGAGAGTTGCTGTTGAAACATCATGAATGAAACATTAATCTACATCCGGATGTATAGCCATGGCACTTGACAATTGTTGACTGTATGCTTATTTTGTGTGTGCATTTTTATAATGTACAGCACTTACTTTGAACTACCTTGTTGCTGAAATGTGCTGTGCAAATAAACTTGATTGATTGATACTGTTTTTACCTTTGATTTGAAGGAAAAGACAGGTGTTTTGTTGTAGATCATGGTTAGTGGTACACTTCAATGTTTTAACTCTGATGAGCAGAAAATGAAACAAGAAAATGGAAGTTCAACTATTTGCAATAACGTAATAACATGCAAAACTGTTGCCTGAGGGCATGAGACCCCAGATGAGCTGTCGTTCCAGAGCAGTCAGGCAGGATGGAGGAGTACTTCACACTTCACAGTTTTCTTTACACTCTCCCACCATCTTACAAAAAGCCTTTTTCTAATTATGGAAATATGTTTTGTAGTACAGTAGGTGTGTTTGTCACTCCAGTTTCAAGCAGCCTTTGAGGTGTGGCTATTTGTTGTTTTTCAGTGCTTTGAGGAGCGAGTTTGGACAGATGACATGTTGTCACAAACTGAAGCAGTAAGAGGACAGGCAGTGGACTTGAGCTGTAAAAATAGCATCAAATGAAAAGAAACCATGACATTAATGAGCCTTGTCTGGTGATGTGCAGAGTCCCCTAGGGCTTCCAACTCAGAGGGATCAGTGGATCTTAAAAAAACAAAAGAACATGAAAGCTGCTCTTCAAAAAAGACCAGAGATACAAAGAATTGAAGAGATTGGTGTCCACAACAGCAATATCAATGCTCATCAGATTAAATCTCTGTAGCTTCATATCATGACTGCTAAAAATTGCTCTTTTCATAGAAAACTCTCTATGCCATGCCATGCCATGTATGCTCTGTTTAAAGCCTCTTAGAAAGCGTGAGAGGTGAAGCTTTCAAGCCCTCTAAAAACACAGACACATGTATAAAACAATGCGCAATAGACCCGTGGGACCACAAGGTGTCTCTTATACTCTACTGAAAATCTGCCCATCTCTCTGACTTTGTGATGAAGGGTGTGGAGATAGTTGAGGAGAAGAGGATTGTTTAAGTCAAAGCAAGCAAAATTAAAGAGTCCCTGTAAGAAGTTTGTCCAGATGCTTCCCAAATGCAAGTCATATTCTGAAACTCATTCCAAACACACACTGCCTTTAAACATGGTTAATTTAGATTTTGTCTATAAAATCATTTCAGTATTTGGACGAAGCAAGAGGGACACCTTAGGAAATAAATTAAATCAATACATAAAATCTGATTATTATTTCATCATATATTTGAGTTAATAAAACTAATGAAATGGTTGTGGGTGTATCCTAACACATTCCCACTGCCCCTTAACCAGAAATATAATGTAACTAAAGTTTTCATTATATCTCTGATATTTATATCTGCTATATATATTTCATGATACCATTCCACACATACTCTGTGCTGTGATATCAGCCAAAAGTGCATATGCTAAATATTGGCTTATAGGAGGTGAATATTTACGTTTTTCATATTTGATATGCTTTAAAATGATATTTGAAGAAATCAGATTTCACTTTGGTCTTTTTTGTTATTGTATGTGTAAAAAAAAAAAAAAGCAATTTTTTTAAAACTCTAAGTATACTCTTGGAAATGTCATTTCCAAGAGTAATGAAGTAATGCAATGAAGGCAGAAGGAACCACAAGCAAATATATCTTTCTGGAAACACTGGTGGAAGGAGAGCTTTTAGTCTGCATGGAGCTAGAGACTGCAGCTAAGAGAGCCCTACTGCGCACAATGGAAGCCTGTCCAATCTGCTGAAGTTACAGTGGAAGACTATGGTGATGATGGTGATGCAGTTATTCCAGCTGGGCAGCCTCACTGCAGTAAGGCTCAGCTCTTTCAGGTACCCTCTCAGTGTGGCTTGCAGAAAGTGGGTTGGTAGGTTGCCAACAACATAAATGACAAAGAGAAGTTTGCTGGAACATTTTTGTTCCTGCCTTGTTCACTCTCACAGCACGTAAAAAAAAGTGTGAGGTATTACTTAAATAATTTCTGTCTGACCAAGGCTCATTCTGGCCTTGTTGTATATACTGTAGAACTTAAGTTCTGCAAGACTAACAGACTATAATGTTAGTCTGACAGACAATGGATTTAATATTATTTTTAGAATATACATCCAGAGACCCCAAAGACCAGTAGAAGACTTGATTAGATTGTTTTATGTAAATCCAACAAAAACCCATCAACAGCACAATGCTGTTCTTCAGTTTTTCATATATCCTGAATTATTAAAAACACTCATGATCAGATTTGGCAGTGACAGAAAGCATGCTTGTACTTTGGAGTCAACAGTTCTTTTCACTAAGCAAACTGCAGATGCTCAAACAAATGGTTAAGTTTGTCTTGCTGTCCACCCTTGTTCTGTTTTTGCAACTTCAGCCTGCTTATGTTTTAGGACAGAAGTGGTTTCTTTGCTGTGCTTCTTATCACAAGATCATTGTCCAAAGGTGAAATGAAAACTGAATGAAAAAAGAAAAAACAGTCAGAAGCACAGGGCAATTACTGCAGAGCTAAAGAGATTCTAATGAAGGATTTGTAACAAGTGTGTGCAAGACTAAACTGAAATGTAATTTAAGTGTTTCAAACACATGTGATTTAAATCTAAGTGTTATATTCATTGTAATGCACTACAAACATGATCATTTTTCAAAGCAGCTCTCAGAAGTCAAACCAGCAAAGCCGTTTTTGTATATTGATTTATAGTAAGTATAAAGCAGTCACTAAGGCAAGAGTGCCAAGACCAGTTTTAAACAAAGAGACTTATCTCTGACATCACGTGGCACCATTATTTTTCTGTTTATTCTTCACACACACAGCTTTTCTCTTCATGGCGCAACATTTAAATATCAAGTGTAGAAACATGAGGAAAAAGCTTTATTTCAGTGTGTTTTTTGAATGTGGGCATTTTTGTCTGAGTGGATTATTTGCGCAGCTCAGACAGAAAAAGTGCTTTTAATAACTGGCTCTAGAGGGAAAATTCAGATATCTAAGCTTGACTGACAGCCTCTCCAACCCCTGAGATAAAGCCAATTAAATAACATGGGTAGAAGACAGAAAAATAAATAATCTAAAGCCGGATAAATAAATGCTAAATTATTTGAGTGACCTTAGAGGGGCATTATTTCACTGCACATGCATATTGGAGATTAAAAAACACCTATAAATATTTATGCGGGGCAATTTCCAGAGAGTAAATAAGCAGTGCATTATCTCTGTGTGAGTTTAAAGTGGAGTCATCCTGATGCCCCTTCCTCTGGCAGTGCAGACTGAGAAAAAAACAAAACAAAAACATATTCAAAGTTAATATGTTTTTATCCTAATGGAGTGGATAATACACATTATTAAATAAAAAAATCATTTATATACATAAACTGCAGAGCATTGCAGAAGTACTTTAAAAGTACAGTTTCAGAGACTAACCAGGTCACAATGCACCAGTTTTAGTTCACTAATCTGCTTCTCTTTCCAGTTTTACAAAGCATGAAAAGTGATCTGATTTGTATACATATCCCATTTAAATAGAGAAGAGATTAGAGGCACATCAATCTTGGCCCAGCCCCAGGGAGTAGGGGAAAAGGTTACTAAATTTATCACTGTGGCTTCTGTTGCAGGAGATTTAAAAATGGGGATGGGAGTTGGAGTCTGACTGACTGTCCTCTGAGAAAGAATAAAGCTCCACCTCTGTGTGCTCTTTCAGCACAGAGACCATTAATTAAACACACTCTCTTCATGCCCACACCGCATGTAATATACGACTGAAACTATGAGTAAAGGCTCACACACAGTGATTATAAGCTGTTCATCAGAACATCCAGCTCTTCCAAACTGCAGTAGGTTAGTCCTTAATACTAGAAACAGCTGGGATGAGGATAAAAACAGAAGCATTCTTTTACAGACAAATAGTTTGTTTTTGAGATATATTTATATATTTTTCTGTGTTGCTACTGTGATGAGTCAATTGACAAAATAAAAATAATAAGGACCTGGAAACCAGAATAGGTAGAGCTGAAAGTTTAAGTGTGTGAAGGTTCTGAGCAGAATTTTGATTGTCATGCAAAATGCATGGGCAGCTGTTGCTACTATCAAGTAGCTTGCCACCATCAATGTTTGTTAGTATGTGAATATGTGCAAGACTGCATGCAGTGTGAAACACTGTGGGGTCTTCTGAACTTGATAAAGCACTATAAAAGTACAGACAATTTACCATTTACTATGCACAATATGAGACATTTCCATATTAGAAAAGCAGCAGCGGATGGACGTGTCATCCACTGCTGACATGTCCATCCACAGGTCAGAAAGTGAAGTCCATTTCACTTTCTGACCTTCAGAAAAATCAAGTAGGAAAAAGAAAGAAAGAAAGGGACTCTAGACACTTTTAGATACCTGTGACAAAAAACATCTAAAATGTCGATCCCCCAAAGTCATGGTCATAAAGCATGGGTCGTTGCTAATATTATATATATATATATATTATATATATGGTTGTCTCTCTTTTCACTACACTTAGAAAAAGGGACCAGTAGGACCAAAGAGGGGCGGGAGGGTCCTATGGTCTGTGTGAGATTTCCTCTTTATTCCTTTGTGTCATTTTACCCACACAGGCAATTCTCAAGTTTGTTCTAAATGGAGAAACTTAATGAAACAGGGTTCACAGCTTAGTTCTAATTAAATAATAATGTTACCTGATTAACTCAGAGAGTCTGCTAACAGAACCATGCACACTGACATTGTGTCTTTGGACAAGACACTTGACTCACTTTGCCTGCTGGTGGTAATCAGTGCATCAGACTGCCCCAATGCAGCTGTGGCTATTATCCAGTAATGTGTGTATAAATGTAGTGTGAAGCACTTTGGGGTACAAGTACAGGTGCTGGTCATAAAATTATAATATGAAAAAGTTGATTTATGTCAGCAATTCCAGTCAAAAAGTGAAACTTGTACATTATATTCATTTGTTACACACAGACAGATATAGTTCAATTGTTTATTTTAATGTTGATGATTATAACTCACAACTAACAAAAACCTCAAATTCAGTATCTCAGAAATTACAATATTACTTAAGGCCAATACTGAAAAGGACTTTTAGAAATGTTGGCCAACTGAAATGCATGAACATGAAAAGAATGAACATGTTCAGCACTTAGTGCTTAGTTGGAAGTTAGTTATAGATTACTGCAGCAATGAGGCATGGCATGGAGGCCATCAGTCTGTGGCACAGCTCAGGTGTTACCAGAGTGTTACCAGGTGTTACCAGAGTTGCTCTGATAGTGACCTTCTGTTCTTCTGAATTGTTGAGTCTGGAAAAATCAAATGTTCCTCTTCATAATACTCCATAGATTTTCTATGGGGCTAAGGTCAGGCGAGTTTGCTGGCTTATTTAGAACAGGGACACCACGGTCCTTAAACCAGGTGCTGGTAGCCTTGCCAATGTGTGCAGGTGGCAAGTCCTGTTGGAAAATTAAATCTGCGTCTCCAGACAGTTGGTGAGCAGAAGGAAGCATGAAATGCTCTAAAAGCTTCCAAGACTGTGTTGACTCTGGACCTCAGAAAACACAGTGGACCAACACCAGCAGATGGCATGGCACCCAAACCATCACTGACTGTGGAAACTTTGAACTTCAACTAATGTGGATTCTGTGCCATTCCACTCTTCCTCCAGATTCTGGGATCTTAATTTCCAAAGGAAATACAAGACTTACTTTCATCAAGCGCTTCCCAATTCCAGTCCTCAGCCCCCTGCTCTGCATGTTTTAGATGTACCGCTATTCCAGAACAGCTAATTCAAATGATTGCATGACCATCAAGTGCATATTCAGTCCAGGTGTGTGGCATAAGGGAAACACCTAAGCCATGTAGGGCAGGGGGGCGTGAGGACCGGAATTGAGAACCACTGGTTTAATCAGAGAACATAACTTTGGAACACTCAGCAGCAGTCCAGTCCTGTTTGTCTTTAACATATTTAAATGGGTTTTGTTTCATAATCCTCCCCAGGATGCGGTTATCCTGATTGGTTGCCCACTTTTTTCTACCACTTTTCCTCCCCTTCACATCTATGAATGTGCTTGGATACAGAGCTCTGTGCACAGCCAGCTTCTTTAGTAATGTGTGTCTTGCCTTCTTGTGCAAGGTGTCAAAAGTCAACTTTTGGACAACTGTCAAGTCATCCCCATGATTGTGTAACCTACAGAACTAGAATGAGAGACAATTTAAAAGCATTTGCAGGTGTTTTAGATAATTATCTGATTAGTGTGTCTCACCAGGGGTCTTCAATATTGAACCTTTTCATGATATTCACATTTTCTGAGATACTGAATTTGGAGTTTTCATTAGTTGTCAGTGATAATCATCAAATAAACATTTGAAATATATCCGTCAGTATGTAATGAATGAATGCAATATACACATTTCACTTTTTGAATGGAATTACTCATTTTAACCAACTTTTTCATAATATTCTGATTTTAAGACCAGCACCTGTAGAGGCCAGTTACTTTGTAAAAGAGGCTTTTCAAGCATTAGTTTGTTGGACATCAAGGAGGAGAAAAAATAAACGCCGTCACAACTTACCTGGAAAAGACCCAAATCTCATAAAATGTGTTTTTTTGTTTTACCTGTTTCTCACACTGGCCATAATCTGGGCCCTGGTCAGGCTGAAAGAAACAGATTTCTCCTCGGTTTTTTGCCATCTCTATCAACCCAAACGCTGTCCTCACTGTGGCATTTCGGGCATGAACAAAAACCATGACCTGTTCAACAAACACACAGAATAAAAATTAAGGCAATGCAGACATATCTGCCCCCATGTAAGTTCTTTCATACTAACATGCTGTCACACACAGGTGAACTGTGCTTATTTTGTGTTCAATATTCATCTGGCAACTTCTACAAAAGATTGCACTGAATTTTATTTGGGGCATCAGAGTAAGGAGGGCCTAATAAAAATGCATGTTTGACTTTTCAGATTTTCATTTTTCAAAACTTTAAAAATTATGCATAATTTTCCTTCTAATTCACAGTTTAGTACAAAATAGTTGGTCACAAAAATACTATGGAAAAACAATCTGAAATGGGACAAGAGTGGAAAAGCTCAAGGGATGTAAATGCTTTTAAAATACACTACATAAAGTAATTTTGCTTTGGCGCTCGATGAAAACACATATTCTGATGTCTACTTTAGCTTCAGTACAGACATTGTGAACTGTCCTCCTAGAATTTGGAATTTTGTCCCTTTTTGAAATTTGATTTGTTTTCATCTTCAGTCCATCTTCCACCAGACAAACAACCCTAGAACATGTGAAGTGAAATCAGAATGAGAAAGGAGAAAATGGAAGCAAAAAAGTCTTCTGATGACTTCCATTTTTCATGACGGTAAATGAAAAATCGTTTTACAATTTTTTTACCTTTGAGAAGCTTTTGTGTTTGTTAATTCAATGAAGATCTAGAAGAGCATAGGAGAGTAGCAGACTGCAGACATGCAGCAGGAGCAGTGAGCTATGTGCTTGTTCCAACACACACAGTCCAGAGGGAACACTGTAGCAAACGTTATTTATTGGAGGTGTTTTATCAGCACCGCTGAGCTGTGTGGAAACGTAAGCGCCAGATTCTCAGCTTATTAAACTTTGTTCTGGCAGCATGCTTCCCACCAAGAGGATGCTGGGAAAATCATAAAGGAAATTCCATCCTTCACATCCCCCCTGATGAAATTAATATATGTCAACGCCACTTCTTGACAATTTAATATTGAGTGAAAAAAGGTGTCTCCCCAGTTGTGCAGTGGACTGAAGCAGTGTATTTAAACATGCTAATAAAAGAAAAAGCTTCCTGGTGGTGGATGATCAAGATGCTTCATCATAAGGATCTGTCTAAGAGAAGGGAACGTGTGAATGTGTGTGAGAGTGTACTTGTGATAAAATCAGCAGGATAACAGTGCTTGGTAGCGAGTTCAACTCCAGCAGCAGATGGAAGTTAAATGGCAAAGTCTGAATTTGCAATTCTCCTGTTCCAAACAGGCCATGTGAGGCTGGGAGTGGAGGCAGAATGAGAGGAAGGTGGTGCATGGGCTCAGGTGTGGAAACAAAGAAGAGGAGGCCTACAATGGGGCAAATAATGTCTTGAGAAACTTTCAGATAGCTTCTAAGAAAGACAAGGTTTGTGGTGAAGAATTTGCAACACTGAGCCTCAACAACTCTGCTATCAGCCCAGAAACATCTGCTTTGTGATGCACCCATTGCAGTTTCTGGCTGATCACAAATTTCCCCTGATCTTTAAAAACCCTATTTGCTCATTACAATTTTGGCCGATAATGATTTTTTTGTCTGAAATGTCACTAAATACAGCATCAAAGTCATTGATTTGGCTGCAGTAGGCCACTATTGTTAATTGCAAAAGTGTCAACATGACCTGGTGGGCGGGTCTATCAGTCAAACCTCTTTGATGGCAGAGCAACAAAGAACTGTTGAGATACAAGCAATCCTCCAAAATTATCGGTGCATCCCTAATTACTCCCACAAAATACAGTAGATCTTATTAGGATGTTATTCTATGAATAAACATAAAGCAATGCATAAGTATTAAGATGAAAAAATGACCTTTTTAGAAATTCCTCCCTCATAAAAAGTTGAAACATATAGAATGAATACTTCATACTCCTTCTTTAGTTCCATATCCCTCAACAAAGCTGCTCTGTGAATACCCTTGTTTGTTAGAAAATATTAGAGAACAAACCTAATCATTGGGGAGAATGCTGTGGAGAGGTTTATAGGTTCTAAAAACATATCACACAGTTTGAACATTTACTTAGAGGAAATTACAACTGTTATTCTGCCAAATCCTAGAGGTTTGGAATAAGAGTATAACTCAGAGAAGAAATTTTCAGCTTCTTCAGCAAAGGACAATTATTAGTCATCAACTCCACAAATCTGACCTTTATGCAATAATAGCAGAAAGAAAGTTGTAAAAAATCCTGTTTGTAGTTTTCTGAGTCAATTAGGAACACTGGAAATATGAATGTTTTTTGCTTAGTTAAGACCAAAACTGAAAGTATAGATGCACTGAATGTAGTTTCTGGGTGATCGCCAATCTGTACCAATCTTTAGAAAGCTTGGTCTGCTGAAAGGCGATGAGTTGACAGCAGTGGGATGTCTACTGTTAACTGTAAATGTGCAGACATGAACTGGTGGGCCAGTCTGTCAATGAAACCTCTCTCCCGGCTGCGTGGAAAAGAACAGTGGTTGACTTTTAGACCTGTGCTGAGGTAGATAAGATCAATGGATAAAATCAGCTTCACATGTAAGTATCAGCTGATCACTGATCTTCCAAAATTAAGAAAATTGGCGCATATAAATCGGTGCCAGCATTAATGTAAACTATCATATTTTTGGAGCAGTATTTTAGTAACTCAAACAAGTACATACACAATCACATCTACATTAATCTGATTTCTTTCTTCACTCTTTTCTAAGGTAAAATAAAAACATTGAATTAAAATGCCTATCAGTAAGCCAAATGTATATATAACATTTATTTCTAGGTGATGAATCCCAGTTGTGAAAATGTCATTTTCAGAACTGGGTAAATGTATGAATGTCAAATACATTTCAGTTCAGATTAAAAATAACTCACTTGATGTCCAGCTTTAATCTGCTGCAGAACCTTGTTGTAGCACACTTCTTCCATGTCATGAATCTGTTGGATCTTTGCAGAACACAAAACAACAGTGACTGATCTGCTTTTGCTTTAAAAGCATTCATCTTCATCATTTGTGCAGTTTTTAATCTTTACTGTCAAAACCAGTGATCAAACATCAAATAATAATGACCATGGAGATAATAATGCAGCTAAAGCCTATCATTACACCAGTATTCTTGTCTCTAAATATGCATCTATCATGATGGTGGTTACCTTGTTGGTGGTTTTGATGCCAACAAAAGTTTGTCCAAGAGGCACAGGTCTGAAGCGACTGTCAAAGAAGAACAAGCCGATATAGGGGTTGACGTGCAGGAAGGCTGCCACATCCAGGTAGTTTGGCAGGGTGGCAGACAGTCCCAGGATCCTGATCATACTCTGGGTAGACTCCACCTGCCCATGAAACAGTGCAGAGTTACAGCTAGACCAGAGATCTCTACATTCATCCATGTGGACGGAACTGAATCAGCCCTGGGAAGTCTTGGAAGACAAAAAAAACGATGTTTGTGTATACTTGTAGAAATTGACAAGTTAGAGGCATTACAGGCCTCTAACATACTTTTATTCTGTGGTTCCTAGTGTTTTTCACTGTTTTTTATGACTATGTAAACAATTAATCCCAATTTTTCTTTTTTGCCATATACAGGTTTGAAGTTAACTTTTAATTTCATGCACACTGTGGTGGAAATTTTGAATGGTCCTCTGTGCATAAAAAGTTGCCACAGTAAATAGTATGTCGCTTAAAGTTAGGCAACTATAAGTGAATTGTGATTTTATCAAAAGGAGGCTATGTTCAGAGCACACAAATAAGAAGTTGCTGAAGGAACTGTTTTGCATTGACCAGAGAGAATTGATTTTTAATTCAGTGTTTTACATTGATGTGTATTGAGGATTGTTTGACTTTGTGTGCATGTTTAGGACAATTGTTAGAAATTTGTGTGGAAATTGAATTGTTCAATGGTTTTTCCTTTTCAGACTGGATGAAATACTAACATTTCTGAAAGTTTTTGGTTAGCGTGTAGCTTGGTATACTCCAATCTGCACATGGTGAACAATGAATGCACAACATTGAAGTCAATTCAAATACATAAATAAAACCTCATGCTCCTTCTTAGGAGTGAAGAAGGTTTAACACAAACAAGTGCAGAATATTTAAATTCTACAGTCAGAGCAATCATGCAATAAGCCACTATTGTTTTGGAGAGAACAGACATGCACAACCAGTACAATAAACTTGAGAGTTAACCATACACTTCAGAATAACATCATTTTCGGGTGTAAATAGCGTAGAAACCACTTGTTCAATTGGCTTTATAAAGCCAGTGGTTTATAACTCCAGCTAATAAAAACAAGGCTAAAAGCACTTTCTGTGTAAGCTATGTCAATAGCATGTGCTCATTGCTTTATGTTTTTAGAAATTAGAAGCATTTCCACGGCTGCAAAGCCTTGGAAATGGCTTTATAACTCCAATAAAAAATGTAATGTTTTTAAAGTCAAAGTAGGTTTTTATTAATAATTGACTGTACATTGTATTGTGTTTTCATTTATTAATTTCTTCAAACAATTTACCACTCCTGCTGTGAAAACACAGTTGTTGTTTACTCTGTTTTCGCTTTCCTGTCACACTGAAATTACTAGGATTTTCTGGTAGAAATAAAAAAAAAAAAATTTTTATATCAAAAATTGTTTTATATCAATTATGGTTTGATAAGTTCTAAATATTAGAACTGTGATGAAAGACATACTCTATGGAAAGCAGTAGCAATACAGGAATAAATGAACTTTTTTTTTTGATGCTTTAATCTGGCACACAAAAATGAGATATAACCTTTAATGTGATGAGAACAACTGTTCAGATGCTTAATGTAGACTTGGCACACAGAAAATTTTAGAAACGGTTTAGGAACTCTGGCCTACTAAGCTCATGTACAGCAGGATCCTCAAAGCTACAAATCACAACACTGACTGTTTCCACTAGAGCTGAAAAGTAAGTGACTGTCAGGAAATGATTAACATTGTGAACAAAAACAGGAATTATAATGGTTTTTGAGACAAGTATATCTATTTTAGTCATGCTTAAGATAGTCTTGTCAGGAACCTGTGTGTGTGTGTGTGCGTGTGCGTGTGTGTGCGAGTGACACATCTTTTCTAGAGAGGATCTTGGTGAGGAGCCAGCGCTGTCGTCACAGGTGGAGATCATTAGCCTCATCAGGGTGTGGGAATAAAGGAGCTGCAGAGCCTTCGATCTGCGCTGGATGATTAACGCTAAGTAATCTCTCTGGCTCTCTCTCTAGTTGTCTGCTAGTTCTAGTTTATGCTTAGTCTCTCAAGCTTTGCACTCAGAGTTTCATGTCCTCGTGTTGCTGTCTCCAGGTTTGACCCAGGAAGTCTCCAAGACGGAGTTACCAATCTGTTCTTGAATCATTACCTACAAAGAACCTGCCTGCCTGCTCCATCCATCATTTAACTCCATCTGGACCTTCAGCTCACATACCCTCACCAGACTCCACACGGGCGCCAGGACAATCCTTCCCCACAGCCAACTGGGACCATCATAGTAAGCAGTTTCTACTTCACCCAGATCCACTCACCTCTGATCACCAGTAACCCCACTCTGTTCCAGGTGCCGCCGCTCGCTTATCAATTCCCGTCTCCAGGGACGTCACTGGGACCAGACACTGTTGTTTGATTTTTATTAATAAACCCCCTTTTTTCTAAACTTGGTCTCATTGGTTCTGCATGTGGGTCAAAAGATTAGGATCAAACATGCAAAGTCTACCTTTGATGTGAATAAAGGCACAACAATAAATAAAACATTATTTAAAGCCTAAAAAAGGCAAGTTCAAACATTCTTAGATTATTAAGTACAGTCGACCTGGAAACATCAACAAAATAAAACACCCATGATACAATGTAGTTTTACAAGCCAATATTTATAAGATAAGGACATCTATAGCTAGAACAGATGTCTACAAATATTGTATAAGTATTTATACTTATAGAAGCAATGTAGCTGTTAGCTCAAATTATGCTTGCACTGTTTAATGCACACTGATAATTTTCCTTTGTTTGCCATAAAAGTTGTATTTGCTGAACATCAAGGTTTTTACAATAGGTAGCAGTAACACCAGCATAATTCACACATGACACATCAAAGGTAGACTATCTTAAGCATTACTAAAATAGATATACTTGTCTCAAAAACCATTATAATTCATATTTTTGTTCACAATGTTCAGCAAGCATAATTTGAGCTAACAGCTACATTGCTTCTATAAGTATAAATACTTATACAGTATTTGTAGACATCTGTTCTAGCTATAGATCCTTATCTTATAAATATTGGCTTGTAAAACTACATTGTATCATGGGTGTTTATTTTGTTGATCTTTCCAGGTCGACTGTACTTAATAATCTAAGAATGTTTCAGCTTACCTTTTTGAGGCTTTAAATAATGTTGTGTTATTCCCTCCTCAAACACATATCTGGAGTGTATGAAAAACAAAGTCCCATCTGACATAATCAAACGCCGTCTCCATGTAGAGTGAGATTACAGTTTCCAAAGTATTGCCTTGATGGATGACAGATGCTTTTCCAAATGATAGATTAGCAATAATTTTAGTATCTGTATTTAATGAAGATAGTGGGTAGTATGAACAACCATCCAAATTATTTTTGTCCTGTCCAATTATTGTTTTATGCATTGTTGGAGGCAAAGACTGTGAATGAAAGATTTTTCTAATATTGGCTAAAACAGTGGAATTATTTGGGTAGAAATAATGACTTTGCCATTGATCAATGGTGCCGTTCTTTTCTGTTGAGCACAAAGTTACATTTTTTGACTCTACAAATGATGTAGTTAAGTTCATGGAAAAGAGTAACCTGTTGCTACTCACCTTTAGCAACTGAGGCTAAACAGGTTTTCTCCAACATTGACTTAGTTTTGTCTTAGAAAATGAGAAAAGATTCATCATATTGTGTATCAACATGGGTGAGTGGATGAAAACTAGAGTGGGTGTTGGTAGAGACGGTGGGCTGCCCGATCTAAGAGCCTCCGGCTGGAAGTGACAGGGAAGATTGGTAAGGCCTTTAATGTGATGCAGTACCTGTCAAAGCATCCTATCAAGATAAGAACTAACCAATCACTGTCGGCAGACTAAGCTTTCACTGCACCTTCACTCTGATGCTCAGCATGCATTTTATGATCTACCTTACATTCAAGTTTTTTCTCAATCTGGGAAATAATTTTAATGTGATTGCAGAATTCTTTATTTCAGCAAAAGCAACAACAAATAAAACCCTTACAAAACATGTTTTGAAGTCCTTTGTTTTCAAAGTAAGATTTCTGAAATTATTTCTATATATCTACATAGTATTTACAACAATTCAACAACAAGGAAGAGCAACATGTTTTTAAATGTCAATTATTCTTGACTGTATTGTCATATGCATGAAAGAAAATATTCTACTTTAATTAGAAAGCTCAGAAGACAGCTTCATCGCTGGACAATCACTTAAACTCAGTGGTTCAGCTATTTTGCAGTATTATGGAAGTTTATCCCAGATTTGTGGTGCATAGAAGCTGAATGCTGCTTCTCCATGTTTGGTCCTTTGGATGCAGAACCAGAAGACCTGAGATATTTAGAAGGTTAATACAATAACAGATCTTGAATGTATTGTGGTGCTACGCTGTTCAGTGATTTATAAACTAACAACAGTATTTTAAAGTCTATTTTCTCAGTGGAAGGACTTTGGAACTTCTACTCTCTATCTTCCTGGTTTTAGTGAGAAACCCAGCAGCAGTATTCTAGATCCGCTGCAGCTAGAGGATTGATTTTTAAAGCAGACTTGTGTAGATGTCCTTTTGGTGTTTTGTAATATATCAATGCAATTGGCTGTTTACCAACTAGTATTATAAACCAAATTTGACAGCATTGCAAAAGGACCAAACTGAAATGTATTTGAATGTGAATTTGTCTGTATAGTTACATATACATTTGATTATGTACTTATTGCCTTGAAAGAAGATTCATAATATAAATAAAATGAACTTAAATGAATTAAGTAGTTGGATGAAGTGTTTGGATTACAGGGTTCAACTGGGCACATTTGTTAAGTTGTAAGTAGCATACTGCACATGTGTTGGATGTGAGATGATAGGAGGTGGGAATACAACTGTAGTTTTTCATTCTGTTGTGAGAGAAAGAAGGGAGTGCATGTTGTTAACTATGTTAATGGTGACCATTAAATTGTGGATGCGAACATCAGTAGTGTGATTATTGAATCAACACTGGTAGAAGAGAATGGCCGCTGCTGGAAATTACAAAGGGCTAATCAGTAGGCCTAGCATCATAACCTGTTTGTTCTGAAGGTCCTGCTGCTTCCACTTCATCTTCCTAACATGGCGCCTCCTTACCCGGACTCTCATACTGATAGCAGTAACCACAGAACTCTGCTAAGTTCAAAGCACATCTTCTGAAGTTGGGATATTTTTCCTTCAACAACTTCCAGAGGAATCACCTCAAACCAGATGTTGGACTGGATCAATGTCATTTGTGAATGTTAGCTCCTCATTTTCAACAATGGGGCTATAAAGATTGAAAGAGGTTATTATTTTGAAGAAACTATCATCAACATCCATATTGCCACTAAATAAGAGGTAAAAAAAATTGTTTGATAGTGGAAAAGCCTCTCAGACTATGAGCTCAAAACAAGATGCTATTTTGTTTTAAATATTAGACAATTTAATTTCACATAATTATCGTGGTAGAAGCCATTTGTTTGTTAAATACTTAATGAAACATATTTACCGTGTTTGATGTTTGTTGTGAATGACTTACACTCACAGACGAACCAGGTAATTAGTCCAAGTTTGTCGTTTATTGAATGTTCAGAAACTACAGAGGCTGTAATGAGCCACAGCAAAGGTAAACAAAGCTAAAATAACCTGAACAGGTGATCAACTCAAAATCACTCCCTACTGTGTACCTGCAGCACATCTTTTAGGGATACACAGTACCCGACTGTACCCACTTACTTTCACCCCTGAGTGAACATCTGTGCCATACATGGTGTAGAATAATTGTGATGTTAATTTGGTGGAATTTCTTAACATGTCCAAAAATTCTGGGGCAGGTGAACAGCTAATGCTACAATGTCACATGAATAGGAAGGCAAAGCTAACACATTACAAATCCAACACCAGGTTGTTTGGCATCATTTTAACTAATGAGCTGTCCTGTCTGAAATTGTAGTCAAAACCATAACTTTGCTGAGCTCATAATTTGAAATCCTTTTATCTAAAATCAATTAGTAACATTTTTGCTGAGTGTCAAATTATCTTTGCCCTTTTTTAATTGTAAAGTTGGTATTTGTGAAGAAAATATATTTTTTTAAAACTCTATTTCAGTGTCAGATAAGGTCGAAACAAGTCTTGAAGGTTCCAGTGACTAAACATCTTGTTGAAGCAGGACATGAGTCAGAGTCTGTTTTAACTGGCTAATGTTGCTGCATTTCACACCAATTTCAGAATGAAGAAATGACTAAATATTAGACACTGAAAAAGAAAGACAACAGCTAAGCATCATTCAAGGTTAGAGTTAGAGGGAAATTAATCAGAAAATGCAGAGCAAAATTTGTTGGACTAAATTTCATAAATTTCAGTGTGGTACAGACCAAAACTCTTAGCAGAACACCAATGTGATACCTGGCTCCATTCTAAAACATTTGCATAACAAGGGAGCAAGTTTCATTCAGTTTACAGGGATTTCCATATTAATATGTCTGAGGAAGTGAACTTGTGGGTTGGTAGCAGCCTCAGTAATTCCCTCAGCACAATCAATTACAGGAGCCTGTGAGGTGTTTCAACAATAGGATAGAAACATGGAAGAGGTGGGGGTGGGTCTATGAGGCGTTCTGTTCATATTCAGCTTCTTCTTCAGTTAGAAAGTGGAGGATAAGCAGGGACAAGTTCTTTTTCACAAAGAACTGAAATATGCAATCTATGTGGCTTTTGATAATACTTACATTATCAGTGATATTGTATATCTTTTACATAATATATACAATAAGTGAAAAGAATGTGGACATCTTGTAACTAAGTGCAAGAAACTGATGCCTTAACACAAAAAGCATTTAAAAGCAAACATATTCCATTTCAATATCAGTGTAATGCTTTCTATTGTTAGAAACAAAAAATATTTACTATTGCGACAATTGCTCTCCCCTCCCCCAAAACAAATATGTGTGCCTCACTGTTGTACCTTCAGTTCACATGAAGGGACCTACAATAGAAAATCTGCATTTTTCCCAAACAGCCAAGAAGATAAATCTTAAATTTGTCTGCAGCAAAACAAAAATGTGTCACTTCTAATGCGTGTGTTGATGACTATAGGGGGAAAAAAGATCCGTCATAGTCAGTAAAATGCTTAGCTCCCCCTTAGCACCTGCAGAAAAAAAATTCTGAAGCCACCACTGGTCATGCATCACGCTGGTTTTATATTATTTTATGATTATTTTTCCGGTTAAACGGTGCATCAAACCATATCAAATGCTTTGTCCACTTAGTCAATCAGAGTTAATGTGCACAGCTGCGCGGAAATCAGAGAAACTCGTCTCACAAACTCGACCAACCAAACCACTTCCTGTGTCCCCTTATTAAAACCTCAGACACAAAATGGAAGAGGCCGGTCCAAGGTTCTTTGAGGCCTTGAGCAGAATTTGACTTAGAGGCCCCTTTTGTTGCTAAAACATCAGCACCTCTAAAAGCTTCTGTTTAAATTTAGTGAAATATGGGAGAGGGGGACTAGTTTAATTGGCAAACCTAAAAAGCAGTAAGTTATAATCACAGTTCACTCACTTGTATGAACAAACAAAGCTCAAACCCAAAGATTAAACTCATAGCATCAGATGGTAGCTATGGTAACAAAACAATTTAACTATGAATATTGTTTTTTGAACTTTTACAACGTAAACTTACCAGCTCCTTACGATCTTGCATATAAATGTTAAACAATTCAAAATCTTTTAAATTATATATGCTGAAATAATTAAATCAAATTGAGCAACATTGATCATCTCAATAAACAAATGTTGCATTTATGTATCTGTGATCTGTGTTAAAATATTAGCATTTATGGGGCCCTGAAGCCCTCGGGGAGAGGGGTGCTTATGAAGCCACTGACTTAATTTGGATTAAACCAAAGTGCAAATAATTTATATTAATTTTAATTGTATTCTTTGATTTGTTGTTTTTAATTAGTTGTGGATTTAATTATGTTGGCAGTGTCTTCCAGTAACATAATTACCCAGTGATATTTTACATTCCCTGTCAACTTGTAATCTTTTCATACAAATCCCCGGTGGACCGCCTCAGTGGCTCGACTACCAGTCTTACCAAGTTTACTAGGGGAAACCCTGTAATTCCAGTAAAAAGTGTATGGGAGCAGTGCTTTTGCAGGTTCAGTGTTTTTTTTAAATTACACAAAGACTAGAAATTTGTCATTCTGAATTTATATGTATTACATCATGCTGTGATGATAAGCCTCCAGTCAGACAGCATTTTACTTTGCTTCTGTAGGTCATTGCAAAGGATTACACATAATATTGTGTTCAGCATGGACACATCCTCAACAGGTCACATTGTGAAAATGGGTGGAAGAGCAACATAATTCTCCTTGATAACAAAGTGACTCATTTAGTTTGGGTTCCCTTAATAATGTGGGAGAGAATAAAAGCAGTAGAGCTTCAAATGACTTCAAATCTTCAGTCAAGCTGACTGAAGATTGTTGTTTAGGGTTAACATGTACAGATTTTTTTTTTTTTTTATTATTTAATGAAAAATAATGATGTTTCAGGCTGAAAATGTGCAATCTTTTTGCAAAAAAAACAAACAAAAAAACCCAATCCCGATGCTTGAAACTTCTGAAGTGCAGTAGAGCCTGAAGAGGTGTTAAGGTGTATAAGGAGCCCAGTGAGCCCTTCTTCAGTAATATCAGCTAAACCACCTGATAAATGGGCTGTGAACCAAGTAAACAGCGGTCACATGTACAGCCCAGTTTTCAATTACCTTGCAGTTAACCTTACCAAAAAGGTCTTGGTAGCTGCTCAGCTCAGCAGCCCATCCCTGCCCCTCTGTTTCAATTCTCTTCCTTCCTCACACTGCTCTGTCTTTAACATCAGCATACAACTGTTCTACTGAACATTTCTCAATACCTGACGCATGAAAGAAATATGTACTATACTTCTACAAAGCAAAGTAAAATTCTTTATTTTACTTTTAGGTTGACATGTAATTAACTACATGTCAAACTTGTGCTTTTAAGCTCTTTCCCCATCCATTAATGATTACCTGCTTCTTGATTTTACCCGTCCTCAGGGTTTTTCACCAATACTGCTGAATCTATGGTAATGAGAAACCATGAGTACCATGCTACTCATGGTTCACAGTTCAGGTGAGGGAGACAATAGCAATAATTTACTGAAGCTACTAATAAGTGAAATGAGAGTTATACATATTCATATTTGAGCCTGATGTGATGTAATTTACTCTGGATGAAGTTCTGTAAGCTTCTGTGATTTTAATCAATTTATTATAGAAAAAAAAAACTGTGAATTTTACAATGTATCTTACAGACTATACTGTCATCTTGACATGTTTGCTAATCTCAGACCTACACAAAGGGTTTCATAAACCAGATGCAGGGTGAGTCATGTCATTCAGTGCCAAGGACAGAAATAGAGGACTTTGTACATGGAAGAAATTATAGGATCAAAATGTAATTCAAATGCATGATTTAATCAGTAACTGTCTATCCGTTCCAAAATTATCAACCACAAGCTCTGTTCCCTTTCTCCATTTATAATTTTACACCCACAGACAGACATGTGACAGCAGTTCATCAAGATGTGATATTGGACTACACAACGTGCACCAGCCGTCAGGCTGGCTGAATTTGCATGATGATTATAATATGTGGAATATCCAGGCTGGCTCCAGCATAAACACATGCCAGTCATCATCGTGAGCAATCACTTTTTTTAAGCAAGGTTCTAGTAGGTTGGGATTGATGCTGTCGATGCTATGAGACTACTGTGATGTATTAGACAGCATGTAAAGGCAATTACTCAACAAATGAATGTTAACTTGTGAATTCCTAGAAAACCTCTAAACGATCTCTAAAATAATTGTTAAGTTTTCTGATATTCAGCAAATATAAATAATTTTGGTAATGCTACTTGACCGAAAACAAGAGAACTTTGGTTTGATTTAACTTCAGACAGTGGGGAAAAAATTGTCTTTCTATGCAATGTATGCAAATATCTGGTGATGTATTTCTGTCTAATACATCACAGCAGTCTCATAGCAAAACATCAATGAATAATAAAACTAATTTGATACATTAGTTTTATTCAAGCAAATGATTCTGTTTCTCATTACCATGTAAGGGATTGGACTAGATTGAAGTTAAGTAAATATCATCTCGTCTATTTTCAATTGTAATTGCAATTTGTTAAACGACAATTCAAGAGCATCTATATTACTTCTCTTTTCTCATTTCGTCAGGTAAGCTTTCACTCAAATGAGACAACTGTAGTGGGAGAGACGAGCACAGCTCATTTTATTCAGTCGCAGTAAGGAGACAGTAAAAACTCGACTGCAAAACATCAGCAGCGCTTCAGCATTACTGCAGATTCATAGCACTGGGAAGTGGCAAATAAACTTTGCTTATACTGGTAAAAGAGCAATAAATAATGGCAAGAGCAGATTGTTCACGCAGAGTGAAGGTCCAGCATGGTTTGGACGAGGTACCAAAAGTGGTTCTCATTCTCGAAGTTGGTTGATGAAAATGACATCATTTTGTTCTAGGCTCCTGTCCACCCTATCTTATCACAACCCCCCGGTGAATGTTTTTACCCATGCTGCATGTAAAATTATTGTGTGAATTTTGAGTGTGTATTTGTTGATGCGGAAAACAGCCCCATTTATTCAATTTCCAGAAAGCACTTCTCTGCCAAAGAGTAGGATGGATAGTTTTGAGGAGCAATTGGTTGTGAGAAATTATGCACTGTGATACCAAAGCACTGAACTCAGCCTGCTTGGCTCTGGTCCAATGCGACGAGTGAACATCACAACAATGACTTATGTTTTTGTTTTGGCTTCTGGTAACAAGGGGGAAAAAATTAGATGTTAACCCCTTCAAATTTATTTCAATTAAAGCAGGCAGCATACTTCATAAAAATACACATGCATGATTGTTACGATTAAAACGCAAGGCACTTATTGCACGTTTTTACAAAAAGCAAAAAGAAAGGTCCTATGAGTAAAGTAACAGTGTTGAATACAGTACATCAGATACATGAGCCACACAGCATACCAGGAACTGACCTGTCTGATAGTTCTTGCCACCAGGCTCTCTAGTACTGGTCCTCGATCTTCATGTAGAAGATGAACTTCATCCAGGATCAGGAGACGCACAATTTGAGAGAGAGCCACGTCTCCAACACTTTTCCTTGTCACAACATCCCACTTCTCTGGAGTTGTCACCAACATCTAAAACAAGGGTGAACACATAGGTGACTGTTCAAACACTACATTTAGGCAGAAATCAATACGGGAAACAAAGCAATCTATTCACAGCAATAGGCAAGAGGGTGGTACACTGCAGGCACTAAAGTCCCTGCCAGATCACCTTTTTATCCTGTGACTGATACATAGTTATCTGCCGTACAACTCGGTCTCAACACCAATATCATGGAAGGTAGTCACAAACCCATAACCAGTTTGAACTGTAAGGTTACAGAGTGAATGTGATACAGTGAACAGCAAAATAAAATAGAACATACAGCTGTAAAGAGCTGCTGGAGCTCTCAGAGTGAAGGCCTCATCTTTTTTTCCAGTGTTCCAGTTAGATCAGAAAAAGATCAGTCTAGTCTGATGCATATATTGACATTGAGTGTAGTACTTTAAAACACTGAATTTGACAACGGGCAGGCATAGCCATTGCCATGGCCCATAGCCATTGGCTTCTGGACTTTCCTTTGCCGAAGGACAAGGCTATGAGTCAAGGTTGCATCTCTTTGGTGGAACTGTAATTTGAAACACACTCAAATTGACTGAACCAAAAAATCCAGTACCGACTTCTAAATCCCTTCCTAAATTATAGACAGATAGTAAGAAATGCCTGACTAATTCACCTTTGTGTTCTACCAAATTCCAGATACAATTGAAACCAGATATTTGCATACATTGCATAGGAGGACAATTTTTTCCCCCACTGTCTGAAGTTAAATCAAACCAAAGTTCTCTTGTTTTCGGTCAAGTAGCATTACCAAAATTATTTATATTTGCTGAATACCAGAAAACTTAGCAATTATTTTAGAGATCGTTTAGAGGTTTTCTAGGAATTCACAAGTTAACATTCATTTGTTGAGTAATTGCCTTTACATGCTTTTGATGATCTATGATCTATTCATTAGAATGGATCTGCACATTCACTTGCTACTTTATATGTATAGCTGGATGATGGAGTGGGTGGCAGCTCAATGACATGACATAAAAGTAATAAAGGTTTTTAGCTGTATAGTATACTTGAGTGTCCTGAAAATGCTTTCAAATAATAATAATAGTCCCAGCATTGCTACTATTTAGTTTAGAAATTGCATTGTCCATCCAGGATATTATGTGATTCAAAGAAAAGAGGAGAGGTTGAAGGAAATCTGTGGGTTTTAGTGAGGATTTTTATAAAATGTAAAAGATGAAGGAGGAAGATTTAATGCACATCCAGACTAGTTATGGGTTTAAAAAAATTCACTGGTGATGTTTTCCTTGACATACAATTACCCAGTAATATTTGTACATTTCCTGTCTACTTAACATCTTTTAATACAAAGACACAGTGGGCCGCCTCAGCACCCTGACCACCGGGCTTAGCAAGTTTTCTGGGGGAAACCCTGTACTCCAATTGTCTGTGTGTCACTGTAACTTCCATCCTTCTGTCCATAGACTAATGAATGGAAGACATAATGAGATATTGCCATCTCACTGGATCTGGCATCCTTAGGTCTACAGATATAGGTACAGAAGGTGTCTCTGTCTGCAAACATAGTATATGGATAGAGACAGAGGAATTAATCGTTCTATGAAAATGTCTCTTTACCTAAATATTAAGTTCAAATTAAACTATTACTGAACATTGTTATTTTTCAGGAAACAGCATCAAGGGCACAAGCAGTCCAGCAGCAAGTTTTGTTTTTTTATAGGTGAGAACTATTTCAGTAATGCCTTTACAAAACATATTTGGTAGTTCACAGGCATCTAATCTAAAAATGTCATATGTACTTAAAAAAACAAAAGGGTAGTTTTGAACAGTCTCCCATCTGTTTCTAGGTGATTCATAGGCCTCAATCCAGAAAGAAGAAAAGCTGCAAATGGAAAAGTGTCATGAAACCAACAGGACAACTTATGCAAAACACAGCAGTGACCCCTCATGTTTCCATTCTCCTCCTTCCCGGACTACCAGTGGAACTGTTAAAATGGTAAAATTATGCATTTACATACAATCACTTATTTTACTCCATCTCTCTCCCTGTCTGTCTTTTTCTCTGCCTGTCTCTCTGCATCTGCCCTGTCCATTTCTAACAGACAGACAGGAGGACAGCTACAATGAAGGAAGGTCAGAGTGTCTGTATACTAAATCTGTCCTTTTCATCCTGTCTGTCTTAAACTGACATAAATGCAGTTTAATGTTCTGTTTATCTCATGTATTAAAACATGTTTTTCTTTCTTTATCTTCTGCCAATCCTTTGATGATTTCTGGAGAAGTTCAGGACTGAGACCAACTCAGAACTCATCCATGTTGGTTTTGTTTGGCTGTTCACCAACTCTTAAACTTGCCCAAAGGTTTAAGATGTACTGTTGGGTTTCAATAAAGTTTTTAAAAATATGTAACTTCCATATTTGACATTGCTGGATCCCTCCGTACTTTTAAAGGAAAAAAAACGACAGACATTTAGAATTGTACTGCAGGTTTTACATAAAAATCAGGTAAAACATTGTTTTTATTACTTTGACCTGCAACTTGCTGAGAAAGTTTGACGTTTGGGCACTTTTGATTTAGTAAAGATTATTTAATTTATTGTATTCAATGTAATATTACCATTAATATAAATGTATCAGTTATGTTTTGAGACCAGAGTAATACTTTGATTTCTGTGTAACAAGCAAAAGTTGCTGTTGCAGAAAACTATATTTTGTTTTGCTTCAGTTTGCCAGATTTAAATTGACAAT
The DNA here is from genome assembly GCA_010277075.1 of Poeciliopsis retropinna. NCBI lineage: Eukaryota > Metazoa > Chordata > Actinopteri > Cyprinodontiformes > Poeciliidae > Poeciliopsis > Poeciliopsis retropinna. The sequence continues at coordinate 996,688 of VMRM01000046.1, read as the reverse complement.
AAAATAAAGCAATTTAAAAATATATGTGTATTTTTTTTTAATAGAAAAATAAAACATTTTTTGAGAGTTTGGTAAATAAAGTTGCAAGTTCACATTTAAACTTAAAAACAAAGCATGCAGTTTTATGAACTACTGTAATTTTATTATGAGAAAAATGTGATGAAATCACAGTAACCATGTTATATAATTACTGTGCTAGTTAATCAAATTACAGTAATTTTACTGTAACTAAAATTACAGTAAAACTGTAGGAAAATTACAGTAAGGCTACTGTAAAAAATGTCATTAAGGTTACTGTAAACCTTCCAGTAACTACAACCAATGTTGTCTTGAGGCACTTTACAAAAAAGTCATTTCAATTTGTACGGTAATTTCTTTACCGTACAAATTACAGTAAATGGCTGGCAACCCTGTTGCTAGTGAGCTACTGTAAATTCTACAGTGACTTTTTTAACAGTGTAGGATCACTTGGACACTCAAACACCTCCACAACGATAAGATGGCAGCCCATGGAGGGAAAAAAATGCACACAAGCAAAAGTGAGGAACTGTAGCAGTGTAGGAAAAAAAGCATTGCTTCAATTTTTTAGTTACTCAATCAAAAAAACTGGATTCATACCCTTCATATTTAGCTAGAATCAATACAACTCAGAAGCATACATAGTGCCATTAAGAGCAACACTAACAAGACAAAGAACCTTACAATAACAGATCAATACAGTGGCAGCCTATGATTCATCTCATGGTAAAGTGATCAGATCATGCTCTGTGTTTGTGTGAGGCAATGAACAGTCAGCATGTCTCCTTTGTTTTGGCATCCCTCACAGGTCAACAGGATCAACACATTATCTATACCAAATGTCAACAGACGTTCTCTCAGCAAATTGGTAAGTGCATATAATTCTGATGTAGTTTTATTATCTTGTTAAAAAAATACTACAATGCATAATTAATCATGTGTGAACTGTTTGGCAACTTGCTTGTGGATCTGTGAATCCTATTAAAAACGCCCTATGAAAACAGTTCATTAAATGCCCTCCAGTTTGAATATAAATCAATGTATTCAGCCATTAGAGACTGGCGTGCTCACAGAAAAGGAAGCGCCTGCTCCTAATTGGAGCTATTGGTTGATCTAAACGGAGGCTCCAGCAAATGCAACTAAAGCCAAAGTGCTTCTTTTAATTGCTTTTTAAACACACAAGGATGAACAAAGTTGACTAAGGTTATTTACTTTCATCAATTGATGGCAAGAAGAAAGAAATCAATTCACTAAATCTACTCATACTAAAGGTTTCACAGAACATGATTCACATTTAATTTAAGTAACTGCTGCACAGGGAAAATGTGGTCGCTTAATCAGAGAAATGCTTCATGTACCTGAAGGGACTCCGATAGTTACCTAAAAGAGCTGATAAAAAATGAAGGCATTACTAAAATAAGCACAGCAGCATAATGAAAGCTTGCTTACGTTGAGAGAAAGAGTGGAAGAATGTCAAAAGGTTTACAAATCTGGAAAATGTTCTAAATAAACTCATGCCAAAACATTTTAAACTGAGTTCTTAATTATGAGCCTGTTAATGCTCATTTCATGAAAACACATAAATGTCAGCGTATACAGTTTGTGTTGTTTGAAAACATTGCTCCATCTTGCCTTATGTGAACTGAAATAAACATGTTTAAATGACTAATGTAGTTTATTCATATAGTACCAATTCACAACCAATGTTGTCTTGAGGCACTTTACAAAAAAGTCATTTCAATTAAATCACACATTGATCCAAGTTATCAAGTGTACATTGCATACACTAAAAGAGTATGCAAAGGGGTTGTGATCCTGTGGCATGGATGCCTTGAATGTTTGTCATGAATGTCCCATTGGGAGGAGATTTCAGAGCAGACCTAGATCCTAGATCTGAGTGGGCCTCTTGAGAGAGAGAGGTGTGGGTTTCACTTCTTAAATCCAGAAAACAATCATGGATTTAATGTCACTCCTTTTATATCTTAGTATAAAAGACAAATCTGGCATTTATTTTTATTGTGAAACAAATTAGTCATAGTAATGACAAAGTTAAATCTGATTTAAGATTTATTAACTTATTAAATTGTTCTAAGGAACAATTTAATAAGTTTGCGTTAAATTGATTTAATTAACATAATCCTTCGGGTGATGGAACTATGCACCCAGTCCACGCTCAATTACACTTGACCTACTGTCAGGAACACCACAATTGGAATTGGGGACAAGTTGCTCATCAAACTTGTCCCAAAATGCTCATCAAACAGGCCTGATTTCAAATCAAAAGCATCCCCAGGGAAATCACTATGGCAACTTTAAATTTGATAGGGACAGATACATAGATCAAGAAAACAGGCACTATTGAACTCAAATTAGAAGCCAGCTGAGAACATTCTCAATATATTTTCCAAAGAGAAGATTTTTTAAAAATTCTAAGTTTTAAGTATTTTTGAACACGGTGCTGACTTCAGGCTACTCAAGTCTGCCCAGAAGTCTGCCACCACATGACAATATAACCATGGCTGATCTGATTTATTGCCTGTCATCACCATATTTTGTTGTGGCTGACTTAGAGACCAAGCTATGTGAGACATTTTTTACCTGACTGCTATTCTCTGGCAGGTGTATAGATGGATGAATCTTTACTTATTGTTAATTCGACACCAGACATGTTCAACATATGGAAAACACCAGTGACATTTCCTGCAGCATTTATTCAGAATTTTGTTACATATACATACACAAGAAGGATATTTAGGTTTGGTGCTTATCTCAATAATTTAAATACTCATTAATAACATTATTTTATTTAGAATAGAATAAAATATATTTTATTAATCCCCAAAGAGGAGAAGTGTATTTGTTGACTACTTAGGTGTTAATTACTAAGTACAAATAAGGAATATAAACAATATTATCCATCCATCCATTTTCTTTCACCCTTCTCCCTAACGGGGTCGGGAGTTGCTGGTGCCTCTCCAGCTGCGTTCCGGGCGAGAGGCAGGGTCACCCTGGACAGGTCACCAGTCTGTCGCAGGGCAACACAGAAACAAACAAGACAAACAACCATGAACACACACTCACACCTAGGGAGAATTTGGAAAGACCAATTAACCTGACAGTCATGTTTTTGGACTGTGGGAGGAAGCCGGAGAACCCAACATGCACAGGGAGAACATGCAAACTCCATGCATGGAGTTTGCATGTTTTAAGTTTTCTCAAGCTCCAGGATGATCAGCCTGGGTAATTTAAACACTATTAAATCATCAACATTTCCCAGCAGATCAATATGATCTCTGATCAATCTCTCCCTCTGAATCCTTCCATTTGCGATGTTCTCCATCAGAGCCACAATTACACGGCACACCTTTATCTTTATACTGTGGTTGTCTACACACCTTGATCACCTTGAAAACAATCAAACCTTGTCTGGAGTTAATCTGCTGATCCAACAATGTTTTCCAATCAGAATCAAATGACCCCATAGTAAATTTTTATATGTGCCAACTTGTGCATAAAATATGGAGCCACACAATTTTTGTGCATACACGCACTTTATACATGATGCCTGTGCTCTGGTGGCCTTAGGCTTGCATCTCTGTTTTTTGCAGATGATGCTGTCATATTGGCTTCATTGGGTTGTGATGAAGCGGCCGAGATGAGGATCAGTGCCTCCAAGTCCGAGGCCATGGTCTTGAGCTAGAAAAGGGTAGAGTGCCTTCTCCAGGTCGAGGGGGTATGTCCTGCCCCAAGTGGACAAGATCCCAAATGGGGATCTTGTTTACGAATGGGAAAAAAATGGAGCACTAGATCAACAGACGGATTGGCACAGCGTCTGCCGTGAAGTACCGGTCCGTCGTGGTGAAGAGAGAGCTGAGCCAAAAAGCAAAGCTCTCGTTTTACCGGTCGATCTACGTTCCTACCCTCATCTATGGTCATGAGCTTTGGGTCATGGCCAAAAGAACGAGATCTCAGATACAAGTGCCTGAAATGGGTTTCCTCCGTAGGGTGGCCGGGCTCTCCCTTAGAGACAGGGTGAGAAGCTCGGCCATCCGGGAGGGACTCAGAGTAGAGCCTCTGCTCCTCTACATCGAGAGGAGCCAGGTGAGGTGGCTCGGGCATCTGGCCAGGATGCCTCCTGGACGCCTCCCTGGTGAGGTGTTCCGGGCACGTCCCACCCCCAGAAGACCCAGGACACGCTGGAGGGACTATGACTGCCAACTGGCCTGGGAACACCTTGGGATTCCCCCGGAGGAGCTGGAAGAAGTGGCCGGGGAGAGGGAAGTCTGGGCCTCCCTTCTTAAGCTGCTGCCCCCACGACCCGACCCTGGATAAGCGGCAGATGATGGCAGATGATGGAAGATGATGCCAGTATCCTTTCTGTTTCCATGGTAACTAGAGCAGCCATGGCAAGTGGAAAAAGTGAGAGGAAAAGGTATGTGGGATAAAGATGGACTGAGGAGGTTAGAGAAAGATAGTTACTGGAATGCAGCATGTTAACTATTTGCTCGTCCATGATAAGAGCCCTCCTAAATGAGGTCTGTGGAATTGTGTGTGTGATCCCCATGAAAGTACACTTACAATTAAACAAATGTGAGAAAATATCACAGCACTCCAAACTGCTCTTCTTTTTAGTGAAGTGTTGAAGAGTGATGAAAACTCTTCAACATTTTATTCTGATCATAATGGCAGCCTCAGCTGTGCATGCATTCATACACAGATATAAAGATTGTTAAGCAATGTGGATGAAGATAAGTACCTGGACCCCAAAGTGGGATTGCAATTCTCATTGAAATTCAAACACATGTAGACTGGACAATGAAATTCCCATAGCCCCCTCAGCAATTCTGCAAGATAAATATCTAGTCCAATGTTCAACAGCCAGGACAAAAGTCACAGTACAGATGTCAGAATTGAAAGCCTTAGATTACAATTTCACAGGGAGAATGAAGAGTGTGATCCCTCGATAGATGGTGCTAGCTAGAGCGTGTGCTCCAGCACCCTTTTTTAAAAATTGAACCTACCACCTCAGTCTACCTCTTCACAGGTGTTGTCTGGGTTTCCATGACAACCCGAACATGGGTTGTCATGTCTGGGTATGCCAAGACAGTAGGCCACAGTATGCCAAGACCTACTTCACAGGTCTTGACATACCTGTGAAGATGGCGTACTTCACAGGTATGTTAACTATGACAGAGCTTTCAGAATCTCAGGGAGAAATCTAGTCCACTTCTGGCACTCTGCCTCTGAAGTACGTTTTTACTTCCATGATGATATCGCCCACAGGATGCAGACCAGATGTAAACTTGAATTTTAATCAGATCTTACTGCAGGCACAGAGATATGCCTCAGTAGTTTATTTTCATAGAATGGGAATTTAGTGAAAATTCCTATTCAGTGGATGGGAATTTTCCATTTGAAAATGAAGAAACAATAATATTTCTTCATTAGACATTATTATTTAATGAAGAAAATGGATGTCCATTTTTATCATTTCTGGAATAAAAAATTCTTGTGTGCAGGCAGATCTGTCCACACAACAGATTGCAGAGAGCAAACAATGTTGTATATCTGAATGACAACATTTTATTGCATTTTTCCTTTTCCTTTTTTTAGGTATTTTGTAGCTATTTTCACCACTTTCACATTCTTTGTTTCACATTAGCAATTATATTCTGAAAAACCATCCAATCACTACATTGTAGCTGTTGAATGATCTAGTTTTCAGTTTCTGGAGTTTTTCAGGACTAAAATGAAGGTTGTAATACAAAAGAAGGGTACAAATTGAGCAAAGCAGCATAAAGTAAATATTGAAATGTGATACATTTTACCATGTCAACACAGAGGCGTTTCTGCCTGCCTGTCAAAGGCATGGTTGCTCCATCCTCTGAGTTGAGTAACCACAGTCCTGCAGATGTTGCTTTGATGCTCTGCCAAGAACACTTTCTTGAAAATTTGGTGACACTCTGACTTTGTCAATTTGGTTTAAACTACCAAACTTGTCAATAATTACCCTATGCAATATATTTAGTTATCCGTTCTCAAATTGTTGCACAATCCTCCAATGTATAATGTTGGAGTTTTTGCAGCTTTATCACCCTTTTAAACTGTCCAAGTGGTTAAACATGACATCATATTCTAAAATGAACACCAAAAGGGCAAGACAGATGAAAATAGATGAAAACATATGAAATGCAGGGAACTTTAAGAAATGCAAGAGCATAAAAAGTTAGAAGATTAGGGCACATATCTTAGTAAGTTTTGACAAACTTGCTAAGACATGTAGACAGAGATTTTAGACTCAATCATTTTGTAGAAAAGTGCTGAAACCAACATGTTAAAATGGTCAGATCACCTGTCTGACTAATCATTCTCTTTGAGAAAGCTTTTCAAATGTCTTTATAAAAAGGCAACTTTAGAACAGCTCCAGATGAACTGGAATTGGTCCCATTTCATTCACAGACACCAAACCGAGACCCCTTTCTTTTGAATTCATAAGTCTCATAAGGTTTATAAATGTCATATCTAAGCTGTGCAATCATCCAAGTTATACTCCTTTGGATAGGGAGATATGCACAATTTCCCATCCACCTCAACAATATTCCAGGCAATATTCCAGGCTGAAATTAATTTGACTGAAGGGGCAAGGGAGAAAAGCCTCGTCTTTCAGTAAAATGAAGACAGGATGTCTTGGCATCTTTATAGGTAACTCATTGTTTTAACAAATTCATAAGCTGTGTTTACAAATAAATAATCCCTCTATATTTTATGATAGTTAATGTTATTTTTATATTCTTGCCACTTTTAGGACTTCTGTGTGACAGAAGATGGAGTGGGAAGCCGTCTGTTCTTTGCACTTCCTTTGTCCATTATTCTTGAAGATTTTTATCTTTTGAGAATGGCAACAGACTTATTTGTTCACTGAGTAATTAGAATACTGAGCTGCTGTGTGACGTTTTGGCATTTATCACAGCATACTGAGGCAAATGGCCACAATGAAGAAAAACTAACTGCTTGTTTAAATTGGTAGCAGATATTGTTCATTACGTCACATCCTTCAAAGGGGTCACACCACCAGATATCCAGTTAGCGCAACACAGAGCTAAGCTTAAAATAAACATATTTGCATTTAACTTGCATTGGACTTCTAAAAAAATCAACTATGTGAATGAAATCAGATAAATTTATGTTTGTAATTAATCCATAGTTCAAACATTTTGTCACTACACTTTCTGATTTTAAGATAGTTTTTTGAAATATTTTTACATCTTTACCAAAGAAGCAATCCTTTAAAATTCCTCCTCCACCTGATCAAAGTCATATAATGTTAAAGTGTCCAAGCTTTCAGAGCAACTTCAGCTGCCCATGCTTTCATGTAGCAGGCTTTTCTTTCTGGTTATTTTGTGTAGGGGTTTGTTTAAATAACAGCCAAGGAAAAAGACGACCAGATGGTCTGAACCTGTGTGGGTCTATGACAGTGTATTTACCTGTGTTCGAAGGATCTCTCCTTTGGTTAACTGCATGTCTCCAGTGAGTTCTTTAACAATGATGCCCAGGGGTTCCAGTCGCTTACTGAAGTAATTGGTCATCTCAGCTGCCAAGGCCTTCATTGGAGCCACATACACTATCTGCAGAGAGAGGAAGGGAGAGAGAGAGGTGTGGAAATAACTAGGACACATGCAAGAGAGTGCTAAGGTGAGCAAGGTAGAAAATGGAGGCAGAAGCTGGAAGGACACTGTGGTGATAATTGAGCAAAGAGAGGTAGAATCATTTGTTTCCTGGCAACCAGTACAAATCACAGTTCATGGAGAAATACTAAGACAGCTGCTTTCATGAGGAAAGTTTTATAGGTGCTGTATGAAAAGTGACTATGTAATAAGAGAGTAAGATCTAAAGATGAAGAACAAAACTATTGGATGTGTCTGAATAAAAAATATCAATGGTAGAATATTTTAGAGGTCCAACACTGTGGGTTTCTGTGAAAACATAAGTTTTATAGTCGCTAACTTTAATTTTACAGGCCCAACTTACATTGAAATTGTTCATTTATTGTGCAGCTTTCTGAACTAACAATCTATGTTGCAAAAAATAACAATAAAACGTCACCTATATCAAATAGTATAGACTGAGCTGGGCTGAAGTAATACATAATGCTAACCATTGTGTTGAAATGGATTGTTTGGATTAAATTTGTTGGATTTAAATGTTATGCATATGAATATATATTAGCCAAAATTTGGGGTTAGTTCCACTTTGTCTAAATTTCCTCTGAAACTTAGGAAATGAGTTCATTTCTGACCCCACCATTCCCACCTACTGTAGTGACATCTTACACATGAATGAAACAGTTAGTTCAGTCAACTCCTAAATCATAGCATGATCCTAAGAGAAAAACTAAAACAATATCTTGCTGATGTTTTAGTGAGAAATTTGAGAGTCAGACCTTAAATTCATCTTTTCTGATAATGCCACCAGGTTGCAGGTGCTGACGGATCTCATGCAGGACTGTCAGCATGGCGATGTTGGTCTTGCCAGCACCAGTCGGAGCGCAGATCAGAAGGTTTTCATTGGTGTTGTAGGCTGTCTCAAATACGAGAGACTGGATCCTGTTCAGCCGCTTCATTCCCTTGAACACCAACTGTCCGACCTGAGCATAAAAATTTAGCAGAAGGATTAATTGAAGGGACTGGATCATGTGTGACTTGGAAAGAAAAATAATAATCAACCTTAAAGATGATGACTATCATGATGATGACGGAACATTCAATTAAGAAAAAATATGATCAATAGAGTTATTTTCCTATCAAACCTTCAGTTGTCATTGAAAGTGAAAAACGTCATGTCTTTGCTGAGCAGATTCCACAAATCAGTTTAATGTAACTTAATTTAAATGTTAATTCAGAATTTCTTCCAATTTAAAATACTAAAATATATACTTTTATCTTAAATATAATTTAAAATGGAGAATGAGCAGGGAATGTCCCAGCAACAGCACAAAAACCAAAAACACAGTTCAACAATTAACAGAGTCCCTCACACAGCTGAGTGGTGGTTAGCCAGTTTCTATTGGCAACTAGATCTGGGCCAGCATCAACATTTTTTGTGAAAATGTCTCCATAGCCAGCCACCATTCAGTGACAACCCCCCTCCCCTTCGAGAGTCCACCATAACAATTCTGGTGAAGTAAAATGCAGGCAAGTGATCTATGACAGTGTCACTATCTGAGCCAAAATGTGTCTGAGGGGACTGTGCAGTGAGTGGGGCATCAAAATCCACAGAGAAGAAAAATGTATATATTTGATCAGCTGTCACTCAAACTGCCATCCATCTGGCTTCACTATGGCAACAGAGTGTGGGTGATGGCCCTCAAACTTACCCTGCCTCTGATCAGCACAGAGTCCTCACACTCACACAATACTGTAAAAACACAAGCAAACAAGGTTCCTTCATTCCATTATGGAAAACACGTCCAACACTCAGACTGTGGAGGCCAACCTAATATATAAAATATTCAGTTACTGTTAAAACTTATTTGTTTAATTAATAATTTAATGAGTGCATTTGTTGAGGTTTAGGTACAATTATTATATTGCATGTAGATAATTTTATCATGTTTTATTGTGAATAAGTGTTTTATTTGAAGTTTGTATGTTTTATAGCATAATTGGCCACTTTGCAATTTATGCAAATGAAGTGTGCCCTTAAGGAAGGATAGAGAATAGAGAAGGGAAGGTGCTACAAGTAAGATTGACAGAGCCACACATTTTTTCAACCGTAGTTTGTGGAGGTTAGCTAAGAACTTGTAAAAAAATTACACAAAAACTGGGGAAGTTTTTATTTTCTTCAAACACATGATTGAAATCAGCTAAATTAACCTTGTGGCAACACATTACACTGAAAAGCCGGCTCTGTGGATTAATCGTCATCTGTGGATGGATTTCAAGACACAACAACGAAAAAACCAAGCTGGAAGAAACGTGAATCATGGAAATATTTTAATCGAGAAAATTGCTGAGTCACTGTCAATGCTAAGGGTTCTTCTTTCCAATCCATGCTTTTCGAATCAGCAAAGGAATTTTCTGCTGTTGCCATTTGGAAAATTTATGTAATGAACGTTGAAAAAGAAGATACCGTGGCTACAATGGAAGCTAGAGCAGTAAAGGTCACACCTAAAGCTATGGAAGAAAGGTTGCAGCGTGCAATTGGTTTACGAAGAGCCACGTTGGCAAAGTTAACAGGCAGTGAATCAGGTGCGACGGCTGACTAAACTGAAGATGATATCAGCTTTACTGAAGTAAGCCAGTTAATGACAGATTTTAATAGATTGTTTAGAGAGTTTTATGGTTTTAATATAAATTTAAAGGAGCTGCTCCAACAAATGTGAGAAGAGGATTTAAAACTACTCCAAAAGAACTGGTTTGAACCTAAGGTTGAGTCTTTCAAGGCTTTTGCTGAGACAGCTTTGGCTTGGATTGATGAGGAGGCCAAGTGCACAGCAGAGGCTGAAAAATACAACGATGAGATTAATCCATGCATCTTTGTCGAAACAAAGTCATAAGAGCTCTTTGAACATGGTTCTTTTGCGTAATCATCTGCATCCTCCACAGGAATGAAAGCAGAGTTGGAACGAGCTTAGCTGTTGGTTCAGGCATCATCTTTGATGACAGAGACGCTTAGTGGAGGAAAGAGAGGCTAACCTCAAAGCTGAAAAGGAGGAGCTACAAATACAAACAGCTCTAGCAGCAAATGAGGGAAAGATCAAGATCCTATCAGAATATAAAGGTTGTGCATCCAAGACATCCAGTTGTGCATCCAAACCAGATGGAATGAACTCCTACGTGACATCGCACTGAGCGGAAGATTTGTTTGCTCAGCAGCAGTTAAATAGTCCTTTCCCAATGCAAGAGAGTTAAGTATGGAACAATGACATTGTTCAAAACATGCATCAAACACACGCTTTTACCTCTCAGCCATCACAGACACCAAGTGCTCTACAGGATGTAGTCGAAGTGCTAACAAAGCAGCAGAAGTTGGCAGCATTGTCCCCTCAGAACATTTTCGTTTATAAAGGGGACCCATTAGAGTAGTGGTCCCCAAGTGCTCCCATTAGTCCTTATCGTGAGTTAAAATTTTCACAAAAGTAAGATGTTCATTTTTGTGGCGCATCTGTATCTTATTTTGAAGGGATATGTAAACGTTACCATAGCGACCAGAGTCAGAGAGCATTAGGGCACTGGTCGAGATGAGATGAGAGGGCTAGAGCTTGTGAGTTTTAGGTCACGATTTAAGGATTGTCGGACGATTTTTCTAACTTCTGTGACCACACACGACATGAGCCGATAAAAGTACAACAGGTTCGATCGGTTCGTGTGTTCAGCCACACGACAGGAGCAACACACCACACGCAAACAGATTCCGCTCACAAACATCCAGATTCCTGAATAAAGTCCAGTAAAACCCCCAACATACCATACGTGAATTTGGAATAATCAAACAAAGATGACGATGTAGAAGCAGTAGTGATAGTTTGTGGACTCATTTTAAGTGATAAAAGACATAACTAAAAGAAAAGCGTTGGATAAAAGGAGCAGCCACTCTATTTGCTGCACTACGATTGGGAGGCGAGTTATGTTTTTTCGTATTTAACATTTTTAACTGAATAAACATAACCAAATATAATAAACATATATAATAATGTCTTTTACATATAGTAATAAACATTTCCACATATCACCATCGATGTCCACCAGACTCTCAGTTGCCATGTCAACTGATTGGGATTCCCTCCGTTCTTACGTCACCACGCTTTCTGATTGGCTCCCTGTCACATTCAACAGGATGCCTTCAGTCAGGGAAAAGCCCACAGGCTGCGATAATCGGGCCAAGACACCCCCACGTAACACACCACACACTGCACGGCATTGTAAGATTGTCGTAAAGGGAAAATCGGGGGAGAAAAAAAAAAAAAGCAGAAGCATTATACGGAATATGCCAAGCTCCCACACAAAACGAGAGAAAGGTGGAGAACGCATCCTTGTGGAATCTTGGACTGCCACATTCTGTTGTTATCTATGTTTAAAAGTGAGTACTGCTGGTTAATTTACTTAAGTAATTTTTTTCTGAAAAAAAATTACTTAAGAGTTGGTTTACTGTAATGTACTTTTGCATTTAAAGAAAAAGACTTCAGAAATTGGAAACCTTAGATTTTTGTAACAAATGGGCTAATATTCATGCAAATTTGTTCATATTACTCAACATTTTATACATGTTTATATCCTTATTGCTTATTTTGTAAAAATAAACATGGTTATTTTATTTGAAATGTTACATAAAGGTTTGTTTATGTTTTATATTAAAATAAAAGTTTGTTTAGAAGAAAAATATAAGATCCACATTAAAGGCCCCATCTGATGTTTGAATCAGACCTCGTAGCTGTTAGACCAAAAAACTAAGACAAATAAAAAAACAGGCAAATCACACATAATGTACTGAAAACCTTGATTATGTGACAACTAAATGACACATTTTGACTGAACAAAATGAAATCACATCTAGATTTAAAAGGATAATAAACTGCTAAACATTTTTTTTCCCTTTTTCATAAAACAGTTATTTCCTGCTGTGTTCCTTCTTTTTCCAAAATAATGCTGATTCAGGAAGTTTATTTAAGGATTCATTAGAAGTATGTCATCACTTTCCTCTTTCCTTCTTCAGTTCCAGCACTGACAGAAAGAAATAAATAAAGTGTATATGTCCTGTGTTCTGTTCGGAGGTTGGCCCTGCAGGAAGGAAGAAGTTATTAATGTATCAAAGAGTCACTTTATTAGAGTTCACTTAAGCTGGAATATGTAAGGTGAACTGCTACAGCGAGCTGCTTGGTAACTTGAGTGCATGTTGCAACTATAGTTTGTGGCAGCTAACCGAACCCAACACCATAACACACCTGCCAAATAAATGTATTACCTGGAAAAAGCCAAAAGCAATTTAAACTGGGATGCAGTCAATGTACCAAATTATTTGTGTCCAATCAAATGAGGTAGAATCCATGGAGAGCCAAAAACATCTTAGAGGTTTTTATTAATTTTTTTTTAAATTCAAAAAGTCAATTATTTACCTTAAAAACCTACATAAGACTAAAACCCCAAAGATACTAAAATTCATCCAACCATACACTGCTAACATTAGCAGGCCTTCTCTACGTCAACATGGCAAATGGCACACCCTATTTTAAAATCCATCTGTATATGTGTAACAGAGCAAGCCTGCCCTGCAGAAAGCTGAGCAACAAGCAGAACACGTTGCCCTGTGTTTGGTGCTAAAGATAAAGGGCTTTGTCCGGACATAAGAGCCTCTCAAATTAGACACAACAGAAAAGTCTTTAAAGGGATGCAGGATTAGTTGTAACAATAGACTTTATTTGAGAAATATTTATATTGGATGTAAAAACAACTTAGAAAAAATGCTGTAGGTTGTTTGGTTTTAACAAATTTAAATAAAATATTGCCACACGGACGTTGCAATCTTGTTTATGCTGCAATGCATTCTGGGTACATGATGAAGGTTGGTCCATCCAGCCAAAACAGCAATGAGTAAAGAAAAGCCTATAACACTTGAACTGACGCGCATTGAAATGTAGAAATCACAAGAGGTAATGAAGATGAGGAGGACCAAACAAAGGAAGAGGACAGATGTGGCAGAAGAAACTGGTGTTTGTACTGCTACTGCTGCCACCTTCAGCTTCACAAATGAAACAATGACTGATGCATTACCTCTGGTCGGATTGTGTGATCCGGTAAGTAATTCTGTAAGTAGCTCTGTGTCAGGTTCGATCTTCGGTCTGGTAACACCTGCTTAGTGTCCGGTCTTTGGTCTTCTGCTGGGTCTGTCGTTTCACATTCAGCACCAAAGGCAGTAGCAATAACTTCCTTATCATTTTAAAGAGCTTCCAGTGGTGCCCATTTCCTTTTTTTCATGTGGGAAGCCAAGCAGACTTACCTCACTATATTTTTATTTTTTATATACCAGCCAAAAACAACACAGTGTCTCAATTCACACCAATCAAAAACAATATATTAATGAATAACTCAGGTACAGTTAGCCTTCTTGTGTTTACTCTGTAGATTTCAGTACAGAACAGATCAAAGTGCGTCATTAACCCAGCATGCATTGAGCAGATGAAACAATAGCAACCTAATGGGTGGAAAACACAAAGAAGAAGAAATAACATCTTTGAAGTAGTCATGGGTTTTTATGTATCAACACAGCAATTCTTTAGTTAATCGGAAAATTACAACATATTTAGGTCAACATGTTCAACTAATCATGGATCATTTTAACAAGACGGACGTGAATCCAGCAGTATCTCAATATCTGGTGATTTGACTAAAGATTGAAGATCTACTGTGATGTGATCTGAGCAAAAATTATCTGGGATAAGGGAGACCATATCCAACAATGTTAAAGACACAGGTGAGTTTAGAGTGTGATGTAAGTATGTATGTTATTACAGTGAGAAAACCTATCACTAATACAATTGTCTTTGATGGACTGGCAACCTGTCCAGGGTGTACCCAGTCTCTCACCTGAAACATTAGAGACAGGCACCAGCACCCCTAGTGGGGACACCCTTGTCCCTAGAGAATGGATGGATGGATGGATGGATGGATGGATGGATGGATGGATGGATGGATGGATGGATGGATGGATGGATGGATGGATGGATGGATGGATGGATGGATGGATGGATGGATGGATGGACCTCCACCTGTCAACAGGTGAGAGGCAGGGTACACCATGGAAAGGTCGCCAGTCAACCGCAGCTCATCCCAAACCATATATAATATAGAAGCCACAGTGTTATAACATTGCACAGTTTAAGCAAATGGTTGGAACCTCCTGCCCAAAGCCCAAGAGTCAAATTTCCCAGGGAGGCTAAGCATTGTGCTCCCCTGATGGCTGGAAATTACGTTCTGCTCCCCATTTTAAAGATAAAGTCCACCACTGCAGTTTGCCACTTCACAGACATGACAATAACATTGAAAGCAATATTGTTTACAAGTCTTAAAAACAGCAAACACAAAATGCTCATTGCATTAGCATCGATTGACACGGCAAAGTGCTTGTAACTGAAGCTTTTTTACTACCTTAAAGAGTCAACTCAGCCCAAGAAATGGCTCACCTTCCTTTTAGCTGTCAGACTGTATAGGTCGACACTGAATGACACTGTGGCAAGATGAAGATCTCCAATGTGCTCTTCCCACTATATAAAAAGATGCAGCATGTACATTTCCAAGAACGAAACTGTTGTGGTTTTGTTTTTGACTTGCTCTCCTGCAGCAAAATCATGCACTTGCTAGATAAAATTTATTGTCATGTCTGTTGCACACCACTGAACTAAAACTGCAGATTGAAGTGGTGTAGTCTACAGCCACTCATTGTCCGGAGCAGCAGACGGTAATTGTGGAGCTTCTTGGCTTGAGTCCAACAATACGCACTAATTTCTTAGGAAAGTCCTTCTGTTTCTTAAGTTGCAAGAGATGTGGCAGGTGTTATTTTCCTCCAAAGCTAGTTTGATCTGCTAGATGTGGTGGAACACACT
This sequence comes from Poeciliopsis retropinna, assembly GCA_010277075.1. Taxonomy (NCBI): domain Eukaryota; kingdom Metazoa; phylum Chordata; class Actinopteri; order Cyprinodontiformes; family Poeciliidae; genus Poeciliopsis; species Poeciliopsis retropinna. Next base: position 981,075 of record VMRM01000046.1, on the reverse strand, counting down.
ACTACAGTTTATGATTAATACACTCTAAAATTTGACAAATTGAGCTTAGAAACTGATTTCCTTGAAAAATATAAGCATAACTATAAGTCTTATGTTTTGTTTACATAACATATACTTGTTTGGTATACTTAGAACCTTGTATGAACTTAATTGTGTGAAGTTAATTTAACATAGTTTAGTGAAGTTGATTCAACTTAGCAATAGCAAGTAAAATATCTTGTTAACTTAGCTATATCAGGTTAGTCCAACTTAAACTGGACAGCTTACTTAGTAGAATCTAGGAAACCAATTGCCTTATATGAACTAAGTAACTACAACAAATTAACTGAGTATTTAAATTTTAATACAAACCAAACCTGTGCATGAATAAAATGGGAAGCATTTAAAGCTTACATAAGGGGGGAAATAATGAGTTAAACTAGGTATATCAAATTTAAATAAATTAAAAAAACAAATCAAAGAATTGCAAGAGCAGATGTATCAGTGCAACGACAATGACAAATATAGGAGAGTTCTTTTACTAAAACCAGAATATAACAAGCTCACTACCTACAAAATAGCAACTAATCTACTGTGGTTAAAACAATCATATTACAATCAGGGTGAGAAGGCAGAAAAACTCTTAGTTTGGAAGCTTAAAAATATTACAGACAAATCAGGCCATAAATTTAATCACATTAAATAATGGTGAGAATCGGGTGGATCCAAAAAGAATAAATCATGCTTTCCTAAAATATTACAAAAACCTACAAGCATCCCAATATCCAGACAACACAAATAAAGAGAAGCAGTTTCTGGACCAACTTCAATTTCCAACCCTGTCAGACGAGAGTAAGAACAATTTGGATGAAAAGCTGAGGACTGAAGAACTTAAAATGGCTCTAAGCCACATGAATTCTGGTAAAGCCCCCGGCCCCGATGGCCTACCAATTGAACTTCACAAGAAATTTTCAGACAAATTACTGCTCCCTCTACTCTAAGCATACAATGAATCCTATGAAAAAGGCATCCTGCACCCATCGTTACAATTGGCAACTTTTTCTCTTTTATTAAAGCCAGTTATGAACAGAAATTGGTTCATATAGACCCATTTCTTTAAAGTTCTGTGACACAAAAATGCATATTCCTAATTTAATCTCAAATGACTAAAATAAATTTGTTATTGGGAGTCAGGCCTTTCACAATACCCGAAAGTAAATCTATGTTTAATATTGCGATCAGAATCAGACCTTTGATGAACAATTGTGTGAAACAAGACTATTGATCTGTTTTTAATCATTATTTTTACCAGGCAGTATTTCTAAGCACTTTGAACTGCCTTGTTCCTGAAATGTGCTTTATAAATAAAATTATCTAAACCTTTAATCTCAAGGATGGGTGTACAATCTAAATGTTATGGAGACACATCTATATGATAAAAGTTACGTTCTGCTATGAGATGAATGGAGGAAATCCTTCTATCTGTCCAAGTTATCTTCTAAGATGGAACTTAAAAATACTAAAATCATAGGCCACTGAGCTTCTCATAATTTTGAGACTTCTGCGCACTCATTCCAACAGCAAACTAAGACCAGACAGAAAAACAAATTATTTGAGGGGCTGGCTCTCCTTGTGATTTATTGACTTTGTTTGTAACGAAAAGCCAGTGTCCTTAAATCTTTTTAAAATGCTAATTAATGCAAATAAATGCCTGCCCCAGACTTCACCTTGAGATAAAGCATACACATAGTAAATAGAAATTTTACATCATTTAATGATCTTTGGAAATTTTTGGTAGGTTTTTATTCTTTTGTAAAAAACACTCTACCTTATTGCTATGGTAATATATGCATACACATCTTTCGATTGAAGATTCAACTGCAGCTGCCAAGAGATGTCTCAAGGGTGTGATTTTTGTAATGTTGAGAGTATCATACTTTACTCCAACAAATGTTATGTAGCTATAAGCCTATCACACAAAACACTGCTTCATTGAAATCTGGCCCATCAAGGGTTTCCTCAGCCAGAGAACACTGATAAATCAGAATAAATGTACAATAAATATTTTTCCTCCTTTTTTTAATCTTTTCTTTCTAATAAAGAAAGAAGAGCTCAAAAAGATTATGTGAACAACTCTGAAAAATCTAAAAAAAATTATAACATTTTCTCTGTATTTTCTATGACTGCCTCTTGCAACGTTTGACATTGCTATATCTATATGTTAATAAGACATTTATGAAGCACATTTGAAGCATTTCAGTGGATTAAAAAAAATCTGTGAGAAGGCAAATACTTTTTCATAGCTCTGTATATTCTCCAGGTGACAATCAGCTGAATAAACTGGCTATAAAGCATAATCGCACCAATTTCCAGAAAAAAAGAACAGGCCTTGAGATATAGTCAAACTGACAGCATAAGAAGAGATGCCAGGTTCATTATGCTGCCTAAACATAAGATTTTATCAAGAGGAAATTAAGATAAAAAAATATCACATTTTTTAAAATTTTCTCCAACTTTACTGTTACATTCTCACAAAGAAATTATGTAAAATTTCAGACTCACTTGATGACATTGTTGCATATAAACGTTACAGGCGAGCTGAAAGGAATTCTTATTCGACGACAAAACTTGTATTACAAAAAACAGAGCCCAGCTGGCTAGAACCAGAACACTGACATCAGTGGTCTGCCTTTCTGTGGCAGGGTTAAATTAAGCATTTTTTATGACAGCAGATTTTTGATACTGAGGTAGAAGTGTTCTCAAAAAGTCATCTGAGTTAAAGAGGACATTGAATTTTCTTTACTATGTTTACTATGACGTTAATAAGCAAATTTATGGCTTAAGAACGTGTCCATCACCCCTTCTTGGGTGAATGCTGAAAGGAAAGGAAAAACATGCTCATTAAAACAGCGGATACACAGCCTACGGCTATATGGACAAACTGGGAGGACTGGGAATATCCCGCCAACCCACCAGACACTTAAAACACACTAATTGGACCCACAAAGATTTAAATGATTATTCAACAGCAATAATTAAACACAAGTTTGGTGTATATTCACTGGCTTTCTTCAAAATGACACTGGCACCAAACTGTGTTTATAAGGAAGCGAATCTGTCAACAAAATGCATTTTCCAAAAGAATTCTTGACTTTATACGGTACAGTGTCAACTATGGAGCCTCAAGGCAAATGAAAGGTTTCGTAGTTTGGGGCCGTTTTGATCTTACATCAGAGAATAAGGTATTGGTCATCACTTCGTTGTTGTTTCATCCGGTTCTTTTCAGTTTCTATTTGATCTATCTGAATCCAAATTCAGCTGAAATTGACTCTTAGTTTACTTTCATCTTATGTTCTGCAGGTTAAGTGTTGCATATGTTTAACAGAACTGTCTAATTTAAATAAATCCACCTCCTCAGTGCTGAGGCATTATAGGGCATCAGAATGAATCCCAGATGCACTTAGTATAAACTCGGACATTCTACAAATTGTTAATGAGGCAATGAAGCTTTCAAACTGCTTCACCACGTAGAGACCAGGCACCCTGTGCATTAGCAACACTTCGGGTGTCACTGTCTCTTATCACTCCCAGAAGGGACCGTCTCGTTGCAGATAAACAAGCTCAGGGCTCCCATTAGTCCGAATGGTGAGTTCAAATTTTCACAAAAGTAAAATGTTGGTTTTGTGGCACATCTGTATCTTATTTTGAAGGGATATGTAAACGTTACCATAGCGACCAGAGTCAGAGAGCATTAGGGCACTGGTCGAGATGAGATGAGAGGGCTAGAGCTTGTGAGTTTTAGGTCACGATTTAAGGATTGTCGGACGATTTTTCTAACTTCTGTGACCACACACGACATGAGCCGATAAAAGTACAACAGGTTCGATCGGTTCGTGTGTTCAGCCACACGACAGGAGCAACACACCACACGCAAAGAGATTCCGCTCACAAACATCCAGATTCCTGAATAAAGTCCAGTAAAACCCCCAACATACCATACGTGAATTTGGAATAATCAAACAAAGATGACGATGTAGAAGCAGTAGTGATAGTTTGTGGACTCATTTTAAGTGATAAAAGACATAACTAAAAGAAAAGCGTTGGATAAAAGGAGCAGCCACTCTATTTGCTGCACTACGATTGGGAGGCGAGTTATGTTTTTTCGTATTTAACATTTTTAACTGAATAAACATAACCAAATATAATAAACATATATAATAATGTCTTTTACATATAGTAATAAACATTTCCACATATCACCATCGATGTCCACCAGACTCTCAGTTGCCATGTCAACTGATTGGGATTCCCTCCGTTCTTACGTCACCACGCTTTCTGATTGGCTCCCTGTCACATTCAACAGGATGCCTTCAGTCAGGGAAAAGCCCACAGGCTGCGATAATCGGGCCAAGACACCCCCACGTAACACACCACACACTGCACGGCATTGTAAGATTGCCAAAAAGTGATAAAAAAAAAAAAAAAAGCTGCAGCAAAATTGCAAAGTCTTGACCGGTCCACGGTAATAAAAAGGTTGGGAGGTTGGGTACCACTGGACTAGGTCATCAAATCAGTCTGTCAACTATGTTGCCTGCAGGGATTTTTAATCTCTGCAGGTGTCAGTATTGAGTGACACAGTATCGACACAGTATCAATACAATTTTGCTATGCGTCGAAATGCTTCATGACGCCTTATTTACTCATCACTACCCAGACTTCATGTACAGTATGGTCCTAAAGAAGCCAATAGGGATATTTGTCTTGTGGGCTGGCAGCTATTTTATGTTGTGGTGTGATTACAGTAAGAATTACCATTAGTTTCAAAACTAATTAAATTCCTCTGCACATTGGTAATGGGAAGCTAAGAGATATAATTGTTGTCTTTTTCATGCCATCCTTTTAATTACTTTCTGGTTCCATTTCATTCCATTTGAACTGACAGCCTGATCAAGTTTTAATTGCCAGTTTTTGCAGACAGCTTATCAGCCAGTTCCAAGCTTGCATGCAGAGTACTAAATGACCTGGCCAAACACACTCCCAAGCACACACACACAAAACAAAATCCCAAGCCTTCAGATCCATGTGCACATGCAAGCATAGCAATCATTTGAACCAGATGCATAGTGGAATTTGCAGATGCAGCAAACATAAGGCTCATTCATTTCCCAACAGAGCAACAGCAGGGGGAACAAGAGGAGAGGGTAAAAAGATGGGAAAACAAAGAGTCTCCCCTCTTTTTGGGGAGACTGGCTTTAGATCGTTAACAGTCAGGTAATCAATCACTTCATCAACAAGCTTTTGCTGAAATAGCAGAGAGCTTTGTCAGACCAAAAGGCTCCCATCTCACAGCTATTAACTTCACCAGCTAATTTAGGATTTTCAAAGCTAACATTACGGGTTTGTCTTGTCATGCATTAAAAGCCATGTGGAGAAACATGCAGTAAAAGAAAAACCAGCTAGACAACAAGTCACTTAGCCAGTTATATTTTCAAAAATGTGTGTTTTAAGTTTTGGTCTTGATTCTTATTTTATTTTTAACAAGTATAATAAAAAGTAGGTATTGCATTTAGCAAAGGAATGATATACAGGAGGCTGACAAGAAACATATTTTAATTCTTTTATATTATTTCCAAATTGGTAAATGAATAAATGCTGATTTTACAACTGTTAGAAAGTAGTTTTTTAAATGAAACAGTAACCCACTAAAATTGATTATTTTCATACAGCTAATTTGCAGAACTCTGCACTAGTGATGGGCCCAGCAACACCGATTATTATTTTTTATTATTATTTTTCTGGTTACACAATGCATCAAACCACATCAAATGCTTTGTCCACTTAGACAGCCAGAGTTACTGTGTGTGACCACACAGAGATCTGAAAAACTGAGATCTGAAAAGCTTGGGTAACCTAAATAGTTCTTGTGATCCTTCTAAACTCTCAACATACATAAAATAGAAGAGCTACTAAAGCTAAATAAGTTCAATCTTCCATTTGTCCCTCTGTATCCAGCAGAGAGATGCACAATGCAGTGAATTTAGCCCATCATTTTTATGGAGACATGAATACAGGACTGAATCCCCTACTCCAACATCTCTCTGCCAGGCTTCCTGACTGTACAAGCAGACAGAGATTTAAAGAGCAGCAGGACAAGAAGGGAGGTGGATTAGCAGTATTCGTGTCATCCAGGAAATGTTACTGTGAAGTGTTGTATTTGAAGTCCAGACATTCAACTCTTGGCAGTGAGTTTCTGACCATATTATTTACCAAGAAAATTCACCAGTGTTATTTTGGCAGTAGTTTACATTCCACCCTCAGCTGTTGTTGATAATGCATGTGATGTCATCCGTTCTGTTGTTGCTAAGATACAGATACAACACCCAATAGATTTGTGGCTCTCCTCAAAAATGGCCAAACGTTTACTGGACGCTGAGAACAGAGGATTTCAAGCCAGGTGGGAAGCAGAGTTCATGTCCACGGAGGTAAAAGACAAACCTGTGCGCAGTGATGTTAGTAACGTGTTACTGACGTCCGACCACTTTTTTCAGTAAGGAGTAATCTAACGCGTTTCTATTTCAAATCCAGTAGTCAGACAACAGTTACTTATCGAAATCACTTTGCGTTACTATTTTCTTTTGTTATTAAATTTTACTTCCTCTCCGCGCCTTGGGGACAGTCTATGCGACAGTATCAGCAGCGACAGAAACAATGGAGGGAGATGCATTTTGTTGCTGGAAAAACAGGAACTATTTTGTGTTTCGCTCACCAAGTGCCATTATTATAAGTGGCTTTGGGCTTGTTTTTTAAAAGTCGCTTTCAGATTTAATGAGTCGTGTTTTTTGGACTTAAGCAGACACAAACCCAGAATTTGTCTGACATCCAGTTAGTTTGAGTCAGACTCACAATCCGACCCGCTGTCTCTTTGTTAATGTCAAGTTAATATTTTACCTCTGAATGATGTCAAGCTTTGCTCTGTGCTCCAGAAAATAGCAAACATGGAAACTAATATGAACAGCGCAATAAACGTGAAAACAGCCACGAATCAACATGTCCGTAAAGTTTTGTAATTATAACGCCATTATAACTATTAATATTAAGATAAGTGTCACAAATCTGTGCAGAGGGACATCTGAGTATGGAGCGGCAGGAGGAGATCTGTGCGCTGCGCTGTGACACCAAACACAGGGCCGTAACGCACAACCTGGAGGCTGGGGAGTGAGGGCAGGCGGAGGTCTAAAATCCTAGTTTTTCAGACAATAGAAACACACAAAACAGGTACCAATTACTAAAGTGTTTTTTTGTACTGTTGTAACCATCATCACTGCATGTGTGTCTTCTGTGTGGAGAAAGTTTGGCTGTAATGAAAGAATATAATTTCAGAAGATAATCTATCAAACTTCTCAGAAACACACAGACAAAGACAAGAATATGGACATCATAGAGCAGCACAATAATGCATTTTCAGTTTATGATGCAAATTTATGTATTTATCTTGATATTAAGAAACATACTTAGTTTTTCAAAACAATTAAATTTTTTGCTGTTTGCCTGTTGAAAAATGGTTTCACTTGATATTACTGACAGATCCATAGGAAAATATTGCTTTATTTATTTAATAATAAAATAATTAAAGGTCTTGGTTGAATAAGCTATGTGCAATAATTTCAATATGTTTTAATAAACGTTGAACCAGTCCGGCCCTCGGCTTGTAGCAAATTTGGTTTTTTGGCCCTCGGTGTATTTGACTTTGACATCCCTGACCTAAAAGAACTGTTAAATTAGCACATAAGAGCCTTTAGGGAATGAGACAGAGTTCTTGAGGAGTAAGCTCAAAGTCAAGATTAGAGAGCAACGAGAAGTACTGGAAGAAGCTGGAGAATAAACTACAGAGGAACAATATCAGAGATGTGTGGTCAGGGATGAAGAAGATGATGGGCTTCAAGCAAAAGGAGAATCAGATTGATGGAAACCTAGATAGAGCAAATGTGCTGAACACATTTTTCAACAGGCTCAGTAAAGGAACAAGCTCATCATCATCCTCTTCTGTCCTCTACCATACAAACATCCCACCTTCCTCTGACCCACTGCTTTCCTGTACAACCTCAGACATCCTGTCTTCCACATCAGTTATGGACTCTTCTGGTTCTACAAGTTTGTCTTCAACCAAATCAGGAAGGGAGCACTGCTCAACACATCAGTATCACCTAGTGGACGGGTGCAGGAACTGTGTGAGCGTGTTGATGTGGCGAGCGGGTGTCATTGCCAGAGTTCCTGCGGTCTCCATTAAGGCTAGAGCGGTGCTGAGCTGGGAGGGCTGTCGACACTGCTTGCAGCTTTAATTTTAATTGTATTTTTTGATTGTTGTTTGACTGCTGCTTTTAAGACTATAGTTGTGGGTTTAAATAGCATTTCAGTGATGACGTCTTCCCGTAAAATAAAATTACCCAGTAACATTTTTACAATTCCTGTCCACTTACCATCTTTTAATACAAAGTCACGGTGGACCACCAGTGGACGTGTCGGTGGACCGCTTCGGCACCCCGACTACCTGCCTTGGCAAATTTTCTGGAGGAAACTGGTGTTTCTTATAAAAATGTTTAACTCAATTTGAAAGGACCAAGCACACTGGCATAAAATCTCAAACGCTTAACATTTTATTTGTAATTTCTGTTCAGCAAGTCCAAGATAGCACCCAGCCCCGTGTGTGCTGTGGAGGGGCCACATCAAAACTGAATTAGGAAATGCAATCAAGATGTATTAATTATAGATGGAGGCCTGTTAAGTTGTGCCACATCTTTGCAGCACAGTGCTTATTACACTGCCTTTTGCACATCAAAGGAGAGGGCAAGCTGTCAACAATGTGGAGAATCACAGGATGCTGGCAGATCAGATTGGAACAACAACAGGAGCAGGCAACCAAACCTTTGCCTGCAAGCTGAGAGTAAAAAGATCCAGTGAGAAGCTCTTTACCTGGCAGTTATCGCCATCATACCAACACTAGAAATATGGACACAAGACAAAACAAATACAGAGGCCAAACTCAGAAAAACTGCAGTCAGTTAGAGTTATCCATTATGGAAAAGCAATTGATGTTAAACGTGAAAACCATACATCTGACATAGGCCAGATTTTCTCTCAATATCAGAACCTCGAGTTTCACAGGATCACATCATTAAGAAAAAATAATAAATAAAATTAAAACTAAACTGTATAACTCAGTTGAATTTATTTTTTTAAAAAAGGTAAACAAAAAGTTTAAATATCTATTCTTTTAGATATTACAATGTTTGCATTCAAGTCTATTATTGTTACTGAGAGCACAACTGAATATGTATAGTCATTTCACATAGTCATGATAAACTACAAAGATTTCTTTTAATCAATATAGAATTGCTACCATCATACAATTATTACTACCACCACCAGAACATCATAATAATTTCATTCACTTTGTGTTTTTAGATCTAATTCACAACAAATGTCTCAAGGCACTTTAAAAACCAAATGAACCAGTTTTACAAACAACAACATACAGTTAGAGGCTGCACAGTGGCACAGTTGCCTTGCAGCAAGAAGGTCCTGGGTTCAATTCCCAGCCCGAAGTCTTTCTGCACAGAGTTTGGATGTTCTCCCTGTTCATGCGTGGGTTCTCTCTGGGTACTCCGGGTTCTTCCCACACTCCAAAAACATGACTGTCAGGTTAATTGGACTCTCTAAACTCTCCCTAGGTATGAGTGTGTGTGTGCTTGGTTGGTTGTCATGTCTCCCTCTGTGCTGCCCTACTACAGACTGGTGACCTGTCCAGGGTGAATCCCGCTTCTCGCCCGGAATGTTAGCTGGAGATAGGCACCCCTCCCGACCCCATTAGGGACAGGGGTCAGGAGGAAAATGGATAGAATATACAGTTAATATAACTATATATTAATCATTTAAGTCAATCAAATACATTCCAATTTGATAATAGTTATAAAAAATGCTGTCAAGTTCAGTTAATTATTGCAATTATTAAAATGTTGGAAAATCAACTGACAGCACAGAGGGACAAATTTGAAGCAATGTATGGTGTTTAATCTCAAACTGGTCAGTGTTCAATATAAATTAATCCAGTCTCGAAAGCAGTTGGAATTTGGAATTTGAGGAAGAAATGAGGAAACCTGCATTGCTGCTGGATTTACAACAATCTTGAGGGATGTCTCAGAAAGGCGAACTGTATGTCTTAAGGTGGGTCTGCGTGATATTTTTTTAGGGCTGAAACAATTCCTTGAATGATTCGAGTACCTTGATTATTAAAATTCCTCGAGGAAAATTTAATGGCCTCGAAGAAAATTATGTTTTCTTATTTTGTGCACAAAGTTTGGGCCAGGTCATTATTTGCGTTGCGCAGCGCTCTTACTTCAGCCTAAGAGTTTTTGACGAACAGCTAAGTGTAAGCAGCATAACTTCAAATTTAAAATTTTGGTCTGGGTTTTTATTGTTTTCAGGAACAAATAAGAATCCTTAAAAGGACTGGTGCAATGCCTGCTGTACGGCATTGACTAAAGATAAATACATAAACTAAAAGCTGGAGTGTAGATATTATTTTATAAGCATATTTGTGAGCCTGCCTCTTTGTTCATCCATTTTCTGTATACCCTTGTCCCAAGTGGGGTCAGGAGGGGTGCTGGTGCCTATCTCCAGCCAATGTTTTGGGCGAGACTACCTTTTTATTATTAAGTTAAATATAATTTCAGATTTTTATATAACTTTTCTTCAGGTTAACTTAGAAAATAAGCTACTATTGTTACAGGTTAATTTGAAAAACTACAGGAAAGTTATTGTTAGGGATAGTCAAATATGAAAAATTTGACTGATAGTAAATATCAGATAGATTTGTTGGGTTTTTTATTTTCATTTTTTAAAATCCAATTACTTGATTAATCATAAGAATAATCAATAGAATACTCGATTACTAAAATATTTGTTTACAAGAACCCTAATATTTTTGCATTGAAACAAATTGTCTAATCCATGTCTGCTGCTTTTTTGTGAGTGTGTATATGGGGTGGCTCGAGAGCATACAGCCAGTACTCTCCAGGAAAAAACAATGATGTTTTTTCATTTAAGTTAATGTGATTTAATCCAACCGTTTCTAGTTTTGACATTTGAATCAGAACAACAGTACTTTATTAATCCCCATGGAACATTCTTGTGTTACAGGTGCAGAAATTATAAGAACATGAAAAGGAATAAAAAATAAAAACAAAACTCACAACAAATATGAAAGAAAAATATACCTATAGCAATTGTAACATTACTCTAGACAGACAATGTCCTTAAAATTTAGAAGAATGCTTCTAGGGACTCGGATCAGCAACATTTGGTTAATTAAGATAGTGAAAAGTGCTGAAACTGTTTTGACTATGAAATACAAAAAAATAGGTGTAGATGTAACATCACATTGGTTGTGGATATTTAAACATAGAGCTCATTGTTTTTCAGCTGGTCTTTATAACCTTGCCCATATTCATTTATGGAGGCAAACCACCAGCAAAAGAGGTGGTGCTATTGTAGCATTAATTATTTGTGGATAGAGTCACTGCTGAGGCAATCAAAACAGAAAGAAGTGCTTCTAATTTAGGCACAGGCTCCAAACCATCACTGAGGCTGCTAAATCTTTCTGACACATTCACAGGTTTCACACTTATGGAGGGAAAAAATAATATAATCATTACCTCCTGACAGCAAGGTTTTTATATGAAATAAACTCCATCAATAGAAAATGTTTTAATATAAACATAAGATTTATCCCACTGTTCTTTATGAATAAAATACATGAATTCAATTTAGGTTTCTACTGATCCCTGCTGTTTTTAAATGATCAAGCTCATGCTCTGCTGAAGAAATCTGTGATACACCTGACTTAGGTAAGCCTGGTTCGACATAGCTGGACCTCCCGAGCCTGATTTGGTCTTCGTGAAACAGATAAAGTCAGGATGAACTGATAAAGCTATGTCAAGCCTGGCTTTACCTCTGATTTGCATTGAAAAACAGAACATTTTCCAAAACACACAGAAATAGCACCCTGTCCTATTTCTGTGATCTTCTAATACCAGGAAAAATATGTTTTGTTGAAAGAGTATGAGTTAAGGTATTATTTTAATGTAGTAAATAAATGCAGAAAAAGCTATAATGTAGAATGAAAACTGTTCATATAAGTCTACAAAACGGCTAATAGAAAATGGTTACTTTGTTCAGTTTTTAAAGATTTACTTATACACTGTTGTGACTCAAGACCTCTTTGGCATAATAGATAGAGTGAAGGTATGATCAGAGATCTCAACAAATCACAAGCGTGCTGGTGGAGAACGAGAGAGGCAGACAGGAACAAAGATCAGTAGAGAATAAATTCAGATGAATGAATTTTCTGTTTAAAATAGACTATCCATAAAAATCTGTCAAAAAGAGCTATAATACTAAAACGTTTGAGTGTGAGTGGGAGGTAAGAGTCATTCATTACTTATGCCTTTCATTTAACCCACGCACATTATGGCTCTCCTGTAGCTGCTAAAAAGCAAAGCTTTCTGCATTTCTTAATCCCTCAACCCCTTCAGACCATTTCTGTGAGCATGTAGCATTTCTCAGAGCAAGTTAGAAGCCTGAGTTTATTCTGTTTAATAAGAAGCCCAGTCTATAGCGTGTGCATCTGTTTTTCAGAGTTGATGACTATTTTTGAGTCATCAAAAAGTAAGTAAAGCTTGTAGTCGATGCAAATGTGGAATACATCAGCTCCACTACAGAATGGCATTTGCTCTCACTCACAACACAGTCAGTAACAGACCTATTGAATAAATTAGGAAGGCTTTTACCACAGTGACAAGAGCAGGATGCCTGGATTAGGATTCATTAGTTAAAAAGCACCCTAATAAATTCACCACTTTTAGTGTTTTGAAGTCCTATTAAAGGCACGCTGAGGTTTGTGTAACCCTGTTTTCCATTACAGCTTTCAATAAATGACAATCAGCACTCCGTCTAAAAACCAAGGAGGGTGAACCATCAGACTTTCCAAACTGCCTTTCAAAATCATTCTAATAAAAGCCAAAGACTTATTAGGTATTGTGTGCTGCCATTCAGAGGAGTGAAGCACTTTGTTCCAGAGTTGGCCAGGCTTAAGTTAATGAACGAAGTTGCTACTTGACTAAATAATTTCCACTGCTCAGCTGAAGAGTTTGCATATCAATACACATCAGTTTCCCAGGACCATCCAAACACAACTGACTGAGAAGAAACTGACCTGTTAGCCTAACCCAGTTTTCAAAAAAATGAAGAAAGCACAGAACATGTAACCGAAGCAATTCTTCAATCATTCAATAATTTTTACCATAACTGTTCAGAGAGCTAAGAGTGCTATAAAAATATTGTTTGATCAATCATAAATCGGAAATAAGTCTTCCAAAACGATGCAGAATTATTACATTTCATTAAAAAAAAAAAAAAACATCAAAAGCTGACCCCAGGAGGAAAAAAACTAATTTGATTTAAAGCTACAGCATTTAAATAAATCATAGTTGAAACTAGAAAATTGCATTTCTGAAAAGATTTTTACGGGTTCTGCTAAAGTGTGCCGTTGGCTGGAACCCAGCGTTCTGATTCTAAAACTTAACATTATTTCTAATCTTACCCACAATGCACTCAGTAGCATATGGAGAATTAAAAGCATGTTGACTAATCAGCATGCTAAAATTAGTGTATAAACTAAAATGCTCTTGCATCTTGCCCTGCATTGACTTAATCCATTAAGTACGTTAAACATAGCTGATAAATTAAATAGCTAAAATGTTTATTTAAGGGAAAAGGCTAGTGCTTTTTCCCCCACTAGGGGGAAGTAGTGCACTGGTAATATTAGTGCTAATGTTAGCAGTGCATTATTGTGCATTGGCTGACTTAGCTCTACATGTCAGGCCTTTCACTGACATGTAGTGAGTTTTCTCCATAGGGTGTCTGGGCTCTCCCTTAGAGATAGGGTGAGAAGCTCAGTCATCTGGGAGGGACTCAGAGTAAAGTCGTTACTCCTTCACATCGAAAAGAGCCAGAGCCGGTGACTCGGACATCTGGTTAGATGCCTTCCTGGTGAGGTGTTCCAGGCACGTCCCACCAGGAGGAGGCTCTGGGGAAGATCCAGGTCAAGTTGGGGGAACTATGTTTCTTGGCTGGCCTGGAAACGTCTTGGGATTCCTCTGGAGGACCTGGCCCAAGTGGCTGGGGAGAGGGAAGTCTGGGACTCACTGCTTAGGCTGCTACCCCAACGACCCGACCCCGGATAAGCGGAAGAAGATGGATGGATGGATTAAATTAATATGTATTCAAATAAATTCTTTATATACTACTGATTACTAAATCAATTTAGAACTATGATATTAAATCAATATCGAATTGATATTGAATCATGACCCAAAGAAACAAAATTCAATTAATTTATGAGGTGCTTAACCCACCCTAATGGGGAAAGTGGTGCACAAGGGGACATGATTAAAATCCCCGAATATCAGAAAGAAGGGCTGTGGATGCTGTATTTAGAGCCTGCTGGCTCTAAATACAGAGGACTTGCTGTCTGCTGAAGCATTTGCTGGGACATACAAATTAAAAAAACGCAGGTAATGTGACATGCACACACATAGATGAGGTAGGTAGGAAGGCAGGTAGGTCCATTTGACTTTCCATCTATGTTTAACATATATTTAACATACATGATGTAACAGTATGTCTTTACCAGTGACGTGCGATGAGGTTAATTGTTGTTGAGGCGCTGACCTAATCATAATCAGATTTACAACTATAGGCCCCCTGCACCCCCCATGTATGGTTTTAGGCTCAATGTTTATTGTTTACATAAGGAAATTTTGCGCATGCGGACAATGCTGGTGGGCAAAAAGACAATTCTTTTACATACAATCCATAGCCGCGTTGCCACTGTAGAATAATTCTGTTAACTCAATCAAACTTGGACAGGTAGGCATTAATTTTGTGCTATGCTCCACAGCAAAGGGAAAAACCGATAAAGTACAACTCAGAACCACTTCTTTCTCGCTCTCTGTATCAGCACAGCGACTCATTGCCATAGCAACTGACAGCGCCACAAAAAACAAACAAAAACACTCAAATATTTCCCACACAAACAGCAGAACATTCAGTCTGTTGCAGTAGTATGGTTTTAGGCTCAATGTTTATTTTGTGATTATTAATAAGTGATTGCTTTGATATGTAAATATATCGCTGCACTTGACTTTAGTGTATTGCTAGCTCGCTGTCTCTTACTCTGCAGTTGTGGAGTCCCAATGTGTGGTATCATGAGCGCCCCCTGCGATGAGCCAAGAGAACTGCCTGCCTCACCTCGAATCAGTTCTCTGCCATTTCTGTTCGCTCCTCAGCACACGAAACATGTTATACAAACACTGTACATTATATACATAAGCTAAATTATGGAAAATCAATTTATACATTGTGTTTTTAAACCACTTTACTGGCGATGTACAGACAGGAGGAACATGTTCTCATCGAAGCTGAGGCTCAGCTTCCTGCTGCCTCACCAGCTTCGCTTTCAAGCATTTGAATGGTAAATTACTAAATTCAGCAATTTTGAAGAAAAAATAATCAAAATTGGTTAAGCTAAATGAAAAATAAACACTAAATAGTACAAACCACAGGTTGAAAATAGCAATATTAATTAATTTATCATTATATATTATTTTTCCATGATAAGTGCCTCCCCTGTCTGCACATTACTGGTCTTTACAAATATTACAAATACATTTTCTCACATAAATCTTAATACATGATGGTGAATATTAATATAAAATTACATATATTTTGCGATATATAAACACATGCATAGATGTTTAATATATTGAAATATATGAAAAGCAACAGTCATTTGATTATATTATATTGCATGTAATATTCATCTAATATATGAATATGTAATATATTGTATAATACATATCAATATATAATGCAGTTTACTTACAACATATAGTATAATCCAAAATGTACTGGGAAAATAATGTATTAAAATATATCACCATATATTACAGGTAGTGTTTGTATTTATTTTCCTTTCGTAAGCGTATATGTATATAGTACGTTGCAGCATATAAATTATAAGGCCTCCATTCATGGGTCGTGCTTTGCCCTGTCCCACCGCCATGGCCATATATGTGGTTACAATTGATAATCAGCAAAATGTATTCCAGCACCTGAATGCTGGGATGTGAAGGCAGATCAGTCAGCTTTGGAAAATGGGGTCTAACAACTAACAACGTCAGACAAACCATGTAACTCTAAAACAAAATACACCCAATTAGCCATGTTGCACATCTGTGGAAGGACTTTGACAAGACAAAGCTTTCAAAAGCAGCCAGAATACTACGGACCTTTATCATTATGCTTAGGCATTTGTATAATAGTCCAATATTCCATGGCTAATGAAGGAATCAACGGGCAAATCCTTAGACAACCATGATGGAGATTGAAATTGACAGGCACTGAAGGGACTACGCCATTCTCAGTGCAAAAAAACACCTGGGCCACTCTCATTACCTGTGGAAACAAGAGCAACGGTGCAGATGTGATTAAACCATTCATTTATCAATTTGGTATGGCATCAGACACACAAAACATTCTCTTACACATACACACACCAAAAAGCAGAATCCTTATTATGATGAGTGACAGGTGGTGAAGTGCAACAAAATGCTTTTATAGGTTCACAGGCATTGTACTTCAGCGTCTTCATAAATAAAAGACCAAACATAGAGATGAGGGACTGACCTTTACTACAACTGCATCTTCACTAGTGATGTAGTACTGATGGATTACAAAACCCACTTCTGCAGACACAGTGGGAGCTGAGCCATTAAAAGACAACGTTGTGTGTAGACTGTGCTGGAGTCCACCACCCAAAGGACCAGAGCAAGCTGAGCTGCAGCTTTTTTAGCGTTCTCCCCTCCTATAAAATATCTGCAGAGATGTCAGGTAATTCTCCAGTAAGCTGCGGGGATGTATGTACGACTATGCATGTGGATTTGTCTGTCAAGGTGTCAGTCAGACTGGCAGGTCACTGCGTTACCTGACAGCTGGCTGATAGCTACAACACTTCTATTAAGAAAGAACATCACTCACTGGACACTGCAATCCCTCGTCTCTCTATTTACTGAGAAAAAGAAAAATAGCAGCTAACAATATTCAGCTGCAACATTAAAATTGGTGTCAGGTAGAGTGAATGGCACTGATTTCATCTTTAAATGAAACTTTTGCATTAGAAAATTGGTTGTGGTAACATAGTCGAAACAAAGGCTAACTAAGTATTAATGCTGCTGACACTTTTATATCTTTTAAAACTGCACAAAACCAGAGGACTGTTGACGATACAAGCTGTAGCTACTTGTACTTCTGTGTGCTTTTTTGTTGAATTTCTCCTCCAAAGATAAAGCAGCACTATATGCTGGAACAGCTTGGACTGCCTGCGACTAAATACCTAGAAAGGACATCCCCACAACAAGCTGCTAAGTTAAAATTTCTTCTGATCTATACAATTAATAAAAGAAGTTATATTGTGCTAAAACTTTTCAATAGCTGCTATTTTTATGCATTGTTTCTGAAACAATGCTGAGTCTGACAGGACAGCAAAACAGAAGCTCATAATGGATTTTTAAAAAAATCTAATTGTCTTAAATACGGCATAGTGGGGTTAAGTTTGACAGTTGTAGAGAAAAAAAGATTGCATTTTATGTTTAATCTGATGAAAGAGTTAATTTTCTTGGAAAATGAAATTTCTACATGCTACATTTTAACTTGTATCAATTTAAAATATTAAATTCACTAAAAAGTTGAACTGTAACAGATATTTCTACAGAGAGCTGGCTTTGAAAATAAGACCTAGAAAAACACAGACAGACAGACAGACAGGAAGGACATAAGGATAAAAGATAAATGGACTAAGAAATGCAGGAAAGGCACAAGGAAGAAATCACCAAAGTAAGGACAAATGTTACATAATAGGAAATGGAATAAATCATAGAGAAACAAATATTTATCCATACTACACATATATTTTTACCCTTATCCAGATCTTGAAAATTCTAAAATTCCATAACAGTTGTCATGGAATTTCAGTTGTACTGCTCCAACAATTTTAAGACCTTTTATTGGAAGGCTTTTGTTGTTACTTGACAAAGGATAACTGGGGATAGTTATATCATTTTTGTTTGTTCATATGTATAAAAAAATCACAACTAGCATCAGAACAACAATAAACTCATTTATGTGTTTATCTTTGGTAGCATTGATTACTGCAACAATGTCTTCACAGGTCTGCATAAATGAAAATTAATCGTTCAGCTGCAAAAAAAATAACTTCATGGAAATAATCTCAAAACTGTTCACTAATTATTACTAATAATTGGTCGAATGTAAGGCAGATGATTACTGATGATTTTTACTACAACTAGGAAGATGGAGCACTCAAACCACTTCTACAGTTCTTCCATGGAGAGAATAGACTTTAAAATACTGTAAATCACTGAACAGTTCAGCACCACAGCACAACGCTCTGCTGTTGCTGTATCAACCTGCCAGACCTCTCAGGTCTTCTGGTTCTGGTCTGCTCTGCAGCCCCAGAAACAGAACCAAATATGGAAAAGCAGCATTCAGTATGGAGTTAAATTTGTTTCACAATTATTCAATGAAAATTACCTAATCTCAAATTAAAAAAATAAAATTGTGATCAAAACTTTTGTAACTGTAAAGCTTTTATCAAAAAAAACAAATTGTTTAAAAACTATTTTTAAACAAATTTTTGTCTCATGAAGTGAAAAAGTTTTTTACAAAATCTTATTTGCGCATGTCAGAAATCTTTGTTTGCACTTCTCAAATTTTGCAAGCAAAAATTTGAGAAGACGAATATGAACATCCTGGGTGGGACCTAAAGACCAACGATGTAAGACAGCACTAACTCTACTGGTTAGTGCTGTCAAAAGTAGATGACTGACTCTGCTATCTCAGCACTCTGTCCTGACCTGCAGAATTTGCTGCTTTGTTTTGGGACGCAGAATGTGAATGGTAAGTAATCTTCACAAAGTTACACCGTTAACGGCTACTAAAGTGTCCATCCTTTTTTCAAAGAAGAAATCTTACACAACTTAAACGATGACAGTCATATCTTGTCCCCGTTAGCATATAGTGCTAGCTAATGTTAGCACTAGGTAAAGTGCATAAACGAGGCTTGTGTAACATTCACCTGTGGTTTTTTTCCACACTTTTATCGAGTTACATTAAGAGTTGAAAATATCAAATGTATCTGGAGGAAATATGTGTTAAAAACTGTTATGTATTGCGTGCGTGTATTAACTAGTATTGAAGCAAAAGTGGGAAAAGATTCTGGACCACTGCACCAGTGTGTCATTAGGTCCATGTTAATCTGCACCACACATCTAGTGACTGTACAAACAAATTATTTACCAAGCACATGATCAGTGCTGTGGATGAGGGGAGGCAATGTAACTCTTGAATATATATTTTATTCCAGATGCAAAATGAAAAACCAAGCTGGTAGATCACATAGCGAAAGTAAGATATTCACATAAGTTCTGTTTTTTTTATGGTAATTGCTGTGTATGTGTCTTGTCTTTAGTTTAATTTTGAATTATGTGAAATATACCTTTTGCTGTGTTATGTTATGAAATTAAAATGGTGTTCTCCTATTTGAATGACCAGCAGAGTGAAGCTGAAGGAGGACAGCGCTTGTAGGCATTACTGAACAGAGCAATTCCTCCAGCTCCCAGAGAGGATCAGAACATGAGGATATAGACCAGCAGGTGTCTATATCCTGCTGCAAACAGATAGCCAGGTAGGAAAGTAAGTGTTGCTTTTAAGGGCCTGGTGTATTTGGTTAACTTATTTCTGTAAGTCAGTTTCTTTAAAATTTTTTAAACTAGCATCTCTTCTTTGCTACATTTTTGTATTAATTTCAGTACTGTTAATGGGCGCACCCTGTACTGTGTCTGCTAGTAGTTTAAATTGATTTCAGCTACATACTTTCAGAAGAATATTCAGATTTTAACATGCATTTTCTAAGTACTAAATATTTCACTTTACTGTAATTCAGTAACTTGTGTTTACACCTCTGTATTACACAAACTGTAGTTCTGAGGAAGAGCTGCGTCGTGAGGGCAGCGCTCTGTCTACCCAAGTGTTTTGCACAGCTGAATGGCTGCCACAGAGATTAACAAATTTCTGAAGCATGCAAAAGAATCAATGTATGTTTTTCATGAGGGAATACCATTATAACGTGATGTAAAGCTCAAAAATGTAGATTTTATCTATTACTTTTACCCTTCGAAATGTTAATACTACAACTCGATAAAACTACTGTGTTGTAACACAAGTATGTGATCCTGTGACAACCTCAAACTTTGTCTTATGATCAGCTGCACCAAGTGGGTCAGTACAATAAGGCCTACAGAACAAAAGATACAGGCTGAAGCAGCAGCAAAGCCGTTCTTGTTGGGGAAAAAAACCCCATCTGATTTAAAACTAACGCTGTAAAATTAAATATAATGGTCACTTAAATTCCTATAAACCTCAGCCAGATTTCTCTTCAAATTGTTTCTTTGAAGGTCTATTCTCCCTCCTCAAAGAGAAAGCAATATGCCAGTAAGGTCATCATCCCAGTGATTCTTTCTTGCCCCACCAGCTATCAGCACATCATTTTTCTTGCTTTTTTTGTGTTTGTTGATTTCAGAGCACTATCACAGAATCTGAGATTGTCAGGGTTCACGTTTTAATACTATGATGCATCTAGTTAACAATTATACCAGCTTATAACAAAAGCATTAATAACCGTCCTAAAGAAGCATGGAGGGCCTTTTATCGCAGTTGTTTGGTGCCTTAAAACTAATTATTTTTAGTCAATTAAAAAGTAATCCCACAGGTGCTTCTTTAGGTGAACTTTAACAATTATAAAAGAAATACTAGCAAACGTGCTCAAAATAAATGTATGTATTTTGTTCTGGAATGATGCACACATGCTTCAGCTGTTTAATTGCTTCATTTTCCTCTTAATTCTGAAGCTGTAAATGTCTTTGGATTTGTTAGCTACAGAGTAATGAAATGACATGAACATTACACTGTGATGCTAGAAAAGTAGCTGTCCCTCTGAAAAACAGAGGCGACTGTTTAACAAAATGACCTTACAAATGAGCTTACCTCATCCAGCTCAGAGATGTAAACTGGTCTCTCCTCAAAGCCAACAGGCATGGGTTCATTGTATGGGATCTCAACCTCTTCATATATCTTGTTGTTTTCTCTGTGGATACCCTCAGGTAACAGCAGCTAAATGTCACAGACAAAACAAAATGTTAAAGACTCAATAAATGCCCCAGAAACTCAAAGTAATAATTAAAAAAAGTTTGGAACAACATTCAACAACATTTTCACTGATAATCCAGGATGTTGGTACATAGAAGGCCTGACCAAAACATGATGTGACTCATGATTGAAAAAAAAAGTATTTTTAATCAGTGTTTTACTTGTTCTAATTTAATGTCAAGGCAGTTACATCAATTTCTTTAAAGAAAATAGGTTAGTTTTGCTTCACTCCAACATTAGGTTGACTGTTGTTACAAAGATTTTTTTCTGCAGTTTTTTTGTTGAAAATAAACATCTGTGTAGAAAATTATAACTTTAATACATGGTCATCATGACAAATTACTAAACCCCACACGCTGCAATAGTCAGGTCAAGACAAACCAATATGTTGAATATGCACGATGTTCAATCAGAGATCGAACGTTCTACATAACGCACCACAGAGACAGGATGATCGGTTACGATTATCACAAGCGACCATCTTAGAACTCAGAACGTTTGAAGATTGTTGTAAGGGGAAAAGTGAGGCAAAAAATGTTCAATTGTGCCATGTGAACTAGGCTTTAACGGGCACATCAACATGCAGAAGGCTTGTCTAACGGTTAAATAAAACCCTCCCAGAAAATTGGACATTATGCTGCTAACACTTAGCTTCCGTCAACGACTCATAGGCGGATGTGTGAGCGCTATGCAACGCAAATAATAACCCGGCCGGCTAAATAATAAAATTAAATAAAATTGATATGCTTCAAGGCAGATATCTTTTCCTTGAAGAATTTTAAGAATTGAGGTACTCATTCCAGGAATCATTTCAGCCCTATATCTGAGTATTATTGCTGATCATGTCTTTATGACCATGACATAAAGCCATGGTAAAGTGTACTCATCTCCTGATGGCTACTTTAAGCAGGATAACGAACCATGTCATAAAGCGTCAATCATCTCAGACTGGTTTCTTGAACACAGTGAGTTCACTGAACTCCAATGGCCTCCACAGACACCAGATCTCAATCCAGTAGAGAACCTTTGGGATGTGGTGGAACAGGAGACTCACATCATGGATGTGCAGCTGACAAATCTGCAGAAACTGCCTGATGCCATCATGTCAACATGGACTAGGCTCTCTGAACAGTACCTTGTTGGATCTATGCCACGAAAGATTAAGGGGTTCTGAAGACAAAAGGAGGTCTAACCCCCTTTTGTAAGGTGTACCTAATAAAGTGGCTGGTGAGTGTAATTACCTAGTCTTACTGATCTAATATTTTTTAAACAAAAACAGAGTGGGCCCTTTATGGAATGCCCTAGCACTGTAGTAGTGCAAGTAACAATGCTAAAAAAAACAAAACAAACCACCACCAAACATAACGACCTCTTGAAGAATTGGAGACATTCTTAACATTTTAATTTGGGTTGTTTTAAATTGCTATCGTCACGTAAAAAAATGTCTAAATGTTACAGAAACTATTTTGAAAAGATTCTAATTAACGTTCAAAGGTTAATGGCAAATAAGCAATAGTTCCAATTTTGTGAAAACCAAAAAAACTCACCCTGGCTCCTCCAACAAATGCAGGTGCTTTTGTTGCTTCAGCATAGCTGTCATATACATTTGGATAACGGATTCTTTCATAAACTCTTTCCGTGGCTAGGAGAGGTTCATTACGTGCGTTCAGCAGGACATGCTCTCTGTAAGAGAAAGACGGGGTAAAACACTAAACTTTGGAACAGGGCAACAAAAAGAACTACTAAAAACTTGAGACCAATGATACTTGGGATATGACATTTTTTTATTGTCATTTTCTTCTAAGACATAATGAAATTGGAGTACTATCCTCTGTGATAAATAAGAAAATAAAGTTTTATTCAGTCCCTAGGGTACAGCATAAGGGTGTGGGTGTGTACTTTATGTATCTGTACTATCTCCCTGTCAATAGCGCTACAAACATATTACAAGCTGCATGAACCAGGATAGTTCATGTCCGGTTAGCTTAAAACAGAAGCCAATGTTGAAGGGAACTGCGTTGATGGTGCAGATGGGTCTCAGTAGCACATCTTGTGTAACATTGGAATAAAGAAGAAAATGGATAAAATAGCTTCACCATGGAATCATCTATGCTAGCAAACTCCTTGAGTTTTTTTTCAATCCTGTGACCATCGTCTTGTAAGTGCGTGTTCCATTTGGATGGTACTGTTCGAGCTTACCAGTACCATCTGTATGGCTTTCTTGTGATGGTCATATGTGTTGAGGACCAATTTTGCTGGCAAAATTGTGATATTTTGGTTCTTGCTTAGGGAATTATATTGTCTTCTTTTTCTATGGTCTGAGGGTAGAAAGAGAAGGCTTAGGAGGAAAATACTTCAGTTGTTTCCAGAGCTATGTTGCCATGCCTCCAGTGCCAGATCGACTATCAATTTATTATTTATGTTCCACTTGTGTGAAACATATACAAAATGTGTCTGGAGTAGGATTTTGTTTTACAGTACTTGTGCAGCAATAGCATGCACGACAGAACCAGAGACTTTGCAGAAATGAGTACCTATTCACTCCCCATTCTAGTGGAAATGTTTACCCCAATCTGAGTAAATATGAGCTTTGGGGGTTTGAAAGTTCTTAATGAAGTATATTTCAAAATGCTGATAGCTCATAAATATTATACATAACCTCCTTAAAATATTTAATTCAACACTACAAAAAATGCTAAAATGGCTTTATGTTTCTGAATATAACCCTTCCACCTCATCCATTATTCAAAAATAAATGCTCCCGTCAATAGATGATTAATATACACATGTGAGAGGCATCTGAGGCTTACCACTAATCTTCCTTCACATTGCACCGAATTTAACCAGGCTAAGTAAAGAGATCACTGCTCCTTTTGTCATCCACTGAAATTAAAAATTAAACGTTCAAGATAATCTTCCACAGGAAAGGACATGTGACAAGCTGCAGAGTCACTGTACTGTTGCTTTTTGACCGTTTTATTTTCTTAGTTGGATTTTTGTAAAGCTGAAGTTGTGATATGAAAAATACATAATCTTGTGTTATTTTTTGCTGACTCCTTGGAGCGAAAGCAGAGCGAGACAGATTTAAGACAAAGACAACACAAAAGTGAGAGAGAAAGTTTGGAAGTGCTGTACCGCTGAGCTCTCATCTCTTTTGGGTCAAAGGTCATGACAGCCTCTGAGAAGTCACCATCATCACTTCCTTTGGCTCTCTTTTTCTCTTTCTTTTCTTCTCGCCGGTAGATTTTCATCATCTGTTTCTCCTTCTCTGATTGAATGATCACTTGGCAACCGTAGGCAGGCTTGGTCATTTCACCACTGACCTTTCGGCTGACATCTGGAAAACAGAAAGACATTTGTGGAATGTATAGTAAGTTATAAAAAGCTTTACCTGCACTTGACTTAATGCTGTATACCTTTAAATAAAGCTTCAAAAGAGACTACAAGCCAGAAAAACACAGCAAAGCCTGAAACACGTTTTTCAGTATTGTATTATATGCTTGGATATAATAACAAAATGGCAATCTATTTAACATGACCTTCATGCAATAGGAATAACCTCAGCATCATTAAGCATCAACAGCCAAAAAATAAAATTCTGACTGATCACACAGAGCCAAACCAAGATAATAAGATTGACTTTTCTTCATTATCATTTCTCATTTCTAGCTCCAGTGAACATGGAGTTGGCAATTCATGGGTTAATGTTCTCCACTATAGTCTCCCCAGTTTTAGACACAACAGCTCAATAAAGGGCAGAATTGCTCTTGAAAACAGATGAGATCTGATGATTGCACCAGGGCCTGGGCTGATTGACTGAATGATTTCTTCTTTATCTCGTCTAGTGGCTCTACCTACTGCACAGCTCTCCACTCATTCTAACAGCTCTCCTCTTCCTGTCACTCTTAGCCTCCCTCCCATTACCTCTTCCACACCCAACCCCTTTAACTCTGTCACCCTCTATGCACCAATTCCTCTGTCTAAGCCATTCTCCATCCTAAGCGATCATGCTCTCGGAGTACTAATGTGCCTTATTTTGTGTCTCTCATAAAGATTGCCTCCGAATGTGCAGGATTCTCATTTCCTCAAGTGATCATGGTTGTATAATTGCAGTCAAGAGCATCACCAGGACAGTTTACGTTTGGTTACAAGCTGATTTGAAGGTGTTTTTTGCACATTTGAAGTTGTAGACTTTCAGATAATTATGGGGTATTTCTACAATCAAACGTCACATCATCATGTATCAATATAAAAATGTTATACAAACTATGAAGGTTAGACAGCTCTTAACCAGACTTTTCTTACACACTCCTATAGATGGAATGCTTAGAAACTTGACAACTTCTCACTACGCATCTTGATTTTTAAAATATGACAACACCACCATGTTACATCATCAGTGCAAATGACAGCTCTGATGATCTGTCCAAAACTGGATTCTCTAGAAAGATGGAATGAGATGCCAATTTCAATGATAGGTCGTATTAACATTATTAAAATGTCCATTCTCCCAAAGTTCTTATACATTTTCCAGTCCATTATTTTACACATTTCAGTTTTTTTTTCTTTTCTTCTACGGAAAAAGCCTTTACCAAATTTATATGGAACAATAAACGCCTCTCTTCTTTATCTGCCCTATGAGGCAGACTTAGAGTGCCAACCTGGAGCTGTATTATTGTGCAGCGCAGCTTTCTGCTGCTACATGTCATTTTTCCACCAGTGACATGCCCTGTTGGGTCAAATAGAGAACAACTTATTAACTTTACCTCTGACATCCTATCTTTAGTCAGCTGAACTTAAACATCTATTAATAAACACCAAAAATAATTTTCTCAAAAACACAGTATCAGTTTGGCACCACTTCCATATGATTTTAGATGAGGCATCTAGGATTTCATCTATGTCACCTATTTGGGGAAATAACAGATTCAAAACAGGAAGAGCAGACAGAGTGGGGTTAGGGAGAGTAATTGCACTGTATGTTAATTTTGATCTATTTGGTTTTATTTGTTATGTTTTTTTGTTGTTTTTGTATGTCAGTATAAGCAGAAAATTCTAATAAGAATATTTTGGGAAAAAAAAGTCACTGATCCAATATAGCACGTTTTGTATATTTGCTGCCCAGTAATAAAACTGGAAATTTGGCAAAGCCGATCCTTGGCCTCTGCATAAAACCGTTACGTATTCTGGGGGATTTACTATTCCAAATAAATGCATAAACGTGTTTAACTAGTGTCAAAGTATTTCTTTGGGATATAACATGGAATGCACTGAAATAAATAAAGGAACTTGGGTAATATGTTGATTTGTATTGACAAGGCCCATTAACGATAGTGGCAAATTATTCCACCTTTGAAGGTCTGACTTAGTATTTTCAAGAAGTGGTACAAAGTTCTTTTTGAAGAGATCTTTATGTTTGCGAGTAACCTTGACACCCAGGTAAGTCACGTAATCTAATTTAACTTTGAAAGGAAAGTTTGTAAATAAAATCTTCCTAGCTTTAGAGTTTATACCAAGTAATTTACTATTATGTAAATTTAATTTGTAACCCGAAACAGTGCCGGATTGTTCAAATACAGAAAGAGCATGGGGAAGAGAGCACAAAGGATCCGAGACATACAGTAGCTGGGCTCTCAGGTATTGAGAAACATCTGCTTCCTGGAGGTGTTCATGCTTTAAATTATACATAATCACTAAAGATTGGCCGTGACATTTGCACCAGTTTGACCCTATAAAGCTTACCTAAAGTTGTCTGTGCTATAAACAACCATCCTCCACCCTCCATCCTCAGCAGAAGTGCTGATCTGAACGAGGCGACTGTTCATGTGAATTTAATATTTGGAAGCGTGGCCAACACGGAAAAGAAAGAAAGTAGGAAGAAAAAAGGGGAAGAAAAGAAGTAATTTTTTTGAATAAGGAAGTAAAGACAAACAGTTATTTCCACTTGTAGAGTGACAAGACTTTTGCCTAAACATGTCAGTTTTAAATTTACAAAGTCAAGTGTTCACAAGAATTAACATCTCTTAAGAGCAACAAACTCTAAAACAGTCTAGTGAAAAACAAACCCCAACAACTAATGGCTTGAAATGATCATAAATGCTTTAGAAACTTAACTACCATCAGATTGAGATCTGATCATTTGAAAATGAAATGATTATTACCTTGATGTGATGTTCCTAAAATGTCCATTCTGACAGAATGTGTCTCCACCTCCAGTGAAATGTGGAAAGGAGCCACTGAGAGAATCTGTTCTCTTGTAAACATGTGAATGCCAAGCTGTGAACTGCAATTTAAAAGCTAATCAGCAAGAGACAGGCATTCCTTCTAAATCCCACTCTTACTCATGGCATGCAAATAGTAGAAAATTTAATCAGCCTTTTTTAACCCCTCATGACTTCACCCTCAGTCGTCAAGGCAACACTAATCTCAAAAGCTGTCTGCCAAGTGAAATTTCTGAGGCTGATCTGGGTTCTTCAAAATTTCAACAACACAAGCTGAGTTTTAAAGTACCATATAAGCATAAATACAAATTTATGCAACTGGTTTTCTCTGGTTTAAAATGTATCGAAATAGCTAGTTAAATTGACGACTAACAATCACAGAAACCATTTTACACATATTTAATCCAGCAGAAAATCATTTACAAGGTAAAGAGACATTAAGGTGGAATGTGAAGCACTGTGGAGTCCTCTGGCTTCAAAAAGCGCAATACATGTACAGGCTGTTGAAGTACGATTTTACAATACAGCAGACACCAGCCAGAAGTAACTGTCTTTAATGAGTCCTTGCTCTCGAGATACAAATATTGAGGAGGCAGGGGTGTTTAATCACTTTGCATCAATATTAATAAAAGCTGAGGAAACCATGAGAATAAATGCCCAATCACAACCTAATCTTCCATTTCTTTTACTTAAATGTCACCTAATATCTACAACATACTGATGGTCGTCTTCAATGATCATCATTACATCACCATGTACAATATTGCATCTTGAACACAATATTTGGTAGGATCCTGTATTTTGAATTTTGCATGCACTTTTTTGGCCTCACTGATAAACATTCACCTCCTCCATGGAAATTGATGTAAATTTTCAAAGATTGAGATTAGGGATACAAGTTATCGATTAATGAAAATGAATTAATCTGTCGGTGAATCTCATTGATCGACTAACAATTAATTGATATGTGGCCATTTTCTTAAAAACTCTCCTGCATCAAGGTGGTCGGCCATCTTTGCATAACACGAAGAGGTACTTTTTCATAAAGCTGAATTTGTAAAAAGCACATTATATATACACACTATATTGCCAAAAGTATTGGCTCACCAGCCTTGACTCACACCAGCCTTAAGTGACATCCTGTTCCAAATCCATGAGGTTCAATATGACATTGGTCCACCCTTTGCAGCTAGAACAGCTTCCACTCTTCTGGAATTGCTGTCCACAAGGTTTAAAAGAGTGTTTATGGGGCTTTTTGACCATACTTCCAGACGCACATTTGGGAAGTCACATGATATTGTAGGACAAGAATGCCTGGCTCTGAGTCTCTGCTTTAATTCATCCCAAAGGTATTCCATCAGGTTGACGTCAGGACTCTGTACAGCCCAGTCAAGTTCATTGACCCAACTCTGCCGTCCATGTCTTTATGGACCTTGCTTTGTGCTCTGGTACACAGTCATGTTGGAAGAGGAAGGGTCCAGCTCTAAACTGTTCTCACAAAGTTGGGAGAATGGAGTTGTCCAAAATGTCTTGGTATGCTCTAGAATTCAGAGTTTCTTTCACTGGAACTACGGGGCAAACCCACACCATAATCAACTCCAAATCATAATCCTCCCTCTGCCAAACTTTACCCTTGGCACAATGCAGTCAGACAAGTACCGTTCTCCTGGCAACCGCCAAACCCAGACTCATCCATCAGATTGCCAGATGGAGGAGCATAATTTGTCACGCCAGAGAACACGCCTCCACTGCTCTATAGAGGCAGCATGCTTTACAGCACAGCATCTGACACTTTGCATTGGACTTGGTGATGGCTTGGAAACCAATTTCATGAAGCTCTCTGCTCACTGTTCCTGAGCTAATCTGACGGCCACATGAAGTTTGGAGGTTTGTAGTGACTGATTGCAGAAAGTTGCCGACCTCTTCGCTCTATGTGCTTTATCATCCGCTGACCCCGTCAGTTTACGTGGCCTACCACTACATGGCTGAGTTGCTGTTCCAGTTTCTTATAATACAAACACTTCCAAACACTTCCAGTTTCTTATAATACAGCTGACAGTTGACTGGAATATTTAGGAGTGAGGAAATTTCACAACTGGATTTGTTGCACAGGTGGCATCCTATCATAGTTCCACACTGGAATTCACTGAGCTCCTGAGAACATCCCATTCTTTCACAAATGTTCTGTGAAAACATTCTGCCTTCTTAGGTGATTTGTTTTATACACTTGTGGTCATGGAAGTAATTGGAACACCTGATTCTGTTAATGTGGATGGATGAGCAAATATTTTTGCCAATATAGTGCTTTATTTAAATCACCAGATGTATTACATATGACTGAATCAGCAACCTCAAATGGCGAAAGGAAAAGAATAAAATGTGAAATGTTATCTCACATGAACAAGGACAGACTTTCCTGTCGGTGCCAAAGAAATGGACAAACTGTGATGGCAGATCTGCCATGCAGCACAGCTGAAAGAGTGCTACTAAGGTGAAATTTAAAGTGGAAATATCATGCTTTTAAATTCCTTCTTTTCACATATAAGTCATTCATTTATGGTCTATATAAAGTAGTGAGTACGGAGTTCAGAACAGTATAGTACAATTCTGTAACGTGGTGTGGCAAGAACCAACTCCTTAATGTTAACAAGACCAAAGAAATGGTTGTCAGTTTCTGCAGTAAGAAAACACATTTGCTCCCAATCTCCATCTCAGGGGCAGATGTGGAGCAGGTAGACTGTAAGCTACAGTGGACTATGAACACTGAGGTGCTCTATGAAAAGACCATGAGCAGACTATTTTTTATGGAAGCTCAGGTCTTTTAACATCTGCAGAAGGATGCTCTTCATGTTCTATCAGTCATCAGTGTGTAACCTGGGTGTAAATGCCAACTTCTTTCTTCTCAATTTATCTGGTTCTTCCACTTTCCATGTTTCCACATGGAACATGGAAATATGTTAGCAATAGTGCTAACATATTATTATAAATTCAAACAGCCTAACTGCGGTAGAAGAATGTGAGCTCCTCCTAATGTTAAGCATCAGTTAAGCATTGTGTAGTTTTTTTCACCTCAATTCTGTATGATATTCACACAAATGTGCTGAACTATAGGAGCCAACTACCATGAGCCGAGATGAGATGAAAAAACCTGGTTGTGCGAGATATAAACAGCGGAACTAGTGAGTGTTTCTGCGTGTCACTTAGCAGTTATTGATGTTGATGAGTGTTTGTTGTGTAGCAGCGCTGCTAGATTACTGACTGCTATGTAAATCCAAAGTCCTATACTAGCTTTGAATAACTAATTGATGATCAATAAGGTGCCTTAAATATTTATTGAGCACTTGTTTAAATTAGTTTGTTTTATATTACATGTTAACAAATTTATTTATTTATTGTTCCTTTCATGGATGTAAGTTATAATGAACTTTTATTTTTTGAATATGCACATTAACTAAAAATGATTGGAATTATTTATGATGCAAAGAGTGCCATTTATTGAATTTGTGTGCACATGAGAATGATTTGATTATATTTACTGAGAAAATGGTCCTGTTTTATTATTCAGGCCAGGTTTGATGGAGAGCTGAAGGTCCAGGCCTAGAGCCTTAAAAAGGATTGCACTTGTAGTGGGTGAAGACGTTTGCTTCTTCTACCAGGCTGGCTGCAAGGAGCCTCCTTGCAGCCAGCGACAAGTTTGTTACCACTCTGATCTCTGACTTTTTCCAGTTCATGACCTGCACTTCACCAAGCACTTTAGCATTGAATTGCTTGGGACCTCTCACCAACCTGAAGGGTGTGGTTTTATTGATTATTGAACTGTGGGATTGACTAATTCTGTTTTTGTGTGTGTGTGGGGCAGGGGGTTTGTTTTGCGCATTTTATATGGCCATTTAGATGTTTTTTCCACTGATGTTGTAAATATGTACATCTTTATATAGTGGCACACGCCATTGCAAATCTTCAGTCTCAGCTCCTTCATGAGTCACAGCTATCTTCTGAGAAACTAGCTCATTTACCTTATTGGTCACCAACCATTTACATTGATTTAAAATATATTATAGTATTCTGTTATCTTTACAGATATGGTACAAGTGGCTAGTTCCATTATCAATGCAGTGATGTGCTGACGTGCTGCAATGAAGATGAAAGACAAACTGACAAACTAATAAAGACTGAGTCAGTTTTGGGATCAAGCTGGCTTCACTGGAAGAGGTGATGAGAGACAGAGTGCTGAAGAAGAACCTAACAAGGATAATGCCTTTCATCTCCTCTACAGTATGGTGGACAGCCTGAGGAGCAGACACAGCTTAAGATTACTGCAGCCCAAATGTGTTAAAGAACACTACAGCAAGTCCTTTCTCCCCGTCGCTATCGGACTTTATAAGACATACATAGTCTCTAGAGCTATGCGTTTTATATGTTGAATATATATTGATATGTGTGTGTCCTTAAGACTATCACTGCTCGTTATTTGTTATTGTTGTATGTTTATTAGTTTATTTACATTTTTATTGTTTACTATGCTGGGACAAACACATTTTCAATAAAGTATGTTCTTATCTTAAAACTGCGATGCTTTGGTCTGAATTCCTGGAGTGAGAAACCAGGAAAGAAGTTTTCTCACACACTAAAATAAAGAAGAAGGGATTGTTGCTTTCTTTTGAATCAGTCAAAGCATCCAAAAACTGTGCTGATAAAGGGGAGGAGACCACGTATGGTGATTTGTAACACTCCCAGGAAATTCTTTTCAATGAACAAACAAAGCACAGAGGAAAGACTTTCCCTTCAGAGTGACCAGTCAACATGGGTAAGCCTTTTCCAGTCCATAATTGCTAAGACACTTTTCCACCGGCAATTCGAGCAATAACCGGTTAATGTACGGTTCAGTTCTACCCCAGATAGTGAGCTTTTCCATTATCCAGTCTGTTCCTCACTATTGTGGGCAGATGTGAGCAGCAGCTCACTGATGTTTGTGAGCGCTGCTGATGTTTGCAGCGACCCTCAGTATTGGAGAACATGCAGGTTCTGGCTCTGATGGATTAAAATACGCCCAGATATTTAATTTTGTCTTCCAGAAATTTATTGCTGGCCCAAACATAGTGATGAACGCACAGATCAGCTGATTTTTTTTTGCTATGCATGTAAATATAATTACAATCGTTTGGATTTGCTTATGGAAAACAAATCTGGCCGAGTCGGACTGAGACCACACCAGTTAGAGGGAGGCTAGTGAAAAAGAGCCTTTAGTCTCCCCTTCTTCACCAGAAATGTGTATTCACTCCAGCAACAGAATTCTGAGTATCTTGGAGAAGGCTAAGAAGAAACTCTCATGTCGAAAGATTGCAATTCCCCCTAAACCCAAAGGGGTCCGTTCACCTGACGACAGCTGGAAAGAAAAGAGCTTCCCCTTGACCCGACCACCTTGGTTCAGATGTCTTCATACCTCCACCAACTTCAAGCATTTTTCAAAGTGCCTAAATTCCTACCTAGTCTTTGGTCAGTAATTTAATTTTGAGGAAAAGTAATGGTCCGGTATAGTATCGCCACATATCCCTCATTTTCCTTTCTTCTGATGCGTTTTAGATCTTCTCATTTTGCTGTGTTTTTTAAATATGAATGAGACATTTCACGCCCTGCCCCTTCTTGGCCTTCTTTGGCAAGAAACACATCTTTCTACTGCTGAACATAAAAAATTGTGCAACATGGGGTTTGAAAATGTGCACTTTTCTTCATATACAAAAAGCAGCTCTGGAGGAGTAGCAATTTTATTGTCTAATAGGCCAAATTTTCAGTTCTCCTCACAAATTAAAGACTAAGAAGGACAGTATATACTGGTCAAAGGATATATAGATCATAAAATGGTCACCTTGCTGAATGTGTATAGACCACCCGGAAATAATAAACAGCTTATTAGAAAAATGTTTGACATGATTGCAACAGAAGTATCTGGAATATTGATATGCAGGGGAGACTGGAATGTTCACTTCAATCATTTTCTGGACTCATCTAGCAAAATTACAAAGGCTCAGACAGAAGCAATAGCCATTAAAAGAATGCTTAAACAATTATTGTTGGTGGATGTATGGAGGAACTTACACGCTCAAGATAAAAAATACACCTCTTTTTTCTTATTCTCAACAGATGCATTCAAGATTAGGCAATTTCTTTATACAAAATGTTGATAAACATAGAATAATAAACTGTGACATAGAGGTGACAGATATATCGGCTCATGCGGGGGTGTTTATAACACGCCATCTGGCTAATGATTGCAAAGAAACCCTGTGGAGGCTAAACAATAGTTTATTAAATGATACTAAATTTGACAACTTCCTAGAAAAAGAATTCGAAGACGATATGAACCACAACAATACAGAGGATATTTCTCCCGGTATTTTACAGGATGCATCAAAGACTGTTCTAAGAGGGAAGTTAATTATGTGGTCCTCCCATAAGAAAAAAAAAAAAGAAAATGTTTAAAGAACTTACTACAAAATCAAAATCTCTAGAAATACAGCACATGGAAAGTATTAAATTTAAATTTAAATATTCCAGGACTTTGTAAGATTGTCATAAAGTGAAAATCGGGGGGGGGGAGGAGGCTTCAGTGGGAACACCAACATGCAGAAGCATTATTTGACACACCCCCCAGGCCGCAGCAAAATTGCCAAGTTTTGACCAGTCCATGGTAATAAAAAGGTTGGGCACCACTGACATAAAGGATAGGACAAACAAAAGAAGGAAAGCATTGAAATAGAATGCATGCAAAAATCATACAACACAACTTTCCAGAGACCCTTACGACCAAATAACTATTACATGCATTCTATAAGTTTTTTGTCACATATCATGCATGGTTTCCCCTGGTGGGCTACCAGGCTTGCCCCCATCAGGCTACGCATTGCTTGTTTCAATTGAAAAAAAAACAAAAGAAGAAAACTGACTAAAATATTTTTTAAAACATCCGGAAGCAGCTTGCCTCGTAGTCACGTGGCACACAGTTTTTTTGTTTTGTTTTGGGGTTTTTTTTTTCAGGGCCATAATGCTTCAAACTGAGCTGTATCAAATGTCTTCTCTACCTCCAGTCAAGCTGAGTTACTTTGTGCGTCCATGAGGAGACCAGAAAACTCCTGGTCCAAAATAAATATTCTCTGTGGTGCTTATTACAAACTCAACAGTCAAGACATGGAGAAGCTTGGTCTCTGCTTGTGCAACACTAACTAAATCTTCCTGTTTGTCCCTCTGTATTCCAACATATACAGTGCAGTTCCTCAATAAGGGCTGGTCTAATGTTGTGTGGGGCCTTGAGCGCCTGCTAAGAACATCAGCACCACTAGTAGGGTTTCAGTATAGATTTGGTGAAACCTGGAAAAGGAGAGTGGGGGGCTAGTTTAATCATTTTTGTCTAAAATACTAGTCTTATTATTAAATGCCCTAAGCAATCACAACGTTATGTCTAAATTCACAGACATAACGTTGGGTTACTTAACGTAACCCCTGGTTCTTTGATAACAGAGTGAGGTGTTTCACTATGGGAATCGCCTCAGCGTGACCCAACTACGGAAGCTCCAATGACATCACGTCTGTCCATGACAGGCTGAGCCATGACTGTGGCTCCACCCACCATCCAATATCACGGCCAACCTACCCCTCTCATTCTAAGCAGGTTTCTTTCCGTGCCCATGCAAGAAGGGATGTGTTGGTGAAACACCTCACTCTGTTATCAAAGAACCAGGGATTACGTTAAGTAACCCAACGTTCTTTTTCTAACTTCGCTCGGTGTTTCACTATATGGAGATATGGCCAACTCCCGAATTGCATGCTGACCCCGAAGCAATGCTTGGCAGCAATTCATACGATCCAGGACTCAGGTGGAGCCTGATGAGCCAACCCCAAGCACCATGTGCGCCAATGATGACTGGGCCACATCCAGCCTGTAAAACCTCACAAACTTGTGCGGTGTAGCCCAACTGGCTGCAGCACGTTGTGTCCTGAACAGACACACCGTGGAACCGTGGAACAAAGCTCAAGAGGTGGCGGCCATGCTCCTGGTAGAATGGGCCCTCACCCCCTCAGGGGGTTCTGACGCTGAGCATCTATATGCCAGAGATAAAGTCTCCACAATCCAGTGCGCTAACCTTTGGCGAGAGATAGGTTTGCCCTTATGAGAAGTGGCCCAGGACACAAAAAGGTGATCAGCTCTTCTAAAGTCAGCTGTCCTGTCAACATAAGCCTTCAAAGTTCTCACCGGACATAAGCAATTAAGCTTCTTCTCTTCTGCTGAAGAAAAAGGAGGTGGATGGAATGCCAGCAGTTCCACCATCGAAAACCTGTATGATGTTTCCATCACCTTAGGCACAAAAGCAGGATTGGGTATCAAGCACACTTTGGAGAATCCCGGTGCCCACTGTAGACGAGTAGGACTGACAGACAGTGCGTGTAACTCACCTACTCTCTTAGCAGTAGTTAAAGCTAAGAGCAATGCAGTTTTCAATGTAAGAAATTTCATACCAATACCAAAGGCTCACAAAGGCTCAAAGGGATGATGGCAAAGGGCCTCCAGTACCAGAGTGAGGTCCCATAATGGCATGAAATGCCTAGAGGTGGGCAGTTTACGTCATGCCCCCCTCATGAAATGGCACACCAAGGGGTGCTGCCCCACAGGTTTATCACCAAATCCCACGTGACAAGCTGAGATTGCAGCTAAATAAACCTTAATAGTTAAAAAGGTCTTGCCCTTTTCCAACTGTAGAAAACAGAGAACCTCCACCACCGAACACTGAAAAGGAATAGCCTGTCTCTCCACACCACTCCTCAAAAACTCACCATTTACCACTGTAAAGTGACGGAGCCCTTGAATTCTGGATGGTGTCGATGACCTCTGGAGGGAGACCTGTTGCATTTAGGTCCCACCTTTCACAGGCCAGGCCCAGAGAGCCAGACAATCTGTAAGTTGAAGTCTAAAGAAGCGGTTACATGTTTTGCAGTCATTGGAAGTCATCTGACTGTAAATGACTTCCGTAGTTGGTGGTTTCCAGGACGGAGTGACAGCCCGCACTCCGTTATGGTGGATGATAAATCTCCCCTTGAGCTTGAGACAGAAGGTCCCTGCGAATGGGGAGGGGTCATGGTCGTGCTGACAGAACTTGGATTATTTCTGCCACCGCCAGATTCGAAGGCCACCATGGGGCCACCAGAATTAAGGTCAGGCCCTGTTCCTTCACTCCAACTAGAGTTGGGGATCTCAGACTCAGAGGCGGGAACGCATAGAGCAACACATTCGGCCATAAGTGAGCCAGCACATCCACGCCCAGTGGTGCGTCTCGGTCCGACAGGGAGAAAAACAGTGGGCAATGAGCGTTTTCCTATGAGGCGAAGAGCTCTACGGCAGCCCGTCCGTATCTCTGCCAGATCTGCTCCACCACTTGAGGTTGCAGTTTCCCTTCTCCGTAAAGGGGGATAACAGATCAGCCCCTCTGTTCAGAATTCCTGGTACATGTGTCGCGCATACAGATAGAAATCTGGTGCTGCTCCACATAATTATTTCCCTGGCCAATCTGTGTAGCTGAATCGATTGGGTCCCGCCCTGACGGTTGATGTACGCGACCACTGTGGAGTTGTCTGTCTTTACCAAGATGTGGCGACCAACCATCCAAGGCATGAAATGCTTCAAAGCTAGGAGTACAGCGTGTAGTAGCATGTTGATGTGGAGCTGTGCCATTTTTCCCCAACCATACACCGTTCACAGTTCTGCCCATCATAGTTGCACCCCAGCCCACCATAGACGTGGGCTGGGGTGCCGCGTCCAGGGCAACCCTGGATGATACCAGGGTCTCCCCATGGTCAGAGAGCCGCCACACATGTGGGTGTTATTCTCACCCTGCAGAACAGATGACGGCGGGGACATAGATGTAGTGAAGCGACCCACCGCTGAAAATCCCTCATCCATAACAGTCCCAGATGGACAACAGAAATCACTGACACCATGAGGCCAAGGAGCCATAGGCAAAGTCTGAATGGAACGACTTTCCACCACTTGGAAATGCGCCATGCACTGAGCGAATGACAGGGTCCTCCCCTCCGATAACGTAACGCGGTAGGAGAGGGAGTTTATTTTGAGACCCAAATACTCCGTGCATTGCACGGGAATTAAACGACTCTTCGTCTGGTTTATTCTGAACCCCACGTTGATGAGTCGCTGATTGCATGATGCCTCGATTGAGAGCAAATGAGGTAATCGTCTATGTACGAAAAAATTCTGATGCTGCTGGACCTCAGTGGAGACAGCACTGCCGCCACACACCTGCTGAACACCCTCGGGGCTAATGACAGCCCGAATGGGACAGTTTGATACTCGTAGGCTGTGCCCTGATAAGCAAACCTGAGAACTTTCTGTGTGGGGGGTAAATGGCTATATGGAAATATGCATCGGAGAGGTCTATGGTTACAAACCAATCCTCCGGCCGAATGGAGCGACAGTGTCTTGTGTGTTAACATTCTGAATGTATACTTGCGCAAGTGTTTGTTTAACACACGCAGGTCCAGTATGGGCCGTTATGACACGCCGTCTTTCTTTGGAATGAGAAAATAGCGTGAGTAGAAGCCTTGATGAACCTCTTCTTCCGGCACTAGCCTGACTGTTTGCTTGGCTAACAGGGATGCGATCTCGTCCTTCAGGACATGTGCGGAATCCCCGTTGGCCACTGAAACGAGCACTCCGTTGAATTTCGGAGGTCTCACAGCGAACTGGAGTCTGTACCTCCTGGAAATTGTGGTCAAAACCCATGGGGAGGCTGCGCATGCGCGCCACTCCCCTGCCTGAGCAGAGAGAAGGCCCGCCATGTTGGATGACGTCATCCCCTCTGCACTGCTGGGCTCTGCTCTCATGCAGAGAGCGCTAGCACCCTCTGTTGGGTACAGAGGGGGATGACATGGATTTATTTTTGCAGTTTTCTTCTTTTTTTATGGGGGGCTTTCTGCCCTTGGCAACATGCCTGGTTGCAGAAAAGCTTCTTTTATTTCCCTTGATTCCCCCAGAACCAAAAAATGTGTGAGGGGGCACTGGTGAGTGCTTGGTGACACTGACAGAGTGCTGTGAAGTGTTACATGACAGTTTTGAAGTGCTGGAAAACACTGTGTTGTCTGTCTCAAAAATTTCTCTCTCTGAACAAGAGGGGGAGAATTTAACAGGACTCCTGATGAACTGGGAACCACAGGAGAATTTGAACACTGGACAGAAAGGCTTGCTCTGCGGTCTGAAAATCATCTCTTCTGACAAAGAAGACATGGAAAAAAGACCGCTTCTTTTTCCCCTCCCTGGGGGTAAGATGGACCATTTTTTGCAGTGGCCGCTGCAAAAGACTGCTTACCCCATGGCTTTGGGTTCTCTGATTTATTTTGCTGGGGAGGTTGTGTGGCAGGCCTTCTTGGAGCCTTCGATTCACCCTGCCGTCCTCTCACTGCAGCAGCTGCAAAGCCAGGTCTTGGTCCTGGTGGGGGAGTTTGACTAGGTTTACGAGGCAAACAGGTTGAAAGCCTCTCCCTCCTGTTTTCTGAGAGTACTTATTTCCCTCATTTTCTCCAGGAAGGAACCAAATAGACCTTTTGATGGGTCATAGGTCGAATCCATAATTTCAGCCTTTTGGGCGTCACTTAGGCCTGACAGTTTTAGCCATAAGGCCCTCTCCCCTGAGACTGCCAGTCCCATGACACGACCACAACCTTGAACGGCACCTCTGGAGGAGCGCAGGATAAGATCGTTCCCCACACATCTCATCACAAAGGGTGGGGTTTAGTGTCCCCGAGTCCAGCTGACGACCCATCTCCTCCAAGAATTCACCCTGATAGGCTGTCAACAGTGTAACTGCATTAAGTGAGCACACTGATTGCCCCGCGTATTTGTACATTCGCTGGTAAATAGATGTAGTGAAGTGATCTATTTTACCTGGAAGCGAGATGCTTGAAGATGCTGACACAGATCTGTGGTTAGGGTGAAGATGGTAAGCTACTGAAGGCTCCACTGTTGGGGGTTCGGCCAGCCTCAACTCACCCATGCCCTGTATCTCCAGCTTAGAGAAGCCCTTAGTGGGGAGCTTGCTCTTAAATGGACTAGACCAGAAGTGGCTTATTTCTCTCGTGCAAGCTGGGACAGCTGGTAAAAGCTGTTTCGCTGATGGCAAGACTGATGCCAGTCTTTTTCCATCATATAGGTCGCGTTCTGTACTGCTTGCATCCTGGGCTGCTGGTCTGGGGATGTTCAGCTTTAAAGCAGCCCGTCTGCATACAGACGGGCTGCTTTAAAGCTGAACAGTGACCTGTCCCCCTCCCCTGGGGACAGGTCACTGTCCCCAGGGGAGGCGATTTCAGCTCGCAGGGCGGCCTGGACAGTTGAGCCGGGAAGACGTCATCTTCCTCTTCCTCCATGTCTTCCAGATCAAGGAGGTCAGAGTTTGCGTCACCCTCCGTATCCTCCAAGCCCGTTTCGGGATCCCCGCTTCCCATGAGACCCTCAAACAGAGGACTCTTCCTCCATCATGTCCGCCCAGCTCTTTTTACCCAGCACGGTCTAGGCCTGTCCTGGTACTGTGTTCAGCGGCGTCTTCCTTACGGAACGCCTACGAACCATTAAGCAGAGCCAAGCTAGCCTGAATGTGCCGAGGGGAGCTTTGCTGTAGTTCTTCACACGGGAAGAAAGCGAGAATGAGTTGAGAGGGGTAGGTTGGCCGTGATATTGGATGGTTGGTGGAGCCACAGTCACGGCTCAACCTGTCTGTCATGGACAGACGTGATGTCATTGGAGCTTCCGTAGTTGGGTCACGCTGAGGCGATTCCCATAGTGAAACACCGAGCAAAGTTAGAAAAAGAACTAGACCCTTACTGCACAATAGAATGGAATAGAAATAGCCTTTATTGTCCCTTAGTGGGAAAATTTAGAAAGCTTGAAGGATTAGTGCAACTGGCCTGTGCCAAATTTCCACTACAAAGCGACTTTAAAAAAAAGATTAAAAAAAACAGGACAAAACCCTTTCCAAATGTTTTGTGAACTTTAAAGAGAGGTCCAAGGTCAGCTCTAATTGTTATGAAAAACAAACAATGGCTTACACATGTTTATATTGTCCAAAAACAGAAGAGTGTGAAGATTGAACTGATAGTCTAACCAGTCACATTTGGTCATAAATCATCACCTCTATCCTACATAAAATAAATATCTAGGATGACATTAGGTGGAATTAATGCCGTACAAGGCAGGCTCTGAAGTAAAAATGAAATTCACTCAAGATGACTGAAATGACAGCAAACATGTCAGTACCACATGACACGTTTGTCATGTGGTACTGACAAACATGTCAGGTCCTATATAAGTATAGGAGAAAAAGTTCATGTAAACCATAAGAACAGATCAGATCCCAAAACTGCCATGTTGTCTCACCTGGTAGGTATCCTGTCTGTTCATTTGGGATGGAGAGAAAGGAGTCAACAATAGCTGTTCTGCTCTGAAGGAGGGTGGATATCATCTCTAGGCCCTCTGGTCCCAGCAGTTCAAACAGCTGAGGGAAAATAGAGATGGAAGGGGCGTTACACTCTACAGCCACACACATCAAAACATGTAAACACATCCAATGGTGACCAACAACCAACACAGGACTTCTGCCAAGGCTGAACACCTGGTAATTACCATCCACCTGATTCAGAATATGCTTCACTGCTTAGTCTCACAAACATGACCACCTGGCACTTAGAGACTCAGAAAAACAACAACAAATCCTGCACAGAGCCACAGCATTAATCTAAATGCTCAGCAAAGAAACTTTTTCTTCATTCTAGTTAAAGGACAGTTAATGTGAATGTATATCATTCTGACCTGGAAATGTGTCTTTGGGTTACTTTCAAAACTTTGTTTTTTAGTCTTAAATCTGCACAACAGAAAACTCTAGACATATAGATATGAATATATTTTAGTTTTTGCAAATGTGCAGACATGACCTGGTGGTTGGGTCTGTCAATCAAACCTCTATTAATAAAGAGCTCAAGAGGACATCAGCAAAGGTTGACTATGAGACCTTTGCTGATGTAGATAAGATCAGTAGATAAGATGGGCTTCACGTATAGGTATAAACCGATCTCCCAAAATTAAGGAAATTGGTGCATACTTACTGATCATGAATCAATTCAGATGGCCCTAGTGGCCCTCCACTCCCTTTCTGCCATGTTCACTTACACTGACTTTTATGAACACAAAAGTAGTAGGTTAAAACTGTTTTTGTTAATTGGTGCCAGTACTGAAAAGAATTGAGAAATGTGATATTGAGACAGACCTCCTTCTAACTACACATGTTTTCTTCCACGATCCATGTGGTCCTCTTCCTATTTTTGTTTTAGAGCCGAGACGTGTTGCTCAATCGGTGGCATGGAGATTAGTAATATGGCCTCCCCTGTTCACAAGGCATGTTTTTCCCTGCTTTATGAAGTCTCTTGAATTATCCACTTGGAGTTATCCGATTAGGTGAGAATCCCACAGGGACAGATAAGCAAACTTGTTCTTTCAGATAGATTCTGGCCAAATGAAATCCTACAGGCAAGTCCAATTCTAAAGCATCACTGGTGCAATAACTCCACATCTGCAAGGCTACAGGTCAGGAGAGGAAATATGAGTTTCCTCTGCCATATTTCTATTCAGCTTCACCTTTTCAATTTTTCAGCTGGTATATGAAAAAGGCCAAGGCATTATTGGAATAAAATCCCCAACAGGCAGGACAGGAGCACCTTGAGATTACCTCAAAACTACAATATCCACTTCAAAACACCTTACATCCTAAGTAATTACCACAACAAAAACAAAGCTTAGATTTTTCAAATAAAATTTTAAATTAGCCTGTCTTTCTCAAGATTTACTATTTGCAACCTAAGGACATCATTAATCATTTGTTCATCAGGTTCAATCATACATTTTAAACCTTCTACATTTATAATGTAAAGAGAAAGAGAAAAGTTTGATAACTGAGATCACAAAGTACTACTTTGAGAAAGAACCACCATTAACTGCCTAGGTGACTGTTTTGGATCTGAACTTGGTACAAGCTGGACCCTAACTTAAACCTCACACTATAACACTGCTTGCTTATTCTCAAGCTGCTTGTTCTGTGTTGTAACATGATTGGGTTTAGAATGACTGAACAATTAGAATTCATTTAAAAGACAATCCTCTCCCCTACAAAACACAAATGGCAACCAGATGGAAATAAATGCTTAGCACAGTTTTACCAGTGGGACCAATACCAATTTATCAAACAATGACTAACACCAGTGTCAGCCCATGCGGTAATCTCTTTTTCCATTTCTTTTGAAGAAGAATGGAGGCTATCAAACAAAATGAGGTAATTTGTGAAACATGTTATAAAACTATTGCCACAAAGTTGTACCACAACTTCACCACCTAATAAGACTATTTTTTACATGCCATTCATAGTTGCACTGCCACGGCAGAATTATTCCGTTAAAATGTGTGACAGAGGAGCCGTCACAAGCTGAGACCTAGTTAAAGAGTCCGTGTTAGCACGCCCGCACGCATACGCAAACATGCACAATCGCTAACCTACTTTTTATTGCAGTTTAAACTGACGCGGTTCATCATGGGTGGGCACGCGATGTTCCTGCTTCAGTAAACATTCATCCAAATCTGTTATTTCCAGTCTCAAACATTTTCCCGGCTTTATTTTCAAGCGGAGTCGTTTCCGGATTGTGGCGAACCAGGAGAGAATTACGTGATGTGGTGACGTCATCACACTGTGCTGGCTGTTTTCTACTGAGTGTTGTATTTTGATTACAAGTTTATTTTATTTTTTCTCTTGTTATTATTATTAATTTTGTATACTTTAAGAGTTTGTTTGAGTTAGAAGTAAGTGCTTAGGTTTTTGTTTTGCTTGATTGGACTTTTTGTGGGCAGAGCCTGTGGCTTTAAAAGCAGGGCTCTGTTCCACAGTGAGGCAGTCTGCAGATACACTCTGGAGATGTCACACTGGAGTTGATACACTCTGACATTGAAGGTACTGCTGTTTTGATTTTAACCTTCCTTGGACGTCTTTATTCTGCACCTGCCATCTTTGTTCACTGCATTAATAGATAAAAAATTTCACTGAAGTGATCTCCGGTCTTGGCCAGTCATTTTTTTGGTTGCCCAAGTCATAAAAGAACCCTGTCAAAGTGAAACCGAGAGATGTAGGTATGATTCATTCAAAAATAACTCAAAACCACTGATTCTTTTTTTCCCACTCTGTGTGGGCTATACGCTACACGCAGAATCATTGCCATAGCAACTGACAACACACTTTATGCATCAAGACTCAGCACTAAAAACACTCAAACATTACCCCCACAAATAACAAAACATTCAGTTCGGTACAGTTTTATTTTTTTTAGGCTTGATCCGTATTTTGCGATTAATAAGTGATCTTTATGATATATTAGTTACCGCTGCTATTAGCCAAGCTAACTCAGCGGTTGTTGATTAGCTAATTTAAACAAATGCTTCACAGAAAAAATGGTAGGTTACCATTTTTATTTTTAAGCTGAACAAAAACACACTTTATTCCACAGCACATCTATATGTTAAGTTTGTAAAAGTCAAGCCAGCATCTGACCTACTTCCCTCTCCCTTGCTATTTTTCCTTAA
Source organism: Poeciliopsis retropinna (assembly GCA_010277075.1). NCBI lineage: Eukaryota > Metazoa > Chordata > Actinopteri > Cyprinodontiformes > Poeciliidae > Poeciliopsis > Poeciliopsis retropinna. The sequence continues at coordinate 936,807 of VMRM01000046.1, read as the reverse complement.
TTAAAACTTTTTTCTGACCTTGTTATATACTCATAGTGTAGACAATTCATAGCAAAGAATTGCATCACTTTTTTCATATATTGAGCTTGCATTTAAGTCCAGCAGGAAAATGGGGACAGGAATTTGCATGGGTGGCATCATGCTGCACAAGGTTGATAGTTTAAAATAATATTGGAGCACATTTAAAAATATCATTATGTATATCATGTATTGTGATATAGCAAAATTATATTGAGATACTCGATTTTCCTAATAACACCCAGCCCTATTCCCACGCTGCTTACATTTTCATATAATTGTTTGAACAGATAAAAATTACACTTTCAGGCATTAGGAAATTGCACCCAAATATGAACTAGATTTTTGGATGTCAACAACCCTCTTTGTGATATCTGAGCTGGTTATTTTTTTAAACTTTTCTGTTCAGTTCAACTCAGTTTACTTATTCACTGCCAATTAAATGTCAACTTGTGATACCTTACAAAAATCCTTTTGATTCAATCGCATACATTCCAATTAATCCTAGTTATAGAACAGTGCATTAGGCTCAGTTAATCATTTAAAGTAGTTTTAAAAAATTGTATCTATTGAAAGAATATAGCATCAGATCTTTACAGCAACCCATCATACAGAGTGTGAATGTAGCAGTAGTGTAAAGGAAAAACTCCCGTTTAACAGGAAAAATCCTCCAGCACAACCTGGCTCATCGCAGGTTCTGCTGAGGATTTGGAAAGAAGGAAAAGATTCACAAAAAGGTATATTTTTGTGTAAGTACATAGAGTACTTTCTATGTTAATGAAAAGTAAAAAATAGCTCAGTTGTTGGCAGCATTATCCAGGACCCTATGATTTCTGAAATTCAGAAAACAGAAGTGCAGACTTCCGTTTTCTGAGGAAACAATGTTTTATTGTTTTATCCACAATAAAACACTGAATTTCACAGAATTCACTCATTGATGAGAAAGGAAGGACATAGAGTGAATAGTGTGTTTTTGCCACTGCAGCTCCTGTACCCGCCGTTCCCTAGTTTGGTGTGATTTCAGAAAAACAAATGAACAAAGGTTCTGATTACCTTTTACAGGTTTTTTTTAATGTTAAAGTTTTTTCCTTTCAATTCAACCCTAAGGCATTTTTAAAAGAGATTTCTTTTTTTCACATTAAAAACAAGTATTAGTTTTCCTCAAGGTTTGAGTTCTCTATGAATGAGGTGGATACACTTTTTAACACCTTTTAAAACCAATGTTTTGTTGAACCACAGCAAGCTGTTTTTTGTGAAGCAGAATAACTGCAGACCTCTAGCTGTTGATCTGTTCAATATTTTTTTTCACAACACAATTACATGCATAGTTATCTTTGGGTTAGCAAATATGGTTAAAACAGAAAAATGGAAAAAGTGGAATTTGGGGAATAAATTCCCCAAATAAATTTGGGGAATAATGCTGAGATAGCATTATCTCAGTCAATGCCCCTCTCTAGGAAGGTATGGGCAGACCAGTTATAACTTCCATATAGAGGTAATAAATTGACAAACAGTTGAAATAATAGCAAATAATACAAATTAAGTAGTAGTAGAAGAAAGTAGAAAAAAATGGTCAATTTGAACACAGAAGCAGTATGAGGTGTTACCTGGAAATATATCAACAGATGTGTCTATCTCAGAAGTTAGGTCTGACAGGTTTTCTATTCTTCAAAATATTTTTTAAAATGCAAAAGTTTATTTTAAAACAGCGTTTTAAAATGCTGTTTTCATTTTAAATGTTGTATGTAGCTTGATGGCTCTCCACTTTTTTGCTCCCATGTTGAGCTCTGTGACTACCACAAAACGTCAGCTTCCCAGGGATACCAATAAGAAATAATGAGGACTGAGTTATTTTATTGTTAGCTTTAATGGTACTGAGTGCAAAGTCTTTTACACTTTTGACTGTACTGTTGGCTTTAGAATCACACAAAGGTAGATGCCTAGAGAGCCTGCAGGTGTACTCCCACTCATTCTCACACACACTGCATTCTACATCTAAAGATATCAGTGGGAGAGTTCACTCCCAAATGTCAACTACGTGACAAACATTGAAACCAACCGTAACCAGGTTAAATTGTACCATTCTGGCAACGTGGCTGAAAAAGATAAATACCTTGGGGAATATAAAAATAAAAGCAGGACAAAAAAACGACAATTTAATGATAACGAAACTTTCACAATTAATAAATAAAAAACAATTTCCAATAAGAGAGGAGGTTGTTTTTATGAGCTGTAGCTTATTCCAACTGCTATGAGAGTTATAATACTAAGCAGTCTATTTAGAGTGACTCAACTCCTGCATACACAATTGAAACCAGGCGTTCACATATACTATATAAAAGACACTTTTTTCCACTCTATGATGTGAAATAAACTTTTTTCTGTTTTAGGTCAATTAGGATTACCTAACTTTGTTCCTATTTGCGCAATACTTGTATAATATACAATCGTTGATATATTACCAACAATTTCCTTAATTTTGGGAAATCAGTGATTGGCCGATATTTACATGTGAAACCAATCTTATCCCCCAGGTTTAATTGTGACTTTATCTTGACCAAGATCTCACATGTAAATATTCCAAAAGTGCTTTTTCTGGAAATACAGAAAGACTTAGGATATTTTTAAGAATATAAAAAAAATGCTATGACATACAAATTTCACAAGCCAATGTTTTATTCTCAATAAAGCAATAACACTGGTTTGCTACCAAGTGTCAACACAAGTTTTTTTGTTGTTGTTGTTTTGTTTTTTTTTCTTAAATGCACCATGTTAATGTGCAGCATAATTTGGTGTTTCGGTCCAGTTAAAAAAAAAAAAAGGTGACCCACACACCAACTCTGACAGATCACCAGTACAGCAAACTATCTAATCAACCACCGATATATTCAGACGATCATCACTTATGATGATGATCAGGTTTGGAATCATAAACAGACTGAATGTTCTGCTTTTGAGTGGAAATTGTTTGCGTGTTTGTTGGTGTGGAATTCAGATAGGTAAAGTGATGCTGTTGTCAGTTGCTATGGCAATGAGTCTGTGTGTAGCATAGATGACACAGAGGAAAAAAAGTGTTTTTGAGTTGTTCTTTAACGGTTTTTCAGCGTTATTTTTCCTATGCTGTTGCATATAGCTCAGAATTAACATCTACCTCTCCAGGTTTCATTTTTTTTAACGGGATCATTCTACCGCAGCAACACAGCTACGGATGGCAACTTAAAAGAATAGGCTTTTCTTATCCACCACATTCACAAAATTTTCGCTTGTAAACGTTAACATGTATGGTATCAGCTGAGGAATGCTGTACAGGTAATAAGTGTTACTACTTTTTCTAAAAATGCAGTAGAATTTTAATGCCGACTCGTGTTCACTCTGCCATTTGTTTGTGTTGTAGTTGGTGATGTTATTTAACTTATGTTAGTAGCAGCGGTGTTCAGCCACCAGAGAAGCTCAGCTCTGAGGTTAATGGTGTCAGTAAGATCTGCTGCCTGTCTACGCCATCGTTCGCATTACAGATAATAATCCTTTCTGCTGAGGTGTGACGGTAATACTTATGGTTTTAAGGTTTTCATGCTGGTTAAAATGACTAGGAACAATATCTTCATATTAACTCAGTTAGCCTAAGGATGAGCTACTTAGATTTTAGTGGTCAAGGTTAGGGTCACAAAGGCTGAGACAGATATTGCAGAGAAGGCCATGGGCATTTACACTGTCTATGAAGAGGACCCAGGTAATGGATGGCTTGCTGATGATAGTGTTGTGCTGGAGAAGGCACTCTACCCTTTTCCGCTCAAGACCATGTCCTCGGTTATGGAAGCGCTGATCTTCAATTCAGCTGCTTCACACTCAGCCGTGAACCACTTCAGGAGAAGCTGTAGATCAAGACCCGATGAAGCCAGTAGGATCACATTATTTGCAAAAAGCAGAGACACAATCCTAAGGTCACCAAACTGGATCCTCTCAACATCTTTACTGTGCCTAGAAATTCTGTCCATAGAAGTTATGAACAGAATCGATAATGTTACAGCGGAATTGTTGTTCTCCAGCAGTTGTGTAAGAGAAAGTCAAGAGCAGCCTTGGCAGAGTACAACTCTCACTGCAATGCAGCAATGCAGACCAGACTCGGACACCAGTCCCATATCCAAGGGCCTAGTAACCCATGGTCATGGAGCAACCCCCACAGGGCTCCCAGGTCGAACGCCTTCTCCGAGTCCACAAAGCACATGCAGATTGGTTGGGGGAACTCCCATGAACTCTCCAGGACCTTGCTGAAGGTGTAGAGCTGGCCCAGTGTTCCACGACCAGGACAAAACCCACACTGCTCTTCCTGAATCTGAGGTTCAATGATTCGATGAGCCCTCCTCTCCAGGACCCCTCAATAGACCTTGCCAGGGAGGCTTAAGAGTGTGACCCCTCTATAATTGGAGAACACTGTATGACCCCCATTTTTTAAACATTGGGACCACCATCCCAGTCTGCCAATCCAGGGGAACTGCCGCCAATGTTCATAAAATATTGAGGAGTCGTGTCACCCAACACAACTCTACAACATCCAGAACCTTCAGAAACTTCAGGTGACTCTCATCCATCCCCAAAACCTTGCCACCAAAGAGCTTTTTAACCACCCTAGCGATCTCAACCCCAGAGATTGGAGAGCCCAACTCAGTCATCAGGCTCCACTTTGTCAATGGAAGGCATGTCGGTGGGATTGAAGAGGTCTTCAAAGTATTCTGCCCACTGGCCCACAATGTCCCGAGTCGAGGTCAGCAGCAGACCACCCCCACAGTAAACAGTGTTGGTGCTGTACTGCTTCCACCTTCTGAAATGCCGAAATGGTGGACAAGAATTGCCTTGAAGTCATGCAGATGTCCTTCTCCATGGTTTTTCCAAACCCCTCCCACGCTAGAGTGCTTGCCTCCGCCACCTGAGTCGCATGCTGGTTGGACTAGTGATACCTATCAGCTACTTCTGGGGTCCCACAGGCCAAAAAGGGCCAATAGGACTCCTTCTTTAGCCAGCATCCCTCACCGAAAGTGTCCGAGGGTTGCTGCCGCGACAAGCACCAAAAACCTTGTGGCCACAGCTTCGATAAGCTGCCTTGACAATGGAGGAGCAGAACATGGTCCACTCAGACTCAATGTCATCCACATCCCACGAAACAAGATGGAGTTAAAGCTCCATTTCACAGGGGACTTTGCCAGTACTGGACTGGAGAGTCCTACCCGATTCTCTAGTCAATTCAGTAATATGTCATGGTCAACAGTGTTGAATGCTGCATTGCGGATCAACAGAACCAGCACTGTGGTTCCTCCACAGTCTGTGTTTATAGGAAGACTAAACTGTGTTTATAGGAAGACTAAACCATTTACAATCTTTGCTACACCTCAATGCTAAAAAAACAAATACAGATCAAACTAGCCAGGTAAGAAAATAAAATACCTAAAATGAATAGAAACAGTACAGGGCTAAAGAAATATGCATCTGTCAGTCAGTTTATAAGTCTCCATATAGGAAAAATATTTCTGTCAAAATCTGACCCTAACTGAATTAAACATAGAAACAATGTTTGACTTCTCTTACCTCATTCTGCAGCTCATCATCACTCCTCTGGGAGGTTAGCATCTCAAACAAGGAAGTGCACAGCTCCTCTGGGTTAGATGAAATAATGTTTCCTCCTTCCAGGTATTTTTCCACTTCTCTTCGAAGGATGGATCCATCCCCAGAGTTTAAAGTTATTCCACTGTGGGGCACATCATCTTCACTGGCAGACTTATATCCACTTAGCTGATTATTGAGAAAGTTGACAAAGTCTACATCCAGTCTCTCATCACCAAGATCAGAACCTTGGAGGTCTTCCAGTGGGTCAAGTGTGTAAAAGTCATAAGAGAAATTAACGTTGCATCCAAAGGCAGAGCCTCGCTGGTGGTGGTAACGGGAACGCTGTGTTTTGATGAAATCTTCAACTTTGGAGTCATCAAGTGGGGCCACCAGCCGAGCCACACAAGCACAGGAAGCTTCAGCTGCAGACGATGGAAATGGTCCAAACATTTGCTTAATGGCCCGGGTCTCCTCTGTTCCAACATGGTCTTTGTTTTGAAAGGTCTCAAACAGAAAGACAGCAGCACATTCTATGGCCTCTTGACCATGTTCAGTACCAACTGTTAGACAGAAAAAAAAGACAAAAAACAAAATTTTACAAAATAATAGTTTCGTGTCACAGCAGCACTGTAAATAGCTAGCGATCACCTAGCTTTTAACAAAGTTATGAATTTCCTATCCATTCCTACACATGCATTCCCATTTCATATCTTCCTAGATAAAATTATATATGCATACACACTTATGCCCTTACTAAATATGTGAGATTGAAGTTCAAGGAAATTATGTACTTATGTAGCACATTTTCAGCAACAAGGCAATACAAACTGCAAAGGAAACCAGTTGTGAGTCGTCATGGCCTTTAAGGCCTTCACAGCAGGCCTAAACACTATCAGAATCAATATATCTACAACCTATTTTATATTTTTGTTCAATTAAATGCTGATTTACTTTCAATAGTCTACTCTCTTTTTTATAACATCCCTATTGGCTGCCCAGTTTTGTATTCTGTGTTCCTTCCAATCAGATTTCAGTAGGTATGTGTTCCCAGGGACAGCCTAATCTGCTCTGGGCTTTCAGAATTGCTAACAAAACAGTATAACAATGGAAATAAACCTTTAAACAATAGCAAAAGAAACGGCTCAACGGCACCACCTAGCAACTTTCAAAATAAAAACCCTCAGCATTGACCTTACTTCATCGTAGAGACATGAAATTTGGTACAATTGTAGAGCTCCCCAAGACACACAGAAATTACAATTAAGGTCATAGTGCAAGTATCATAGGAAGTCAGCCATTTTGGAATGAAGTTCTGATTTTGACCCCATTTTTGACGTTTACAGCCTTTGCATTTACGCAAACTCCTCCTACAGATTTCGATTGATTGGCTTCAAACTTGGTCAGTCTGTTAATAAGGCATGGCCGATCTAAAGTTCTCAGTGAGTTTTTGAGCATGCTGAAGGGGTGTTACCAGGGGTCAAAGTTCACCTACTCGCCATGAAAAAATAAACTGTTATAACGACTCAACGGCACCAAAACTCACAGAGGCACCAAAGTTTCAGTGATTGATCATCATTGGGTGTCCTACAATACCCAATGGTCAAATGATGATATCACTTAGGCCACGCCACATGACAACAGGAAGTGTCATGTTTTACTGTGAACGGTCGCTGTCTTACCCTTTTGACCTAATCAACATGAAACTGTGTCCAGAGAAAGAAGACATGTTGGTGTGTTGTGTATTCCAACCCTGACCAGATTCAATGGAGCACATGGGCACCCTAGAACACTTTAAATGATCAACCCCAAGAAGCCATGCTTTAACCTAGAATTACCAAACTTGGAACATATGTGTATCTTGTCAGGACGTACAAAAAAGTCTCTTGGAGCCATGGTCTATACCCTACAAAAAGTCGGCCATTTTGGATGAGAGCCATGATTTTCTCTTTTTTATAGACGTCGTATCTGATTGAACTCCTCCTACAAGTTTTCAGATGCAGACTTCAAAATCACACTGCCCACACTTGAGAGATCTAAGGTCAAAAGTTATCAAAGGATTTCTCGTACATCAAAGCATGTATCAAAGCATTATTATTAATAAAATTCCTCAAGGAAAATGTATCTGCCTCGAAACACGGTTAAGTTATATTTTATTATTTACTTGGATGACATCAGACTATGACCATATAGGATTGTCAGGCATACAACCAGGATCACGCATGCCAAGTTTGGTACAGCTTAGTTGAAACATGTGGAATTTAGAGCCAAGCAACGCCGTTACAGGTCACTTTGCCTCATCGCCATGCCCATCTGCTCCATTGAAACCATTGATCAACCCCAATGGTGTGATGTGGAGTTGGAATCCACATCACACCAACATGTCTTCTGTCTATAGAGAACGTTCACAGAAAAACATGACTTTCCTGTTCTCAGGGGGCATGGCTTAAGTGATGTCATCATTTGACCATTGGGTATTTCAGTGATTGATATTTATCAATCACTGAAAGTTTGGTGCCTCTGTGAGTTTTTGTGTAGGAGATATAACAGTTTCGTTTTTTCATAGCGAGTAGGTGAACTTTGACTCCAGGTAAACCCGCTTCTGCATTCACGAAAACAAAAAAACTTTGATAACTTTTAATCGTTCATGCCTTATGAACAATCTGACCAAGTTTGAAGCCGATTGATCAAAATGCGAGTTCGATCAAATGCGACCAAATGGGGTCAAAATCGGAACTTCAAGCCAAGATGGCAGACTTCCTGTTTGACTTGCATGATGACACTAATTGTATTTTCTGTGCATCTTGGGGAGCTCTGTGAGTGTACCAAATTTCATGTTTCTTTGATGAAGTAAGGTCAATACAGAGGGTATTTTGAAAGTTGCTAGGTGGCACCATTGAACAGTTTCTTTTAAGATTTTTGCGACTACCTTAAAATACGTAAACTATATACACAGACTGTATGCATCTGCCAAGTTTGGTGAGTTTTTGAATATGATAAAAGCCCCCAAAAGGGGGCTTCTCTGTAGGGGGGCAGAATTGTCATAATAAATTAAAGCCACTAGCGGCGTTGTGCGGCTCTCATAGCCAAGTGGCGCCCCGTCCTATTGGACACCGCAGGGGTTCCGGCACCGCTGCCCACCATCGCAGAAGCTCTCGTGTAGTTTCCAGCACCGCCGCCCGCACTCCACCGCAGAAGCTGTTGCGCAATTTCCAGCACTGTGGCCCATCAGCCACCGCAGATGCGTTCGGCAGCGCTCCCCGACAATGCGCAAAAAATCTGGTGCAGATCGGTGGATGTAGCAAGGAGATATAACTGATGGATTTTCCTAGGGGCCCCAGTGGAGTCAAATTACATTTAAATGCTGTTGGGCTCTTTAGAGGTGAACAAAGATCATACATATCCAGTTGGGCGCCAGTTGATGATGCACGTGTGATTTAGAGACGATCGTATGCACATGGCGAGGGACTGCAGTTCGCCACTTCGCCCATACGGTTCAGCCAGCATTGACACAGTTCATCATCTTATCATTTGAAGTCAGTTTGAACTGGATGAAACCCATATAAATAATATAGTAAAAGATATCCAGAAGAAAAAAAACAATCAACATCAACTGACCATGACAATGTCATCAGGACTGGTTTGTAGTGAGACGTGAAGTCTTATGTAGCTGTGACCTTGCATTTGGAAGTTATTCAACCTTGATGTTTCATGGCAAATAGTCAAAGTTTCACATTTAGTCACACCCACATGCTTTGATGTAGGACAAATCCTTTGATAACTTTTGACCTTTGATCTCTCAAGTGTGTACAGAGTGATTTTGAAGTCTGTATCTGAAAACCCGTAGGAGGAGTTCGTTCAGATACGATGTCTATAAAAAAGAGAAAACCACGGCTTTGATCCAAAATGGCCGACTTCCTGTTGGGTTTAGACCATGGCTCCAAGAGACTTTTTAATAATTTAATAATTGAGGTACTCGAATCACTCGAGGAATTGTTTCAGCCCTACTGTGATGGCACATTTTTTCACCAGACTGTTTGAAGCAGTGTCAACAAAAAAAACCTGGTGGTAAGTAAGCACAGACTTGGCACATAATCAGGGCAGTGAAAAAGTGTAGTTAAACAGAAGAAGTTGAAACCCAAAATCCTGGAGTAAAAAAAAACAAAAACAGAAAATCAAACTGACAATGGATTTGAGAGCAAGGAGTTAGTTACCAATCTGTTTGGCTGCCTGAATCAGGCTCCTCAGTTCCTGACTGGCAGCTTGCTGCTTAGCTTTATCCTGATGCTCAGAACAAAAATGGACAATTTTCTGCCATGTCAGGCCTTCCCTGGCAAACAGCTCTTGTCTCTTCACACGCTTGGCCTGGAACAAAATAAAAAATAATTACACTCCAAATAAAGAGAACATTCATCGAACTGCAAGAGTCCGAAAATAACCAGCACTTCTTGTATATGAAGTCCACTCTACAGAATACTCTACAAAAGTCTGTGTATTTTGCTAATATAGACATAATCAGAATGATTGGCTAATTTATTGGCCAAGTATTTTTACGTACAAGAAATTTGACATGATACTGTTGTGGTGCAGATCATTCAACTTAAGGATTTCTTTTAAATTAGAAAAAAGTTGAAGTATAAATACAAGTATGACAATGTTGGATAAATAAACTTAACTTGAGATAAAAATAAATTAAGAGCTACGGACTCTAAGAAGGTTTATGCCGTGTTTGACATAAACCAGATAAAGTCTGGTAGACGACTACATAAAGCATCGCACTTAAGTTATCAAAGCTACAGAAAGGAGTAAGACTCACTAATAGACAGAAGGTCTCTAGAGCCCAATCTATTTCCTCATGTAGTATACACATTTTCTATTTATTTCTATTTGTGGGAAAATGATTAATCTCTGGTCTTTATCTGTAAAGACAAAACAAAATTTAGAAGAAAAACAAAAGTTGTAAAAAAAAAAAAAAAAATTTATACCAGGTTTTTTTACAACACTAATATTTCCAACAAAGTTTACCTAAAAATATTCAAGAAAAGCCAAAAAGGATTTATTTTTACATTTTACATTACAACTCACATTCATCCACAGCAGTTCTGCAGAAGCCAGTGTTAATGAGCCTAACATTTTGTTGTTTTTTTTTAAACAGTACCTCATTAGTGTAATAAGGTATTAAATCATAGCAAGTCTGACAGTTCAGGGCTCATAGGCCAGGAAAAGCATTAACACACTGACTCCACTACAGTTACTATCTGAATACCTTCTAAAACTAAGCATTTTAGCACAAACTGGGAGATAATCTCTGAGTGACTCCAGCCATCTTTTCCCTGGAGAAGCACTTTTTCTGCTGAGCAGATTTAATGAGAGCTGAGCCAGGTAAAATGAAGGTCTGCATATTGCCCCAAATTCCATTTAAAGTGTTAGGGAAAGTCTCAGAGAAATAAACTAGGAAAAAGACACCTGGTTTTAAAAAACCCATTGGTCTATAAAAACAGGAAGAATTACATGCATTAATTCTGGGTTACACCAACTAGTTGACACATCGATTCTTTACTCTGCAATGACTCTTTAGGTAGATAGTTGACTAGTCACTAAACATCTGTTTAGCATTACTAAACAGACTTTTACAAGAAGACGGAAGATGAGGAACTAGGTAAGTTCACCAGATAATCATCAGGTGCGTTTTTTCGAGGGAAACACTACCGGAAGTGGAGTCAACTCAGCAAGAACCCCACAATAATGTTTCAGCTGAGAAAAGTATTCTACTTTAATCATCACTTTAAGAAAAACTTTTGGTAAAACAATGCCTCCAAAAGGATCCAAGACCGATATGAGACCAGAGGAGGAGTTTGTATCGCTCGTGCAAGACAAAGAGTTACTGAGCCAGCAGAAGGAAATGTACATGGAGGTGCTTCAACAACAACAGGACAATTTGAAATGCTTTGTTAAAATCATTATGGACACTCCAAACACCGGGCTGGACGAGTTGAAACGAGAAGTGTAGGTATGTCTCATTGACTATGAAACAAAATATGAATTTACTTAGTGTCATTTCAGTGGGCATTTTTAAAGTGATCCTGGGCCTAGTTTTATCAAAAGAATCAAAAGTTTATTAAAATACAAATAAAATTTAAAATTCAAAAATACTTTATTGATGCCAATGGAAAATTAAATATCAATAAGTTCTAAAAGAAAACTTCCTTGTTATTATTCATATGTAGAAAATACATTTTAAAGCCTACTGCAAAATTACTGAATGAGTGTTGATCACATCTGCAGCCTGGAAGGTTTTCACACCATTAAGCCTAAGTGTTTTTAAGGCAATTTGAGTTTTATAAAAAATGCTCTACAATCATTAGACATGACCTGTTTGTGAAAGGCAGTTGTTTAACTTGATCTTCTCAGCAACATAGCATAGATTCCCTCGGTGCCTTGTCGCATTAAATCAAACAAAACTGCAACATATCACACTTCATTTAACCTTAAACCTAACTCACACTGATGCGAGGTATCATTTTTGTTTTCTTTATTTTCAAATCTATTCAACACTGGAGTGTTTAGAACTTTAGTGATTTGTTTTATCACAAGTTCTCTTTACCCGGAGACATGAGACAGATGTATTTACGTCAAGGTTAAAAGTTAAGAGAAATGATAAAAGATAGATTTTTAGTGTCCAATCATGGTAATTGATAACATTTAAGTATAATCCATATACCTTGTCTTTTGCCAAATTATTTTATTGAAAGGTTCCCCAGAAATTCTATGTAATAAAATGTCAAGTTAAGGCACTATCTGGCTTTTCTAAGCAAATGACGTTTGAGGAATTAAAAGTTATTCAGTAGTATTTATTGTACTTTAGACAAAATTAAATACTTAATTATGAGGGAGAGATATAACCTGCTTTTTTGGCCTCACCTTCAGGTCATATAGCTGCTCCGTGGGATCCTCCCTCTTGCTGACATTAGAGAAAGAACGAAGAGCACCTGTAAGACGTGGAGGAGCCATAGGTCCCTGTGTCTATCCTCACCGCAGCAGGACTGGTTCTTCCTAAGACTAACGCAGAAAATGCACACAGAAATAAGTTCACATGGTAGTATGCTTGAAAGCATAAACTTTATCCACTCAACAAGCGCAACAAATGTCTAATACAACTCTTCATTAGAAGAGTTGTATTAGACAAATAACACAGCGCTCAGTGTTCTCCGGACACCACGATGTCCAGCTATCCCACACAGTGTTGACATAAACAGACGTGTAGAGTGACGTAAGTTCTGGAACACCCTTCAAGATGAAACTGAATTTCCTGAATTCAAAATCCTATAGAATAAAGAGTCTGTTGCTTGTTCCACGTCTAAAACGTTCTAACTTCATCAGTCAACTTTAAAGCCGCTTGTTTTCACGTTTTATTGTCTGACAATTCTGTTTAGATGTCACCGTTTATGTTCTGTAACAACCCGAATATTGTTCAGCATGTGAGCTGTTACCGCTGCTAGCTAGTTCTTGTCCGACAGCCCCGGCTAAGCAATTTATTTAGAAGCGGCAGCTTAAGCACCGAAACTGCGAGGAGTGAAAGGATTTTCAACTCTGATCACAATGTTACTAATGCACATACTTTTGTATTACCTTTTAAAGCGCTGTTTGAAACTAATGTCGGACACAGCCGGTGTTCATTAGTAGCCTACAGGCTGCAGTCAACAGAAGTGGTTGTGCGCACAGAAAGGTGGGTATTGTAGTTTAACGTCTGTTTAACGTAACGGAAGTATAAGAAATTGTCTTTAAAGAACTACATTTCCCATACCAGTGACATTGTAGCGTCATCTCACCAGGATGGATTGAATATTTATGCTGGATTTTTTCTTTCCACTGGCTTCCTGTAGCTCACAGAATAGGCTTTAAGACACTTTTGTTAGTTTATAAAGCACTGAACGGCTCAGCACCACAATACATTAAAGATCTGCTGGTGTATCAACCTTCCAGACCTCTCAGGTCTTCTGGTTCTGATGTGCTCTGTATCCCCAGACTGCTCTGCATCCTGTGAATCAAACATGGAGAAGCAGCACTCAGCTTCTATGCATCACAAAACTGGAACAAACAACCAGAAATCTACAAAACAGCTAAAACAGAGCTCCTTTAAATCTAGATTAAAACCCCACCTGTTTAGAGTTGCTTTGGAAAAATAATCAATGAAACATTAATCAACAATCTGGTGCATAACAATGGCACTTGACAAAATTTAAAGTTTGAACTGTTCACTGTGTGTTCTTTGTATTTTTGTGTTTTTATGATGTAAAGCACTTTGAAATGCTTGCTGCTCAAATGTGCTATACAAATAACATTTGATTGATTGATTGATTGATTGATTGATTGATTGATTGATTGATTGATTGATTGATTGATTGATTGATTGATTGATAATCTAAAATAAGGTATTGGCCACAATATGGCAGACATGATAGCATATCATTTGTGAAAGGCTAAGCATATAGGGCAGCGGTCTGCAAGAGGCACATGTGAATTCATATATATATATATATATATATATATATATATATATATATATAAGGTTTATGTAGAATATTGTATCATGCAATGGAAATAGCGCCTCCCTCTCTGTGTGGCTGGTTATATGTTGCTGGCCCCTGTCCTCAACGCCAGTCTTTGAAAGCTACATGAGAGGTGAATTTCATTCTTCAGCACACAGAATAAAAGTGTTAGCAACATAATAAAAGATCATTTATACTAACTTAGACAAATAGTGTGTAATGACTATTTACTAGATATGTGCCTGGCACCAATTTTTGTAATTTTAGTTTTGTTAAACTGCCTGACCACCCAGAAACTCCTTGTCTTCATTAAAAACAACTACACAACGCAGAGTCGAGGGGTTACTTGGGCCGGTACAGTGGCATGTAGCAGAACCCATTACATTGGTGCCGTGACCCAAGCTTCTACGATCTTGTATCTGCAGCGGTGCTGTCGTTTCCTGGACAGTAGTTGGAGTCACCACATGGATGTGGGAAACCCCATGGGATTTCCCTCCTTTCCACCATTTGCTGTTTTCTACTGGAACACTGAGGTGGGATTCTGTACATCTGGTTGTAAAAAAAAAAGGAAAAAAAAAGAACAAAGCAGATCTGAATCATGACAGACTTTCCTGGTTTTGGCAGAGGAGGGGGACAGTTAGTTCTACCCCACTGCAATCATTTGAGCCCCAGTCTCATCCACACCTGGGCCCATCTTTGCTGAGTTAAATGAAAAACCCGTTGACGGCGACTGAGATGATTCCCATCATTCTAAATCAATACCAAACCTACTAAAGAGAGCCTTTACGCAGAGATTGCAATGCAAATTGGGGTTTCTATTGGAGAAAGCAATGCCTCTTGTATTGAGGCTTGCTTGGGCTGTGGACTGGGAAACAGTGTTCTTGGGTCTGCCAGTAATGTGCTCTCAGGACCTTCACCTTACAATGTGGTTGTTAAATATGATGTTAAAGAACTTGTGTGTTTTAGAGGGGATGGTTGTGACACATGCAGTATACAGGAATGGGAGGAAATGATGATGACCTATTTGAAGAAAAAAGGGGTACAGGCAGCTGAACAAGCTGATGAAGTGCTTAGTAAACTGACAAGGAGGGCAAGAGAGATAGTCAGGGTGGGCATACGTAGTAAGCCATCCTTATGTCTTAAGGTGGGCCCAGAGCCTATTTTTGAGATCTTATAACAGCACTTTAGTGACACTGCCTGTTCGAGCATGCCTTTGGCTGATTTTTATGCAACATTACTTAACTTAGGTGAGATACCTTTCAGTTACTGGCTCTGACTGAACAGACCCATGGAACTCACAAAGGACTGTCTCAAAAGACATAATAAGTCCTTTGCATATCTGACAAAAGAACTGACTGCAATTTCATTCGTCACTGCCTAGCCTCAGAACTGTCTCCTATTTTCAAATGCAAGCCCTCACAGCACTGGACACCTGCTGATGTACACTCGTGCTCCCTGTTGCTCAGGGCCATTTCTAACAAGGTGAGAAGGCCTGAATCAGCTGAATCAGCAGCTGGGAAACAAGTTAACCTATATGTGGAGGGGGCAAGTGTTAGGCCTGAAATTGCGCCCCAAGGGACTGATTTTGATGATTTGGAGTCTGTATACCAAACTGTCTGTGAAGAACAACAGCTTGGTCACCGACCAGTACTTCAGAATACCCAAAGACTGAAACAACATGAAATGTTCTGTGAAAATATGATCCTTGGTGGCAAAGTATCTGTTAAAGCAATGCCTGGTAGTGGCTCCATGGCCTGCAAAGTACTGATTTACTTTAAGTACAAAGTAAATCAGTACTTTGCGTCAAAGTACTGATTTAATGCTCCACCTCTCAGATCACGCAGTGTTGCAGACCCCCACCTTGCAACCCACTGATGTTGTACTGATTAGTTCTGGTGCTTCAAGGACAATCCCATCAGGTGTGTGCGATATTACAGTAAAAATGCATGACTGCAAAGTTGTTGTGCTGGTGGTTGCAGGACAAAGTGAGGATCTTATTATAGGCAGAAACCTTATGAAGCATTTGGTCAATCGCCTGAAGACAAAAAATAATTTTGGGGTGGAATGCAGCAAGATCTTAAATGCAGAAGATATGTCTGATCACAATGTGCTAAGGTTAATGTCACAAGTGGTGGTTCCAGAGAGTGTTTGTGAGAAGATTGGAACTGTCAAGTTAAAGAAAGCCATAACCTCAGAACTTTTAACAGGACACCTGGTCTGGGGCAGGCTGCAGCTAGAAAATAATGAGGAAGTTGGCAGTGCTGTAGTGATAGAATCCACAGCAGCAAGGTCAAGGCCAAGGTCAGTTAAGGTTGGAAGAACTGTGGCATATCTTAATAGTGGTGGGTGGTTCCCAGTACAGGTGTTAAACCCATTGATAAGCCAATGCTTTTAAAACGAAACATGAAGTTGGCTGATGTGTTTTCCTGTGAAGCAGTGGAGAGCTTCAGTCCCATTGGCTCTTGCTTGCAACAGAATATATAACTGCCAACTACTGTGCAATGATGAGCAGAGTCGAGTCACTGATGTCTCTACCTTGCCTGATCATCCATCTTCTGAACAAGCAATGGGTGGCAGTAGCTCTTTACATGCAGTGCTGCAAAATCTGGGGCTATCTGACATTGATATCAGCTCATGTCAAGCAAGTAAAGACCTCATAGCCCAGTTTGAGTCAATTTTCTTGAGTGACAAGCAAGACAAAGCTACGTGATATCTTCATACGATTCGAGTAGTAGTTGACAAGCCATTCCAGTTGCCTTGCCGCCATGTGCCATTGACTCATTATGACAAATTAAGACAAGCTCTGAATGAAATGAAGGAACAGGAAATAATCCAAAGACTTGCAGTGAATTTGTAACACCTTTGGCCTTACTTTGGAAGAAGCCTGGTGATTTAAGAATATGTAATGACTTTCGCTGGCTTAACGCTAGAACTGTCAAAGATGCCCATCCTCTTCTGCATCCAGCAGATGTACTTTCTGCTTTAGGAGGAGATGGATTTTTCTCTACATTGGATCTGACTTCAGGCTACTATAATGTGATGGTGCATGAACAGGACTGCAAGTACACAGCATTTACATCACCATTTGGGTTATACAAATACAATCCTATGCCACAGGGACTGTGCAACAGTCCAGCAAGCTTTATGAGAATTATGTTGGGCATTTTTAGAGATCACTCTGATCAGGGAGCAAATGTCGAGAGTGCACTCATCTCTGAACTATTGAGTGTTGCTGGTGTCCAGAGGTCCCACACTACTCCATATCACCCAATGGGTAATGGTTCTTATGAAAGGAAGAACCGCAACTTGGATAATATGATCAGTGCCATACCTCCGAAAGCTAAGCAAAGATGGCTGATGCGCTGAAAGCCCTCACCTTTGTGTACAATCGCACTGTGCACAAGACAACCGGCTTTGGTCCATTTCTGTTGATGTTTGGCAGGGTGCCAACACTCCCAATTGATATAATCTTCAGCTCTGTCATTGACCATCATGATGTCACAGATTAAGACCGATATATCCAGACACTAAGGAAAGACCTCAAAGAGGCAATGGACATTGCACAAAGAACAGCAAGCAAACAATTGCAGCAGATTTCTACAACCATAAAGTCCAGTGATCCCTACTGGAGATTAGAGGCCATGTTCTTTTAGGCAACAAAAAGGGTTTTGACTCACCCTGCCTCTCCTCACTTCCGTCCTCCTCCTCCAGAGAAAGAATTTAAATCCTCCAGAGACGATTTAAATTGTTGTGGAGGATTTCTATTACAGTGTTCCCAGATTTGTAATCATTCTCCCCAAAATTTCTCTTGTGATGGAAATTATACAAATAGCTTGTATAATTTCACTGCTATCAGGAAGAGCCTTGGAGTGGCTTGTACTTGTACTTTTGTAGATTTTCTAGCCAAGTTTAAGCAAACCTTCCACCCAAGAATCAGATCGTACCTCCATTTCAACACCTCTGGACACTCAAACAAAATTTGCAGCAGTGAACAACTGCAAATTTTGCTATTGATTTAAGAATAAGAGCCACAGCTTCAGTTTGGAACTCCTCTGCACTAAGCACAACTTTTCATGTCCTTAATGATTTTATTAAGGACGAACTGGTAACTCTAGATGTGCCCAGAATCTTGTATGAATTAATCTCTCAGGCCATCTGTTTGGACAATCGTTTGAAAGAAATTAGAAGAATCCTATTTTGAAAAGGTCCTCTTTACCTGTAGCATCCAGTATTCACTCTTCTTCTTATTAGGCCCAGAATGAACCTGAACCCATGCAAATCGGCACTGCCCACCTTACTCTTGAAAGTCAAAAATGTATGACGTCTCTACTGTGGTTACCCAGGTCATTTAATTGCTGTCTGACTGGTTCAACCAAAAGCCAGGGTCTGTTAATAGACACATTGAGGTTGGTGGGCCACCATAAAAGAAATGCACTATTATCTCCTCAACTCCTCCTTCCTGCCACTCTGTTTTTCTTCTACAGATGCTTCAGCTGTAATTATAGTCAAACTGCATAACCCTTGACGGCATACGTACGTACCCATCTCAGTCAGAGCCAAACTCCTACATTGGATATATTCTGCTAAATCCTCAGCTCATCCAGGAATCAGCCAAACCATAGCCCTCAATCAAAGATTCTGGTGGCCATCCACACATAAAGATGTCAAAGAATAGGTCCTCACCTGTCCCACTTGCATCCATAATAAGTCTTCACATCGGCCTGCATTTGGATTACTAAAAACATTGCGCTCATCTTACCTTTCATGTCTCTCAGATCAAGCCTGTCCAGAACAGTACATAGTCATTTAGAGGGCTCAGTATGTTTCTGGGCCAAATGCACAGAGGAAGTACTGTCAGTTTAGAAAAATAATTGCGGGGATAGTATTCTATATATATATATATATATATATATATATATATATATATATATATATATTATATATATATATTATATATATATTTATATTTTTTTTGCTTTTCCAAAAGCCAGTCTTGCAAAGAAAAAAGGCAAAATATTTCATCTTTGATATTTTTCCAGACTCCAGTTTTGGATATAGTATAAACTCTGTTCTGTGCTCTAAATGCCCTGAGTGTGTCTTAAGAGTACGTCCCCCACTGACAATGTTTAATCATTTTTTCCAATTATTTCTCACCACATGTCTGTGAAGGCAGCACATTCAATAGAGCAAATCAATAGCAAGACTGCAGCGTAATATAGACACAACTTTGTCAAAGGTTCAGATCCTCCAAGGAATTGCCGTTCAGTCCAGGACAAAAAGCAAACGCAATTGGTCTGTTGCTGACAAAGCCACTGGACTGATTGACATGCACAGTCATGTCAACTGAACATGTGCACTTGACATGTAAGGTGCGTAACATAGGTGACGAAACGCCCCCTTTTACTTTTCCACTTTAAAAATGAATCATGTGTCGCTGGTGGCAGGGTTAATGTTGCTTGAGTGTAAACATATTTTGAGCAATGTGTAAAACAAGAAAGGTTCTATGAAACTTTTGTTAACTTACCATTTATAGACAGAGCTGATTACCACAATGGTGAAGTGGTAGCACTGTTGCCTTGCAGCAAGAAGGTCCTGGGTTTGATTCCCAGCCTGTGGTCTTTCTGCATGGGGTTTGCATGTTCTCCCTGTGGATGCTTCTCTCCCGGTACTCTGGCTTCCTCCCAGTGTGTGTGTGCATGGTTGTTTGTCCTGTCTGACTGCGTTGCCCTGCGACTGACTGGTGACCTGTCCAGGGTGACCCTGCCTTTCACCCGAAATGTTCGATGGAGATAAGCACT
Organism: Poeciliopsis retropinna; assembly: GCA_010277075.1. Classification (NCBI taxonomy): domain Eukaryota; kingdom Metazoa; phylum Chordata; class Actinopteri; order Cyprinodontiformes; family Poeciliidae; genus Poeciliopsis; species Poeciliopsis retropinna. The sequence continues at coordinate 916,847 of VMRM01000046.1, read as the reverse complement.
AACACCCCTGCCAACCCCACTAGTGAGAAGGGTGTACAGAAAATGGATAGATGGATGGAGATCACAACTGTGAAATCTGGGCCAGGTTATGAGCAGCTTTAGTTGCACAGCTTGGAGCTTGTTGAACACAAAGTTCATTCATGTTTTATACCAAGCTCTAACAGTCTACGTAGGTTGGCAACAAATCACAGTGAGGTCACACAGCCAGCAAGACATCCCCCATACCTGCCTGATTACCAATTACTGCTGTGCTTTTCAGCTGAGGCTTGAGCCAAACAACCGATTCTATCCTAATGAGACAGAGGGTCACTGCTGTGCAGCTGACGTCAGCAACCCAAATGCCAGAGCATATCAACACATGTGACTGGTGTGCACTTTGTCTCATGATGGCAATACAAACAAAGAACAGGGAGTAAGAAAAACAAAGAAACAAGAAGTGGCTGGACACATGTGAAAACTGATATCAATGTTAACTGGCTGTTTTTATGGTCTTTTGCCTTCTTCTTCTTTGGAGCAAGTTTCTAATATTATCCTGACATTAATTAACAAGACCTCAAACAAGTGGAAATACATACATTTTGGTCACCATGATAATAAGTTGGTTGTTTCAAATTAAATAACTTAACTTGAAAGAAAGGATAAAGTGGATGGACAAATTCTGAAGTTTCTACCATTAATAAAAACTTCAGAATTTATACTGACAGAACTTTGAGTATTTTCTCATATCTGTTGTCATAAACTTGCTGTTGTCAGCAAGTTTATGACAACAGATGTAAACTTGCTGGATTGCCAGTGATGTTACATGCTGCTGGTATAACAACCTGGCAAAAGAATGAGTTAGAAGCTTCTGTTATAAACACAAGAAAATCCCTCATATTCCACAAAAGGGTTTACTCTCGGGTTTGTACTGTATGGCTGTAAATTTAAAAAATAATTAGGAAGGATAAGGATTGTGAGAGTAAGAGCCACCATTCAGCATCCAGTCCTAGTCAGACATGTCACTATGAAGCTGAACAACAGTAAGCTGGTCTCTTACTTGTGGGAGTACTTGTTACATGTGTTCTTGCAGCTGTAAATAATACATCCCAATATCCAGAGGAGACTAGGTAAAAATGAAAAAGCAGCGGTGTAGTTTTAGCTTTATAATACTACTTCATTCTTTACATCAGTCAGTCATTTCCATCGATATACTTTCTTCTTGTCAGTTGCTCATGCAACTTCTTAACACCAATGAAGTGACCTGACTGAAGAAGGTGTGATTAAATACTGGGAATGTGAATATTAGAACAATAGATCTGGGCTGATGAGCTAATGGGTTATAGGTGTGAGGGGAGACAGATAAAGTTGTACAGGAAACAATGGAAAGCACAGTAGAGTCTAGGAAATGAATCTAACAAAAATAATTAAACAAGAATCATAACAGAGCTTGTTTGTAAGAGGAAGTGGGGTAGAGCAAAGCAACGTTGGCTTTCCGTAGTTGGCAGAGGGTCAGGAAGAGATAGGAAGGTAGAGTGGAGAGAAAGAAAGAAATGAGAAAGGAAAGAGATGAACCGCACAGATAAAATATGGCGGAATTATTAAGAAACGACAGTTTTGCAGATATTTAGGCTTTCAGCTCAACAGTCTGTTTATATATCGATTCTACACTCTTGTTTGCAGCTACTGTGATACTTTCAGGCTGGAATTCACTGATAGATGGAAAGTCATATGTAATGCTCTTGTGAGCCTATAAGGGTGCAAATACATTTCTACAGCACTGAATCACAGAAAAAACTGTGTGAGTGCCAGATGAGTGGATTTCATTTTGTCTTGTGATTTTGTTGTCACATTTACTGACATCCTGGAATGTACTTACTCGTGTCATACAAGATTAAGCAAGAAAACCATTCTGCCAGTGCTGTCTATTGTGGAAAATTATCCTTTCTTGATGTATGAGGTTGAATAAGTGTCAGTGAGTTGAATTCATGAATTCCATCTATTAATACCAAAATACAGCTGATCCATTTCTCATGCTACCTTTGGGAGCTAGCAGGACAAAATGGCATGAAGCAAAAGTTTATTGTTCTCTTTATTAGCCTCTATCTGAGCTACACCCTTGTGTGTCATTTCTTTTAACCTTAGCTTTGAGGGTGTTTCCTAACATGTCATTTACTTTAGCTTTAACTTTGCAACTAGCTAAGAGATAGAGGAAAACTCAGAATTATTTATTCTCAACACTATTAAAAAACTGAGTATGCTGATTTCCAACAACGGTGCTTTAACATGTTCTTGAAAAACTAGGATAGATTGAGAGATGAAGAAGATTGAAAGCTATTTGGGTCAAAGCTGTTAAATGTATTTTTAAAACATTGAGAACACCAGTCACTGAATCCCACGATGATATTATTGTAGATTACCTTAAATCAAGGTGCTTAAGAACTCATATCAAATTTGAAAGTAGAGTAGAAATGTACTCATTGCAAGCAGATTACTTGAGATGTTAGAGATCTAAAAAAGAATTATTTTAGATTCTACCAATCTAACATAACAAAGAATCCAAAAGCACAAAAGTGCGAAGTATTTGAGGATCATAGCAACCAGTACAAAAAACAGATCAAACAAAAGTTAACAGAAATGAAGGTACAATATCTACATTGGCTTGAAACACAGATCTACTAGGAGGTTAATTCAACCCCTCTGTCATATGTTGCCAATTAAATTGATGAACCATTCAGCAGCAACGAGAATGAAGCAAAGACACCCAATAATATGCTAGATATACTTAAATCAATCAATTAATCAAGAAAGAAACTGTAAACAATTGGTAAAGTGGGTATATGCCTTAGATTTGTAATGTAACGACTGAAAAAAGTGCCACAACTCCAGGCCTTCACTACTGAACTATATCAACATTTTGAGCACACACATTTTGGCAGGGTACATGACATGTATTTGTTTTCTCCTGATTTGTTGTAAATCTTTGAAAGTGCTGTACAACAGAGCAGAACTTACATAGCCTGACGTTGGCTTTTCATATTTTGCCCCTCAGATATGTACTGTCCTTTGGGAACAAATATGTTCAATGACTGACTGAGCATGCGACAGAATTTATTTTAGATTAATAATGTTTCGTGTAGCAACTGTCACGCATCAGTTATTATAGTGAGCGTCCATCTGCATAAATAAAATACTACTGCCAATTAGATAGACAACAGGCATTTCTCCCTGCAGCTAATCACACATTTCCCAAAAACACAAACTCTTTGACTTTTTTCTGCATCAATAATTAGTCCCTCTTGTGTTTTAAACTTATGAAAAGGATCAAACAAAAAGCAAAAACCTTTTTATGCAGGATAGGCAGAGGGGGAAATTAGGAGCTATTCTCAATGTTTCTCCTTTTTATGTTTACACAGTGCTAACTGTCAAATGCAAGTTGCCTGTACTACATCACTATAGAACATCACAATACAACAAAACCTTTGCTTCACTTACCCTTTACTGAGAATTACAATCATAATGCTCCTTTCAGATTAAATATTCTGAACTAAGGTGTTGAAAAATTTTACCCATGGGCCTATTACCATTCACCTCCAGGGAGTATAACTCAGTTTGAAAACAATATTTGTTTTCTCAGTGACCAATTTTACTACAAATGGAAAATGTACACACCCATTTCAAATCATCAGGGGCCTCGTGTATAACAGGGTGCGCACTTTTCACACTAAAACTTGGTGTGCGGACAAATTTAGAAAAGTGCAGCGCACAAAAACAATCGGATGTATAAATCGGATGTATCTTTATAAATCTTAATTCGCGGGAAAAGAGCCCAGCTGCTGGTCAGCCCTGTCGATACCCATAAATACATATAGAAATTGGTATAAATACCCAGAAGTCTGCCACCACGTGAAGCTATAACCATCAAAAACATCAATGTTTATAGCAGTATGAGTATTTATAATGATAATAATTATATATTTTATTTAAAGGGTCCTTTCAGGGCACATAGGGTCACCTCACAAAAACGAAAATACATAAAAAATAAAAATAATAAATAAATAAATAAATAAACAGATCGTGCACACGCCTGTTCGAACAGTATAGCGTTCTGCCGGGATTTTAAAGACAGCGTGTCAGAGTCCTTTGAGTGAAATTGTGGACGTTTAATCGAAATAGAGAAATCATGTGCAGAAGTTGTACATGTACAGAATAAAGATACTTTCTGTCCATAAGGCGCATCCACAAAACGGGCGGCTGGACTGAAGGATGACTGACTGCAGCTGGACCAGCTGCACGGCTCCTTCTTTAAGTTTTGCTCAGAGCTCCAGATGATCAGTCCAGGAAATCTAAACGCTAATAAACCATCATCAACATTTCCCAGCAGATCATTATGATCTCTGATCATTCACTCCCTCTGAATCCTTCCATTCAGAGGGAATGGTGATGTTCTCCATCAGAGCCAAAATCAGATGGCTCTGATGTAAATGTGGAGCTTTTGCTCCACATTTACATCAGAGGAACTACGCGGAACCTTTGCGTAGTTACTTACGTATAATTGTCTACACACCTTTATCACCGTAAAAATAATAAACCTGGGTCCTCATGCATAAAGCGTGCGTGCTCACAAAATATATGCGGCGCCATATTTTACTCACCAGTCAGCATGTATAAAAATTTGCTTTACCTCAAAGTTTGCGTAAATACACACACTTGAAAAATGTGTGAAAATGTGCGACAGCCACGCAAACGTTTTCTGTGGACAATATCAAACTACAAAGCGTCAAAACTCACCTAAACACACTAACATCTTACTACATTCAGTTATTTAGACCAAGAAGCATCAAACCCGATGTTTTGGGGGGTTTTTCTTTTCATGATTTTAATATTCTATTGTTAAACTAAACAATGAAATTGAACCTAACACACATAAAATAAAAAAAGCAAAATAAAAGGATGCGAAAACCCCACTAGAATGTAAAAAATAAATTTGCTCAGTTTTTGTTTCATAAAATTGTAACGCATTGGTTTGTGCACCGAAGCGAGAGAAATGCGTGGGACAATTACATTATCACAAAAAATAATAATAAAATAAATAAATAAATAAAACATGATTGGATCACCAGATTAATTCCAAACAGGTTTGATTATTTTTAAGGTGATCAAGGTGTGTATGCAATCACACTTATAGGCCTATAGGTAGCTGCATAAAGGTGAGTCGCTAACTGTGGAGCTCTGATGGACAACATCGCCAATGAAAGGATTGGCGATGAGGGGAGGGAGTGATTGATCAGAGATCATGTTGATCTGCTGGGAAATGTTGATAATGGTTTATGAGCGTTCAGATCAATCCAGACTGATCATCCTGGAGCTCTGAACAAAAGCGTCGTTCGGTACCAGTACCGGTCCAGCTGCAGTCATCCTTCAGTCGAGTCGCCCGCTTTGTGAATGCGCCTTATGGACATGAAGCGTCCAAGTATTTAGAATAACCATCCACATTACCACTCAATGACTCTCTGACTCTGTCTTTAAATCCCGGCTGAACGCGCTGCTGTTCAAAAGGGAATTTGCACGTCCCCTTTATTTACTTTTTCTTTTTTAATATTTGGATTTTTTTCTTTCTTTAAAATGTATTATTTTTACTTTTGTGAGGTTACATTATGTTCCTTGAAAGCACCTTTTAAGTAATATATACATATAATAATAATAATAGTTATTATTATTGTTAAAAGTCCGTAAGTTTGTGTAGCACTACAGTACCCATGGTGCATCTGTTCTTTTGTAGTTCTCATTGCACGTAGCTGGGCTAGTTGTTTTTCTGTGTGTGGCTCGGTGGCCTGGAGGTGGCGGCCGCAGATGGCATCCACCATCAATCCTTTTTTATCCCGTTTGTGTGAAACCCGTGTGCGTTTTTTATGATGTAAGTGTGCAGTTTAATGTCCGATATTGGTGTTTGTGTCGGTTGTTAGCACAGGAGGTGAGGGCGTCCTCGTGTTTTTCTAGCTGCCGACGGGGCAGGCATTTACTGTAATAACTCAGGCTGTGCTAGACTTTGCTAGCTATATGTTATTGTATTAGGATTGTATTTACCTCTAATTAATATTTCCTGACGGTTTTGTCATTTGTGTTTTTTTATATTTGACCGATGGTTCATTTGTGGTGTTGTGGTGCCCTCTGGTGGATTTCTATGGTGCTGCAGGCCATTCTTCGTCGTGTATTTATGGGTAGCCGTTTTGCTCGCATGGTTATTAATGTATCTTTATTGTTCTTTTCTGTTTCAGATAACCACACCACACACACACACACACACGCATACCCAAAAACATAAACACCTTGCAATAAACCTTCGGAGCTGAACCTGTGGAGTTTGCCTATTCCTTCTAACCGAGGACAATTCAATTGATGAGAGATCTGGAATTAGTGCCTGTTCGACGCACACGGTCTTCTACAAGTGGTCCTTCGAGCCGGAGTTCTCATTGGTTGAATCAACACCATGGCAACTTCACAAGGCAACACTTCTCCGGAGACAGGTCACAAGCATAGTCCCCGTCCACTCAGGAGCAGGAAGCTTCCGGGACAGTAAGTCTGCATCCATATATTATGGCTCAGATCCTGCTCAAACACAGCCAAAGACGGACATTAAGGCAGAAGCTGTTAGCCCTTCTTCCCCTTCCAAGAAGAAACAGAAGTTTAAGCCATATTGTCCATACTGTGAAGGAACAGAGCACTACCTCAGTGGCTGTGTAAACTTTAAGAAGCTAGACCTCACAGCTGTCGCCACTTGGCTAAAGGATAAAGCCAAATGCTGGCGCTGCGGCCGTAAACACACTCCGGAACAGTGCACTCCGAAGAAGCCGTGCGCCACCTGCGGAGAACAGCACTTATTAGTGCTTCATGACCTGGCTGAGGCCAGAAGGCGGGATCCTAACATCCTAACAGTGAGTACCAGCAGAGTATTTCTGGATCCTGTCAGTCACTCTGGCCGTGTAATGCTCAAGGTTGTGCCCATTCAGTTACACCATCAGAGGAAGACTCTAGACACGTATGCTCTCCTTGACGACGGCTCAGAGAAAACCATCATACTCCCAGCTGCAGTTAAGTTATTAGGCTTATCACCAGAGGAGGAAACTTTATCTCTGCGCACCATCCGTCAAGATGTGATCCAGATAAAGGGAGGCTACGTCTCATTCCAGGTGTCCCCAAAGGCCCGACCAAAACTGCGTTACAAAATAACACATGCCTTTACTGCTGAACAGCTCAGCCTAGCTGAACAGTCCTGTCCAGTGGAGCTCTTGAAGGAGAGGTATCACCACCTACAGCAAGTGCAGCTGGAGGGATTCAACCGGATACAGCCTCTAGTGCTAATCGGTTCAGACAATGCTCACCTCATAACTCCAGTTCGTCCCGTCAGGCGGGGCCCAGCCCGTGGACCTGTCGCTGTCTGCACCAAGCTGGGGTGGGCCATCCAAGGTCCAAGTAGTAGTAGTATGCCTACACAGCAGGGAGACATGCACTGCCTGCATGTATCATGCCTTTCTCCTGCTGAGGCCCTGCATCAGGATGTTCAACGTCTGTGGCAACTAGACGCTCCCATACATAGATCTGAGAAGGAGGTCACACGTTCAAAGGAGGACAGAGAAGCCATAGCCATGTTAGAGGCTAAGACCATCAGGACTTCAGTGAATGGCGTGGAGAGATATGCCACTCCTCTGCTGAGGAAGAAAGATTTCCCTCGGATGCACGTCCCTCCTGAAGCAGTTAAAGGCCTGCTGAGGTCCACAGAGTGGAAGCTAATTAAACGTCCAGACCTGGCTTGCACATACAACCAAGAGATTAAGAAGTTGGTTGATTCCGGTTACGTGGTGAAGCTGACTCCAGAAGAGATTCACAGTTCTACTGAATCTTGGTATGTGCCACATCACATGGTACATCACAACAACAAGGCACGGGTGGTCTTTAATTGCTCCTTTGAGTTCCAGGGCACCGTCCTCAATAACTACCTCCTGCCAGGCCCTCCGCTGGGGCCTACACTACTGGGTGTACTCCTCCGTTTCCGTCAGTATCCTGTGGCAGTGAGTGGAGACATAAAGGCCATGTTTCACCAGATCCGCCTGCTCCCTGAAGACTGTCCCCTGCTACGGTTCCTGTGGAGAGATGGTGAAACAGAGAAGCTCCCAGATGTATATGAGTGGAGAGTCTTGCCCTTTGGAACAACATGTAGCCCCTGTTGTGCTACGTTTGCCCTTCAGAGACACGTGAAGGAGCATCAAGACACTCATAAGGACATCTATGAATCCGTCGATACAGCCTTTTACGTGGACAACTGCCTGCAATCCCTTTCTGACCCACAAGAGGCCAAGCTACTCATTGACAGGATGAGAGAGTTACTCCTCCAAGGTGGATTTGAGATAAGACAGTGGGCCAGCAACTTCCCTGAGGTGGTTGCCCATCTGCCCATTATGGCCAGGTCAGAAAGCTGTGAACTGTGGTTGAATTTCAAAAGCCTTGATCCACAGGAGTCAACATTGGGTCTCAGCTGGCACTGCCCAACTGATGTCCTGGGATACAAGCATCGCTCAGTGTCCTACACAACTGTCACGCTGCGCAATATTTATAAGGTGCTACTGAGTCAGTATGACCCATTGGGTTATATCTGTCCATACACCACAAGAGCAAAGCTCATTGTGCAGGCCCTGTGGAATACAGAGAGAGGATGGGATGAGCCCATAGAAGGACATCTGCTTCAGTCCTGGGTTGAATGGGAGGAAGAACTGTCTAATCTCCAACATATCATCATCCCTCGCTGCTACAGCCCTTACAGCATCACTGGTGCTACAAACGAGATTCACATCTTCTGTGACGCCTCTGAGAGGTCCTATGGAGCTGTTGCCTATCTGAGAGTCACAGAACAACAGGCACACATCCCCACCTCCTTCATCATGGCACGCTCAAGAGTTGCACCCCGCAAACAGGTGTCGATTCCCCGACTGGAGCTGTGTGCTGCGTTGACAGGAGCTCAACTAGCCAAAGTGCTCCAAACTGAACTCTCATTACCCCTGCAGTCTGTCTATCTGTGGACAGATTCTACTACAGTGCTAAAGTGGATTCAGTCCAGTTCCTGCAGGTACAAAGTTTTTGTTGGGACTCGGATTTGTGAAATACAGGAATTGACCTCCTCAGAGCAGTGGGGGTATGTGAGCTCTGATGAAAATCCAGCTGATGACATCACAAGAGGGAAACCACTGTCAGAGCTCACCATCTCCAGCCGTTGGTCACAGGGCCCACACTTCCTCACACAGGCTCCTGACACCTGGCCAAAACCCCCACCAGAGTCCCCAGATTGTGACAGTGAAGAACTTTGAAAGACTGCTTTCTGTAGCTTCACTTCTATATCTCACAGTCTACCAGATCCTGCACAGAGCACATCATTAGAGGACCTGATTCTGGCCTCTCATCAATCCCTGCATGGGGCGGCTGCCACCTCCTTCACTGCTGCTGAGCGTCTAGAGGCAGAGACTCAGCTGCTTCGCTCTGCACAGAAGGACAGCTTCCCAGAAGAGGTCCAAGCCCTCCAAGCAGGTGACTGTGCGCTCAAGCAGCCGTCTCAGCGCTCTTTCTCCTGAATATGACAGCATCAGTGGACTGATCAGAGTTGGAGGCCGCCTGCGCCAAGCTATCGATGTGGACCCTGACAGCATCCATCCCGTTGTGTTAGCTCCTGATCATCCTCTGACTCGTCTCATCATAAAGCACTGCGATGCTCAGCAGTTTCACCCAGGTGCAGAGAGACTCTATGCAGAAATACGGCGCACTTATTGGATTCTCAGAGGTCGACAGGCCATTAAGAAACACCAGTACCGGTGCGTGGATTGTAGGAGATGGCGCGCCTCACCTTCCACACCAAAGATGGCTGACCTTCCCTCAGCTCGTCTGAGACTCTATAAGCCCCCGTTCTGGTCTACGGGCGTAGACTGTTTTGGACCGTACCTAGTTAAGATTGGACGTCGAAGAGAGAAACGATGGGGGATCATCTACAGATGTCTGACCACTCGATGTGTTCACTTGGATCTCCTCCCTAGCCTTGACACCGACTCTTTCCTCATGTCATTACACAGGTTTATTGCTCGCCGGGGAAAGCCTTATGAGCTGTGGTCCGACAGAGGCACCAATTTCAGGGGAGGCCACAAAGAACTTCAGAGCGCCTTTGAAAACATGGCCCCAGTGTTGCAGCAACAGTTAGCCAAACAGATCATCAACTTTAATTTCAACCCGCCACATGCTCCTCACTTCGGGGGAGCCTGGGAGAGGGAAATCAGGTCAGTCAAATCAGCTTTACAAGTTGTCCTGAAAGACCAAGTTGTGGCAGAGGAAGTGCTTCTAACAGCTCTCATAGATGTTGAAGGCATCCTTAACTCTAAACCTCTCGGTTATGCCTCCTCTGATGTGGCGGACCCGGACCCCATCACGCCAAACCTTCTGCTAATGGGGCGGCGAGATGCAGGACTACCACAAGCAGTGTATGGTCCTCATGAGGCCCTGTATAAGAGGAGATGGCAGCATAGTCAAGTTGTCAGCGACCATTTTTGGAAACGCTTCATCCAGAACTACCTTCCAGGACTTCAGTTACGACAGAAATGGAGGAAATCTACTGACAATACTGCTGTGGGACAAATTGTGATGATTGTTGATTCCAACCTTCCCCAAGGACTCTGGCCTGTTGGGACCATCACCAAGGTTTTCCCTGGGACTAATGGCGTCGTTCGAGCTGCTGAGGTGAAGGTCAGGGACAGCATATACATCCGCCCGGTAACCAAACTGGTGGAGCTTCCTGAAGTGCCTGAAGATTTGGATCCTCCTTCAAACTAGTGGACTTTGCATGATTGTATTTGTTTACAAATACAGGGGCGGCTGTTAAAAGTCCGTCCGTTTGTGTAGCACTACAGTACCCATGGTGCATCTGTTCTTTTGTAGTTCTCATTGCACGTAGCTGGGCTAGTTGTTTTTCTGTGTGTGGCTCGGTGGCCTGGAGGTGGCGGCCGCAGATGGCATCCACCATCAATCCTTTTTTATCCCGTTTGTGTGAAACCCGTGTGCGTTTTTTATGATGTAAGTGTGCAGTTTAATGTCCGATATTGGTGTTTGTGTCGGTTGTTAGCACAGGAGGTGAGGGCGTCCTCGTGTTTTTCTAGCTGCCGACGGGGCAGGCATTTACTGTAATAACTCAGGCTGTGCTAGACTTTGCTAGCTATATGTTATTGTATTAGGATTGTATTTACCTCTAATTAATATTTCCTGACGGTTTTGTCATTTGTGTTTTTTTATATTTGACCGATGGTTCATTTGTGGTGTTGTGGTGCCCTCTGGTGGATTTCTATGGTGCTGCAGGCCATTCTTCGTCGTGTATTTATGGGTAGCCGTTTTGCTCGCATGGTTATTAATGTATCTTTATTGTTCTTTTCTGTTTCAGATAACCACACACACACACACACACACGCATACCCAAAAACATAAACACCTTCGGAGCTGAACCTGTGGAGTTTGCCTATTCCTTCTAACCGAGGACAATTCAATTGATGAGAGATCTGGAATTAGTGCCTGTTCGACGCACACGGTCTTCTACAATTATTATTATACTTATATTGCTACAAACAAGGACGTTGCCATGGTTATTGCTTCACGTGGCGGCAGACTTCCGGGTATTTATAGTTATTTATATATATACATGTGGGTGGCGACAGGGCGGACCAGCTTCATTTCCCACAAATTTTGATGTATAAACGAAAGATGCGCGGCCACGTGCGTGTGCTTGGCTTTATACGTCCACATTTTTTTGTGCGCCGCACTTTTCTAAATTTTTCCGAATGTAAAGTTTTAGTGTGAAAACTGCGCACTCTTTAAAAAAAAAAATTGGATGCACAACAAAAACAAAATTGAATGCATAAAGCCGCCCTGTCGCCCCCCTTAAATAAATATGTAAATTAGTATAAATACCCGGAAGTCTGCCACGACATGAAGCAATAACCATGGCAACGTCAATGTTTATAGCAGTATAAGTATTTATAATAATAATTATGATATATTTTATGTAAAATGTGCTTTCAGGGCACAAGGTCACCTTACAAAAAACAAAATAATACATTTTAAAGAAAAATGACAAATAATAAATAAATAAATGCCTGTTAGAACAGTCACATGTCCAGCAGGGATTTAAAGAAAGAGTCCTTTGAATGGGAATGTGGACATTTATTCTCAATAGCAGAATCACATGCAGAGGGTGTACATTCACAGAATAGAGATCATTTCTGTCCATAAAGGTGCATTCACAAAGTGGACATGGCTCGACTGAAGGATGACTTCAGTTGAACTGGCATCGGTACCACATGGCTCCTTATTTAAGTTCTGCTCGGAGCTCCAGAATGATCTGTCCAGGCAATCTAAACGCTAATAAACCATCATCAACATTTCCCAGCAGATCAATAAGATCTCTGCTCAGTCACTCCCTCTGAATCCTTCCATTTGCAATGTTCTTCACCAGAGCCAAAGCTCTGTGCCATAATGACATTGTGCCACCTAATTGTAGCATAGTGCAAAGGTGTGTCCCTCTTCGCAGCTACTTAAAATAATCAAACTTGTTTGGAGTTAATCTGCTGATTAAACCCTTTTTTCTTTTTTTAGTGAGAATGAAATGACCCCATAGCCCACTTAGATGCATTTCATGCGCTCCGGCGCACAGACCAATGCTTTACATCTTTATGAGACAAAAACTGAGAAAAGTACTATTTACATTCGAGAGAAGTTTTCACGTCTTTTTATTTATATTTTCAATTTACTCTGTGGGCGGGCAATGCCCCAAGAAGTCCCCCATGCCTCCGGGCCTGCCCTCCTCCCAGCTCCTAAGTAGCTGCGAAGAGGGACACACCTTTGCACTGTGCTACAATTAGGTGGGTTAGGGTTAGGGGGTTAGGGTTAGTGAAGGCTCTGCCTTGACAGTCCTTCATAAAACATATGAGCCAATTCACTTAATGTGAACATTTAGTAAGTGGAAATATCGATAGAAAAGTTTTCATCAGTTTTTGAGGATTTTTTGTGTTCAGCAAAATAAAATGAAGACTTTTTCTCTCTCTCTCTCTCCTCATATCTTCTGTCAGGACCCTAGGTTTTTTGATGGGGTTTTGTTTAGTTTTGTATTTCATTGTTCCTTTTTGGTTAGATCAGTCTCATTCCTGTTTTCCTTCAGCTCAGCTCCTCATAATGTTTTCTAGTTATGTTTATTCCCTATAGTGATTTTTGTTTCTCGGGTTTCATTAGGTGTCATTTCATTAGGTCTAATTATTTGTTAGACTCAAATTTATTTCTGTTCCCCTAATTCTCCAGTTGCACATGTGCCCTGTTCTCTCATTACCCCAGTTCTTTTGTTCAGCTTCTTCCTCTTCTTCTTGGTTTTACTGGTGGGTGGCAATGAACATTTAGTAGCATTACCGCCACCTACTAGAATGGAATGTGGTTTGTGATGATCTATCTATCTATCTATCTATCTATCTATCTATCTATCTATCTATCTATCTATCTATCTATCTATCTATCTACAGATACTTCATCAGTCTTTCACCCGGGAGGCCCGGGTTCGAATCCGGGTCGTAACCGGCAAAAACTGCGCTATCCAGCCTGGGTCCTTAGGCAAGACCCTTTGAGCTACTGCCTACCTCAGACCATGAGAGACATTGAGAAGCAAGGAAACATGCCGGCTCAGACGTCGCCTAGCCAAACAAGGTCTGCGTCAGGTGTTGGGGAACCAGAGCACCTTGACGATAAATGGACTACTGGAACAAGACAGAAATGGCTAAGAGGTGAAAACTTGGATCTGTTGGAATGCTACTACTCAAGTAGCCCTAATCGGAGAGGCTATATGCAAAGACTGAGGGACCAATGGTTACTTCGACATCCCCAGTCTACACTAAGTGCTAAACAACTAGTAGCTCAGTGTTCCAACATCCGCAAACGGCAATTGCTGTCACAACTTGAGATTGACGAGGTACAACACAAATGCTACGGCAAAGAGGAGGAACCTGGATGTCAGGATGGGCGAGGCTTAACTACGAGTCCCCGCCCAGAGAGGGACTAAAATCAGGGTAACAAGGAAGGAAGTGAGCCAACTATCAGAGCTCCATAAGGGTGCAATGAAAAGACCAGTACCCAGGAAGTACAGCCAGATGCCCATACCTGAAGCACCACCCAGCCAGCTAAAGTGCACTCTCAATGGCAGGGTAATAACAACAGAGCAGACCCACCAAGGCTGGAGACTGAACAATACTGGAAAGGCACATGGACCCATGCCTACTGGCTAAAGAAACTCATGGAGTGACTCACTGCCAGTCACTCCATGAGTGACTGGCAGCCCAAATGAACCAGCTGCTACAAAATGGAAAAGTCCCATCCAACTACCGACCAATAACCTGTCTGTCCACAACCTGGAAGCTCATGTCAGGCATCATAGCTCAGTTGGATAAATGAGTAAATAGCAGAGGAGCCAAACACCAACTCCTTGTAGACCACACAGTTGCCCGAGACTGCAAAACCCGACACACCAACCTGTGCACGGCTTGGATTGATTACAAGAAAGCTTATGACTCAATGCCACACACTTGGATCATTGAATGCTTAGAGATGTACAATATCAACAGGACCCTGAGAGCCTTCATTGCAAACTCGATGGGGCTGTGGAAAACCACCCTTGAAGCCAACTGCAAACCACTTGCACAAGTGTCCATCAAATGTGGCATATACCAAGGAGATGCTCTGTCCCTGTTGCTGTTCTGCATCGGCCTGAACCCCCTCAGCCAAATCATCAACAAGACTGGCTACGGACACCGACTAAAGAATGGAGCCAACATCAGTCACCTCCTCTACATGGATGACATCAAGCTGTACGCCAAGAGTGAGCGAGACATCGACTCACTGATCCACACCACCAAGATATAAAGCACGGACATTGGGATGTCATTCGGACTAGAGAAGTGTGGTCGGATGGTCACAAAGAGAGGGAAGGTCATCTGCACAGAAGGGGTCTCACTACCAGAAGGAACAATAGCAGACATAGAGGACAGTTACAAGTACCTGGGAATACCACAAGCAAATGGCAACCTCCATGAGGTCACAAGGAAAACAGCCACAGCCAAATACCTCCAACGAATAAGGCAAGTCCTGAGAAGCCAGCTCAATGGCAAGAACAAGATCCAGGCAATAAACAGCTATGCCTTGCCAGTAATCAGATACCCTGCAGGAATAATTAGCCGGCCAAAGGAGGAGATACAGGCCACAGATGTTAAGACTCAAAAACTACTAACAATGCATGGAGGGTTCCACCCCAAATCCAGCACCCTGAGACTGTACACGAGCCGCAAGGAAGGAGGCAGATGACTAGTGAGTGTGAGAACCACTGTCCAGGACGAAACATCCAAGATCCATAGATACATCAGGGACAAAGCCTCATCAGACAATATGCTCAGTGAATGTCTCAGGCAATGGGGAACAGAAGTTGAGGTGCTGGAGGTACCATCATGGGAGGAAAAACCCCTACATGGGATGTACCACCGGCAAATAACTGAAGTGGCTGATATCAGAAAGTCCTACCAATGGCTGGAAAAAGCTGGACTCAAGGACAGCACAGAGGCCCTCATCCTGGCCGCCCAGGAACAGGCCATAAACACCAGAGCAATAGAGGCCCAGATCTACCACACCAGACAAGACCCAAGGTGTAGGTTGTGCAAGGAGGCCCCTGAGACAGTCCAGCACATAACAACAGGGTGCAAGATACTGGCAGGGAAAGAGTACATGGAACGACATAACCAAGTGGCAGGCATAGTGTACAGAAACATCTGTGCAGAATATGGACTGGAAGATCAAAGTGGGGAACACCCCCAAAGGTGGTGGAGAATGGCCGAGCTAAGATCCTGTGGGACTTCCAGATCCAGACAGACAAAATGGTAAGGTCGAACCAACCGGACATTGTCGTAGTGGATAAACAACAGAGGAAAGCCGTTGTGGTGGATGTAGCAATACCGAGTGACTGCAACATCAGGAAAAAGGAGCACGAGAAACTGGAGAAATACCAGGGCCTCAGGGAGGAACTGGAGAGGGCCTGGAAGGTGAAGACCACAGTGGTGCCTGTGGTCATCGGGGCCCTCGGGGCCCCAAACTGGAGCAGTGGCTACAACAGATCCCAGGAACAACATCAGACATCTCAGTCCAGAAATGTGCAGTTCTAGGCACAGCAAAGATACTGCAGAACCCTCAAGCTCCCAGGCCTCTGGTAGAGGACCCGAGCTCAGAGGATAAGAACCACCCACGGTGGGTGAGAAGGGAATTTTTTTTTTTTTTATTATGGCGGACGTAGTGATGGTCCAGCCTATGTTAGACTGTTTCTTTACACTGCTCAAGTGTTAATTGGATTTTAATTTCTATGTAAGATAAAATGACAACCAGCCTTTATGTTATTACTGGAACCTACATTAGAAGAGGAGGCCATGCTAAGTAGAGCTATCAGCAATCTGGCAATCTTAGACCACCTCGGTGCAAACCGCATTAAACAATCAAGGCAACACTCCAGGTATGTTTTTGATGAAGGAATAACATATTAATGTGGTGTAAAGCTAAAAAAAGTCACATGATTTTGCTCCTTTAAAGATCAAATGGCACATATGGAACAGATGACAGTGGATACAAAATGATTGTCTCAGGAGAATGTAACTGAGCAGAGACAGACAGTGAAATGAAATGTTACCCAGGCAAAGTGGTAAAAAGCTGAAAGAGAAGTTTTGTACCACAGCAACTCTCAAATGAGATACTAGAAAGAATAGGAGTAAAAGCCTATTGACCAGACTGTGCAAAGGTCTCCTATGTTGTTTAATTCAAGCTTAAGTTATGCACAGGCAGAGATAAAAATAAAACCTTGAGGACTTTATTTTTAAAGGGTTAAAGTAGGGGACTGTCCAGCTCATTTTGCAGATTTGGCCATTAATAATGACAAGCTACAGCAATAGATATAATTAATGATTTTCAGACATTTCTATGGTACAGAAAGTCTTTATTTTGAGACAAAAGTAGTCCATACCATTTAGAATAAAACAAATAAATAAAGTCAAGTCTAGGTCACATTTTGAAATAACTCCAAGCCACCACATTTAAGAAAATTTGTAATATACTGACACAAATCTAATAATACTTTTGTATGCTGTTAATTTCTTTGATAGACATTAATCGGTAGTAATTGTTTAGTATTTGTATTATTAATCATACAAATAATGACCCAATAGTCCTAGAATGAACCAAGAATGATTGTTTGTTCATTCATTTATTATGTGCATTTTTCCTGACAATATTAAAGACAAGATAACAGACTGCTGTCTGCAAGCTGAGATGAGTCAGCCATAACAGTCCGCTCAAGCCACTGTCTGGTGCAGTGATTTTAACAAATTTTAGATTTTCCACATTGGGTCAAAATCATTCTCTACAGACTCAAACTAATACTCACCAGAAGTGAGTTTGTGCACCTATTGTTTTGTATCCTGTGATTATTTGTGTCTCTCCTCTGAAAATTATAATTCAAAGTGGCCTGGAAACCTGCACCATTTACTTTCATAGCAACCAAAGGCCAGTTTTAGAGGGCGAGGAGCAGACATTTGATTTCAGCTGAATTTTGCTAGTAGCAAAAATAATGTAGCTGGTTGAAGTGGAATTGTGCTCCAACAGTGACAGCTGTCTGTGAGTAAGAGCTCAAGCCATTCTTGGTGATGACAATGTTCGTCCTAAACGAGAGAGGAAGAGGTCAGGCCAGCTGTGGCAAATGTTCTGGCACATCCTTCTGCATTAGAGATTATTGTTAGAGATGAGAACCAGGTGGACTCCTAGCGATCCTAGCGATCAGATAATGCAGGTACTTTTGGTGTGACAGACCTGTAACTCCATCCATCCATGTGCTAGTGCCCATCTCCAGCTAACATTCCGGGCGAGAGGAGGGGTCACCTGGAAAGGTCACAGAAAACAGACACGCACACACACCTATGGTGTGAATATGTGACACCTGATAGTCATGTTTTTGGACTGTGGGAAGAAGCAGGAGAACCCACGCATGCACATGGAGAACATACAAACTCCTTGCAGAAAGACCCTGGGCTGAGAATCGAACCCAGGATCTTCTTGCTGCAAGGCAACAGTTCTACCAACTGTGCCACTATGCAGCCCACGACCTGTAACTCCTGTTTGAAAAAGTGCCACAGCATGAGAAGCAAACAGGGCTGGAAGCACATGTAAATTCAGAACCCTGCAAAATGTTTTCTACAAACTGTGAAGGAGGCTGGTAAGCCTCACAATGCTGCTGCTCATTTCCTGAATCTCATTGGAGTAGCACATGGACTCTGATTGTTGTACTGAACAGTTTTAATATGATTGAAATCAAGTCAGTAACTTAAAAAAAAGAAATACACTTGGTGTTTATTGTTTATGGTTGAAAGTGAAAAAGAATAAATTTGAATAGAATTGTGACTATAAAAATACATTTAACAAAATGTTGCTAAATATGCTAAATTAATTATTGGTGTTGAATTTTACTATAAAATATTTCCTATTTATTATGCTTTTGGAATAACTGGTTTAAAGGAGTTGAAATCTGTTTATTTGACAATGTATTTATCTTGTTAAATTTTAGAATGTAATAGATGTGTTTCTGTTTCTTTTGAGGTTTTTCACCTATGTGGCTGAAAGGCTAAATCACTATGGTGACCATCATACATAAATAAAGCTGGATCAGCTAAATTGAAGGCTCTTTGAATGAAATCCAGTTAAAAGTTTCATTGTACAGAATATCGCTTTCAAGAGGGAAAGGTACAGTAAAGCAAACCTGACAAAACTTGACAGCAGGACAAGTTATGATTTTACTGTGGTTCTCTCTTCTGTCATGCAGATAGTAGTGGAAACAATAATGGGCAATATTCTTGAGAAATGCTTTATGTTCTTTCTGTCAAAAGTCAGACTTTGATTAAATCTTTCAAATATGTCTTGAGCAATAGCTCTCCAAGGTTTTTGAAGTTTTATGAATGTTTTTCTTTAATTTTTGGTCCAGAGATTACACTTCATAGTTTCAGAGTACAATTTCATGGTTGTTTTAGCTACCTAACTTTGCTCAGACATAAAAAGACTTCCAGTTGTGGCGTATGTGTCTACAACAACACCTTACAGGATCTTTAGCCCCTTTCTCATGTGTGGGCTTGTCGGGGATTTACACAGTGTAACCAGAGACACATCGAATGGTTTAAAAAAGATTAATAATTTATTAAAAAGAGTATTTCAAAAAATCAGGTAGCAACACCAAGATTCAAGCACTCCAGCAGTAGCTCCAAAGGAAACTGGTATCTCAAAATAAAAAGTAATCAATCTGCTGCATATTAACCAAAACATAGCACACTGACAAATAAAGTTAACTGTGTGCAATGCAAATAATTAACTAAGACATCAGTCAAATAAAAATAATTTCAATTGCAAGTGAAAATCCGAACTGTGAAGTCATTTTTATTATGTTCACTGATTTTAAGAATGAAAAATAGAAAATAAAAAAGAGATACCATTCATCATTAGCTCTGGTGTGTGACAGCAGGAACAGCTGTCACAGACCTACAGATAAAACAGTGCTTTAAGTGGGATTGTTTGCAATGGTACAGAGTAGCACTGCTTCTAAATATTACCCTTCAGCATATTGGGTCTTATTTCCAGTGTTCATCCATACTGGGACTTTTTCTAGTGTTAAGTCAGTCTGCTTTCCCATCAAAATGCTCCACTTTTTGTTGGTTGCAAAAAAAGGGGAAAAAGGAACATGCATGCTTGGTCTAATCCTGTAACTGATGCCCTTTTCTCACACACAGTAGGACTGAAGTCAGGAACAGAAAAACCTCACAGGCACAAAATGGACCAAAGAAGAATCAAAGAATGAAAACAGAGAATCCGGTGCCGAATGGTGGAAAATGAAGAGCTTGAGTGGCTGATCAGTTGTATCACATGGAGGTGATGCGGCAGCGCAGGTGAATGACTTAAGGATTGCTGGGCATGAGTGCAATAAAAACAAGACGCAATATAATAATCTGAGAGGAACTAAAGATGACATAATAAACCAAGAAAGGCTAACACTAAGAAAAGAAAACCAAATAGAACCACAAAAAGGACAGAATTCAAGAATAAATTAATGTCAGAAGAAAGAGTTGTTCTGGAGAGTATAATTTATTCAGCTGTACATCTCACCCACCCCTATCCCTACACTTTTCCCCATTGCACATATGCAGCTTTATTTGAAGCAGATCATGATGTTTCACGAATGATGAGAAACATCATTTGTTCCAAATTAAAAGAGAGAAAGAGGGAGATTGGGGCAACCCTCAGAATTATGTTTAGCATAATTATGTTTGATTGGGATTCTGCCAGTGATTATTAAAGTTTTTTTCTCCCCCTCTGGTTTTAAAATAATTTTATGTTTGAATCTCTCCACATGCACATTGACTCTTCTCTCTAATCAGTGATAGTATCATCCAGTTCTCAGCATGGTCCTCATTTATTCTTGATTGTTTGCTTCTTATTTGTTGTTGTGTTATACCAATAGAGAAGTATTGATTTATGCATGTAGATGGTTTGAGGCTTAACCTTTCAGCGTTACATATTTCATATTCCTAAAGTAGTCCAAGAATTTAATCCTGATTGATGTAATTTTTGTTTTATGTGTTTGACTTTTGTTTGTGAACATTGCAGAAGATCGACATGAAATGTTATTTTACTACAATGTTCAAGAGATTTTGAAGCATTTTGAGACCTGGAAGAATTTTCAAGTGTCTTGTGTTAAGAAGGGTTTTAACAAGCGCACCAAAGGTCACACAATGTGGGTGAAAACACAGAGAACAGAATGTGTTTGAGCAGGTGTCTAAGAGGACTGTATCTCCATATACTGAGCCTTTTTCTTTTACGGACTGAGTTTCTCTTTAGTTCCTCATCTCATACTTGTGTGAAAGCAGGATGTGATGCAGTTTGCAGTGTATAAAAAGCTGTGTGCAACTCATTTTGTGGCTCTGCTTTACTATCTAGTTCAGTAACAGAGTCCTGGAATGCTATTTGAATAAAGCCTTTAAAAGACAAGGATCGATCCTTCTCAATTCACTGAACAGTTTATCTAGCCTTTTAAAAAGAATTTTCACAACATTAGATAGGGCTCTATTGTGTTCAGGTCCTGTGTCGAATATACCATGTTTTGGTCAATTTCTGAAGTAACAGGTTGATGCCAGTCAGATAGAGGCTAGGACTTTCTTATTGCAGAAAAATGATGGGGGAGTTTAGTGTCCAGTCAGCTTCTTCTTAGAAAAGAAAAACAAAAGAGTTAAGTTCTTCAGGTTACAGAAAGGTGAAAGCAATGAAGGAGTCAAGAGTCTGATGGCAGGAGACAAAGGAACAGGGACTTTGAAAGGCACCAGCAACAAAGAGCAGGAACCCAGGAAGGTGATAAGGGGCAAAAAGCTGTGCAATAATCTTGATTATTGGTCTAATTTAACATATTAACCAAGCAACATACAATCAGTGTCACACAGTGGACCCGGTTATCAGTAAGGGTGTTATGATTTTCAGTGTCTCTGTAACTGATGTTGTCATTTTGCTGAAGCATTGAAAGCACAATCAAAATGAACTCACTTAGCCAGAAAGCTACTGTGAAACTTTTGGGTGTCAGATACTGTGATTCCCCTTTGTAGAAAAATCCACAGACACGATTGAGCTCTTTCTCAATGTTGAACATTTAATTTCTTTTAAAGCTTCTCAACCAGCCATCACCGAACCTCGCCCTCCCCAAAACTTCTTCTCAATCAGTTCATAGTTCATCCCCCAGATGAACTATGAAAAGTTCATCTGGGGGGGGGAACTTTTCATCGTAAAATATTCCCTTACAAAATAAAATTATCACTCTTACACTACTATCACAAAACGCTCTTTCACAGACAACACAGCAGAAACACTTAATCAAATCTACTCTTCTTCCTTGCCTTTAAGCTGTACTGACATAGATGAGTTAGCATGCTGGGTCCAAACTGATGGGCACACTTTGGCAGGCCCCAGTTAAGTTTCTTCGGGAATTTTCTAGTTGATTCTATTGCCCCCATTAAAGTAAAGGTCATGTCTGGTAGGAACAAATTCTCCTGGAGAAAAACACAAACAGATCTGCAAGACAACTTTGCTGTAGGACCAAATGTAAATAACATATTCTTCTTTATTATGAGATCCATAAAGAAAGACTGCATAACTATCACTCAACACTAAAACATTCAAGGGAAATATTCTTTGCAGACATCATAAGCAAAAACATTAATAATGCTGGAGCTTTATTTGCAATGGCTGACAGGCTCACAAACCCTCTCGTTACATTACCACCTGAATTTTAATCAAACACAGCCTGCAGCAAATTGGCCAGCTTTTTTGAAGAGAAAATAATAATTAAAAAAATCAGAAGTTTAATCTGCACATCCACACCAAGTCCAGGACCAATGCTATGCCCAAACATAACAAATGCAGGAAAATAACCCAATTTCAGCTACTTAGATATAGCATTCTAGAAGAAATTATAAATCAACTGAGCTCAAGTTCCTGATGTCTGGATGTCCTACCCACAACTTTCTTTTAAAAAAGTTCTGCCTGTCAATACAAATGATCTGATCCAAATAGTAACTCATCACTTTCATCAGGTGTTTTCCCTCAGGCTTTGAAAACAGCAGTTATCAAACCACTGATAATAAAGAACAATCTGGACAGATCAGTACTGCAGAATTACAGGCCGACCTCTGACCTGCATTCATCAGAAAAGTTATTGAAAAAACTGTTTCAGCAGTTAAATTGCTTCCTAATTGTAACCAACAGCTTTGATGTCTTCCAGTCAGGTTTTTGTGCTCACCATAGCACAGATCCTGCCCTTGTAAAGGTATTCCATGAAATTCATACAAACATGGACTGTGTTGGAACTGCAGTGCTGGTTCTGTTGGACCTTGGTGCAGGTGTGACAATGTTGAACATGACATTTTACTGAAACAATTGGAGAACTGGGTAGGACTCTCCAGCCCAGATCTCAACTGGTTTGAATCTTACACAAAGAACAGGGATTTCTTCCTTTAATTAGGAAACTTCTCATAGTAGTAGACAGAAGTCACATCTGGGGTACCCCAAGGCTCTATCCTAGGATGTCTCTTATGAATGTATATTTATATGTAGTACACATTCATACACTTAAAATGTACTTAGGCAAATGTAAATATGTGTGAAATACACACACAAAATATTTTTCTCTGGTGTTATCATGATCATTTTATTAAAAATTAAGAATTTTTTTATGAAGCAAAATGTAATTGTTCTGGTAACTGTAATGGCTGATTACATCTTTCACCCTGAAGGCTGCAATGAAGAAAAGGGGAGCTCAAAATCCAGAACCTTATCCATATTTGTAACCTATTACTAATTTTTACTATAATGATCAAGCCTTTGTATGACTATACATTGTAAATTTGCCCTGGTGACATCTATGGCAATCACTTACCATTTTGAATTTAAGTAGGTAACCATCAATCAATTCTATTAAGCCAAGAGGACTGTATATCTATAATGTCAATACTAAATATATATCTTATCTTAAATATTATTTTCTTCTATCTTATTGTTTATCTTACTGAGAGCTTTTGGTCAACTTTATGTTTGGAATTTTAGAGGTTGTTAGATCACAGAGATGTCATTGACCATTTATTTGTGGCCTCCACAATACAACTCTTCATGCTGCACACTGTGAGAAGCAGGAGGGGACTGGAGCAATCAAAGCTCCCTTTCATTTCAGCTTCAAACTGAGGCTTATATCAAGCCTCCATCACTGTGTTCCTCCACCAAGAAATTGTACAGCTTGTTACAGTTATTTCTGTCTGGTGGGCTCTACTTTGTTCTCTTGATTTCTGTTCTAACTTTGATATTTGCCCACTACTGAAACAGTGTTGATGTCATGCAGTGAACTGAAAAGGAAATATAATAATAATAAAAATAAATAAATAAAAACTTCACCTCTTAAGTAAATTATTCTGGACTTGAATGAATAGTGAAGACCTTTTGCAAAGTAAAGAGCATATAGTCAAACATTTTAGCTTCCTCCAAAGTAAGACAAGTCAATGCTATTTTGATTACAGTTGCTTCATAAAATCATAAAATAAATCATTTGATATTGCAAAGTCATAATCAATACCCCAATTTGCACAGTGAGTCTGGTCTTTACAGAAGAACACAATGTTGCATTGTCTGATCCTCTGGGTATGAGGTTGTTTTTCTTGGAACTGTAAATGTGTGCTATTCTAAACTAAAATCTATTTTTATTGCTAAAAGTATTTTAAAACATCTATCCAACCACTCTTTTAAAAGAACTATCCTTAGTGTCTTACTCAGAAAGTTTGGCTTTATCAACTTGTCAACTCAGTCAGAGCAGGCAACTGTAGATTAATACTTCCCATAACTTTATCTAGCGCCATCTGTGGGCGGGCCACATGACTATCACATTTCATACAAGTCATTCATACAGACCTTGTGTAAAACAAAAGACATAATGGAATCAAGATATTCTGTACTTCTGTAACATTGTGTTCTTGTAAAGATGACCCTGGTCTTTTACGTCACCATTGAACCATCTTTGCATCATAGCTGTTATTTGACAGAGAAGCAGCTGATCATAGGAAACTATTTTAAATCTTTGTAAAGTTGTAGTTTTCTCCTATCAATATCCAGTTGTGTTAAATATGCACATCAGAATAAGATGCAGGATTTTGTTGAACATACCAGAAGCTTAACAAATAATATTGTGACAGCAGAACAGAAGGAGCTTAAATTGAAACCTTGACATGTCAAGATCAGTCTAGTTATACATGTTTGAGTTTGAATGAGTGTATTTATGTTTAATACTTTCTATAAAACATTAGAATTAAGAAGGCAGTTTTTACCTGAGGAACTTGAATTGATCCTGGCTCATCTGAAGATGGTAAATAATATTTTTTGCAGTAAACAACCTTTGGCACAAACAGCTTTGTCCACACAGATGAATGCTAACATTGATTTATTTTTTGTGTTAAATGCTGCAGTGAAAGTATAATTTTGCCCTGACAATCAAAACTGTAAATTTATATGAGTGTGTCTTCCTGTCTTTAAACTAAGACAGGAAAAACTCAAATGCTACTGTCCCTAATAAAAGACGTAGTGTGTGTGTGTGTGTGTGTGTGTGTGAATGTTTATTTATTTTATTTATTTTTCTATTACTCCAGCTGCTGGCTGGGGGGTGGACCAGAAGAGGGTGGGGGGAAATGTTAACAATTCAAGTCCTTCTTGGTGCAGTAACTTACTGTCATGTACATTACCTTGTTCATATTGTCAGCATTGTTTTCAACTGAAAGTTTATTTTGAAATTCATCAGTATCTCTGATTGATCTTTTCTATTTGCGACTTATTCAAAACCCACAGAATACACATTCTAAATAAAAATATTTTAAGAAATCTTCTTATTTATTAAAAAGATTTAATAAATACATATTTTTTTTATTAAAAAAAGGTCAATTTGACACTTTCAAATTGACCTTGGTTGAAAATCTTTTCTTAGTCAAACAAAATGTTTCTCTTTTGTACTTCTGAAAGTAGCAACAATTTCTGTTGGCATAAATTTATTACAAATTTTGTCTTATACAGAAAACTTTAAAAGTTTTTAAAAACCCAATCAAACAAACAAAATAAGCCAATGATCTGAGAGCCATTGAAAAGTGCAATTTAACGATGGAGCAGAAAGCTAATGAGGCATAATAAAATCTGTTGGAAGTCACCTTTTGTTTTTAAGAATACCTTATCTTCAAATGTGGCATAAGTTAAGCTAAATTTTAGCTTAGAGTTTTCAAGTGGGGAACAACAAAAGTGAAATAGTATGTTTCATAATTTATTTTTGTATTTAGGAACAGCATGAAGAAAATGTATTTAATCTACTCACAATTCTCTTTTCAGTTGGTTATATTAATCCAGAGCACATGTGATTATTTTTTTGATTAGAAAAGTGGAAGAAAACCAAAAAGTATTGAGACAACCTTTCAATGCAATAAAAAAAGGATTTAAACAGAACAGGGGAGCTACACTCACCGGCCACATTATTAGGTTAACCTGTTCAACTGCTCATTAACACAAATGTTGAATTAGTCAATCAAATGGCAGCAAACAGATGCATTTAAGCATGTAGACATGGCCAAGATGATCTGCTGCAATTCAAACAGAGTATCAGAACGAGGAAGAAAGGTGATTTAAGTGACTTTGAACGTGACATGGTTGATGGTTGGTTGGTCTGAGTATTTCAGAAACCGCTGATCTACTGGGATTTTCACACAAAACCATCTGCAGGGTTTACAGAGAATGGTTAGAAAAGGAGAAAATATCCAGTTAGTAGCAGTTCTGTGGACGCAAATGACTTGTTTTCCTTGCAGGGTTCTGGAGGCAGGCCTTCAGCAGGTGTTAGGTTTTGCCCTGATTGGTGCTCTGCTGCTTTAAAGCTGCCATGCATGCAGCAGACAGGAGCCTTTCCCCTCTCCCTCCTCAGAACTCCATTTGGTTTGGTTTGTATCTTATGGTTGGGTTTTGTTAGATTTCTTTTGCATTTGCTTAATGCAAAAGGGTTTGCATTAATCTATTTTGGTTTCACATTTCAAATATTCCTTTTTCAGATTTTATTTCTCTAGTATAATTTAAGAAATTCAATTTTTACTAATTCAGAAAATCCTAGTGTGGTCTCCTTTAATGTTGCCTCACCAAAAAAGCCTGGTGGACGTAACATTGGCTTTTTCTTCTTTTGCTCTTTTCTTTGCTTTGTATTGTCCTGTTGCTGAAAATGTAGGTAAATAAAATGACCTTACCTTCTCCCATTTCTCTGTGATATATAATGTATCCTCTCCCTCCAGCTTTTATAACTCCTTGTACATTTTGGATGTTGATTTGTTAATGGAGGTTGATTGATATGACTTTAGGATAAAAAAAGAACAAACAAACAACAAAAGTTGTTTTTGGTTCATGTTTGTTTTTTTCTAAATAGTGCTAGATTTGCAAAGAACAAAAAAATTCTTTGTTATCAAGATCATATTTTTGCAAATACATTTGACAGACATACAAAATATGCACAAAGATTTTTTTTATTTTTTTGCCAGTTGTCCAGATTGTCCAGTTTTAAATGAGGTAATTAATAAACAAAACATAAGTTTTAAAAGTCTCTTTTAGATTATTAAGGCTAACACTAACAGGGACAAATAATTATCTTTATATTTTCATTTTGTACATTTAAACAATGTTCCAGTGAACAAATATTAATAGATATTTGCCACCTATTCACCACTGTAATAATCTTTGTTACTTTGGACATTTCTAAGAATCTGACAATGAAGAACCATTGCCATACCTGAGCAAGGAGCACAAATATCAGAGGGAAATCAGCTCATATTCATAATGTCACAATAATAGCATCTGTTATTACTTATAATACCGAGACTCTGAAAATGAATCCCGTGTGGATAATTGACACTTTAATTTCTGTTTGAAACATGTGCAGCCATCTGTATTATTGATATCAAATGGAATGCGAACTGTAAATATAACGTGATATTAAGTTTCTCTCAGACTTTTAATTTATATTGAATAATTGATATGTGACGCATTCAGATTAATATCGACCCTGTTTACATGATCAGTTGAACCCGAAAGAGCTTGGAGGCAAAACCTTTATTTTACGTTGTTATCTGGTTTGATGGAAAAAGCAAAGCACTAAACCGATTGTAAGTTTGTACGCACGCGCGTTCTTCTCATATTTGTGACTCATCTAAAAATCGGCTGTACAGAAAACATGATTTCATAAAAGCTTTGATTATCCAGTGGTTCTCTCCAGGCTGCAAGGATGAACCTGACATTCACCCAGACTGCAACACATTAACACACTCACACACAGTCCATATTCAGTAAAACTATGTCTGTATGAGGAACATTTGAGCGTTTTGTTGTTGGCATTTTGAAGCATTTTTCGGATTAAGTGTTTTTCTTTGGCCTTTTTCTCTCCTCCCACAGTCAAAGGTTTACGGTAGAACTGAATACCGGCCACATATAGAGACTGACATTTTTCTTAAAAATCGACCGGAGCACTTACTGTTTGCTGCTGCTGATGACAACAACAACAACAACAACAAATAATAATAATAATAATAATAATAATAATAATAATAATAATAATAATAATAATAATAATATAAAAAGTCGTTAATGTGAACTTTAGAAAGCCTAATTCTGGTTTTAAAAGCTTTGTGTTTGCGTCAGCCCGGACCAGTCTATCCAGCTGCAGACCCAGTTCCGGCGCGTCTCCCTGGAGCTCCCTGTTGCTTTAAGCGGTGCGTCCTGCCGTCCAACAGGAGGCGTGTCTCCCCTGCAGTCGGAGCTCAACGTTGCCAGCTGCAACTGGGATCCGGTTCCTCCGTAGGAACAAGTCAACTTCTTTGTGCTGCTATGGTGACTTCTCTGCGCCAGCTGTGTCTAAGGTAAGCCCGTTCTTTCCTTTCTACTTCCCTTCTCTTTTTTTAACTTTACATCTGTTTGCATCCCGAGGAGATTTGTTCGGCACTTGTTTGGTTTCCCATCCCTCACGGATTACACCTGATTAGAAAACAACTCTTTTCGTTTTCTAATCAGCAAATAGAAACCTTTCCACATGACCTCCCGGACGGAGCGCAGAGCTCTCCGGGTTTCAACTTCGTGTGCGGTCCCGTTTAAGTGTCAGAGTTAAAGTAGAAACTTCTCTACAGAAAGACACGCTTTCTGGACTCCTTCTGCTCCTCGGACTCTAAAGGTTACACAGATGACACAGTTTGATGAGAACTGTATTTGCATCCAAAGAAAACGTTAAATGAACTTAGTACAGCGCAGATGTTTGGATTGAGGAAAGAGGCCAGTTCCATGTGGCAGCATGCACAAAGAAAACATCTGTCTCCCTTTTAAATATGTTTTTTTTTCCAACTCATGTCAGCTGCAGAAAGCTTTTAGCCATTATTAAAATCATCCATGTTCCTTTTCGACTTCGCTCCATCTCTGCTTTCCCGTAGTGCTGGTTAAACTGCTTTAAATGACTGATTTGATAAAAGGTAACAATTTATGTCGTCACAATAAACTCTAATATTCAACCTTTGAAAATATCTAAATGTGTAGAGAAATAAAAGTTCCTCCGTGTAACGTACGAGATTTAGTGGTTCATTGTATTTGGGCCCCCTTTAATGGCATTAAAAGGCATATTTCACTTTCGGCCTGTGCTTCATATTTGCTTTGTTCATTTTAAGTTTGAAAATTATATTTTAGGATCAGGCTGGGAGGTAATTGGGTGTTGGCCATCCTACATGGTTATTCGTATTGATGCAGACAGTGTGGAGAAGCAGCTCATTATTAATATATTCTGTTCTGCGTCTCAGTTAGTAACGAATCTAAATTGACAGAAGGAGATGATAGAACAAAGAAGAAACAGGCTGAAAGTGTTCATTTTGTCATTAAAACAGAAACTAATCGCTGATCGTGAGGATGGAACAGAGGGTCGCTGTCCGTGGTGCTGAAAACAATTTTGAGCTTCACTGTAGTCCATCTTATTGATCACAATTCCTGTTTGTGTATTAAAGCACTGCATCTCTTACTATAGTGCTGAAAACTATACCCTAGCATATTTCGTTTCAATCAAATCAGATTATCTTTGAATTGTTGTTGAAGATGCGTGACAATTTTCATTAAACGCCAGTCGCCTTCCTTTACTTTTTTCCCTTAGCTTTATATTATAAATGCATTTAATTAACAAAAAAGAAAATTCAAGAAAACTCAAACAAACTTTTTTCAGAAAAAACTCAGAGACAAATTACATGCTTATATCTGAAGGCCAAACATTTATTTTATTGAACCAAATTATTCTTGTTTTAGTAATTGGAAAATAAATTGGAAACATCAGAACCGAACTTGAAAAATATTTCAGAGTCCGCCAATGAATAAAAGATTAAAAGTTAGTCTTCACTGTTCGTTTGTATCTGACTAAAATAATCTAAAATAATATAAAAGAAAGAAGATTAGTGCTGAAATACCTCTTCATCATTCTGAGCCGAACAGAACCAGGTTGAGTCCGTACGCCTCAGTGACACCGATCAAACAGAGACTATCACTCCAAAGCCATCAATTTATTGCTTTTTTAAGGTGCGCAGAGCGGCGCTCCGCTGCCGGCAACAGCGAGTGAAGCCGGGAGAGAATCTGAGAGGCTGGGTGGCCGGGATACAGGATCAGAGGGAAGACAGGAAGGAAGTGGAGAGACAGGAGTTGAGGGCAGGCATGTCAGTTTCAGCAGGGAATGCAGAGAAAAAGCACGCAGTGTGACCAGCTGTAATCGAGAAACATGCCCGGTCCGTCCTGTGCGCTCTCACTCCACTAGTGTTGGCACGACGTCAGCTTTCTGTGCGGCAGTGCAGCAGGAAGAGCTCGGACTGGATCAGCGCCCTCTCATCCTCTATCTCTGCCTTTTTCTTTCAGCAAATGGATCTGTTGAAGCCCTGCCCTGCCTGACATGGATGCCCCGCCACCACCCCCACCATCATCTTCCTCAGCTGAGTCCGAGGGCTGTTTCTTCTTGGCGCAGTGAGCCGGACACGCACTGATCCCTTTTTCTTTTTCTTTTTTTCCGCCAAATGGATGTGAAAAAGCCGTTGTTCAGCCCGTAGACCATGCCGTGATCCTGCTCCAATCCGAATAAATGTTAAAGGCGTGACAGATATAAAGTCTGGGGAATTGACCAATTCGTGGAATACAATCCTGTGCAGCACACAAGCACCATGAAGATTACCTCCTTCCTGATATTTAAAGCGAGATTCAGGCACACCATGAGGCTGCTGCTGCTGTTGCACTGTGTGGGCTGCGCTCATGGGATGCCACACGTCCTGAGATTTGGTGAGCTACTTCTAATTTCTCCTCTGTGCCTCTGAAAGTTTCACTGTGTGTTTTCATGCTCAGACGTGTTGCTCCTCTCCAGATCTGCTCACTCTTTCTCCTTCTCTCACTTCTGAAAACTAGTTGGAGTGTGTGCAGGGGGCACTGACTGAAGCGTAGCAGCATCTGTAATTGGAACATTGTGCAGTCAGAAAGTTGTCACATTGGAGAGGTGCTGGATTAAGACATGAATATATGGTTAATCAAAAAGCTTTGAAAAGCTTCACAATTTGTGACTTGCTAATAATGTAAGAGGTGTTTGTTGGTTTAATAAATTTTAAATGTTCTGGTGATGTATGGATTATGGATGTTTGTGTATTAAGGGGATTTTAAGAGTATTGGTGCTTTGAAGTGTGTACTCCTTGCTTAGCCATGTTGCAGTATGTAAGAAGATTAATATTTTTATTTTTAATTCTTCAACTTAGTGTTTTGTCATGTAGACATATGTCAGCACTTTCACAGTGACCCCTGCCTCACTGAAATGAGAGAATGTTTGGATAAAAGGGTCAGAGTCTCAGTCTGGATGAAAGGAATTCATGTTGATGTTGTAATTTTTTATTGACAATATATTAGGCCATATGCAATACAGCTGCTCTATTTGTTTAGATGTAGAAGCTGGAAACGTGTTTTTATTTTTATTTATTATGTTTACTCTAAACATTTCATGGTAGATACTTGTTTGATAACAGAGATCAGTCACACAGAAAAGATAAACAGGAAAAAACAACAAGCAACAACTGTTACGCAAATACAGAATTATACTAAAGAAAACTGAAACTGATATAAATATTAACATGTGATGCACACCAGTGCATTTCAACAGGTTTTGACTGTCATTTGGTCTACAGATGAAAGTGGATGTGAGAGAAGTTTGGTTGATGCTACCTGAGATCTGGTGAACCTCACTGTTGTCTCTTTGTTTCACTGACAGTTTCTGAATTTCCAGGGATTCAGTTCATGTCTATTTCAGGAAATATGGAGTCTGGAAAAAATGAAAATAAAAATACCATCATAACATTTCATTCATCATTGCATTTTTACACACACTCAGCTTTAACACTGGATTTATGTGGTTTCTTTTTGAACTACTGACTGCTTACATGTTGGTGAATCTAAGATACAACTGGCAAGCCTTTGTTTTTGTTTAAGTTTTGATTATGGAATGCCACATTTCTTCTGATATCGACATTGACTGACGATTCAAGAAATAACAGGTTCAGTAAGATAGACGTTAGCATCTGAATATAGAGGACAAGACCAAACCTTTAGATTTGTGAATGGAAATACAGAACCCAAAACACTGAAGTTTAATACAAGTGTTGCTAGCAGACTAAAATATTTCAAAAAGATGAGACAAAAATAATCAGTCGCACAGGTATGCAAGCCTCTGGGATTATCAGATAATTACAGTCAGATGTTTTCTGACAGATGTGATTTGGCATCTGCTTTAATTTTATAGAACAAAGATTCATCAGTCTTCATCTTTCCAGATTTAAGTAACTCTGCATTTCCTGCCAGCAGCTGCCGGAGCGCTGCTGGCAGCATCTAACCACATCGCTTGATGACATCATCATGCACTGTTGACATCCCTCAGGTTATGTACTTAAGACAAGACAGAGACACAAGCTGAGAACATGACTGACTCAGTTTTTATGTGTGAACAGAAAACAATTCTGTTCACACATAAAAATAGAATTTATGTGTGAACATAAAATCACACATAAATTCATCAACATGGCAAATATGATATTTAGAGAGAATTTCTGTCCATATCATACATTAACTTTCAGATCAGTTAAATTTAGTTTTTTATTTAACCACATGGAAAATTTGTTTAATAGCAGCAGTGAAAGAAAGTCAAGACAGAATCCACACATCCATACAAATACCACACTAAGTGGCAATGAATGAAACATTCCAATTTTGTACTGATCTCATTTAAAACTCTTCTTAAAAATGTGAAATGATTGTGCAATTATGACATCAGTTGTGATAGATCTGTTTCTCTTTTGTTTCTGGCTGTGTCAGTATGCCTCATTAAATGATTTAGTAGATCTGATAATCTTCAAGATAACATTTAAACAACCTCATCATAAAACGTTTGAGCCGCATTTAGTTGGTCTGCTATCTTCTACTTTATAGGTGAAATAAATTTAGTGAGTTTCAGATTTTGAACTTAAATGTGTGAGTCTGTGAAGAATAAACTTAAGTTGGGTTAAGTTTTATTAATTTTGTCAAACCTCCAAGTTTGTAGTAGTTTAGTAGTTTAATTGAATAAACTAGAGCTTTTAGGTCAGCACTTAAAAAATGAAAGTAGAAAAAGAAGGGAGTGGGAACTATTTCCCAGTGTGCTTCATGGCATGATTTTGTATCCTGTGTGCCTCCGTGAGTGAGATGGAAGTGTGTTACATTGATCTGGCTTTTGTTTTAAATTCACAATTCAAGATTAGTGAATTTAAAAAAACATCATACACTTGTTTCTTGTTGTTAAATCAACTTTATGAACTTTAGTTTCTGAGTAAAAACCAATACAGTTTTCATGTTGACTTACAATGCATTTTCAAGGCAGCAGCTTCATTTTGTAGTTAAACCAAATTCAAATGTTTTACAGTGTAAAGGACATGTAAAGCACAGGAACATGCTATCCTCAGTGCTACTGCAAAATTGATAATCTGGCACAAAATCCAAAAGTGTCCCAGACAAAACTAAATTGGACTATTATCATTTGCTATTATCCCCCCTTTATGTCCCGCCTTTGTAAACATCTTCAGGTTGAGTTGTTTAAATTTCTAAAATTAGCTGAAACACACCAACTGTCTAACTAGCTTATTAGCTTTCAACACACTAAGAATTTTAGTTGCCACATTTTTTTAAACTACAGGTAAGAGAACTGTTAACAATAACATCACAGAAACTCATATTACAAAACAATTTGTAACACAAGAAAATATTATCCAAAATAACACCAGGAAATCCTTAAATACAAGGATTTGTATTTACATATTTAATGGCATGTAATAAATCAACAGTGTAAGCTTTGAGATTTTGTGCTATAGAGATGCAAGAAATGTATTTAAGGAAATCCTTAAATACAAGGATTTCCTGGTGTACAATAATAATACGATAATAGTTCAGGCTGGCTCATTTTGGAGGCTTAAAAAAATCTACTCTATTTCTTCACAGTCAACTCTTTAACAAGGACAAAATCTTACCAGAAGATTTTGATTAGTCATGAAATTATGTTCTAATAATATTGTAATTCTAAAATAGCTATGTTAAAATGTGAACTTTTGACATTAGCCCCAAAATTGTTACCTGGCTTGTCCCCATCAAACTGCAGTTTTTTCTGTCTGTAGTTCAGTCCTTGAGAATATTTTCCTGTACTAATAAGACAACTTAGAATCATAGCAGAACTCACTATAAGGACAGTGATTGTGTTAGAAAGGTTTTGTCGCTGCTTTAATCCTAGACATTTTGTATACGTTCTTATTGTGGCAGTGGTTATTTGAAACGAGTTACAGTTTGGAGTTAAAAATTCCACTCATTTTAATTTCCATCTAAAGTATTAACTTCTGAAGAATGCTGAGCAATATGCCTAGATTTGGTTTAAATTCCATTGGATTTTGGAATATCTTTAGAGTAAAACATTAGCAGTTCAAATGATTTCTTTCAAGAAACACACCAACTGTTCAAGATCAGAAGGGAATAAGAACATTAAATCAGAGTCATGGATGCCATGGTGAGACTGAAGAATAATGCTGGATTGCTGACAGTCACTGATAATAGATAGCACTTGAGTGACTTTCCACACAGCCCATTGAAGATAGAGGTTGATATGCATCAGCTGGAGGCAGTGGCAGAATGCACCACAGAAAAACACGGCCTCCCAGGTATGTAACTGGCACTCCAGCCTACCTGCTTTGGAGAAAATCTCTTATATTATTATAGGCATAGGCTGATAAAGAGTCACTATAACTTGCATGCAAAAATGATGGATGAAATTGTGTACTGTGTAGCAATAACTGTCAATGAATACATGCACTGTATGTCTGAGAAATCTGCAGAGTGGAGGTCAAACTGGATAACTCAGTGCTGGCTGTCACACTTTGTTCTTGTGAAGGTCAGTGTCTAATGGAGCAGAGAAGTGAAATGTTACTTCTTGAAGCTAGAAAAACGTCCTCTTTAGAGAAAATGTACTTCCCTAAGAAACCTGTCCATCAACCAACTTGTACTATCCTACAGCCTCTAGGATGTTCCTCACTCATTACTTGTAAATATGAGTGAGATATTTATAAAAAGGGTAAGGGTAAATAAATAAGAAATGTACAGAAATAGAAGTTGCTCAAGAGGATGGAAATATGCAACCCTGACCAGTGAATATTTCAGCGTCCTGACACACTGTTAGGATGGTATTTGTTGACTTCAGTTCAGCATTTTACACCATCATGAAAGAGACACTGACAGTGAAGCTCTATGACCTGGAACTTTCAACATCAATGTGCCATTGGATCAGGAACTTTTTCTCTCACCGGCCTCAGGTGGTGAGAATAGGGGACCAAACATCACCTACTCTAGTCCTCAATGCAGGCACACCGCAGGGCTGTGTGTTTAGTCCGGTTCTTTTTACACTGTTCACTCACGACCGTGTAACCATCTACTCCTCTAACAGGGTTCTAAAGTTTGCAGATGACACTATTGTAGTGGGTCTGATAACAAACAATGACGAGACCCTGTACAGAGAGGAGATCGAGAACCTGTCCCAGTGGTATTCAGTGAACAAACTAATGCTCAACACCAGCAAGTCCAAGGAGGTCATAGTGTACAATGACAAGGACAATGCGCCCACCCTTTACAAATTCAGGGAGGTGGTGGAGTGCATAAACAACATCCTGGGCATCCACATCACCTCGGCCCTAACCTAGTTGCTGAACCCCTCTTTTCTGACGAGGGAGGCCCAACAAAGAGTCTTCTTCCTCAGGAAATTGAAAACGCTGGACTCCCTGCTCAGTTTCTCAAAAACTTCTACAGAGCTGTGATTGAGAGCATCCTCTGCCTCAGTATGGCAACTGCACAATCGAGGACAAAAAGGACTTGGCCAAGGTGGTGAAAACT
The DNA here is from genome assembly GCA_010277075.1 of Poeciliopsis retropinna. Lineage (NCBI taxonomy): Eukaryota > Metazoa > Chordata > Actinopteri > Cyprinodontiformes > Poeciliidae > Poeciliopsis > Poeciliopsis retropinna. The sequence goes on along the minus strand of VMRM01000046.1, from coordinate 880,670 downwards.
GCCCAGTGGATCGTGGGGAGACAGTTACCGAAGCTGGATCTTATATATTTTGGCAGACTGCAAAGGAAGACATATTCCATGACTGCAACCTACCTGGAGTACCTGGAAGTGCACGATGTCTCGAGTTCAGAGACAAGGATGTCATGCGTTAACATATGTTTCACTTGGTCTCGCTCTGTAAAGTCTGTTTCTCATTTTATTTCTGGAAAATCTGGGATCTGAAAAGTGTTCACTGAAATCAAAGGGACCTATAAGTTGGCCTTCTATCACCTGAAGAACAGTTTCAGACTTAAACTAGTTTTCCATAAAGTTCTACAGAAACTCATTCATGTATTTATCTTTAATTGCATTAATTACTGCAACAAGGTCAGCCTTAAAAATCAGTCAGATATTTTCAGCTGATCCAGAAGGTTGCTGCTTGGTGTTCTCACTAAAACCAGTAAAATAGAGCACATCACACTGGTTTTAAAGTCCTTCCACTGACAGAATACTCTGCTGGTTTATAAATCATTAAACGGTTTAGCACCACAATACAGTAAAGATCTGCTGTTGTTGTATCAACCTTCCAGACCCATCAAGTCTTCTGGTTCTGGTTCTGCTCTGCATCCCCAGAACCAGAACCAAACATGGAAAAGCAGCATTCAGCATCTATGCACCACAAATCTGAAACAAACTTCCTGAAAACTGCAAAACAGTTGAAACCCTGAGTTTCTTTAACTATACACTCAAAACTCCAAACCTAATCGAAAGTTTAGAGTTTCCTTTGATGAGCAGTCAGTGAAACACTGATCAACATATTTGATGTGTACTGCTAATTTTGCTTATGGCATTTAACAAAATGAAATGCTTATTGCTTGTTTCACAATTGGTGACTATATGATGTTTTTATGATATAAAGCACTTTGAACTACCTCATTGCTGATAAACTTGATTGAACTTCACCTAATGTCTTTTGATACAAAGCTAATTCTTTCTTTCAAACACATTAATCTTTATATTCACCACTGTTCTGTTTTAAACCATCCCTCAGTTAAGGCAAATACTGTCCTCACAATAAAGTTACAGAAATAAAGACAGTGAAAAGTTATAGTTAAAATGTTAGTCTAATATCTACCTGCAGTTTAGTTTTGGCTTTTACATCATTTACAGATTTTGGTTCTTCTTCTTATATATTTAACCTGTTGGGGATAAAGAAATGACATACACAATAGCCAACTACTTGAACTAAATGAGAGCTTAAGCTTGGACAATAATTGTTAGACATTAATTAACACTTTGCCAGATTTAACGATTCACATTAAATAAAGGGTATGCGTAACCTCAATGTTCACATCATGTCTGTGGGCGTAAGTTCAGACTTAAAAATCATAAAATGTATGCACAAGTTTTGCTGTTTTAGGTGTTTTTTTGACATGACATGCACTGTTCCTTGCTCCTGCTCTGTCCCTCCTGCCTCGCTGTCCACTGATTGCTGATTGATGCCACCTGTGCCACTGCCTACTCTACCCTGTGGCCTGGACTCACTCAATGGGAGATTGTATGTCATCATCCATGTCCCAGCCTGTGAGCGGTTTTTGTCCATGATCCTGATTGGGTCCCTGGTCTATTTTTTTTTAATGTCCTGACATCACTGCGTGCTCACTGACTGCATTGTTAGCTACTTTGATTCTGGCTCTGAACCTTGCTTCACATACAGTACCGTTCCATGATAACTGCCTTAGGGATATTGGACATATTGGGCTTACTCTGCCTGTTCTCTTGCTGATCTGAAAGTCCTGGAAACAATTTTGCCATGGTGAATTCTCATCATTAGTATGAGTAATTCTACTCACCCTTAACACAAAAGTACTTCATTACATAATCGTTCCCAGTTTCCAATGTATACAGGTGAAAACAATCTGCAGGAAACAGACATGCTCAGATCCTCTTTGTTCTTAAGAGGATCTTAAGAGAACCCACTTAAGAGGTTCAAGTCCATTGAGATGAGAATCTCTGAGGAAACCACCTCTGCAGGGTAACCCATTAATTCCTGATTATCCAATACTTCCTGTTTACATTCTGCATCACTCTTCAACCTATGTCCATCATAGTATCTGACCTGTGAGTCAATTCTGATGAGAACCTGCTGATCATCTCCCACCTTTTCAATATTGGCTATAAAATCCAATTACTCTTTCCTGGAGGGGTGCACCAATAAATGTGTCCTCATTTCCTTAATTTTGGGAGATGAGTGATCAGCCCATAGGGAGAGATGAAAAATATCCACTGATCTTATCTACCTCGACAAAAAACTAAAACTCAACCACTGTCCTCTTTTACTCTGCCATGACAGAGGTTTGACTGATAGACCACCCATCAGGTCAGGGCTGCACAATTGCAGTTAACAATGGTGGCCCCTTTGTTGCCAACTCAGCAACTTTCTTGGTGTATTTAAGAACATTTTAGACACAAACATCAGAATCGACCTACGTTGGAATCAACTGGTCAGATTTTTTAATGATCGGTTATTGGCAATCAGCCAGAAAACTGCAGTTGGTTCATCCCAAACCAACCTGCGATGGTTTGGGATGAACCAAACCATCCCAGTTTGGTAATGAAATCTCCCCACCTTAGTTCTGTGTTGTGAACTAAGTGGCATCATTGAGAATGCTACCAAACCAACAAAATAGTCTGAAAAACGTATAAAGAGCTACTGTAATATGGCGTATATTTCCTTGTCAGGAAATATTAGCACCAGTTTGTTTTCATGAACAAATTATACTTTTTCTAAAATTAAGATTTAAAGTTTTTTTATTCATAGTTTAACACATATCTATTATAATAAAACTCAAAATATTCAACCTGGGTAACTTGTTTGTCCCATTCACTGATGGTTTTAATACTACACTTTCTTAAATTAAGTTCAGCAGTGCTGGCTTTGTGACTATTAGGCAGTGCGGTGAGCCAAAGCCAACAGACTGTTAGAGAGAGATATATAAGTCGTTGCTAAGCTCTTTAAGATATTTATAAATTACTTACAGCTAGTTTGTAGAATTGTGGAGCCATCTTAAGGTGATGTGTTACACTGATTGCCTGATACTAATAGATTGGGGCAAAAACACAGGAAGCTAATAAGCAATAGCACTGCATTAGCCCCGGTGAGCTGTGTGTGTTTTACTGATATGGTTCTCTGTAGATACTCTGCTTCTCCTGGCTGTGAGAGGCAGGATTATTCATGCCATATTTCTCTCAGGCTTGTGTTACTGCAAAGTATTAAATATCATTAATGTGTCATAGGAAATCTTACATTTTTGCATCTTTCTTTCCTTTAGAACATCAGCTCACTGTTTCTTACTTGATTGGGAAAGCAGGGCCTGCATGTGACTGTAATAAGCTGAGTCTTCAATAAGAAAGGTTGTGCTGGAGGTGACCTAAAGTGTGGACTAACATTGGCAGGGATATTCTGTTCTTCTTCTGGAACACACTGAGGACAGAGATGACCAGATCCATTCCATGTATCAATGTGACTGTAATTTGACTAATACATCCTTGTAGTTTGACCTGCACCTCAGTTATGTTGCATCCTGGTGTTATGACTTTGAGCCCTTGAGGACAGTGGCTGAAATAAACAGTATTTTATCCTGCTGCTTAAGTCTCACTTTGCTAATTTTTCCTAATTCTTGCGACAGCTCTTAGTTCAGACACTCAAAAGCCCTGAGGACATCTTTTCTGTATTAAAACTGCTTGTAGGTGTACAAGAACTGACAAAACCAACATTACTTTCATTTTTGCTTTTTTTCTCCTTGGTGCTTTTAAAGAATAAGAATATAAAAACATTGAAAAGGACCAATTTTAGGGTTCCTTCAATGAAAACAAATGTGGAAAAAAATACTTCATTGTGCAGCAATGTCATTCTTTTCAGACTGATTGGTTTAAAGGATGTGTCTGTGGTGATATTTAGAATTAGTGCAACATTGTGGCGATTATCATTGAGAAGTAAACTCTATGGTGACTGTTGTACATGACGTATTGTGACCCGTTGACTGTAATTGATCTGGCTAAGGACTGGATAAGACAAGAGGCATTTGAGCTGGTTAGGTGATTTGTGAACATGAAACCAGTCCATAATTGGCAACAAGTTACATCAATGGAGGAAGGCAAGTAGTTGAAGTATATTCAGCCATGAAATTGGCTGAATATACAAAATAAATGCATGCAGTAACTAGCTAGCAGAGTACAAATGTCTACTAAATGTAATTGAACAAAACTGCAATAAATTAAGCGTAATGAAGGCTGTAGAAAATGTAATCTAATGAAATAAGAAATGCACTAAATGCACAAAAAAAATAAAAAGATTAGATAAAAGTTATATATATGTATATATATATGTTCATAAGTAAAAAAATACTAGTTTCATGGCATCACAGTTACTGAACAGCTGAAAGTTAAAAATGAGTGTCTAATTGCTAAAATCAAGCCTAGGTGCAAATTCAAACTGGAAGACTCTTCTAACCCCACCTGCATCATCCACCGGTGCTTCCTGCTCATCACCGTTGATTAATCAACGCTGGTCCAAGACACGTCATGTCCAATCACCGTTCAAGCCCCAGGCGAAAAGGACCTCCATCCATGGCATTTTCCGCTTTCCAGCAGAGCTCAACCCACCTCCACCCTTTCACCTCCACTCGCTCGGCTATCCAGCCGCATCCTTTCTTAGCCGCCACCACCAGTGTCGGGCCCCGGGGGGATGATGTTCCTTTCAGCATACGGAATGCTCATCCGAGCCCATCGCAAAGATTGCCATAATCGATGTCCTCAGCCGGGGCCCGAGCGCCAAAGACTTAAATTTTGTATGTTAATAAACTCTTCTAATGGTTTCCCTTTTCTCCGTCTGAATCTCTCCAGATTGAAATACAAGTGCAACTACTATTCCATTTGGTGTTAAAATGTGTAATTGATTTTTAAGTTTTTATAAGTAATAATGATATCTGTATACCATTATTTAGACCTTAACACAGACTTTAGTAAAAGTAAGGAATGAACAAATGCTAATTTTGGTGGTAATCTTTTAATTACCTATTGAGCATAATATCATTTCGGGAAACCATTTCTGTCTGTAGCCATAATACTTTAAAGTGCTCAAGTCTGAGTAACTTAAATCTAATTTTCTCTGAACTCATTTATAGATTATTTTTAAATTAACATTTTTGCATGTGCATGTAAAATAAAATAAAAAATTGTTTATGAAAAAAATTGTATTTTTGAAACTTTGGTGTACCTTGGTGTCAATGACCAACCCATTGCCTATTTGAATAAATGAGCAAAAACAAAACTGTGGGCACCCATTATTAAATCAAACCAAATAAAAAAACATGAACTTACAGAAGAACTTGCCACCCTTAAAATGCACCATATGTTTAACTTTGAATCAAATATTTGCTACATAAGCAAACCTTAGTGTCCTACATTTTACAATTCTGTACAAAAGAGATTAACTGGAAGCCATTATGTTCTGTGAGATTTATACAAGTGTAAAATGTTTCTTCATAATTGTTGTTCAGCAGATGTGTGTAAGGAAACATGAACTCTTTATATTATAACTAAAAGAATGAGACTCAGAGTCACAGAGAAGTCTCTTAAGTCAATAACTCATTAGGAAGTGGTTATGAATTGAAATGATTTTGCTGGGGGTAAAGTAGACCGCAGCCCATGTCCTGCATGAGGTTTCTGTAAAAACAGAAATATTAATCCAACAGGAAAATCAATGGCGTGTTGCCCATCCAGAGGGAAAAATGCCAGCCAAAGTCTTTTTCTGTACTATGCCTCACCTCCACCTGTCTGTCCCAAATTTCTGCTGCTGAACCATAAATCCCTGTAAAAATTGAAGCCATTTAGAATGGTTTGTACATGGAGAATAATGACCTTCCTTTACCAGGGGGCTGGATTATGCCGATAATGTTCATAGGGCCAGAAAGCTTCTTTAGTTAGCTTGTAATTTTATTAAAGTTTGATATGTAATACAATAGACCACTGGAAGGTCTGTCAGAAGATAACTATTGTACATCTCAGTTGCCTGTAAAAAAGTCTGATTCATTTTTTGCTCATGATAGAAATAGGGTGGTCAGTATGACAGTCTCTGGAATCTCAAAAACACACGAATGTGTACTATCATGTTCACATGATAGTACGTGTGAACATGTATGGTCCAATACTTGTTAAATTCTTTTCAGCACTTTATTTATATATGCTGTACTCCAGTAAAGCTTTATTCACCTTCTAAATCATAATGTGAAGGCAATGGAAAGCAAAAACAATGGCAGTTGCAAAAAGGAAGAAGTTGCTTCTATGGCATGTATAAGTAAGCACCAATTCAAAGGTTATTTTATTCAGTTCATTAGCAAATCCTTATATTGGCTTCCTGTAGCTCAGAGCAGAGGCAGAGCTTCGGGAGGAACTGGGAGGGCCGTGGGGCCCTGGCCTAAAGGAGGCTCAGACGGGAGGCAGAGTAGGACTTCAGGAATCCAAGCCTCTGTCACATCTCATGAGAGATGGAAAGTGGCCCCTCTCTTGCTAAGTATAGTGTATACAGAGGTGCCCCAGTCATGGTTGACTCATATTTTGTTCGTCATCTTGGAGATGAACCAGACTTTTTTGTTTAAAGTAATTCAGGCCCGCTAAAACTGCCAGATCAACCAGGAAGCCGGATTAGTTACAGGTAGTTTATCTAACCATCGTTATTCATGATGTGTGACTGAGCTGTAGACTGGCTGTAAATTCCCCTTTTTTTCTCTCGGCAGCACAGTGGTGATGTTAATGGCCTTGAGTTTTAAAAAAATTTTTCATACTCTGGTTTTTTGTTTCTGCAGAAACTGTAGGAAGGTGTAACAAATTAGGCCAACAGATCCAGTTTCATATATTATTTATTTTAACACCCTTTATGTTCGATATGAATCAAGCTCAAAACACTTAAAATGAAGTTTAAAAAAGGCTTTTTAGCTATTTTTAGATCAACATGTGGTTTAAAAATACCCTATAACTGAAAAGTGTGAGTTATAGTCACGTTTTTGACGGTCTGAGTTGAGTGTGTGGGAGCCAAGACAGCAGTATGGCATTTATCCACCTTATTCCTCACCTCTATGAGGCTTTGCATAATTTATGGGCGCGACTTCCGCCACAAACCGGAACCGCCATTTGTTTACATGTTAGCAACTTGATAACCATCTTTCATGAGAGGCTTGAGGCTATAAAATTTGTGGGAACACCAGCTATCTCAGCTTAAATGTGGCAATATTGTTTACCTCTACCTACAGCTATCGTGGGGTGGGATGGTGACTTGGAGAAACAGTGGAAAATAACAGACATCTAGCATATTTAGCTACTTCATTGACTCAGATGCTTCGGATGCAGGTGCAGGTTTTCTTCCATTGCTTTTTGTCCACACAATGAAACAAGCACACATAAAGCATTTTGAGTTCTCGCTTAAAGTTTTGAATTTTTAGTAAAATTCTTTTTGTTTCCTTATCTGTCGGTAAGCGATGAAAACTACCACTTTTGTTTTGGGAACACGTTCAAAACACACTTGCTGCAGCCACAAACTAGACTTGGTCTGATTATTAGAGTACAGCCACAAACAGCACAACAGTTACCCGAGCTCCACAAGGGCATCTTACAACACTTTCCAGTGGCAAGTTGCTCTGTATAACAGGTTAATGTGTGATTCAGTTCAGTTTGGTTCTAGTCCAATGGTCAGGTTCTCCATAATGCAGCAGCTGTGGTCATTTCTCTGCTGATTTGCAGTAACACTAGTGTTAAACTGAGTGACGGAAGTTGTTTTCCCAAGTTGTATTTGTAAGGTTAGTCATGACTTCTTGTTCGAGTCAAACTAATTTATCTTTGAACATAACACACCTGGTTGGGGCTCATAGACGCCGGTATTTACAGAATACCGGCGTGAAACAGCTAGATTACAGACCAACTCGTACCTCCTCCCTCCTGATGTGTTGATCAAATCACCGACTTTGCCTGAATTCACACCCCATGATTTATGTCACTATGTCATAAACAGTGCCTCTCCTTAAACTAGAGTAGCCTTAAAAACGTACAAAAGACGAGACTCTAACCAGTTTTTTTAATATATGCTAGGCTACATGACGGCATGGCAATGTTTCCATGGTTACTGATGGTTAGACGCAAACCTTTGGCATAATGCGATAACTGACATCTTTCTATGATATTTACTTATAGAGTATATGAACTCTTCTTGCCTTATAAAAAGTGTTTGCAGCAAATAAATCTGCGGTTATACTGAAACATGCTGAGGAGTATGCAAAATACCAGGGAGATGAGGGAGCCAACCGGGTTGTTAATCTTAAAACGTGTCCACTGAGGCAACATTCTTTCTTTAAGAAAGCAACCAGAGAGAATGATGCAGCAGTTGAAGGTAACTACGTGGTTAGTGAGATGATTGCTAAAGCAGGAAAGCCATTCACAGAAGGTGAATTGGTCAAAAACTGCATATTACAAGCTGCAAGTATTGTCTGTCCAGAAAAGAAAGATCAGTTTAGCAACATCAGCCTTTCTGCCAACACCGTGGCAGAGCGTATTTCTGACCTGTGAAGTGACGTTTATGATCAACTGTATGAGAAAGCTAAATATTTCAGTGTATACTCAGTTGCTCTTGATGAGACCAGACATCACCCACACTGCCCAGCTCACAGTCTATGTTCGTGGTGTTGATGACAATTTTGAAGTCACAGAGGAGCTGCTCACAATGCATGGGACCACTGCTCAGGAGATATTTCACCAGCTGTGTGATGCCATTGAGAATGCCGGTTTGCAATGGAAGAGGTTTGTTGGGTTAACAACCGATGGAGCATCAATGACAGGGAGGAAAAATGGACTGGTGGCACTTGTTAAAAAAAGTGTGGAGGAGGCCGTTGTTCTGCACTGCATTATCCATCAGCAGGCCCTTTGCAGCAGATGCTCGAAGTTTGACAATGTGATGTCTGTCGTTGTGAAATGCATCAACCAAATCAGATCCAGGAGCATAAAGCAGAGAAGGTTCCATGCTTTTTTAGAGGAAATGGAGTCAGAACATGGGGATGTGCTGTACGTCACCGAGGTTCATTGGCTCAGCAGAGGAAACATATTGAAGAGATTTTTTGATAGCTGGAGTGAAAGCCTTCATGGAGAAAGATGGAGTTGCTGTTCCTGAACTAAGTGATCCCAGATGGCTCAAGGACTTAGCTTTTCTTGTTGATATTACTCCTGAGCTTAATGTACTGAATAAGAAGTTACAAGACCAGGGGCAACTTGTCAGTGCTGCCATTTACAATGTGAGAGCATTCTCTGTGAAACTTATGTTATGGAAAGCCCTGCTTTCTCAGACAAACATTTGTCATTTCCCAGCATGCAAGGCACTCATGGATGCAGGCTCACCATACAGTGGTGAGAAATATGTGGATGTCATTTTGAAGCTACAGGAGGAATTTGATCACAGATTTGCAGACTTCAAGACGCACAAGGCCACATTTCAAATTTTTGCAGACCCCTTCTCCTTTGATGTTCAAGATGCTCCTCCTGTGTTTCAAATGGAGCTCATTTACCTTCAGTCCAACTCTGAACTCAAAGTCAAGTTCAGGAAGGTGAGTGGAAAAGCAGACAAGCTTGGGCAATTTTTGAGAGAATTGCCACCCAGCTTCCCTAAGCTTTCCCGAATGTTCAAGCGGACCATGTGTCTTTTTGGGAGCACATACTTGTGCAAAAAGCTCTTCTCTACCTTGAATACCAATAAGTCACAGTACAGGTCCAGACTTACTGATGAACATCTTCAAGCCCTACTGAGGGTCTCAACTGCCTCTCCTCCCTTAAGCCAAACGTGGCTCGGCTATGTGAGAAGAGGCGCTGCCAGACTTCTAGCAGTAAGAAGAAATCATGTTCATAACAGTTTATGTTCAATGTTCCATTTATGTTCAGAAAGTTAAAGGTTAAAGAAGTGTTAATACAGCCATTTGAATCTGAATTATAATAATTACATTTCTTTAGTCTTCTATATCTGCTGTATTATTATAATTATTATTGTTATTATTTAAATTTTATGTATTTATTACTGAATTATTTTTTTTCTTATTGTTAGTTAATTTATTTTTTCATCTTATTTTGTGTTAAAAAATACAAATAAAGACATTTGATAAAATTGGAATGTTTTTGTAAGAGCTTTTCTTTTGGAAAACCTGATGCGGCCCGGCCTCACCCAACCTCACCCAGCCTCACCCAGCCTCACCCAGCCTCACCCAACCTCACCCAGCCTCACCCAACCTCACCCAGCCTCACCCAACCTCACCCAACCTCACCCAGCCTCACCCAATCTCACCCGGCGTCACCCAACCTCACTCAGCCTCACCCAACCTCACCCAGCCTCACCCAACCTCACCCGGCCTCACCCAGCCTCACCCAACCTCACCCGGCCTCACCCAACCTCACCCGGCCTCACCCAACCTCACTCAGCCTCACCCAGCCTCACCCAACCTCACTCAGCCTCACCCAACCTCACCCAGCCTCACCCAACCTCACCCGGCGTCACCCAACCTCACTCAGCCTCACCCAACCTCACCCAGCCTCACCCAACCTCACCCAGCCTCACCCAACCTCACCCGGCGTCACCCAACCTCAACCAGCCTCAACCGCCCTCACCCAACCTCACCCGGCCTCACCCAACCTCACCCGGCCTCACCCAGCCTCACCCAACCTCACCCGGCCTCACCCAACCTCACCCGGCCTCACCCAGCCTCACCCAACCTCACCCGGCCTCACCCAACCTCACCCAACCTCACCCGGCCTCACCCAACCTCACCCGGCCTCACCCAGCCTCACCCAACCTCACCCGGCCTCACCCAACCTCACCCGGCCTCACCCAGCCTCACCCAACCTCACCCGGCCTCACCCAACCTCACCCGGCCTCACCCAGCCTCACCCAACTTCACCCAGCCTCACCCAATCTCACCCGGCCTCACCCAACCTTCCTCCAGTGGCTCCTGGGTAAATTGAGTTTGTGGTTCCTGCTCTAAGGGGTTTGTAAAGCACAATATGAGCTGTTTTCTTTTTTGTTTACTTAGTGTTTTAAATATATTGTGGTAAACCAAACCATTCACCACCCAAACATCGATGATGAATGGTTTTATAAGAGATTTTACAGGTTAACTTTATGTACCAGAAACATGTCTACTTCATCAGTTCAAAAAGCTTACCATGCAGTTTTTCAGACTCCTTTACCTTCCAGGGTGTCCTTGCTTTAGTTTTTTCCAATCACTCAGAGGAGAAATTTGAAACTTGATGCAGATAGAAAAATCTATTGCAGGAAACATTGAGGCTCTCCTTTCGTCACTCAAAAATGATCTTTATTTTTGCTCTGGCTTGGCTGATGACAATATCTCTGAGTCACCTTCAGTGGAGTGCAAATGTAGACACAGAGACACATTCTCTAGTGGAGGAAATGCCTAACACTGCTCTGTCCAGATGAGATGTCCTATGAGAAGGGAACCACAAAAAAGCATGTAATTGCATGACTGTTGATAAATGTTGCCATCATGTTATGAAGTATGATTGATCTACACTGTCTTGAATCTTTTCCATTTTCCTTTATTAGTGTGCCAATTTAGTTTTATCATCTCAGCCCACTGTAAATATGCATCCAGTGTGGACATTGACAGCCATGATAATCTATCAAACACAACACATGTAGCAGTTGTCTGAATGCCAATTGAAATACATATTCTAGCAAATATTGTATCCAAGATTGTGGCTTGCACACATTCATATTATGATCCTACTCTTCACGTCCCTTGCGACTGTGAAAATTCTCAAACTGAATCTGTTGTGTTGACTATTCTATCTCCACATTAGAATTAGTTAGCATTTCAGTCTAGTTAGTTAGCATTTTCTGTCTTTCCTCACATGTTCCTCTTTGAATCCATGCATTTCTGATCTGGCCTAATCATGGATTGACTTCTTGTGTCTGAAGCCTCAGTTAAGTACTACAGCTCTTGATTCCTGATTTGGTTCAGCTCAAAACATCTGCTTGTATATGTCTTCATGGGAGTTTGCATTGGTACAGTGAACTGCAAGCTGCTTTGATTTCCCAAGGTTTTTTTGCTCAAATCTCGGTGCTTTCAAATTATAAATTCAGATTCTTGAAATTTGTCAAAGGAGGACAAGACTGGAGGTTTGTAAGAACTGAGAGTAAGATGGAGTCAGAAGAGGCAGACTGGATGAAGGTCAGCAGGGAAAATGTATATCAAAACATCACAACACTTCAGAAAGAAGGCAGCTAATAAATAAGAAATGTTTGCCTTGAATTAAACATGACTATAAGTGCTGCTGGGAATAGGGAACTCTTTTAGTGCAGTATTTAAAATCACAACTCTTTAGGTACATCATTTAAGATTTTTGTTTTGTATATTAAATTTCACATGCTTTTGCTCTGATTTTTTTTTAACTTTAAACTTAATTTGTTCTGAAAGCCTCCATCTGTGGTGACTGGTTATGCCAAAAAGTTCTCACATGTTAGTGTCTAATGCACTAATAGTGAGAGTATGTATGGCTAACTGAAAAATGTTACTGCTAAAGGAGATATTTTACTTTACACCTTGTAATGTGGTGAATTCTGAATATAGTTTTTCTAACTGCCCAACCAGTATGATGACATTACAACAAAGTCAGTCATTGTCTCTTCTGCTTGACAAGACAACTTTTGTCTTGTCAAGTTTCCAAAATCCAGAGTTTATATCAGTATCTTTAATCTGCTGTCATGCTGTTTTATATATTCAAACATATGTCAAGTTTAAATGTGGGCCACACATGGGTTATGTTCACACTGCAGGCCTTATTGTCAATTCAGATTTTTGTTGAAATCCACTTTTTTTGCGTGGTTGTTCATATTTCCAAATATATGTGATATCCTATGTGAACCACAAGCAACTTAAAAGTGTCCTGCATGCACGGTTGTGGATACAATAATGTGGCATTTAGCTAGCATTTTCAGTGTTTGCAGAAGTAAACGCGGTTCCAGCATAACCCCCATTATCATGGGGGTTATGCTGGAACCGCATAACCCCCATGATAATGGGGGTTCCAGCATAACCCCCATTATCATGGGGGTTATGCTGGAACCAGCTGGATGGCTGGTTATGCTGGAAGCTTCTAACATAACCCCCACAGTTAGAAGCAGTGATTATTTCATTCAATACTCTGTGATTTATTTCTTTTAGGTAAGAAGGCCTCTGCTGTCGGCTGTCGTTAGTCGAATCTCTTCAGTTTCATACAATTTAGCCAGTTTGTTCAAGTAAACTTCTAAGAAGTTCATTTGGTGTTTTTGACAGTTTTGAGTTTTGAGCTGTTGACGCTGATATAATAATTCTTTATATTTTGCAGTTACTTATTAAGCTATTTTGCTGTACGAAGAATGTTACATTATAAAATGAGTTATTTTCATACCGTTCTTCACATATTTCACTGTTAACCAATTCTTTTTATGCAACAGCTGCTCATTCCTCACTTCACTCACTATGTCTCCTCCATTTCTTTTAGTCTTATACAGCACTTCAGAATCTGCAATAGTTTACCGAGTCATACTTAGTCAGACATATCTGTTAAAGTCCAAACTGAATATTAACACTGGAATTGGCAGGCTTAAGCATGTATTCAATAGTTTAAATTAAAATGGGTTGTTTAACAGTGAAATATGTGAAGAAAGGTCTGAGCTAACAAGCACAAGTGGTCTGTTTCTGGAGGAGAGATGCAGTTACTGTAATTGGAAAAGCTGGACATAGATTGAAACTGGCAGTTTAATTAATGGAGTTTTGTACAAGGTTCCAAGGAGACCTTTGTTCACATAGCTATGGGTAAATGCTAGGTTTGAGTAGTTTATTTTGAACCTAATGTTCAAATGCTTGAGGTGGTATCTTTATGTATGTGTGCTGAGGAAGTAAAACATTAAGTAATAGAAATTTATTTTCTAAATTACTATTATTTATTTTATTTTACTTTTCATTTTTTGTAATTACATTGTTATAAAGCTAAATGTTAAATATAACCAGTGGAAAAAAAACTAAATTAAACTAAAACATTTAAGATGGAGATAGAAGATACAGTTGCAATAAAATACCATTATGTTGTAAAATTGTAATCACCTGATTTAATATTCAAAATGTGTCCTCAGACTGCCAAAAGCATAATAGTTATGTGAAAATTCAGGTATTGTAAAGAGTGGTACCAAAATATTTATTCAATTAAGGAGTTAGGTTTGGAGTCTGGATCTAGACAAATTTACCACAGGGGCTGCTGTAGTCAGTGGTTTTTCATGGCGACACTTAAAAAAGAATGAAACAAAAAAAAAAAAAAAAACAGAGCAATATTTTATCATTTTATATACTAAGTGAGCCAAAGAGTCACAGGTTACAGACCCCTGATCTAGAAGATGGAAAGTGTGATCCTGTCTCGATGCAGCAGCTAAAAGTGCACCACTATAATTTTAAATTCATTGTTAAAGTAAAACGTGAAGATAAAAAAATTCCACCACTGAGTATTAAAAAAAGAAGACATTTCCGTGGTGAAAAATAAATACACTAAGTATGTTAAATTTTAGCATACTAGAGCATACTTTAAGTCAGACTAATCATGTGTATACCTCCAGTTCACTTACAATTAGTTAACTTAAAGTGTGACATTTTGGAACAATTAATTTTGTACTTAGTGTATTTTAATAGTGCTTAAATTGTATTAAAGCATAATTTAAAGTGCACCAGTGTACTTTCACGTACTTTTTTGGAACAACTTAGGTTACACTTAGTATACTTCAAGTATATTACTTTTTATGTTACGTAAACATGCTTTTTTTAGTATATTTTGAGTGTACTATTTTTGTGGTTGAATTACATTTAAAATATACTTAGAATGTATTTTAAGTATATTGGCATTACATATTTTGTTAACACTTTATTTGAGAAGTTTTGCATAAGACTGACATGCCACTGTCATAAACATGACATTACACCTTTCATGAACATGAAGTCTGAATGTTGTCATTAAGTGTCATTCGGTAAATAATGGCACTTTTAATGCAAAGTTGCTATAAAAGGTGGATTAAAAGTTCATGAAAAGTGCCAACTTTGCATTAAAGTGTCATTATTTACAAAATGATGCAAAGTTGGCACTTTTAATGGACTTCTAATCCAACCTTTTAAAGCAACTTCTCATTAAAAGTGTCCTAATTTACTTAAAGACATTTCATGACACCTGTTGGTATGTTCCTAACAGGTGTCATGTTTATGACAGTATCATGCCAGTCTTATGTCAAATAAAGTCTTACCCACATTTTTCAAGAGTACATTGCCAATATACCATCACAGAATTGTACAAATTGTCAACATATTAAAAGTTCGTAGTGTAACGCTAACTGAGGCTAGGCACCTGACTACGGCCAAATATAACAATAGGCAATCAGAAAGGTTCGGCTGAGGAGCCCGTGCATGTGAATAAAACACCAACAGACAGGTCATAAGTTTAAGTTATTGTATTCAAAAGCATATTTTTGCATATATTCAGGGAGGTATTCAATACTAATAATATATATTTGTATTTTCCTATAAGTATAAACAATAATCACAACAAGAAGACAACAACAATAAATAAATAAATCCTGATAACACCCAAGATAGCACCCAAACCGGGGATGGAAAAAAAAAACCTGACCTAAACAAGGTCATAAATAAAACAAATTAGCATTTAACAGGCTTAATCTGTTATCTGAAACACATAAACATTCATTACAAAAAATAGCTATATTCCATAAAGTATTTATCAGGAATGATTCAAATGAGTTCCAAGTTAATCACAGTAATGTTACAGATCAAATAGTCAGAGATCTAGTAAAATCACAGATCTAAAAAAGTCACTGATCTAATAAAGTGCACTTTCAAGTTGTATCCAACTTGAAAGTTGGATTACTACTTCAATAAATAATTTTTTATGTTGTTTTGTTGCGCAACCCCAAAGAAATTAACCAGTTCCAAAGTTCCATTGGCCGTTAACAAAATCAATAAAAAGTAACTAAAAGTATTCTTAAAGGACAAATTTACAAAAATCAAAAGGCTTGCTTACTTCTTTGAGAATATATCTTCTATTCGGCCACATAATTAACAAAAAAAGAATGATCTTTTAGTCTACAAGACCATTTAAAACGCCAATACATCAATTTTAAGTGGGCGTGTCGCCAACGCATTTCTACTATATGAAAAACCAAAAGACGTAAAATGAACAACTCACCGTCGAGTGGTTGTCAGTCTATACCCAATGTAATCCTTTGGGCTCGATTTTGAAATATTCTTCAGCGATTTAGGAAAACGCCAACACCAGCAGCCAGCCACAGCGACAGCAGCAAAAGCAATGGAGCAGATCCGAGTGCACTTCTGACCCGGAATTTAAAGCGTGCTGTCAGCTTTGACCCGCCAAAATGAAATACGGGTTAATTATTTTGTGCAGGTACAGGAGATAATATGCTTATGAAAATTAGCACAATAAAACAGGTATACTTTAGAGAAAATGTGAAAAATATTTCACCAAGGACAGAGTTTTGTTTTAATACTATGTGTGACATGATGGGTTTTAGTTTTCTGACCCACATGCAGAAACCACACGTCTCTTAGGAAAAGTGAATATTTTATTATCAAAACAGGACACACAATATTTCAATCCTCTGGACTTCAGCGGTTAGGGTGAGAATGACTCGACCAGGAAGGCCTGAAATGAGAACCGGTTTAGATGGCTGGGAGCGAACGGATAGATTGAGAGGGAAGTGGAACAGGCTGACTTCACAGTGGTTTGCTGAGGCGTGGGGAAGAGGTGCCAGGGTCCTGAGTGGAGAGAAGTTCTGCGGTCCCAGAGGTGAGTGCGAGGTGGGGGGTACGGAGAACCGGAGGCTTGTAGGAGTGGAGTTGCGGCGGAGCAGGCTGGCTGGCTGGCACTAGCAGGAGGATTCTCGAGCGGAGAGACAATAACCTAGAGGCGGCAAAAATACAAAGATCAGGAAACTTCAGGTAAGCTCAGAAACTATTCTAAAGCAACTGCAAAAACGGGAGACGACCAGAGTGACTACCGATGAACGTCATCATCTAGCACTGAAGGAAGGATCTGCTGCTCCTAAATCCCCAGCACGCTCTGATGAGGCTGATGACTTCCACCTGTGCAGACTCCTCCGGCTCTTCACCAAGATCCTCTCTGGACAAGATGTGACACTCGCACTCACACACATGCACTCTCACACAGGAACCCTGACAATGTGATAGTATTACTGCAGACAAACTGACATTTCTCCTTCCTAAGAACAGTGAGGATCAATGACAGAACATTTCCATTCACTGCACCACTGCACATTCCAGAAACCTACAAAAAAGGAACAATAGAGCCATTAAACAGAGAAAGCATTTGTACTTAGAGTGCAAAAAGTGGCAAAGAAAAAAGTAACACTTACAATTTTAAGATGTTGTGGATTCGATATGTATGTGACATCATCAGAACTGATGATGACCTAGACCGGATGCCTGGAAAAAACATTTCTGGGTGACATCTTTGCTTATTTATGTTAGAAGTATAAAAAATAGTCAGCAATATCACAGAATCAGTTAGTCATAGCATTAACTATGAAGTCGTTTTAATTGTGGACTTAAGGGAGACAAACTACCTTAAAAGCTTTCCATCCTTGATCTGAACACACTAATCCTTGCAGGGTGGTGAGGGGGGCTGGTGGTGCCCATCTCCAGCAGCCATCAGATGAGAGGCGGGGTTCACCCTGGATCAGTCCATCACAGGGCCCTGAAAGCTAACAATAAATATAATGTATGAAAGAGAAATGGTAGAATAAATTCTGTCCAATTATTTTAAAATTAAATCAAATTTATTAAGCACTTAGAGTTGGAAACAGTTTTTTTTAATTGTAAAAAAAGAAGAAAAAAAAAAAAGCTTTACATCCTCAAGACGATGTGGAGGTTCATCCTCAGAACTGGTGTGGTGATTTGGTGGAGCCACAGCCTCTTCTGAGAGAAGAAAGTCTTTAGGTTTTCTAATACCTGATCCCTCGCTTCCTCTTTCATCTTAATTTCATCTTAATTAGCCTAGACATCATCATACGCGTCAGAATAGCATACATGCAGTGATACACATCCGTGTGCATGCGTATTTAAAGGTCCGACTGTTAGAGGAGTTGTCGGTTCAGCATATGCAACAAATTAACGACAAAAGTAAGTAAATAAATTGTTGTCAATGAAAACTAGATAGATATACATGCATTGTCATGATTTCAAAGTGTATTTACAGCAGCGTCTAGCTGCAGCTGCAGTCAACTACAAAACACGCCCTTGTAAATCTCTCCTCCCTGTTGCTTGATGATGGTCTGACTAGCTAATTGCTAAGTGGGGATGTCATACAGCTGTTAATAACAAAGTGTATGATGATCTAATTTCAACATCATGTTATGTTGCTGATTAAAAAAAACCATATGACAGCAATGACAGCGTATGCTTGCCTGACAGATACAGCCGTCAGTTTGTGCTAAGCGTGTGACGATCTTACAGCTTATGCTGATCTGACCGAATCAGTGTAAGCTTACTATGATGTAAGTGATGTAGGCCACTTACATCATAGTGTGGCGACATGGCCTCCGAATTTGAAGACTCTTCCAAATGCCGCCAATAAATGCATCCTCTTTTGCCCAGTTTTGAGGGTGCTATGTATCCTTCATGGCCACCATATCCCATAATTCATTGCAGGTCTAAATCAGACATTCAAGCTAAGCCACAATGGCAGTATATTTGTGTATTCCACAATCAAACGAATGTAGAGTTATGGTTTTTTGTTTGTGTTTTTGTGTTGATTAGTCCCTGTGTTGTCCATCCTTTATTCCCAGCCTTTGAAGGATCCTAGAAGTATTTTATTTAAATATTACTATATTTTTAAGTTATAGATAAAACACTCATTCATTTAATATATTTTATATCCCTAGTTATTTTTGTTCAGCCGCAGAAGTTTTACAGAATCTGAGATGTGCGGTAAGTCACCGTTTGTCTTGTAGTGTCAGTTGGTCAGTTGTAGCGTTGAAGCGCTTGGAGAAAAAAAATTGTAACAGTTTTTCTGTGCGTCAGACTTGTCTGACTTCACAGCTTCTCTTTTCAAGTCGTCTGTTATTCTCAGCCTTTGAAGGATCCGTCCTACGTAGACTGGGTGCTTCGAAGGATGCAGACCCTGAATTCTGACAGATTATGTTTTCATCCTGCCATAGAACTACCATTGGAATTTACATACACAAAATTAAGCATAACTACCTTCATTTCTAGATCTGGAAATGATTAGATGTTTGACCTTGTTATTTCAATCAGACCGAGTTGTGTTTATTTGGCATTAAACATTGAATTGTTAGCATGGAGCTGTGAGCCTTGAGACATCACTTAGATTACTTCCAGATAATGTATCCCATTGTTTAGGTTAAAACAACATTTATGATAAAGGAGATCCATACACATCGTTTTATTTGTTCACTTGTGTTTATTTATTTATTTGCCTAATTAGCCGCTACAGGGCTTGATTTGACTGTCAGTCAGTGTCAAATCAAGTCTTCAACAACAAAAACTGGGATGTTTACTACCAGTTACCTTCGTGCTGACTAAAGTGGTAGTTGCCAGCAATCAGTTTCATTCAACTGGACATGAGGTGGGCTGCTGACCATGACCCATTTTTTACTTTACTCTAGACTGCATTTGGGTTTTGGAAATATACCCAAATATAATAAATACAATTTATTATATTCCACCCTCTGCATGGTCTGAATAATAGCTGTCAGAATTGCATGTTCCCCACTGACACAATTTCCTGTTATTTTCCTCAAAATCTCTCTGACCACAGCATGTTTGCTATGATTAACACTGGCTATATTTTCGGAGGACAGTTAGGTCTGTGTATATTCAGGCCATTTGTTTTTTCGTTTGCAACAACAACAAAAAAAAAAACTGACTGTGGAAAGCCTTGCCCCAGTGCTCCTGCTTTGCAAAATGAAAACCTAAAGTAAAGACTCATCTAACTATTTTTCTCAGGTGACCAAATGTCCGATATTATTTGTTTCTCATTACTTAAACTGACTTGTGGTTTTCAGAAAATACTACAGCGTGAAATGATCAAGACTGTCTGTGTCTGAAATGTCCCCTCTGTAAGGCAGACGGAGGAGACATTTCACACACTTGAATGACACTTGTCTCATTCATTAAAAACAAACAAAATCAAAATTGATCGCTCATCATCCGTTTTTCCAGTTTCGTTTTTTGCACAAAATCGGAAATCGATAACAGGCTGTTGAAGTTGGACTATTGTGCACATTCTTGTGACAATGGGTACCTTAACAGCAGCCTGCAGCCAGTAGCGCTTTAAGTCCAGAAGGAATTTTCTTCTTCAAATGCAAGGAAGGGTCTTCTAAAATCACTGATCTCCCTATGAGAACCCTCTCAACCATTTTTGAACAGATTGTAAGAAAAGCTCTCCAGAGGCTTCAGGACTCTTTGTTTTCTGAATTCACTTGGCTCTGCAATCAGGCTACTCCCCCCAAGCTGTGAGTCCCAGAGGAGGAAGGTTACTATTGTCTCAAGGATAGTCTCTCTTTCCAAAGTGTAGCCATCAGTGACCCAGGGCCAGCAGGTCCTCCCAACCCAACTCTGAAATCCCACTACACTGCTGCACTTAAGCCTCATAATTACATCTGTTCTGTGCAAATTTTTCTTTCACAAAGAGTGAGAAAAAACCGTTTCAAAGCCCAAATAACCAGAGAAAGAATATATTCTTAACTGGTATTTATTCCAAGGCTCTACAGCATTCGAAGTCTCTGCTCACCGATGACAGTCAGGAGACAGAGCCTTGAGCAGAACACAGCTTACAGTTTTATAGGGAGAGTTTCATTCCATTCACATAGTATGATAATCTACTTGGTTACAGAGCAGATAGCAAGTACACATATCTTCTTTCACTAGAAGAGTCAAACAAGAAGAAACAATTTAATAACTTTATTGTAATACCAAGACCAGAGAAGTAATTTCAGAAGACATTTTTATGAGCATGTGCATTACACAAGAATCATTATACTGTTATGCATTGTTTTACTTATAATCATGTGGTAATCTTAAAATTTTCCACTACAACAGCCTAACCCCCTAACCCTACATCACACTGCACACAGTCATAAATCCCACTTTACTTTTTATGACCTAATTCTGTTTTTATTAGTACAAGTGATTTTTATGAATTCTATTTTCTGAACTAGCACTTTTGAATCTATTTGTACTACCAATATGTATTGAAATTGGACAAATAGTTATTTTAATTAAATTGAAACATTAGGGTCTCAGTCATTTCTGAGAAGGATGGTAATATTACACCAAGATTAAAGTTGTACATATGATTATATATTTGCTTTTTAACATTAGCAAATCCAAGCTGTGAGCATACTGCTTGGATTTGGACTGCTTGCATTTTGCAGTATTTTTCCAAGACTGTGTGGAAAAATGTAAAACTAAAAGGCAATTGCAAGCAATTGTCTCTTCTAACAAATGACAGCAGATTACCACACAGGTAACAACACATGGGCTTTTGTCTTATTCATTATGAACAAGACTGATAAATGCACTGATTTAAAATTTAACAGTGGCAAGTTGAGGAAATCTTTTATCTTACTGTTTTGTCCACATTCACCTATCTCCAGTCACTCAGTAGTACAAAGAAAAGAGAAAGAAAACCAGTGTAGTTACACTGTTATTCAGGCTGCAAGTGTTAGGCAGAATAAAACCTTAGGGATACAGCAGGGAAAATGTGTCTTTGCTCTTTACCTCATTCAGAGGTGCAAACAGGCAATGCGGGTCCACTGAGAGCCACGAGTGTTTGGCAGGTGTCCCATATTCAGGTGTCTGAGGCAATCCCATGCTACATGACAGGTGAAGTAACTAGTAAAACATGCTGCAAATGGCTGGCTATATGATAGAGAAAAATAAAATGTGACATAAAGGACCAATGGCAAATACCATCTATTCTCAGGACAGAAAAGAAGCCAAAAACATGTAACCTAATAACTGGTTGCACCACCCATACCTGCATCAACTGCTATTGAGTGTTTTTATTCTACACATCACTATTGAAGAATTTTGAACCACTTTTCCATTCACTATTGTTAATTCTGCTATACTCGAGTTTTTATTGTTGAATGGCCTAAATATGTGTCTACTTTGAGAGCTCACCAGAAAGAAGCTCTCCTCCTGGGAAGGTTGACTATTACTTCATATTTTCTTTATATGGAGTAAATGACTTTTATGGTGGTTCACTGGAGTTATTGTGATTCTTTCCAGGCATAGAAATCTTAATGACTTCATTGCGGCCCTGTTTTTTTTTTTTTTTTGCCGTGTTTCACTTCTTCACATTGCTGCATAGTGTATATGAGCCGCTAGGTTTGGGCATGGTGAGTGAAACAAGACCAAACAATATGTTCCACAATCATAATTAATTTGCAATTGAGCATGAGTATGTAATAACCAGGTCATTATTTGAAAACTGTAAACTCTATTGATTAAAAAATCCATCAAACGGTAAATACTTTTTCAAAACACAGTTAGATAGTAAAACATGTCATATATCCGCTTGCTTTTCACTATAAGCAGTTAATGCCATAATCAGTTTTTAAAGACATGCCGAATTAGAACATTATTAAAACTTTTCAACAGTGTCATTAAAATATGACTTTGAATGTTGAAGGGAAAATGTGGTTGTTTTGAAAAAGGGGCTTTATCAAGGAAACAGCTGAATTAGGTTATTATATTACTATAGACAGCACTCTGCACTGTTTGCAGGAATTGGAGTAAAACACCTCCAAGTTACAGTGGATTTCTCCAATTCAAAACAGAACAAAATGGATCACAGCAAGTAGCTGATGCCCTAAATGGGCTGGAACAGATGAGGTGTCTTGAAAAAATGAGCTTATATCTAGGATATGATCCACATTTATTCAGTAAAAAAGACTTGTCAAAATCTTGAGGATTTATCTGGCGTGGAGGCAATCGACATAATTATCTGGTGTGTAATGTATGAGGAGCCAGATAAAAGCTTTCAAAAGCCTTGAAGCATACAGTTATTTTGTTTTAGGTTGGGTCATCCATTTAGGATCAAAAGAAGCATTAAATGTCTGTCGACTTGTTTCTGTCTGGTGAGTAGTGAGTTGTGCTATTTTAAGTAATAGTTTATTGATCACAATGCTATCGGGAATGCAAACAAGTAACCCTTGTTAATTCTATGTGCTTGGATCTACTTGCAAATAATTTACTTATCTTCTGTAAACCAAATTCATGCTGGAGTTGTACGTTAACGGAGTCATACTCCATTTCTACAATGTAGGTCAACTATTTGCCTACATTATAGAAATGTAGGCAAATTAGTGGGATCTACAGACATCCCATTAAAAACATGGTTCGTGGCCCGAACTGGATGAGATGCAGTTCTTTGACATTTTAGACAGACCTGCAAAGACACTGTTGCAGTAAGCTATGCAATTACAAATAACTGCATGGAGGAGTTTCTTACGATCTTGTTGGGACATTAGTCCTTTAATCCTGAAGATCCTCTAAAGGTGATAGAAGGCAGTCTTTGTAATTGTCTTTGTGTTTTTGAAAGTCCAAGTCCTACACCCACATTTCTGGCCTGATCACTTTTAACTAAGATGGTGATGAGGTAGTGATGCTGGACCCCTGAATTGCTTAACTAAATTAGAACAAATAATGTGCATTTCTTAGCCTTTACTACAAAGATGATTTATATATTTTCCTTCAAGTACACAGAACCTCATTTCAAAAACCCAAACTAACTCAATCATTGGGAGAAATTACTGATAAAATAATAAAAAAGAAACTGCAGAGATTCTGCAGCATTTTGACAGAACTTACTTTCCATGATGCGAGAAGCTGAGTACACCCCGGATAGGTCGTCATCCATCACAAGGCAGACAGGACAAACCAGGCATGCACACACTCACCTAAAGAGAATTCAGGGCAAAAAATTAGCCTAACTATCATGTTTTTAGACTGTGGGAGGAAGCCGGAGTATCTTCGGCAAATTTCCATGCAGAAAGATCTTGGCCCGGGATTCAAACCCAGTTTGAATCCAGTGCAAGGCAACAGTGCTACCAACTGTGCACTGTGCAGCCTTAGAATTTACTAATTGTGCTAAAAACTGTTGGTCAGCAACTGTGGAGTTTAAATACAATTAAACAATAAATAAGTTTGGAAACATTTTTAGCAAAATTAATCTTGAAAAGAAAAAACAACCTGTGCCCATAAAACTACCTTTGAAATAAACTCTCTTAAGCTCTCATTTGGATTTTCTCAATGGATTATGTAAAAAAGACAAACTAGAAGTTTATTTCTGCTTACACAACAATGCTCTTGACATCTATCTCTCCACAGTTTCTCAGTGTCTCAGTCTCCCCTCTCTCTCTGTGCCTATTGCTCTGTAAACCTATCCTCTGGAGCATGTTGAGCTAAAAAAGGAAACAGACAATTTGCCCTATGGCTCTGTTCTCTTTTAATAGGCCTGGTATTCCTGGTGGAGCAGGCAGCAGTTCACCTTGATGTCACATAGCACTAGGCTGAGGCCTGGCCTCCCCTCGCTAGCTCACAGTTAAAAGGGATGAAGGTTTTAGGGGGAGCAAAGGAATGGGGTTTGGAAATTCCTTGACCTCCTTATCTGTCAGACATAATGTTGAGTGGTGCTGAATGTGAGTCATTTTCTTTGGGTGTATAGGTTCTTATAGTCTATTCTGTCTGCATATTGACACTACTTTAATTTTGTAACTTAAAGATCATAAAAGTTGAAACAATGACATTTTTCCAGGGCTTAATGGCAGTTGTGACAGACTTAATCATGACACTACAACCACTAAAGTTGGTACATTTAGTTTTTGTTTTTTTTAAATGAACCTAGCAAAACCCATCCAGAATTGACTTGAACTCATTGTCCAAGACTTGTGTGCAATAAACAATCTTTATCTCACAAAGTTCTGATCTGATTAGAGCAATATGGCTGACGTGGTTGTAGTGTGCTCTTCCGGCTCTCCAGCGTTTTCTAGAGCTCGCTCAGAAGTATATATAAAACTGTTGAGGACAAAATTATAGTAGAGGATGAATTTTTACACTTTCTTTCTATCAAACTAAAGGCCGTCAACACTTTTGACTCAGACTGGATAGAATCGTCAAAGAAGATGCTGTATGAGCTCTGTACTTCTTCTCAGCATAGCATCTTGTATAAAGGAGCACAAAAAGGCCATCAACAATGTGAAGGCCTGCCTCAAAACACTAAACGAATGCGGGGACAACATTCCCAGATTTGTGTCCCATTACTTGGATGAGTTACCTCCTGTGACTTTTACCAACATGGATGTATGCGGCCTGCCACGCAAAATGGAACAGCTTCACGTTGCAGTATCTGCCATGAAGCAAACACTCCCAGCTCAGACTGAAGTCAGTGAAAATCTTCACGATGTTATGGCGGACCTACGAAGCCGGATGTCTGCTCTGGAACAACGCACCAATCAAGGATGCGGAAGCAGATCTGTACTGGTGAAGAAGAAGGGTGTGGCAGACATTGATCTGAGCGTCGTCCTGGATAGGGAACACCGTCTTCAAGGTCTGGAGGGGAATTCTCTCTCAACTGTAAAGGGAGAAAATCTGATCATCTGATGTTGATCAGATTTTCTCCAAAATGACAAGCTTTTTCAACCTGTACAACTCTACTTTTGAAAATGAGGCTCTAACATTCACAAATGACATTGAAATAAATTCCAGTCCAACAACTGGTTTTAGGTGATTCCTCTAGAACCTGTTAGAGGAAAAATATCCCAACTTCACAAATGTGCTTTTAACTTAACAGTGCTCTGTGTCAGTCTGAAATGTCTCATATTGAGGTAATCAAACCAAATTTCAGATCTACCATAATAATACCTGTTGGCCTCAGGTTTGCAACCAGCTTCTGACTGAGAAACCAGTAACCTGTAACATTTAGTATTCCTCATTCATCCCTCATGTTTGTTTCCCATTTAGCTGCGTTCTTCATGTGTATGTCCCTCATAGGACCACTTTTACAACACATTATGCAGGTGTCAGGCTGCAGAGACCAACATATCCATTTCTCTGTCTAATGAAGTTATAACTGACCTTTTTTGACCCTTAGGCTGTTTGTGGTGCAAGAGGCAGTGAATGGCTTTGACATTAGTGGGACATTTTCTCCAATAGTGTAAAACAACACAATTTTTGTTCATAATTTTTCTTGATTCCTATAAAGAGTCTTTAGAATTTTAGACAGTGCTATATAAATAAAATGTATTATTACTATTATTATTATTTATTAAATGTCATAATGTGTTATTGATGTCAATAAGGTGGCAAGTTGTGATACCAACATTATTTTAATATATGGAAGAAATTGAGGTGAGAGCTCAAAAAGGAGAAAATTGTATAAGGATATCATATATTAAATGATAAATGCAGAGGGATAAAAGGCATATTTTTGTGGAATTGTCACAGAAACATGATGGATTTGTATTGGTAAAATGATTTGAATTATTGCACCCAAACAACAGAACCAGTACACAGGATTTTTGGATTATTACTGTGGTATTACTGTAGTGCTTCTACAGCTTAGTAGACCCATTTGAAGAGACATTAGGTTTGTGATCTGCTGGTAAATAGAATACCTGACCTTGCTGTAACCCAGTGTTTTCCAACCCTGGTCCTCAAGGCTCACTGTCCTACATGTTTTAGAGGTTTCTCTGCTTTAATATCCTTGATTCAACTGATTGCAGTTTGACAAACATCTGTTACTCAGTCATCAATTGAAATCAGCAGGACTGAAGCAAGATAAATCCTTAAAACTGCAGGGCAGTGTGGCTTCGTGACCAGGGTTGGGAAACACTGTTGTAACTCACAAGAAAGGTAACTTTAAATACCCTTCATAATAGTTAATGGTAGGTAAGTTAATTTACTTTAATGACTAATACAAACACTACACAAGTATAAAGGAAGTTGGTCCGGATCAGAAGATTCTAAATTTGTGGGAGCCTAGGAGTGAGCATCAACAGAGGAGAGACACAATGTCTATGAGGAAAGAGAATTTAATATAGTGAACATTGTGGATCCACGTTTCCAAATAAGCAAAATTGCGCACTTTTGGAACAAAAAGAAAGAAAGTAAAAGAAATAACCCAGTATTTTTTAGTCTTTTTGATCTGTCTGTCAAATATTCATTCAATGTTTCCTTTAGTCTTTTCTATGTTTCTGTTAAATATTCATTTAATGTCTCACTCCTAGTGACCAGTTGGGTCACCATCTACCAGTTCACTTGGTCCTCTGGGCTGGGGCTCGCCATCCAAGTTCTGGAGAGGGTGATCTTGGGATCTCAGGACTCTAAAGGCCAAAAGTACACCATACCCAAAAAAACCTGACCTGGAACAAGGCCAGAGTAAAGCGTCTTAAGATACAGGATGCTAATATCAATAAAGCTTAAGCTACTATTCATGAGAGCTTTCATCATTTCTCAAGGTTTCCCATGTTTTACAACAATATTTATTGCCGTTGAATATTATCAACACATCAGTAAAACTAAAGAAATTAGCTTATATTTTGTAAAATATATATCTTTACTACAATCTAAAATTGCTAGTGAAATATCATCTATAACACTATAAATATTTAATATCAGAAAGTGAATTAGAAGCTCACATTAGTTCTCACCTAATTAGAACAGAAAGTTCCTAAATAATGCTAATAGAAAAGCACATTATAGCACCATGAACTGAATTAGCACTGTTGAAATATTAGAATGTGTTAATAGAAATGTGCAGTTCCATGGAAAAAATACAATATACACAATAATAATAATACAAAATCTTACAATACAATTTTATTTTGTATTAAATTTGTTCAGTTACAAAGAATTTTAGCCAATTTTCAGTGAATTTACTGAGCTAACTGCTGAGTGCGTGCGACCACACACCAATGCTCTGATACTACAGGGGGATTTTTCGGGGCTTCACCCACTCACAACGGAAGCTTTCTGGGTTTTTTTTTTTTTTTTGAAGATTTTGTTGGCTCTTGCGGCCTTTATTTGAAAATAGTTTGATAGGAAACAGGGTAATGAGAGAAGGGGAAGACATGTGGCAAATGTCACCAGGCCGGGAATTGAACGTGCGATCACCGCCACAAGGACTAAGGCCTCAATACGTGGGTCGTGCTTTGCCCCTGTGCCACCAGAGCACCCCCTGCTTTCTGAGATTTAATAAAAAAACAATTTACTACTTTGATTTTTATCCATCCATCATCTGCTGCTTCTCCGGATTCGGGTCATGGGGGCAGCAGCTTAAGAAGGGAGGCCCAGACTTCCCTCTCCCCAGCCACTTCTTCCAGCTCCTCCGAGGGAATCCCAAGGTGTTCCTAGGCCAGCCGTAAGAGACATACTCCCTCCAGCGTGTCCTGGGTCTTCTCCCAGTGGGACGTGCCCGAAACGCCTCACCAGGGAGGCATCCTGACCAGATGCCTGAGCCACCTCACCTGGCTCCTCTCGATATGGAGGAGCAGCGGGTCTACTTTGAGTTCCTCCCGGATGACCGAGCTTCTCACCCTATCTCTAAGGGAGAGCCCGGCCACCCTATAGAGGAAACCCATTTCGGTTGCTTGTATCCGCAATCTCGTTTTTTTGGTTTATTCAGGGGTCATGCCCCTGAATAGACCTTATCAGGGAGGCTTAAGAGTGTGACCCCTCTATAATTGGAGCACACCTTTTTAAACAGGGGAACCACCACCCCAGTCTGCCAATCCAGGGGTACTGCCCCCAATATCCATGTGATATTGCAGATTCGTGTCAGCCAACACAACCCTACAACATCCAGAACCTTAAGGAACTCCGGGCGAATCTCATCCACCCCCGGGTCCCTGCCACTGAGGAGCTTTTTAACCACCTCGGTGACCTCGTCCCCAGAGATTGGAGAGCCCGACCCATAGTCCCCAGATTCAGCTTCCTCAATGGAAGGCATGTCGGTGGGGTTGAGGAGGTCTTTGAAGTATTCTGCCCACCGGCCCACAATGTCCCGAGTCGAGGTCAACAGCACACCATCCCCACTGTAAACAGTGTTGGTGCTGCACTGCTTCCGCCCCCCGCGAGACACCGGATGGTGGACCAGAATCGCCTCAAAGCCATACAGAAGTCTTTCTCCATAGCCTCTCCGAACTCCTCCCTCACCCGAGTTTTTGCCTCAGCAACCACCCGAGCCACATGCTGCTTAGCCCGCAGGTACCCATCAGCTGCTTCCGGAGTTCCAGAGGCCAAAAACGTCTGATAAGACTCTTCAGCCTGACAGCATCCCTCACCGAAGGTGTTCACCAACAGGTTCGAGGGTCGGTGCCGCCATGACAGGCACTGACAACCTTGTGGCCACAGCTCCGGTGAGCCGCCTCGACAATGGAGGTACTGAACATGATTCACTCGGACTCAATGTTCCCCACCTCCCCCGGAATGTGTTCGAAGTTCTGCCGGAGATGGGAGTTAAAGCTCCGTCTCACAGGGGATTCCGCCAGACGTTCCCAGCAGACCCTCACAACACGTTTGGGCCTGCCAGGTCTCACTAGCATCCTCCCCCACCACCAGAGCCAACTTACCACCACGTAGTGGTCAGTGGACAACTCTGCACCTCTCTTCACCCGAGTGTCCAAGACATACGGCCGAAGATCCGATGAAACTATGACAAAATCAATCATCGAACTGTGGCCTCGGGTGTCCTGATGCCAAGTGCACATATGGACACCCTTATGCCTGAACATGGTGTTCGTTATGGACAATCCGTGACGAGCACAGAAGTCCAACACCACTCGAGTTCAGATTGGGGGGAGTGTTCCTTCCAACCACGCCCCTCCAGGTCTCACTGTCATTGTCCATCTGAGCGTTGAAGTCCCCCAGCAGAACGAGGGAGTCCCCAGGTGGGGCACTCTCCAGTACCCCTTCTAAGGACTCAAAGAGGGGTGGGTAATCTGAACTGATGTTTAGCCCATAGGCACAAACAAAAGTCCTCCCACCCGTAGGCGGAGGAAGGCTACCCTCTTGTTCACCCGGGTAAACCCCAACGTATAGGTGCCATGATGTACATGATGTACATACTTTCTCTCCAGAGTGAAAGTATGTCCAGCCCCTCTCAAGAGGACTGGTTCCAGAACCAGAGCCAAGCATTGAGGTGAGACTGACTATTTCTAGCCGGAACCTCTCTACCTCACACACTAGCTCTGGCTCCTTCCCCACCAGAGCCGTGACATTCCACGTCCCAAGAGCCAACTTCTGCAACCGAGGATCGGATGGCCAGGACCCCCTCCCTCAGCCGCCACCCATCCCACACGGCACTCGACCCCTTTGGCCCCTCTCACAGGTGGTGGGTCTATGGGAGGGGGGACCCATGTCTCCTCTTTGGGCTGTGCCCGGTCGGGCTCCATGGGTAAAAGCCCGGCCACCAGGCGCTCACCAACGTGCCCCACCGGTGACCCGCGTCCGGGTGAGGGAACACGAAATCCAAGGATTTTCCTCATCATCGAGGTCTTCGGGCTGCACTTTGTCTGGTCCCTGACCTAGGACCTGTCTGCCTTGGGTGACCCTACCAGGGGCATGAAGCTCCAGACAGCATAGCACCTAGGATCATTGGGGTACTCAAACCCCTCCACCACGATAAGGTGGCAGCCTTATCGTGCTTATATATATGTATTGCGAAACTATTTTAACATTGCTTCACTTAACTATTTTCAAGATTCTTCATCAAATTTTACAAGATGCAACCATCAGCTCTGAGCTCTCAAGTGTGTCTGATGCAATCTAAGCAAAATCTCAATCAACCTTATTGGCTGATGTGAAATCAGACTGTGCCAGGTATTGGTTGTTTAATCTGTCACTAAAAGCAATCACTAAAGGCATATTTCACAGTTTTTAAAGCCTTTTAGCAATTTTATATATATTTATGAACATATTTATGAACTTATTTTTAACTTTATTACTTATTAACTCTTATTGTAGAATAAGACATGAAATTATTTATGTATACTTTTTAATCTTGTTGTAGAGGAAGATATTAAATCAATATCTATTCACTTTTTACTTGTGTTTTTAACACTGGGTACATTGTCATCACGTGCCTTTCCTGTGACCATTAAATGTCGATGTACAGGGGACATTCAAAATTTAATTTAGAAATCTGCTGAACACCAAATTTAAATTGGTTTTAAGTCTATTTATGGAATATTTAGAAAAAGGTTTCCACTGCTTCTGTTTTCCAAGCTGATGGGCTGAACGACAGCCCATCAGTTGTTTTTTTCTATATACTCTGGTCTGAAAGGTTTGTTGCCTGGGTGCATATCTGCGAAGGTTAATTTAAGTTAGTTGCTCATTGCCAGAACTATGTCATTTGTTGAGAGTTCATGCACTGTGTTGGTTTTGTTCTTTGAGCAAGGTGATGTTCATGCATGACTCATTTTGTACATCAGTAAAAAAAGCATATACCTATGTCTTGAATTTAGAAAAGAAATTATATTTTATTTATCACTAAAGAAGGGTTCAGTGAATCCACATATGAAACTGGTGGGTTTGATACCTCAAAAAATGTTAAAAAGGAATTCAGTTTCCTTTTTGTAGGGTTACCATTGCTGTCATCAAGGGCGGTTACATTTTCATTCTTCAATTTTTCCTGACTCAACTTTCTGTCGTGAATATTCTGTTAAATGTTTTTTCCTCTAAGTCTAATTGTCACTAATCTCCTTTTCTACGTGTCTCCATCATTGATGGCAGTAAAATAAATAAGAACTCCAATGCAGGAATTAGCAGTTGACCTTCGGTCCCCTAAGTGAGACAATGTCTGTATGCTTTTTGAGTTTTTCTGGAGAGAGAAAAAGTCAAAAAAGATTCATACAGAGTGGATGTGGGGGTAAGGGAAATAGTTAAGAGTGGCAGAGTCTGATCTGCCCCTATCAAATCAAAAATCAAATAAAATGTTATTTGTATAGCACATTTCAGCAGCAAAGCATTTCAAAGTGCTTTACATAATAACAAACACAAAGTCATCAAGTTGGGGGTTCTTGCCTTTGCATTCACAAAAGTTTTACTGGTTACACTCCTACTGTGATATATGGAACAAAATACCTATTGGTATTTGTATTCCCACTCATGCTCACAATCACATAGTTTACAGTGGTGTTAACAGCCTTTCAACAGGCTGCTGGCACGAGGCTCTGTACACCTCTTTCACGGAATTTTGCTCAGGGACTCTGTCGTCCCTCCCTATAGCTTCTAACTGCTGCAGGAATTGAGAGTTAAAGTCTAACTTGAAATCTGCTGGCTCAATAGTCCAGACAGAGGAAGGAAATACAGGGATGTTGAGGAAGAAAAGATGAAGAGGCAGGAAGAGAAGAAAAAGCTATTCTAGTCATCCTGTTTCTTTTAATTTAGTAACTAATATTACTAATAAGTCCATTTCTTCATGCTCTTTCTGAGGATCCAGAAAGAGCATCACAGTTCCTGTTCTCAGATTACTACTTGAATTGGATTTAGTCATGGATAGGAGGCTTTCAGATAACAGGGGACAGCAAAAAGCCAGGCAAATTTTTATTCTTGGGAAATGGAAAAAGTAGGCAGCTTATACAAAAACTTTTTAATGTGTTAGTTTGATCTTTTAATCCATGAGCTCCTGTCTCAACACTATGGAAGTTTCAGGTAACATACTGAATCAGTTTGGCTTCTGTCTGACGATTTAAAATAAGCATTTTTCTCCAAAGCCAAAACTGTGGAAGACACAATTAATAATATATGTGAATAATTTAAAAATATAGATTGTTCTTTAGTTTTGTAGGAGCTTTCATCATTACATTTAGAAGTAAAGATGCAATCTTTTTAGAACTCAGCAGCAAAAATGGTGATGACCAGAAAGTGGCTCACATTCTGACCATTTCAGAGTCTATGATTGGCTGCCTTTCCATTTTAGAATTGATTTTAACAGGCACTGACTGATATCTACAACTCTTCATGGTCTTTGCCCACTATATTTTTCAAACTTGCTGATGTTGTAGTTTCTTCCTCTAGGTCCCTTAGGTCTCACTGAAAAGACCTGCTGTTGGTACCTAGTGGGGATGCTCTCAGACTACCTGAGTCAAAACTCATTGATAAGACTGTCGCAATTAATCAATTATTTGCATTATAAATCAAAATGATTTTGAGAATTTCATTTCAGATTATTAATATTTTTAAGGGGAATTTTGTCTACAGAGATTTTATTTTCCACTTTATTTATGGTTTCTGTTGTGTGGGGCTTCTCTTTCCATTTTATTTATAATTTTTGGTTTTTGTGTTTTATTTTGGATATTTGAAACATCTTCCAGTTCCAGCCTGGAGTGTTCTATACAAAATTTAAATTTATTGGTCTTTGGGTGGGTGAACTTGCATTATTGTGCCATCATCAATATATTTCTTGAAAATGGTCTCGAAACAAAACTGTTGTCATCTCACAATAATTACTGGGACAAAATGTGTTATTGTGACAGGCCTACTAATGGATGCAAAAGCCAACTGATTAAGAACTTGAAGAAAAGTAAACATCAGTCAAGCTATAACTGCAAATGTTTGGGAACAAAGTGTAAGCAGTGTGGTTCAAAGTGAGGAAAAACACTTAAACATCTGTTTCACCATTGATCTTCATCTCCAAAAACATTTAACATGATTGTAAGAGTAAAATTATCTCTTTTTAAGTGTAGCAATGCAGCTTAATTTAAAGATATCACTCATCAAGTGCTATGTTCATTAATTGAAGTATTTTATTATCTCTGATGTGACAGTTAAGATACTGGGTGAGGGCTGGTGAGAATAGGGGAGTAGAGGACAGGTAGATCTGATTATAATACCCAGAGATCAGAAGAAGGAGCTGGCCATCTGCTGGGAACAGTATGGATGGCATTGCAGGCTTTTACAGCATTAGTGCAAATGGTTTACTAACCATCAGATTTAGTAAACTCCCCTGGTCAATATACAGGCGCATGCTGTCATCAACAACTCAGTGGACTTAGTACAGACCAACTGTTTCAGTGCCAAGAGTCACAACATCTATCATTCATAAACACAGCCTCATCCCCTCTTCTCTTCTGCCTGCCCTCCTTCATTCTGTCTGACTGGAGTTGATAAAAGCCATGGTGTTCAGAGTTGGTGCAGTTAGCCAAGTCTCTATTAGCAGATTCGTGATCCTTTCCTGATAATCCCTCGTATGCTGGTGAAGGGCCTGAGCTCATCCATTTTATTGTGCAGCAAGCTCACTTTTCCCATGAAGATAGACTGGATGATGAATCTGTACCTTTCCCTCCTGAAGTGATGCCCATTGTCGGCACAGATCCCACATGGGGCTAGTAGGGCCGCTGTTCAGAAGGCAACACAGCAGGGCAACACTCCATGTATATCTGCTCTCTGATGTAAACAATGTGGCTGTGACAACGTCTCTCTACATGAGCAACTGTGAAGAGAAAAGAAAACCAAAGTTGTCCAAAAAAGAATGTGTCTCCAGATAAAAATTAAAGTAGAAACACACATACATGCCTAAATATGCCACTTCCTAGTGTAGCACCATGTTGGTTAGAATAGTTATAGACAAATTTAACACAGCAAAAGAACCAACAATGTATCACAAATTTCACCTATTACTAATAATATAAGGAAAACAAAAACAGTTTAAAAACGAATTGCTTTTGTAATATTTTATTATGGATAAGCAAAAACATTAGTTAGTAGTGATAAACCTTAAAAGTGTTAGCAAGTCAGATTAATAATTAAAGTAAAAAAGGGATCATCAGTTGATGAGTAAGTCAATTATTATTTTTCTAAAAGATAAAGTCATGTCAGTTATCTTATGGGCCATTATGTTAAATATGTATGAAATCTGAAATGCAGATCTGGAACTGTTCAGATATGTTCACAAGTTCTTTAGTTCACTAGACAATGCCAACTTGAAAAAATAAACATGAAAAATAAAAAAACTACTAAAAATTGAAACATTCATTTTTATTTGTGTGAAATTTGTTTAGGATACATTAGCTCAGTGGCAAGTATGAAAAAAAACTTGCTTTGTTAGGGGAGTACAGCTAGATTGAGTCAACACTGTGCCTTATGAAGAAACTGAATTGAATAAACTGAATAGATCATTTGAAAAAGGGCATATCCTCTCACATTTGGCTGTGGAGTGATGCACTTGCTCATATTGGCAGGAAGCCATGTGGAGTCTGTACATCCATATGCTGGAGCTGCAGCCCTTGGATTCAGAAAGAAGCCTTATTACCGTAATATTGGCCACAGGGCATTTGCCTCAAATTTGTTTAAAGGTAATAAAGAATCATCTGAGAGAGCCTGTGTTGCAATCAGGCTGCCATCTGCTATCTGCTCACTATGACAAACAGAAAAAACCTGGAAACGGCACAGTCATGCTACTGTGCTCAGTGATTCAAGTAAGCCAGTTTTTCCACAATCTACTTTCTGCTCTAAGCGTGCCAACCATTTGGTTCCTTTTTCACCTTTGGCCTTTGTATCTGGTTTCTTTGTCCTATATGTATATTTATGTGTTAAAACTTTAATTTTTAGTCACTTTTTGTGGATGTTATTTATATGTCATAACATGTTATGTTGCTGCCTTTTATTGCCAGGTCTAAAATATATCATTTTAAGGGAGAGCAATGATAGGCAGCAGTAGCATAATCTCAGTAGTGACTACCTGGTTAAATTAAAGTTAAATAAATAAATAAAAAAATATATCTCTAATACTGCACAGCTTCCTCCACTTCTGTGTACTCAGCCTTAGTTGTTTAGGTTTTGACTTAACCTCATTACGTCCCAAGATTGCAACGGCATTTCACCCAGTTACTACAGACGGACATTGACTCTGCAGTGTGATGGAATTTATAGTAGTCTGTGAGAACTATTTATTATCAAAAGCTTTTGTGTAACCAGAATGAAAGAACACATTTTAAACAATGTATTGGTTTTAATGTGTCACAAGGTCTTTAACTTGAGGTTTTGTTCATTGCTACTGAAAGTAATTGGAAGTGGATAAATTTGAAAAAACAGTCATTCCGAATTGATGGCAACTATAATGCAATGCAGCTTGTTGCATCCAGCTGATTGCATTGAGTCATCGATTCTGCTGCAGCTTAAGCAGGCATTTGATGACATTAGGAAGGAATGGCCACCAGAAGTTTATTTAAAATATTTTTGTTGTATTTTTATTTTTGGTTATGTTATGATTGTTTGCTTATTTTAAGATTGCACATTCAGTTCTGACCCCCTCACAAAAAAGCACCGCTTGTGCTGGAGATCTGGGTGGTAATAATGTGTTGGTTTTAAAATTGTTTGTCAGCTTTTTCTTTTCTTTGGTTCCCTGGTGAAAAATAAAATACTTAAGTATATCTTAAATGTGCTGTATTTTTCTGAAATACATTTTAGTATATTATCAAGTTGATATACTTAAGATTATCTAAAAAATGTAAAATGAATATATTTTTAACAACATGCTTCTAATACTCTGTACTTTGGTACACTTTCTAAAGGTAGATATATATTTTTTATAAAATATACTTTAAATTTGAATTAAATATATTCCTAAAATTATGCTTTGGTTAATCTTTTTAAAAATACACTTTGCATATATTTGTAAAAATGTGTATTTAAAAAAATATACAAACAATGCTTTTCTGCAGATGTACTTTTGGTAATATTTTCAAACAGGTTTTGTGTGTAGTTCATAAATCTCAAAATTAATACATTTCAATAATATTTGTCAAGACTTTGTAATTAGTGTCTAAGTATATTTCAGTGAAACATTTTTAGTGTTAACATACATCCTACTTTATGCTAATCAAGTATGCAATCCTTTAAAATCGGTGGGAAGCTGCCAGGGTTGCTTTACCAGTGTGTTGTCACCAGCATCTTGTTATACGCTGTGGTGTCTTGGGGTGGCAGTATCTCTAAGGTAGACCTTTCCAAGCTGGAGAAACAAATCAGGGTTGGCACAAGGCTGCAACCCTTGGATTCAGAAAGAAGCCTTATTACCGTAACACTAATACGGTAATAAGGCAGAGAGGAGAACCCTACAGAAACTCCAGGCTGCTATGGACAATGCCAGCCACCCTCTGCACATTGTCATCAGCAGCCAGGAAAACAGGTTCAGTGAGGGACTGATTCTTCCAAAGTGCAGGATCACCAGATTGAGGAACTCCTTTGTCCCTCTTGCAATAAACCTCTTTAACTCCTCACTGGAGGCTGGAAGGAGGCCTAACAGAAACAGAGGGACTGGAGTCAGGCTGTTAATGTCGTTAAAAAAAATCTATCTATCTGTCTGTTAATTATATGAATTAACAATTCTTTTACTGTTTTGTTAAAATGGCAAAAAAAAAAAAAAGTTACACAGTTCGTATAGTGGACCTTACTGTAACGTTGTTTAACAAAGTAAAGTATAAATATTTGAACCCTGACTCACTGCTGTGTGAAAAGACAGTATGAGAAAACACTTGGAAACACATTTTTGAAATCTGCCAACCGAATGAGTCAGTTGTGCTTCCGGTGCATCTGTTTACTCAAGTCAAATACCTTAGGCATTATGTAAACCTGAGAAAGTAAACAGATTTTACAATCTAAGCCAAGCTATGTTTGCTCTGTGTTCAATGCAGTTATTTCAGTTTTAGAGTTCTGAGCATTGGGACCTATCATGTTAATTCCTTAATATTATGAAGATTCAAATCATTAAGCATAGTGATCCATTCATTCATTCATTCATTCATTCATTCATTCATTCGTTCATTCATTCATTCATCCATCCATTTTCCAACACCCTTGTCCCTAGAGGGGACTGGGAGGGTGCTGGTGCCTCTCCAGCGAACATTTCAGGCGAATGGCGGGGTCACCCTGGACAGGTCACAGATCCTGTCCAGGGTGACAATTAGTCATCTCTAATTTGTGTAGAAAAATGTAGATGTCAAATACAATTATGATAT
This sequence comes from Poeciliopsis retropinna, assembly GCA_010277075.1. Classification (NCBI taxonomy): domain Eukaryota; kingdom Metazoa; phylum Chordata; class Actinopteri; order Cyprinodontiformes; family Poeciliidae; genus Poeciliopsis; species Poeciliopsis retropinna. The sequence continues at coordinate 842,539 of VMRM01000046.1, read as the reverse complement.
TAAGAGATAAAAATAAAACTCCTAGTAACTGCATTATACACTGCAAGTCACAATTTGACCTTTGAACACTAAGTGCTTGTATTTGTGTTTATAATTTTTATGGATGCTGTGGAAAGAGCTTAGCTAGCAAAAGATTCACATGATCGCCATTATCACTGTATCATACAATATAATCGATTACCATAAGCTATTTTTTGTTTTTTACCTATAAGCTACATAATAACTGCAAGCACATATTAATATTAAGTACTCTTGGAACATTGATTAACCCCTTTCAGAGATGGGGTCATTTAGGTCCCACAACTTTTTGACTCTGTGAGCTTTTACAAGGTTTTTTTTTCCTGTATGTGGTTTGGAAACTGGTGTTCTTTCTCAAAAAAAAAAAACAATGGAAAGATGAATAGAATCAAATTTCAACTCCATGAAAAACTTCTCTGGTAAAAAATGTTTCTTGGGTCTTTTAGATTGTTTATTGTTGATCAGACAGCAATATTTTTCTGATGGTAGTTTTCACAATTTCACAACTGTTGTTGATAGAAGACCTATTTGTGAGCTTGTGGTCTGAAGCCTTATGTAACACCTCCACTCAGCATTAAGTGGCTTTTATTCAGATTAGAACAGCGCTTCAATGTCTCATCTGGTATTCAATGCTTTTAAGTGTCTGGGCTTTGCTAAACATTCCTTACAATATGTGGGAACTGTGATTGAGCCATTTTGTGATCTTAATGGTCATGAAAAATCTCTTCAGTGCTTGTAAGTGAAGTGTTTTGTTACAGATTTTATCGGCTCCAGTGGCCTTTATCAGAAAAAGGTCAGATAGAAAGGTAGGTTGTGAGACAAGAGGAAGAGAATCGGAACCCAAACCCATGATGACTGGGCAGAGGATCACACGCTCTTATGAGGGGATGTTTAGGACAAAAACTATGTTTTGTCTCTCACACACTACTAAATACCCATACACACACACAAAATACCAAAATTGCATATATATACTATTAAAATGTAACACGCCCATACAATTTTTCTTTCTCACACGCATACAGAAAAGACTAAGATTGCACATATAAAGAAATAAAATATTGCATACACATACAATTTTTTCTCTCTCTTACACACAAGACTAAAATTGCACATATATACTGCTAAAATCTCACAAATACACACAGATACTCAAAGCATACAGACACACTTTTCTGAATGATAGGTCGAAAATGTATGTGTGTGTGAACTAACACCAGGCTGAATGAATGAATGAATGAATGAATGAATGAATGAATGAATGAATGGGGATGAGACTTGTAGTTTTCTGTGTGAGAGACTCACATGTTTTGTCTCTGTGAGAGTTGTCGCGGAAGAGGTGGGGCACAAATATTATTGAAATGTACATATTAATATGCAGCATAGAATAAACAATCAAATCATTACATTAAGTCAAGTGCCACCATTAAATTTGTATATTGATTAGGTTTCAAATCCAACTCTAAACAGGTGGGTTTTTAGTTGTGATTTAAAGGAACTCAGTGTTTCAGCTGTTTTACAGTTTTCTGAAAGTTTGTTCCAGATTTGTGGTGCATAGATGCTGAATGCTGCTTCTCCTCGTTTGGTTCTGGTTCTGGTGATGCAGAGCAGACCAGAACCAGAAGACCTGAGGGGTCTGGAAGGTTGATGCAGATCTTTTATTTATTGTGGTGCTAAACCGTTCAGTGATTTATAAACTAACAACAGTATTTTAAAGTCTATTCTTTGAGCTCCAGGGAGCCAGTGGAGGGACTTTAAAACTGGTGTTATGTCTCTATCTTCCTGGTTCTAGTGAGAACATGAGCAGCAGCTTCTGGATCAGCTGCAGCTGGAGGATTGATTCTGTGAAGACGCTGTTGCAGTAATCAATGCGACTGAAGATAAACGCATGGATGAGTTTCTCTAGATCTGGCTGAGACATTAATCCTCTAATCCTGGAGATGTTCTTCAGGTGATAGAAGGCCGACTTTGTGACTGTCTTAATGTGGCTCTGAAGGTTCAGGTCAGAGGTAATCACTACTCCCAGGTTTTGGACCTGATCACTAGTTTTTAGTTGTAATAACTGAAGCTGTGCATTGACTCTAGATCTATAACTCTAGATCTACAGCTCTAGATCTATAACTCTAGATCTACAGCTCTAGATCTACAGCTCTAGATTGTTCCTCTTTAGGTCCAAAAATAATAACTTCAGTTTTGTTTCTGTTCAGCTGGAGAAAGTTTTGGCACATCCACACATTTATCTCTTCTAAGCATTTATTCAGTGATCGGATGGGGTCAAAGGTCACCTGGTGACATTGTAATGTAGAGCTGAGTATCATCTGCATAGATATGGTAGCTAATATTATTTCCTGTTATAACCTGAGCTAGTGGGAGCATATAAATATTGAATAAGAGGGGTCCTAGGATTGAACCTTGGGGTACCCCACATGTGACCTTTGACCTCTTTGATGAGAAGTTTCCAATTGAAACAAAGAAATCCCTATTCATAATGTAAGATTCAAACCAGTTGAGCACTGAACCAGAGAGTCTGACCCGACTCTCCAGTCGATTCAATAATATGTCCCACAGTCCATATTTATATGGATGTCATTGAACACTTTGACTAGGCCAGTCTCCATGCTGTGGTGAGCACGAAAACCAGATTGGAAGGAGTCAAAGCAGTTGGTCATCATTAGGAAGCTATTTAATTGTTTACACACAGTTTTTTCAATAACTTTGCTGATGAATGGGAGGTCAGAGGTCGGCCTGTAATTCTGCAGTAGTGATTTGTCCAGATTGTAAATAAACCACCATTTTGGACCCAAGATTAAAAGAAATATTGATTAAATATACTTTTGTTTTCTTCTAGAGCACCCAAAATGTTGCTGGAAATGCTACAGTTGAAGTTTACCATTATTTGTCAGTATCTGTCCAGAGGGGCCCAACACATAACAATTTTTCCATCTGAACAAATTTTCAAAATGATATTTGCAAATGCCAGCAACATCTAGGCCAATGCGGGCAGGTCTTCTCTAAAGCTGGAGAGGAAGTGAGCCAGAAGAGAATCAGACTGAAGCCATAATCAGTGGAAATGATTCTTTTTGAATAAAAATTTGTGAATGTTACTCAAAGCCTCTTCTCATAAAATCACTATCATGACATCATAGCACAAACTTATAAGTTCTCATTAAGAAAATAAAACAAATAATTTATGGAACAATTATTGTTTAAAAATGTCATGTTTATTGTAGCAACCTCCTCTCAATTTTATATGAACTACAAAAACACAGGTTTCTTTGGAGAACATGAGCTTTAATGAACATTGTATGAATGAAACACAGGGTATTTAAATTGCGTTATTAGCTTTATTCACATCAACTGTTAAAGCAACAACTTGATGTCACTATTGTAGAGTGTATCTAGTGCTTCGAAACAATAGTCCATTTTCTGAGCAACTGTCTCAAAGTGGTTCAGCAAAGTGATTGAGGACACCTTGGTTTCACTATCACTATTGAAAATCAGACTGTAAGGAAAGATGTGCAGTTCAAAGCAGGTGAATCCATTAATGTTGGACCTTTTAAAGAGATTCTTGAGTGATGATTGGCTGAAGTGGAGCAACGACTTGATTCTTGTTGGCTGCAGCAGAGGAAGTGGCAATTTGGTGATCCAGGTAAGCTGGAGAGAATCTCCCAGGTTGAATTTATATCCAGGCTTCATGACTGAAAACATTTAATGGCAGCTGCTGCTACCAAGGGTGTCATAACCAAATAACTGATAAGTAAAACTTTTACTCCTGTTTGGAAATATTAGTAGTCTCTCATATGGAGAAATTTATTAAAGCCATATGGAAGGGTTTTTAAAGCACAAACAGCCTTTTAAATCTAATCTCTGTCATTATCTTGTATATTTAGTGAAAAAAAATGTGGTAACTCTGTTTATTATTTTAACTTATTAGTCTTACCACGACATGATAATGTAAACAGATTAAATAGTCAAGTCATTTGGATCAGTATTGATATGAACATTTTCCTAAGGTCCTTTCTGATATCAAATCTTACATGAATGATTGGATGATGAGAATGTCCTCCATCTTTTCTTATACTGATTAAGGACACCCAAGGTTACGCAGGTATAGATATTGAATGGATAAATTTGAAACACTTAAAAGCTTAATCAGTTACTGGGCTTGTGAAACAGCCTCTGGCTAGAGGGCTCAAGTTGTTGGTTTTAATAAATATGACATTGTGTTATTTATTTCTTTTGATTCTAAATTAATTCTGCAAATATACAACAAAAATTGAACCAAAATGCAGCACTTGTAAGGGGGAATTGACTTTATCCCAGCTCTATACACTGAAAAAGACTGGGATCATGAAACAGTAAGAATGATTTACAGTAAAACTGGGAGACTACTCTTCACTGAACTTTAATTCTGTCCTACAAAAAAATTAAAACACAGTGGGAGCAAATTGAACTTAGTCTGAAAATAACATCACTGAAATGATAGTTGCTCCTCTATTCAATTATGCAGCAATGATGCTGACAGTGGCTGATTGAGTAATTCCATTTTGCATATGTATTTCAAAGTTTATTTTGTCATTGTGTTGATCACAGCTGGCAAGATAAGGTTCTGTTGCTGAAATGTAGTGTTTGAGACGGCATCCTTTGAGTCATTTTAGGCTGATTGAAAGGAAACTTGTGTCCCTCCACCATCCCCCACATCTCTCTGTGTGACAGGAAAGATCCTTTTATGTGCTTTGACAGGACCTTTTGGCATTCAAACACAAAAAGGACTCGAGTTGAGTTATACTGATGCACAGTGGTGGCTCTGTGACAGGGTGAATAAATGTAGAATGCTAAGTTTGTTTGTTTTTGTTTTCACCATAATATGAAGCTGACAATGATGGGTGGATTTATATGCCCAGAAAACTAATTTGTAAACTTCATTAATATATTCTGTATCTTAAGTTTGTGAAAAACTTTATAGTTTGCCCCCCTACTGATTTCTTCTTTTTTTCAAACTTAAATGTTTCAGGTCATCAACTTAAAGTTAATATCAGAAAATAGTGTGATTACCAGGGAAATACCAAATAACTTCATGCCAGGAAGAAGAGCAGTCAGACCAACCTGGCCCTCTTCCATAAGCACAACTATTGATTGGTCTGCCCTTGGCAGAAACAACTGATTGTAATACCTGCTAACAAATTTTGAGATCACAGTATAGGTGCTTAACTCCACTCCTCTTTGAGGAATGGTAATAATTTAGTTTCAGTACAGGGTTTTTCAGGTAGAAAGCACCCGTGTAAGGCCATGCATCCAAGTCAAATTTCAGTATAGATTTTGTCTAAAGCAGTGTTTCCCAACCCTGGTCCTCAAGGCATACTACCCTGCATGTTTTAGATTTTTCCCTGCTTCAAAGCACATCATTCAGCTGATTGCAGCTCAGCAAATACCTGTTAACTGAAATCACTCGGGTTAAAGCAAGGAAACATCTACAACATGCAGGGCAGTGTGCTTTGAGGACCATGGTTGGAAAACACGGGACCAGAATACTAAAGAAATGTGTGCTTTTTCCTTATTTTATTTATTTTGTTTATAATTACCAGCTTTACCAACTTCATGATTCAGATCATTGTCTTGCTGCAAATCTCACTCTGGTGTAAGGCTATAAACTAATGGCCAGATATTTCCCCCCATTTTTTTCTCTGCAGAAAGCAGAATTTATTCAGGTCTTGAAGAAGCAAATAATCCCCAGACTACCACTTATCACCAAACCTCTTATGATGAAAGAGGTTTAAGTTTAAAATTATTGTTTTAAAATGGGACAATATGTATTAATAAACATTTACTGAAAAAGAGACTGGTACTATTTAACCGTTACTAGGTGACCCTCATAACCAATTAGAGTGAAGTTGAGCCACACTGAATAGGTGCTGGTGGAAGATGTCATTGTGGTTAACTGAAAATATTTATTATTGTTTTAAGTGGAAGAAACTGCACCTGCTATTTTCTGGTCTTTTTGAATGTTTGTTCAAGTCACCATTTAATCTTACCTGGGACACTACGCTTTCTGTATTTAAATGTTATCCCTCAATTTGTCAATTATTGGATTGTATTAACCACAAGTTCTTGGTTGGGTTTTAAAAGTCACTGCCAGGAACAGTTACTATCTGACCTGTAGAGTTAGGAACAAATCACTGACAACAGTTTAACTCTAAACCAACCCATTTTTCAATCATGACTAATCTAACATACAACTATCTCCAGTTAGATTATGGTTCCAAATCACTGTATTTTTATTTTTGTCATTTTACTTGGTAAAAATATATATTTTTTCTATCTTGTGTCAAGTGGAGTGAAATCTCATGTGTGATACCAAACAGCAACACAAATGTAAACAATGGAGTGATGGAGAGAGATGCATGTTTTCCAGCAGGAAATGCAGGCATTATCATGAGTTTGTCAGATAACAATGACAATATGATTTGTTGTACCCTTTGTGATGGTGACAAAGTGTTATTTGTTACACCTTTGAAAAGAGGGGAGGCAGAGTAACAAGAGTGTCTCTGGTCTTCTCTCATGCAGCAGTTCAATCCAGTTAAGTTGCTGATTTCTGAGTGAAACAAAAGTAGCTATTGGATGTCCTAATAGTCACCAGACGTCACCAGATGACATCATCTCCTCAATTGGTTAAGTGTGATCAAGGCAGTAGAACAAAGGAGATTTTATTTTGGCATGACAAGTTATGAAAAATATTCAAAACAATTAGAACTGTTAATAAACATTATGAATTCACTAGCAAGGACCATGCCACAAAAATATATGTTTGAAAATGTATTGATGAAGGGATGAAGGGATGAAGGATGGGGGATGAGGGGGTGAAATGTTAAGTGTTAAAGGGTTATCCCCAGATAACCAATCAATGACCTTGATTTGGTTATCTGGGGAGAATGATGGAGGTCTTGGGAGGTGAAGACTATGCGTCGGGGTTTGGTCTTTGGGAAACAGATATTCTTATTTTCCCGAGCCCGTTCAAGACCCCCAAAAGAGTCTGATTTAAATACAACAGATGAGAGAATGAGCTTGTCACAAATCACTGAGATTATTGTGGATGCATGAACCGTACGCTGGGGATAACCAGCAACTTAAACTTGAATATTCTCATCAGAGATAAAGGGATGGAGGGATGAAGGGATGAGCAATGATCCGACTGGATGCTGCGATCTCTTTCGCAGCTCCTATTCGAAAGAGAATGGGTGGAATAAAGTTCAAGAGAGATGCCTGATCTTAACAGGGTTAGACTGAGATGGCTGGAGATCTAGACTCAAGTGGATGGATTTCAGGATTCTGAGATGCGGTGTGGACCATCAGAAGGGAAGTTTTGCTGAAATTCTGGTCTGAAAAGAAAGACTGGTTCAGAGGGGTTGAGGGTGGAGGTAGGATGGAAGAGATGAAATGGATGAAAGATGGGAAACTGATCAGTTGACTTGTCTGAAGGAAAATATCTGAATGTTATGACTGAATGATGAAATCTGAAAAGCATAAAAAGTAGAGCTTTGTCACAAATCATTGAGATTATTGTGGATGAATGAACCGTACACTGGGGATAACCAGCAACTTAAACTTGAATTGTCTCATCAGAGATGGCCAAGTCACAATCTGGAATTAACTGTGATGCTGTGGCCTGACCTAAGAAAACGTCTTGGTGGAAATCCTTCAAATGTGACTGATGTGACCCAGAATGCCTTCACAGTGACGTTAAAGACTCAGTGTTAGACATTGCAAGCACTTGTTAGCAGTACTAAGATTGGCAAAACCAGTTACTAGGTTTAGTGGCAAATGACTTTTTCACATTGTGCCAGGTTTGTTTAGATGACATCTTTCCTTTAATAAATGAACTCATCATTTAGAAACTGGCTTTTTGGTTTTCTGCCAAAAGCCAATGAAAGAATGTGCTTGTTTAAGTGTTAAGGAGACTGTTTAATTCAATAGGAACCAAGCAGAGCAGTTAGTGTCACTAAATTCTTGTGTCAATTATTTTTATCTCATCTATTTTTAATTTTTCCTCTGTCCTACATATGTCTTCGACAGCTCTCCTGGGAGGTCTTTGTCACCAGAATGCCTGCCTGTTCTCTTTCTGTCTGCACCATATGAACAGGTCACAGAATAAAGAATGAAAAGGGATGAAAAAAAATAAATTTCTCATGTGTTAAACTGAAAGCCAACAAAGCTGCTCTGATGTGTCAACAAATAGTGATGAAAATACTTCGATGTCACAGTATTCTGTGAAAATACAGAGACATTTTTTTTTAATAGCAGGACTTTAGTTTAGTTTAGTGTTTGAGATTTTAGTGCTGGTTCTGTTGCATATCCCTCTGTGTCAGAGCATTTTTATTGAAAAAACAAACAAAAAAACAATGTAAATAATTACATCTATTTTTATGAATGTAACTATGACCAGTGTATCTTTACCCCTCACATCCATTCCCACATTGAAAAAGAGTTTCTTCAGCGTGGTTGTCTATCACCTGGGAAACAGGGACAGCAAAGCTGCGTTTCCATGCCACTGTCTATATTCTACTAATGTCTAATTCTGCAATTGTTGTGTCTCCACAATAAGACAGGAAATTCAAATTAAATGTACTTCAAAATGAAGTCTTTAAATTCATGGCATCAACAGATGTAAACATTAACATGTGAAAAATTGTAGTTGGTGATTTTACAGAAGAGTTATGGATTCAACATGTTGAAATGACACACAACATTTTATGAACTTTGTGATGCTGTGAGAGCTTTAGTGAAGAAAAAAGAAACAAAAAAAATCACGACAAAGACAACTTTCTGTTGTCTTCTTTGTAGCTTTTGCCAATAGTAATAACTGGGTGTTGATCATGTGTTGCAAAAAAAGTGTTTCCATTGCAGTTATGTGAAATACATAATTTCAATATAGCTGAAAAAACTCCTCATCCCAGGTGGATCAATTGCAATAACATTTTATTGAAACATTTTAGTTTTTTCTAAATTGATGTTTCCATGAAGCAAATTTATTTTTGTCATTTCAATTTGCACATTTCTTTGGTTGATGGAAATGCAGCTAGTTAATGGATATTCCCAGGTGTTGAAACAAGTTTGGGTCAGTAACTCTTTTTCACACTGAAAACATGATTTTCACTGAAAATACTATTCATTACAGTTTATATAGTGCTAATTCACAACAAATGTCATCTCAAGGCTCTATGCAAAAAATCAGTTCAATTCGATCAGAAGTACTGAATTGAAATTCCAATTGATCCTGGTTATCAAAGAGTACAGTATGCTCAATTAGTTCGATCCAACAGTTTGCATCGAGTCATTGACTTGCAGCATTCATTTCTATTGGACAAATACGTAGCAACAATCGCTCTGTGTTGTTGACTTTGCAGCACTTCTTCATACTGAGCAAGCATGTAGCAACAGTGGAGACAAAAAACTTCTCCAAAACAGTTAGAAATGTCCAGCATAGCCAGAACTGGGTTCAGTAAGCAGCCAAAATGGTTACGTATTAACAGTGTTGGTCAAGTTACTTGGAAATAGTAATTAGTGAATAATTACTGTTTATTTCCTGATGATTAGTCTGGCTTCAAATATGCTAAAATTTCACATGCTTAGTATATTTTTCGCCACGGTAATAACCTTAATAATTACTTAGTTTCTTAAAAAATAATAAAACACTGTACAACCTGCAATATAGCTTTCAGCCTAATTCTATTCTTTCTGCACTTAAAATTTGATTAAATGAAACTGTCTTTTTTGTGTTGCTCTCTTCACTTCACAAACATGCTATGAAATTGAATGAAAGTCAACAGCCTCTGAATTTAAAAATTTCACTAAATATTTAAAACTTATTTTTGCATATTCCTCTATGGACAAAGAAAATTAAGTTGGAGTTGGTGATCAAGTCAAAGAAGCCAGACTGAGATGGTTTGGACATGTACAGAGGAGAGATAGTGAATACATCAGCAGAAGGATGCTGAGAATGGAACTGTCACACAGTGGAAGACCAAATAGAAGATGTAGGATGGAGTGAAAGAGGATATAAAATTTGTTGGTGTGAGAGAAGAGGATGTGGAGTTACATGGAGACGGATGAGTTGCTGTGGGGACTCCTACACAGAAAAGCCAAAAAGAAAAGAATGTTAAGAAATTCAAGTTTTTCTTCTGCAACAGGCCAGGAGTCGAACACATGATGACCTCATGCAGTAAGGTCATCATGTTGAGGTACATGTTGAGGACTAAGGCGTTTGAGAGTTTTTTAACCTTCGCCACCACCGCACCAACGTTTACAACTTGTAACATTTGATGAAATACAGAGAGGAGTAATAATGAGTTTTAAAAAGAAATCTATTTTCACCTGTTTAGCAGGAGAGAAGCTGTCAGAGGAATTTGATATGATATCTGAATTGGTCAAGTTAGTGGGGGGACCTTGGGGTTTCTTGCTGCTCTTCAAGTCTTCAGATTTGAAGTGGGGATTTTCCTGGAGATAAGTTTTCTTCCCATGCAGAGCAGACAGCGGACGCTAACATTTTAGTCACTGAGTCGAATTAATGTTGGTATTTCTAAGCATTGAATGCCTGGACGCTGCATTGTGTCTGCATGACGCATTGTGCGTAGATCAACAACTCCATGTTGTTGTCCCGTCTGCTTCCACTGTTGTGATTGTCATGAGATGCTCACATATAAAATCATAACTTCATGATACAGTCTGCTTGTGTGGAAACAACAATAATCTAATTACTTTTTTGCAAGTGTAATCTCTTACATTACTCGCTGCTTGAAAATAGTAATCAGTTTACAGTAAAGAGTTGCTTCTAACATGTTACTGCATTGGTTCTAGAGTGTTATCTAGAACCAAGTTAATAATTAATCACTGGAGAGGAAACTGAAAAAAATGTATTCACACTCAAGGCAGCAGTAGCTGTGGTGTCGAAATTGGCAGAACTTTGACTCTATTCTGCGGAGTAGGTCCAGAGGTGGTGGTTGTTACAGGCCACACAAATAAAGTCTACATGAAGGGAAAATACTCAAACAAAAAGTTTTTGTTTTTTTCTGCATTCTGGATAAAAACCTTCCAGAGATTCTATTCTTATTATGTCGCCCACTAGATGACATGGGGAAATTTTTTACTTTCTGCTTTAATATAAGGTTATCTGATGTTTTTCCATGAATGTTAATATCTCTTTCAATCAATCAATCAATCAATCAATAAATCAAATTTTATTTGTATAGCACATTTCCGATCATTTATTCAGTGATCGGATGTGCTCTATCTTCCTGGTTCTAGTGAGAACGTGAGCAGCAGCGTTCTGGATCAGCTGCAGCTGGAGGATTGATTTGTTGAACAAATCTGTGAAGACGCTGTTGCAGTAATCAATGCAACTAAAGATAAACGCCTGGATGAGTTTCTCTAGATCTGGCTGAGACATTAATCCTCTAATCCTGGAGATGTTCTTCAGGTGATAGAAGGCCGACTTTGTAACTGTCTTTATGTGGCTCTGAAGGTTCAGGTCAGAGGTCATCACTATTCCCAGGTTTCGGGCCTGATTGCTAGTTTTTAATTGTAATAATTGAAGCTGTGCATTGACTCTAGATCTATAACTCTAGATATACAACTCTAGATCTACAGCTCTAGATCTATAACTATAGATCTATAACTCTAGATCTACAGCTCTAGATCTACAGCTCTAGATCTACAGCTCTAGATCTACAGCTCTAGATTGTTCCTCTTTAGGTCCAAAAATAATAACTTCAGTTTTGTTTCTGTTCAGCTGGAGAAAGTTTTGGCACATCCACACATTTATCTCTTCTAAGCATTTATTCAGTGATCGGATGGGGTCAAAGGTCACCTGGTGACATTGTAATGTAGAGCTGAGTATCATCTGCATAGTTTTGGTAGCTAATATGATTTCCTGTTATAACCTGAGCTAGTGAGAGCATATAAATATTGAATAAGAGGGGTCCTAGGATTGAACCTTGGGGTACCCCACATGTGACCTTTGACCTCTTTGATGAGAAGTTTCCAATTGAAACAAAGAAATCCCTATTCATAATGTAAGATTCAAACCAGTTGAGCACTGAACCAGAGAGTCTGACCCGACTCTCCAGTCGATTCAATAATATGTCCCACAGTCCATATTTATATGGATGTCATTGAACACTTTGACTAGGCCAGTCTCCATGCTGTGGTGAGCACGAAAACCAGATTGGAAGGAGTCAAAGCAGTTGGTCATCATTAGGAAGCTATTTAATTGTTTACACACAGTTTTTTCAATAACTTTGCTGATGAATGGGAGGTCAGAGGTCGGCCTGTAATTCTGCAGTAGTGATTTGTCCAGATTGTTCTTTTTTATCAGTGGTTTGATAACTGTTGTTTTTAAAGCCTGGGGGAAAACCCCTGATGTGAGTGATGAGTTACTATTTGGATCAGATCATTTGTATTGACAGGCAGGACTTTTTTAAATAAATGTGTGGGTAGGACATCGAGTTAGCAGGAGCTTGAACTTAATTGGCTTATAATTTCTTCTAGAGTTTTATAATTAAGTAGTTGAAATTGGGTCATTTTTCCTGTATTTGTTTTGTTTGGGTACAGCATTGGTCCTGACTTTATAGTTGATGTGCCGATTAATCCTCTGATTTTTTAAAATGTTCTCTGAAAAGAAGCTGGAAAACTTGTTACAGGCGGCATTAGATTGGAATTCAGGTGGTAACGTCATCAGAGGGTTTGTGAGCCTGTCAACTGTTGCAAATAAAGCTCAAGCATTGTTAATGTTTTTGTTTATGACATCTGCAAAGAAAGCCTCCCTGGCATGTTTTATTGTTGAGTGATAGTTACGTAGCCTTTCTTTCTAGATGTCATAATAAACGTGAAGTTGAGTTTTACACCATTTTCGTTCGGCCCTACGGCAGAGTTGTCTTGCAGATTGAACTGTTTGTGCATTTCTCCATTCAGATTTCTTCCTACTAGACACAACCTTTACTTTAATTGGGGCAATGGAATCAATATGAAACTTTAGACTGGAAATCATCTACCAACTTATCTACATCATTACAGCTTAAGAGCGAGGAAGAAGAGTAGATTTGATTAAATCTTTCTGCTGTGTTTTCTGAAAGAACGTTTTGTGATAGTAGCTGTTTGTCCAAGTGGGTTAAAGGAGAAAGAACTTTCAAAGATAACAGCAAAGTGATCCGACAGTGTGACATCAGTTACAGAGACATTGGAAACATTCACACCCTTACTGATAACCAGGTCCAGTGTGTGTCCTTGAGTGTGTGTTGCTTGTTTGACATGTTGTGTCAGACCAAAATTTTCTAAAATATTAGAGAGCTTTTTTGCTCCTCTGTCTTGGGGTTTGTCCACATGAATGTTGAAATCACCGACAATCATTAAACAATCATAATCAATGCATATGAGAGATAGAAGCTCATTTAAGTCAGTAAAGAAATTTTTCACATATGTTGGAGTTTTGTATAAAGTTAGTGTCAAAGTTCGTTTGTAGCCTTTAACCTCAATTCCGAGATACTCAAAAGAGGTGAAATGACCCAAAGAGATTTTACTACAGTTTATGGTTTTCTTAAATATTGAAGCCACGCCTCCTCCTTTTTATGTTTTCTATTCTCATTTAAAGGCGTTGATTCAATTAGTACGATTTGGTCATTATTGTCATTCAACCATGTTTCTGTCAGAAACATAACATCAATATTATACTCAGTGATGAAATAATTAATTAATAGAGCTTTAGCACAGAGTGATCTGGTTTTTAAAAGAGCTACTTTAAGTGATTTGGAGGCCAAAAGTTTTTCAGTCTGAGGTTTGAATTTGGACCGCTGTATTTTGTATTTCCGTTTTTTGTAAATTTTCTTGTAGTGATCTGGACAGGTAATGTCCTGTTCTGCAGTTCCGGGGGGCCAGACTCATTCTGGAGGAAGACTGGTGTAAAGATAATATCTGGACCCCGGCCTCAGACCTTAGAAACGCAGAGTGATGGATCCTCTGGGAGGTCAGGGGCAGGTGGCTTAAATGAAGTGAGGTCTGCTACGGGAGCTCTAAGGAGAGACGTGCCGAGGAGAACCTGTTGATTCATTCCATCTGTAAATTTAAGAAACTCTGGTCCAGAAGACATTTCTTTGTAGGTATCTTGTGAATCCTCTGAATGAGTGGGGGAGAGAGGTAGAGAGGAAGAAGGAAGGGAACCGGTCGCTCTGTCTCCGACTGGAGACGGAGCGACCGGTACTGAGACGGAGCGACCGACTGGAATATTTGGAATATTCCAAAACAATATTCCATCTTGTTTTGGAATATCGTGCTCCTGGTGCGGGGAGCGTTCCATCCTAGTCAGACATCCTGAGTCTGTTCTTCTGACGCGGTGATCCCGTTGCTGTCCTTGTTGATAAAATGAAAAAGGTTTGCAGTGAGTAGCTTTATCCCATGTTTATTAAGATTGCGTCTGCCTCTTCCAAAAAGCTGAAAGCGCTGCCAATAGATCCAGAGGTTATCGATGAAGGTCACTGAGCTGGCAGAGCAGGTTGTAATCAGCCATTTGTTATCGTGAGCAGCCTGGACTGTTTTTCATCTCCTCACTGAGGTGATGGGATTGGACCACTGAGAAATAACTTCATTTTTAATTCTCCCATAGTGTTCAGAAGAATATTAAAGTCCTTTTTCAGAATCTCAGACTTTTGCTTTGCCAGATTGTTGGTTCCAACATGCACAACTAAAGTCTCGGTATCTGGGTGATCAGTGGTTAGAGAGCACTTTGTTGGTTAAATAAGATACAGTATCACCAGGAAAAGACATCACTCTTGTTTTCCTGGCATTTACTGCCTCATCTCCGACAATAAGCACTTTTGGGATACCTTTCGTTTTCCTGGTGGTCGCTTTGTCCTTTGGAGCTTTGGGGGGTGGATGTGTTGTTCTTGCCTCATTGTTGATGTTTGAAGGTGAGGTTTCACTCAGAGGCTCAGGATGGAGTGCAGAAAATCTGTTTTTCAGTGGGATTCCCACGGAGTCAGGATGTTTTGAGGCTGGGGTTGGTTGCTTTGTCCTTGGGAGTGGAGTCAGGGGTCAAAAATAAAAGTAAGAAAATCCCCAGTACTTAGGTTTCAAGTAATCCAGTTAAGATGTCGATAATGTAATATAAATGTAAAATACTGTCACTTTAAAAAATAACTGCGTTGCAGTTTTCAAAGTACAATGAAAACTGCAACGCAAACGTCCTGAGAGCCGCTCTGATTCACAACAAGAAACTCTTTGTGAAATATTTGAAGTTTTATATCTATTTCTTTAGGATAGAAAGGCACCAAAACCCAAAAAAATAGTCTGAATAGTTTAAAGAGCTGCTTTTCAGTGCCGTTCCATCTTAAACATGCAGTAAATAAATTGATTTTCAATCAGTGTTTTGCACCAAAGAGTTAATAGTAATAAGCACATTTTCACTGAGGCTCCGTACTTAAGAGCCATATGAATGAAATAAGCAATTATTGATATGACAGCAGCACACGGCTTTGACACGGGTGGTGGGTGTGTGGATGTGGGTGTGACTGTTACTAAGTCTTAATGGGAAGATCACTATCCTGCTGGTTTTGTGTGTGTGAGGAAGCGGTGAGCGCAGCGGTCAGTCCTTGCAAAGTTTGGAGCCTGATAATCAAAATGGAATAAATCAATAATTGTGACAAAACAAAGAAATGGTTTGGAGTTGATTGATAGATGAGATTCCCTGAGTTAACCCAGTGTGGCCCTCTACCACCGTTAGTTTGCGTGTTTTGTAATAATAAATGTGCTTATTATTATTAAGTCTTTGGTGGGAAAAAATTATTGAAAAATCAATTTATTTACTGCATGTTTATGTCTGTTCAGGCTGAGACGGAGCTTCACATGAAAGCAGATCTTTAAACTATTCAGACTAGAACACAACAGACACAATCAAAACTGTCAGATGACTATTTACCCCGCGATAATAACTCATAAATAGTCCAAATTAGGATGTATTTTTATTTATTTCCTACTGTTTATATCATAAACCTATGATATAAACCTTTCTGTTTATATCATAGGTTTTGGTGCCTTTCTATCCCAAAGAAAAAAATATAAAACTTCAGCTATTTCACAAAGAGACATTAACATTCATGGAAAAACCTCATAACCTTTTATTAAAGCAGAAAGTACAGCGGCCATGCTAAGAAGGGCTTACAGGATTTAATTACGCCTCACAACTGATCAGTAGAGTATTGCGAGGGGACGCAATACTTTTGAGAGGTAACACAAAAGAAAAAAAAATTCCCCATGTCCCCTAGGGGTCTCCGTAATTTATTGTATAGAAGAGGGAAACATAGTTTTTTCAAATCAAGCAACTTCTTTTTCAGGTTTTATAACATGCTGTATTGTGAGCTTGATGGACAGATGTTAACTGTCTGCATAGGTTCTGATTATTGTCTGTATACCAATTTGTATGCAACATGTAAGTAGCAACATTTTGAAGTTGGACAGGTTTGCAATGTGTTGAAAGGTGGACTGCCCAGTGAGAAGTGGATTATAGTAGTAGCTGCCCTGACTGATGGCTGTTTTCTTTGTGTGGGTCTCCATTCAGCCAGTGGCCCTCTCACTCTGCTCCGTATCTTTTCATTGTTGAAGTGTTCCCCCCCCTAGTCCACTAATCCCCTTGTCCATTTCTGCTCCAGCAGGGACTTCTTCCGCTGTCTGCCTGCCGCATGGTTGGCAATGATTATACCTACAGATTTTCACTCCATCATCTTCTCACACTCAGCCCTTTGTGGCGTCAGAATATCTAAGAAGGTGAAACATTTTCCCACTGTATTTCCACTCATAGCAATAAAACATTAACACACTGTTTCTACAACTTCACACAATTTGAGAGGAGTGTCTGTATACAGTAAAAGTGTTAATTTGACTAAAAGCAGGTAGTTGTACAGTTTTGGACGTCAGTACTTCCAAGCATTGAAGTACCAACATACAACATATGGCTCCTACACAGTGGCTTATGCAAAGTGTTCCTCTTTACATCTCCAACATCATTTCTAGCCAGCATTTCTTCTTACTGTGGATTTACTTTCAATGGGAACCAGCACTGAGGCCCACCAGTTCCTCATCTAGCAACGCTAGTTAATGATGTCTGTGGAGAGATATCCTTGGAAGTCATCTAGCATGTAGACCACGCTGATTTAAGCAGTTTTCTAATTGTCTGATGTGGTACAAAGGTGCCTTTGACCTCTCTTGAATAAGTGTGGAGTTGAGCGGCATTCACCATCTGGTTCCACTGGTGTTTTGCACAATGAATTGTTCATCAGTGTAAGATGTGGCCAAAGGGGTATTAACTATAATTATGCCCAGGGCGCCATATGGGAAGAAAAGTTAGGACAATTCCGAGGGCCCTGGATGGACAGGGGGCCCCTGACAAAATAGTTTTTTGTTGTTGTTGTTGTTCATATAAATAGAAAAGATTTGGGGCACTTTCAATTCCAAAAAAAAAAAAAAAAAGGTTACCCCTCTTAGACCAAAAAGCACACATCTACATTTGCCCTGAACACCCCCCTGGAGCTGCATGAAATGGTTTGTTCCTGCTTAGCGCGCTTGACAGTGTTCAGCAGCAGTCAGTAAAGACAAGAATGACTGTGGCAGTTACTATGCTGCCTAAAAAATAATAGTCAAGTGGCGTTGAAATGATCACCATCACATTAGCCTGTCCATTGACTTTGGATGCAATTCCACTCGATTCTCGTTTCCCTTCAATGCTCTGTCTGGACTTTCTGTTTTAGAATTACAGCTTTCCTGTAGTTTTAGCAGTGGCAGCAGAGGAAGTGAAGGAAGCCGTTCAGTCCATGTTGGCCACACATTCAAATATTAAATTAACATCAACAGCCATCTTGTTTGTATCGGCTCTTCTCTCTTTACAGTGGAGGATGATTGTCTCCAGTGCTGACAACTTCCAGTAAGCTTCATTAAGGTCAAACTGGTGTAGCAGGTTTTGAATGGTCACCAGAATTGTAAGAGGCATAAGTCTGGTTACTGTATGTTTAATGCACCGTTTAAAAAAGCAAATAGAGGCACGAATCAGTGGCACAGCTCCCAATACACAGAGCTCCCAGCACAGACATTTCATCTCAACTGCAATGTTCAGGAATATAAAAATAAGTAAAATAAAAATCATTTAATTGGTTGAATATCCAAATTAATATGCTCAATAAAATTAATACAATGTAATTTGGATCAGGGTCAAAGACCCTCTATACAAGGATCATTGACAAGAGGCTGGTTTTCACCAGTTTTTGCACAAACTGGTCCAACCAGCCTAGTTAGTGCATGGGTTCTTTCCGGATTTTAAAATACCCCTGAAGTACTAATATCCTCCACAAACTGGATTCAATTAATGACTGTTGGAAGTGTTTATAGGTAAAAGCATTTATCTATTTTAAACACTGTGACAGTTTACAAGGTTTATTTATGTTTCAAGAAGGGATGGCAGCCAGGAATTACTCCTGACAATTAGAATTTGCAAAGTGAGTTTACCCTTATATTTCTATATAACTGGCCACACAAGGACCATGCACTTAAAGGTTTAGACCATTAGATGCAATAAATAACAAAAATATATATTTTATTTACACACACAAAAACCCCTCCACATTGTGTTTTTTTCTGTCTTGTATTTTCATACTCTCCATGAATGAATAAACACAAATCCAAAAATGAAAATAAGTGTCCATATTTCTATCCCAGACTTCATTGGAAAAGGCTCCCATTGAAAATTTGCCCCACTGCAAGAACAGACACGTGATCCATATGTCTTTATATCATGAGTAACTTTTAACTCGGTGACATCACATTCAAGGGACTTTATTTAGCTTCCAACTTTATTTTAATAGTTCCTGCAAGGGACGGCAATTCTGGAAGAATGGTGGCAGCTGTTGTTGCTATCACCCAGTCTGGAGGGAAATTGCCATTTTACAACAGCGGACCAATCAAATGAGTTCATGGGATAACCTGATAATCTTCAACCCTGACCTTCCATAAGAGGGCCAACGTATTAGAGCCAAAAGGCCCATCACAAGGTCTTCAGAAGGTTAGTAGAAGGTTAGCATGTGTGACACTCAGTCACACATGCACACGCACACACCTGCTGAACATGTTCCCCAGCAGTGTGGCAGCTGGCTCTGCATACCATCAAACTGCATCCAGAAATGTAAGTTCCCTCAAATGAGGAACAATTTCTTCCAAATGCATGGTAATGTTTGAGATAAATAAGTTACATTATACATAAAAGGAAAATTATTGCCCACTTTTAACAGCTTTTATGAATATTTATGAAGTGTTTCTGTCACTGTGTATTTCTCTCTCCTTTTTGGATATTCATCAAGGAGCAGCTAATATAAAAAAAGCTCATGTTTCCTATCATTGTTTTCAGTGTGATACTCATTTGGACATCAATTCCTTTAATGTTTTGACTTAACATAAAAAATGTTACCTTTGGTTGCAGATTGAATTTTTATTTCTCATCATCCTATTTCAGGGGCTTTTTAAAGCTTTTGTGGTCTTTAATATGACAGCTTGTCTGTGTGTTTGTGTGAGTGTCTAGGAGTTAAAGCTGCCTGCAGGCATGAGGGTGTGTAGTGGGGTGCCTTTTCTCTCCCTGTAACTGTGATTGTCAGGGTTAGTTAAAGCAGAGGTTCCGATTTTCCCATGGCTTTAAGGACTGCATGATCCAAAAGCAGCGAGATGAAAAGAGAGAGGTAACTCATCCCACCATCCTTGGGGATTTTCCCTTCAAGGGTTTCATGGCAATCTCTCCAAATGAAACCATTATCTCAACATTTCTGCCTCAGGCAGTGTCACCATTTCACTCTTTCTTTGCACACATATCCTTTAGCATATCTCCTCTGAACCTTTCCACCTTTACCCTCTTTGGAGCAACATTTTGAAGAATAGAACGAAAGATGAACGATAGAAGGTGACAGTATCAGGGACTTGGTGGGTTTTGGGAAGGGAGATAGGAGAGTTAAGGGGTGGAGGTGTCAGGAGAGGAGGAACCAGCTAGGATTTAAAGTGTCAGAAATGAAGAGGACTTGGCTTATTCTGTGCGTTTATTATAGGAGGTGACTCTTAATCCATCCAGGCAAGTGTAACATTTGCTTTGCTTGTCATAGCAGATCCCTGACTGCCCAGAGGGAGAACTGTTCTCCACCTGCTCTAATTCACTTTGAAAGTTCTCTTAATGTGTTTTTTGGGTCATACCTGCCTCTCATTTCTACATATGAGAGTCACCCATCAACACACAGAAAGAAAAGTCCAAAAAGTGAATGACGCAAAGAATGAGAGGAGGCTGTGATCAAATCAATATCCATGGATGTTGGAGCTGCCACTGGCCTGAAGCAAATCACCTAAAGATGATTTTATTACATAAACTCACAGAGGAGCTTTTCATGCTGCCGGCACTTCTGCAATCTGGTTAGAAACTGTTTACCCAGGACAAAAGCAATGAAATGAGAATTTAATTATATTTAAGATGGGTGGAAAATATCAAATCATGGAGATGTAAGGTTGGCAAAGACACTTCAGGAGCTAATCTGTACACATTTCACCCCAAAATACCTTTGTAATTTAATTTCCTCATTGTGTCCCATGGTCAACATGGCCTTTATCATGTTACCTAATGATGACAATCCAAAAACTCTGCCTGAGGAATACATTGAAATTATCATAGCTGAACTGCAACAAAGCCATTTATTACCTATGTAAAGTCTGTCTGAATGGCTGTTGTGGACTCCCAGAATACACCTAAAGATAAAAAAAATACCCATATATTGCTCAATCAAAACATGTGTACTGAGAAACATTCAGTATTTTGTTTTACCGTTTTCTCTATTCTTAACACATGCTACTGAACCGTTATCACGTAGTATAGACTGACCGGGAGGATGATGTACAACTTGATCTGAAAATAAGGAAGTATTTATACTCCTCACATCATGAGATAATGGTGGTAGGAGTTTGTCCCTCAGTTGTTGGGTTACCAGTAGCTTACCATCATTAGTGTGGCAAGTACAAGGCCATTTGCCATCATATGTGATGGAAACAGGACACAGTTCTAAAATAATATTACATGTAGCTCCTGTAACCATACCCTAAACAGCAAGTTAAGAGTGGTGGAAAGTAAGGTTTAAAATGATGTTTGTAAGAGCTACTGCAAAACAATGTTTTTGAACATCACAATGCAAACATTTTTAACTAGAACGTTGTGACCTTGGGCATGGCACCAAACCCAGCTTAAGTTTGAGTTCTGACTTCTGAGGTCACTAGAAAACAGAAATGGTCAGCATGTTTGACAAAAATATTAAACGGACGAATACCTAGTCTTGGATCATAACTTCATTTTTCAGCAACAGTTACTTAAAACAATGGTCAGACTCTGATTTTATCAGCAGTGGTTTAAGGGTTAATTTCCACCTCTGAGTTCTAGATGGAGGATGAAATGAAACAAGTTCATCTGAAAGACAAACCAACAGCTATTCCACTGCATCTATCAGAAATCGATGCAGTGGAGAAGTTTTTGTTTTTTTTGTCTACCACTTAGTTACCCAGGTTGTTGGGATCTGTGAGATGAATCAATGAAGTCCTCTCCATCCAAGATGGAGATTTTGAGAATTCCATGAAGTCATGCAGGTTGCAGTAGTATTTCATTACAACAGATGTTGGTACAATAAAGGGGAGCCATCAGAAGAATAGAGGGAGCTGTGTAATGGATGGGAAGAGCATGGAAACAATGATCTTATTGTGCTGGCACTTCACAGAAGCAGAGAAAAAAGGCAAGAGTAACACATGGTAGGCACACAAGGCTGTAGCTGTCTGACAACTGATCACATTCCCACTGGAATCTTGTCAGTTTCCTCTTGAGGAAGATACTCCCTTCCACCTTTCTGCTCATTTTGCATCATATAAAACCTCTCACACACACGGAAATGTTGCTGACTTAATCATTCTGTTAAAGCAACAGCTTTCTTGAACAGGGCTTTGTTTTTTAGAAGTTGCTTTAATAACTTTGAAAACATGACAGGTTTGGCATGTCTGAGCCTTTATTTATTGCTGTTTTTCATGTCCCAGCTCTGTGCAACTATGCTTATGTATTTTGTGTAAAATAAGCCCCTAATGGAATAAGTCTTTTACAGCAGCCGAGTATCACACCAGAGCATGTGGTGTAGCAGCTGGTCTACATGAAGACACCATCACAGAGTCACGTTCTGCCTCATGCAGGCGTCAATAAGCCGGTTTCTGGAAAAGATATTGAGGAAAAGCAAAGTTTCAGAGTAGTTTACCTTGAAGCACTTCTTTGCGTTTGTGCATTTGTGTTTCATAAATGTTTCTCAGTAGAAATAGAACAGAAACAGCTTCCTTGTCCCACAAAGAGGAAATTCAGGTGTAACAGGAGCACCAGATATAAAAGTACACAGAAAATGTTTTTAGAGCCAAAAGCCTTATAATAAACAAGATCGACAATAAAAACATATAAAACCTTTTTTGGTATAGGTACAAACTTATAACAAAAATACTGTGCAATTATTAGAAATATTCACTATCCAAGGGTTGTTCAGCCAAATCAGATGATGAAGTTTTCAAAAATGTACAAAATGGTACTGTGAAAAAAGATATGGACTACTTACAGTACATTATATTAGTGCAGAAAAAACATGCAATAACTTAAATGTTATTTAAAAATGTGTAATATAGATGATTGGGCAAATGCACAATCACTTATGGATTTAAGGATCTAAACACTTGTTGATTTTGTTGGGATTTTGTGTAATAATGACACAGTCTAACAACTGCTGAGAGGAAGGATCTCCTGTAACACACTAAGAAGGAACTCTCCAGTTCAGCCACAGTTCCATGCAAGGTGGGAGACATTATTCATTAGCGATGTTACTTTTGCCAGAGCCCTTCTGTCTCCCACCACCTGCACTGGGTTGCAGAGATATCCAAGCTGACCTTCCAAATGAGCTCATCAAACTGCTTCCTCACAGCTGTAGGTTAGCTGCTGCCCAACATAAAATACCTCTGAAGGAGGCTAATGTCACTGCAGCATAGCTGATTCTGCGTTGCATCTTGTGGGAAATAATAATCAAAACAGAGTTGATTTGAAGGCACTGTTAACATTCCTGCATTCAAATAGCAGAAAATAGGAGTCAAAAAGATCAAAGTGGTCCACAGCACCTTAATGCTCCAAGGATTAGGATTTAGATCTCCCATGGAGTCCAAAAAGAGAATGACTTGTATAAAATAACACATTTACATTACAAAATAAAAATAATTGAATCAGTAATTTTTAACCCACACAACGCATAACAGCCTTAAACACTGCATGAGTAACAACAAAACTCAAACAAAATAATCTAATGAATCATCACATGCCTGCAATCAAATAGCAGAAAATAGAAGTAAGAAACAGGATTTTTCTCATCACAGTGTTCCACGCCACCTGTTTAACAATGGACAACACTATTTTCAGCTCATGGATGTAGCATCTTTATTAGCAATGTTTCATGTAGCGTAAGAGCAGCTACATATCTGCTAATACAACTCTATCACCTTTTAACAAAGCTTTTCTGCTCCAAAGCACATTATTTTACAATAACAGTAATTGAACTATCACTTATTAAGTTTAAAATGCACTTATTAAACACAGAGAAACGCATCATACCTTCTCCTACAGATCAAAACAGGAAGAGACCGAATTGCACTTGAAAATGCTTCACTCACTATAATGGTAGGATCCATTAAACTTGTCTTTTTAAACACCAAACCAACATTCAAAACAACAATCCATTAACTTAATATGTTTGGCAGTAAAGATAATACTATTACATTCATAACACACTAAATACAAATAAAAATTCATAATTTCCAAATGGGAAGTTACTCGTTTTGCAATAGGTCTGAAGTCTTTTCAAAAATAAAAGCTGCCAGTGCTCAGTTAATTTCCTATCAGAATGACTTCTCATTTTACAGTCTGGTATAATAACATCATACTGCTGCACCATTTCAGAGTCAGGAGCACCACCTGCACTCCAAAAGACTTTAGACTCCTCAGCAGTTTGCTCTGACCGTCCCTATAAAGAGCTTCAGAGTTATGAGGCTGGCCAAACCGTTTCAAAAACTGTTTCAAATCTTGATATGTGGCCTGAAATTCATCTCAAACTTCTCCAAACCCAACTAATGTTGCTCTGCTACAGCTGATCCTCCATCTTCTTTAGTCTCCTCAGACCATCTCTTCGCTGTGGGTCACATATGGTTCTCTGGGTACTATGGGTTTATATACAGGTTGGAGATGAAGCAGGTTGTGATCTGAGTCGTCCAGGTGAGGCAGAGGTTGATGAGCTGTATGACTCCTTGATGTTGGCATACAATAAATCTAGTGTGTTGGTAACATGGCATACTGGGTGAAGGTTGAGAGAGTGGAGAACATGGAGACGTGTTTAAAGTCCCAGAGATCAGGAAGAGGACCTGTGCGTGCTGTGTTCAGTGTCTGCTGATGGTAGCGTAAAGGTCATTGCAGGCTACTGCAGGGTTAGCACAGAGCAGGAGATACACATTTACAAAGATAACATGTGAAAACTCCCAAATAGATGATAATACCTCATACTAACAGCTAGTAGTGCAATGTCTTTACTGCAGAGCATCTCTTTTATGGTTAAATATTCAGAGTTACACCATCTATTTTTGACAAAACAGCTTGAGCCTCTCTTCTTATCATTCTCCCTGGTTCTGTTGATGCAGAGTAAGTAAAAACCGTCTGTGTTCATATGTGAGTCCACACTTAGCACAGTTAGCTATGTCTCCATGAGGCAAACGATTTGTCAAATTTTAGGGAAGAGATCTCATGTGTCCCATGATGGTGGATGGCATGATGGTCTATAGACCATAGGTCGGCAACCCGCGGCTCTGGAGCCACATCCGGCTCTTTAGCGCCGCCCTAGCAGCTCTCTGGAGCTTTTTCAAAAATGTTTGAAAATGGAAAAAGTTGGGGGTGGGAAATATATTTTTTGTTTAATATGGTTTCTGTAGGAGGACAAACATGACACACTCATTCTTAACGTTTTCCAATTCTATAAAAAATGTGTTTCAACATTTTTGTCAACGAAGATTTGCGTCATAGCCTGTGACGTTTCTTCCAGCTGGGCGTGGCGCGAGGCAGAGGGCTGCGGTAAACACTCCGAGGGGTGTTTGGTGGAGGGGAGTGTGGTGGTGGGGTGTTTGGTGGTGGGGTGTGTGGTGGAGGGGTGTGTGGTGGAGGGGTGTTTGGTGGTGGGAGTGTGGTGGGGGGTGTTTAGTGGGGGTGTTTGGTGGAGGGTGTTGGTGGGGGTTGTGGTGGGGTGTGTGGTGGTGGGGTGTTGGTGGTGGGGTGTGTGGTGGAGGGGTGTGTGGTGGTGGGGTGTGTGGTGGTGGGGTGTTTGGTGGTGGGGTGTGTGGTGGTGGGGTGTGTGGTGGTGGGGTGTGTGGTGGAGGGGTGTTTGGTGTGTGGTGGTGGGGTGTTTGGTGGTGGGCTGTGGAGAGCAAAGGGGAAAGAGGAAAATGGCCGATGAGAGATTCTACAATTCTTGGATCGAATCGTTTACTTTCACTGCCAACGCAGAAGGATTACCTGAAGGTTTGCTTTATAGCGAAGTTGTCAAATAACAAAAAGGGGACCGGACATTAAACACGTAAGAACACAATCCTGACAGAGGCACATATCGGAAGTGGTTGTTTTATAAACTGATTAGAGAGTTTTGTCAGTATGTATTTGGAAAGACAGTTAGTGATATTATTGTTTTGTTGCTCAGGTCCGATGATGGCTGCGTGTCAAATGAGGAGGACGCTGCTGTTTTATGACTTGCTTGGAGTTTGCACAGTAATCAAAGTAATTTAATTTAATTTTATATACTTTACCTTTTCAAAAGGCTGCTGTTTTATTTTATACCTGCATGTTGTGTTTTTATTGCTCTCCGTGTGTTGCCCAGATAAGGCTCACGTTTTGCAAACTGCATTTGGAGCAGATTTTACAAGTTCCAGAAGGAAAAAAAACCCCAAAAAACGACATTTTCGCTGTCGATCTTCCTAATAAAAATTATATTAAAAAAATCTGATTTCGTTATAGCATTTCTTTAATTTTATCAATGCAACGAAACATAAAACATTCATATTTTAACGGAAGGTAAACTTAAAGCACCATTATACAACAGAGTCACGTGGCGCATCATTCCGTCCATCATTCTGTCCAGGACGCACAGCAGGAAAATAACCATGTAATCATGAATGCTAATTATGTATACACTTAGTCATTTTGATAATAAGCTAATAGCTAATACAAACACTTAAAGCTTCTTTTGCCTTCATTATAAACCGCATATAAAGCTTTTAATTTTTTGCGGCTCCAGACAGATCAGTTTTTTGTTTTTTCGGTCCAAAATGGCTCTTTCAACATTTTGGGTTGCCAACCCCTGGTATAGACCATGTGCCCTGATTGTGATGCCTGATGCCTGCACATCTCCACACCTTCTCAGCTCACGGGGCATTTCGAGTTGCTCTGTGAAAGGCAGTGCTACCACTGCAGATCCCTGGTGTAAACAATGATCACATGATTGTTCACACAGTCTGAAGAACAAAGATGTAAGAAACAAAAACATGTTTTTTTTAATCACACATGTTTGAGATCATCAACAAAATAATGAATTATATAAGCAGAAGTGTAGGCATTTCTAAACAGCTGACAGTCAAAGCTACACTCCAGGTATGTTTTTGATGAAGGAATGACATCATATTTTATGAAGACCAAAGACTATTTTGCGTAATACCCTCCCTTTAAAATTCAATTTTAAAAAAAGTGTATTTATGATGCAATCTTCTAATTTCTTGCAGTTAAATAATGTTTTTTAAAAAAATCATCCATCCATCTATCCATTTTCTTTCCACCCTTGTCCCTAATGGGGTTGGGAGTTGCTGGTGTCTATCTCCAGCTGCGTTCCGGGCGAGAGGCGGGATCACCTGGACAGGTCGCCAGTCTGTTGCAGGGCATTTTTTTAAAAATCATTCACTCACCATTTTTATTTAATTATTTTCTTCACATGGAGTCAATATTTGACCCTTGTGGCTCATGTTTAGGTAATTCTTTTTGGATTTTCACATCTTCTGTTCCCTAAATCAGATTACACCATTAAAAGTGTTTTTTCCTACCTGTAAGGAGGAAAAAAGGCCTCAAGACAAGTAGGATGTTACAGCACACAACATTGTGTTGGCATTGTCACATAACACTTTGACAACATTTAAAACAGTTAAGGGTATTTTTCTTACTTTTTCTGTTGTTTCATTATCTTCAGAATTATATGTGTTTTTATATATTAATATACAAATTCCTCCTTTATAAAGTGGCCACACAGTGATTTCAGGAGAATTGATGATACTCTGACTCTCAAGAAGTATGTCATAATATGAACTCTTACACATATAAACATTGAATACTGAGGTCATAATAAACATATGTATTTAAAACTGCATCTCTGGGGCCTAATGAGTATCTTTATACATTGTAGTCTTTTTATATGATATTATTATATTGATATAAATTCAAAAAGTGCTCCTTAAAACTTGAATATGGGCCCTCTACTGGAAATCCTTTAACCTTAGAACCACTGCTGAAAAGAGGTTTGCTTAAAATCTCTGTTTAAGTTGATGAAATATTTAAATCCCACAGCTACTTTCACGCAAATGTGTTTCATTTAATACAGATGCAGTGTGACCTAGAGAGCAAAATCATGCAGCAAAGAGGATACTGTTTTTAAAAAACAAGCCTCTGAATTATCGGTAAGCTTGGCTGGGCTCCTACACTACCTGACTTATCTATATTTGTGTACATTATAATTCAATGCACACTTGCTTGCAGTTTTTTCTTAGAGGAAAATTAAATTTCTTCACATCTCATTTCTCTTGGTTTTGGCTTCTCATTATACAGAAAGCCTGTTATCCACCTCACCACCCGCCACCGTTAACTATCCACAGTTTCATGGAAAAAATTTGCAAATTAAATGTTGCATAGGAAATTTGCGGATTAAATCATCTTGTTCATAAATACTTATCTAATTTTTAAAAATGCTTCAAATGCAAAGAAGGATAGTATGAGTCCACAGTGCCCTGGAAATAAAGTGACAAATAGATTTTCTGTAAGAAAGACAATTACAAGTACTTGGGAGTTAAACCCTACAGATCATCGCAATGACACTTGCTCATGTCAAACAGTCCAGTATGCTTGTTTATATTTTGATCAGTGGGTACAATATTAATATTATAGTTTGCATTTAATTCAGATTTCAAGGCTAAAAATGATAAGACTTTGAAGCTTTCGTTTGAATCTAAATACCCAGTAATTTTTCACACCTATCACACTAGACCAGGAGACCTGGCATCGAGGGCCCGTATCCTGCAACTTGTAGACTTAGCAATGCTAAACCAGGTAATTCAGCCATTTGGCTGAATTATTTCCTCAGTGCAGCAAAGTTTTCCAGGCCTGCTAATCACCTGATTATTTGTCTCAGCTTTGTCTCAAAGCCACATCTAAAACCTGCAGACACTGGAGCTCGAGGCCTGGACTTGAGGATCCCAGGGCTAGCTTTCATGCTTTCATCCACCCATTATTTTCACCAAGGACTGACACATATGTGTTATGTCTATATAAAACATAGCTCCCTTCTTGAAGTGAAAGTGAATGTCCAAGAAACTCTGCTAGAGATGTCTTCTCTTTTTTTTTAAATAAAAAATGTGAAGACATTTTGATGTTTTGGGATGTTTTTATTGAAACATCTCAAAACGTGTTCATTGTTAATTCCATGGGTCATCATCATTCCTGTGTTATTCCAGTGTTTTTCTGACTTGGGTCCACCCCGATTGTGACTCTGTCCTTCAGTCGACCAGCCAGTTTGCATGCAGGCTTCCTCCACCCAGTCTCACACCTACTCACACTTGCCGTCCACCCTGTGAAATTGTCTCTCTTCATGAACATTTCCACTCCTTACCGGGCTGGCAGCAGATAATCTGAACTCTTCCTCAATCTGTCCCTGGTCACGTCTCTCTCCTCATGCTCTGAAAATGATGAATCACCAATTCTCCCTCCCTCTCTGCTTCTGAATCTGCTCAGTGGTAGATGTTTGCGTGGTAAACATATCGGTTAGTTTCACACATTTAAAATTTTTTTTAAATATGTTCCACCATATGAATCTCAGGAGATGATTGTGGAAGAACTGTGATTCCGATGCTCAGTTTTCTGAGCTCTATGTGTCTGAATTGTTGCTTTCATGATCTTTCCTGTCTGGCATCCACCAGTCCACTCTAAAACACTCACCGACACATTTTCAAATTTGCCATGTATTCAGCCTTTCTGATGCTGTGCATCTTCCTTCTCACGTCTGTATTATTGCAAGAGTTTCTGTCTCTGGGGACATGGTGAGATAGCAGGTGGACCATTTAAAAGTGTGGAGATGTTTACAGCAGCTTGATGTTTGATGTCTGTCTCTACACTGTAAAAAAGCCTTTGTAATTTAGGGTAATATTTTTCTGTATAAATACAGCCACGGGTATTTTACTGTAAATTACAGACCTTTTTTTATTTTACAGTTTAGGCAATTGTGACAACAAAATAATTTTGTTATCATCATTGTTAACAAAATTAAGACTGCTTACCAGTACTTCCCTCTCCTCTATGCAGCAACTTAAGATTTGGAACCTGATGCTATTTCTATTTCTCATTTTTCAACATTTCTCCAATTTTTTTTCTTAAAAAAACTTATTTAAAGTCAAAAAGCACATGGAGACATTAGTAGTGCATTCAGTTGTGTATTCAGTGTTTTATGAAACAAAGATCTCACGCCACTGATTTGAGTTGAAAAACATGTCTTTTGACTGTTTTATTTTCAATCCAATCAATCAATTTTAATAAAAAAAGATTTGAACTGTCAGTACATTTTACTGAAGTTCTATTGTTCTAAAAAAGGAATTTATTTCTTGCAAAACAGTGGAAATCTACTTCAGGAATTTTCTGTGGAAAATAATCTGCAGAGGCAACGAGTTGCAGTAAATGTGGTTGAAAGAAAACACTTGGCAACTTCTGCAAGATGTGTGCGATTTAATAGACCTGTGTTTATTGAAACTCTATTCAGCTATGCAAAGACTCCCTATTGACTTTATAGAGAGCTGGTCTACGAGCTGACAGGAAATGTATCCCTTAATTAATCAGAATAATTGACAGTCAAGGAAAGATGTGTACATGTGCAATTACCAATTGATATTTTTCTGTTCCATAAATATCTCTGCAGAACCTCCCCTTACACCTTTGAACAGACTTGGATTACATCGCAAATAGAAGAGGTCAAAAGGCTTTATGCTTCTGCAGTATGGGGGAATATTCCCTTTAAGAGGAATTTGCCCCTGACCCTCTCATTTTCTTTATTTTTCCTCTTTATTTGAGATACCACTCATGGTCTGAGCAAAGAAAATCAATAAGCTTCACTTAAGTTCAAAACCACAGCTAGTCATTAAAGAAACAGAGAGAAAACATACTCATCAGCGTAATGGTTCAATGAGGGCAAGTAAAGGTGCAGCGACTGTTACCTTTGCTAAAAGTAAAGCAAAGGTAAAGACAGGAGAAATCTTGTTAAATTCACTTATTTTCTTGACGAGCCATAGGTTCTTTTATTTTTATAGGAAAAGAATTGGCTTTCTTTACATATCAAATTGACTAAACTGTAGGCAGCAGGGGTGCCGCTAACAATCTCAGGCCTCATGACAAAAATTTAATTGGGCCCCACCTACTGTTACAATTTCTTGAGTCTATTTGACCCATAGAAGGAGTCAAATTTTAAAGGCTTGCATTCTTTGGATACTAGTACAATATTTACTTCTTGCGAATTTTACATGCAACAGTCTGCATGGTGTATGCAAAGGGGTTGCTTAATTTTTTTTATTAGTTTTAGCTTACTGAAATGTCTCTTCCCAACAGCAACAGTTATAGACAACATGCAAAATCTAAATAAAACAGTCAAGACTTCTCAAAAAATGCTATGTAGTTGCATTTCATTAAAACTGCAGTATATAACTAATAAAAAAATATGTTTCTCTATATTTGTTAAAGTTGTCACCATGTTGTGACAGTTTGTTACAATAGTTTGTTACAACATGGTCTGTTGTAACAGATTGCCTGTTACAACAAATAACCTGTGAAAATATCAGGATCCTTCATCTCCTCACTGAGCTATTATTGCTAGCTAAAGTAATACAATGTTCCTGCCACAAACAACCAATCAGGACTAGAAGGAGGGTCTTAGCGCTGTCAATCAACCTCTCTCACTGCTATGCTAATGGCAGATAAACAACTTATCGTTACTGGAAAACCATTATCTGCCATCATTAGTATCTGTGCTAGCATTAGCTGTGCAGCGCACTGCGCATGTGAGGGTCTAATTTATTTCTGCACCTTCGTTTATTTCACTATGATAAACTGCTGGTTCCTCATTTTAGACTAAACGGATTACCAAAACCATGCATTCTCTTTAATTTTTTCTGTTCTGTATGGAGACTGTAATTAAAGCCGCCATTCCAACCAAAGATTTGGAATGCGCTTCTGAACCAGACGAGCTCCAAAGCGTCCACTCCATAACTCTTCAACATGCTGTCAGCTCCCGGTCAGCAAGACTCATTAAGTTCAGTGTCCATGAGATGATATTCAGAAAGGATTTTTTTATTTATTAATTTTAGTTGGCTCTGTGATAAACTCTTTGCGTACAGTCTATAATGTCTGCCCTTGTGCACCAGTCATCTTTAGGGCACGATGTGCTGGTTTTGGCTATGCCCTGTCTTCTTTTCATTTAGTTTCTGTGGTGTGTCTTGGGCACAAGACACACACAAGTATGTGTCTTGGGCATACATACAACATCATTCAACGTGATGTTGAGTCTTCTCAACATCATGTCGTGCATAATTCTGACATAGGTTGACCTGAAGTTATGAGTCAAGGGTTGGTATGCCAGCAGGATGGAGAAGGAGGGCATCATCAGTATGTTTGCCCATTCGTTGATGGTCACATCCACCCCGAGTGTGATCCTGTCCTTCAGTCGGCCAGACCATTCTGCCAGACATCGGGCATGCCGGACATGCCTGATGTCCGGCATGAATGCTCGCCATCTGTCTTTGGCTTGCATTTGGCCCCAAGTCAGGCCTTTTGCCATCCTTTCAGATATCCTCTCAATGTTGAACACCTCTACTTCTTTCTTCTGTCTTCAACGCTGTCCTACTCTGAGTGGCTTGTACTCAATGGATTGTAACCTTGGGGCCGAGAACATGCTTTCTTCAAAATCCTCTTCTTCTTCGATGGTGAAAGGCTTGAGATTTACTCTGCTTGTTCTTGCCTTTCATTGACTTTCGTCAGGCAGATTATGTTGGACTTCTTGACCATAAGCTCACATTTCCAGACCTTCTTCTGCTCTGGCAACAGATACCCTTGAGTTTGAGTTGATATGCTCTATGGTGCCGGCTCTGTTGTTCTGGGAAGATGCTTGGTCAATCAGTGTTCTGCTTTACTGGAAAAAGCATCCTCATCTCAGGAGGCAAATGGTCAATATGTTGCTGTTCCTCCACTTTGGCTGCCATTCAAAGACCATGTTTTCTCTGGCCTTTGAATGATCCACTATCCACTGTGATAGTGGATCAACCACTATCACAGATTCCTTTAATGCACAGGTGTCAAACTCCAGTCCTCGAGGGCCGGTGTCCTGCAGTTTTTATATGTGCTACAGGTACATAACACTGGAATGAAATGACTTAATTGCCTCCTCCTTGTGTAGTTCAGTTCTCCAGAGCCTTGCTAATGACCTAATTATTCTATTGAGGTGTAGTGGAGCAGAGGCACATCTAAAGGTTGCAGGACACTGGCAATTGAGGACTGGAGTTTGAGACCCCTGCTTTAATGCAAGTAGAAAGCAGAAGTCCTGGGCTATGGTTATCACCCCTTCTTCTGCTACTCTCTGTGCAGTGTCCCACAGGAGGCTGTGTTCTGAGCTCTTTTATCACCACTCGTCTCAAGCCCTTGTTGTTGGTTGTAACTAGTCCCTCTTCCACTCCATGCCACACCTTTCCTCAATAAATTTTGATGTTTTCAACCCTTTCTGTGTAAGCGTCAATTGGGACAAGGATCATCACATAGCATGGGAGATTATAGGCATTAACTTGAATCACACCCCCTCTATTGGCTTTGGTATTAGTGACCCCAGCTAACCTCACCTGTTCTTGGTAATTCTGGTTCACCCTCATCCTCCACTTGACCCTTCAGGTGGTCCACTCTAAGTGTTCAGGCAGAACCACATTTCTGCTTTTACACACCTGGTTCAATGTAGGGCCCTCCTACATGGTTATCACCCCTGTAGGAGGACCCTGGTTCCTACATCGAACCAGGGTCCACCCAAGGACGCCACTTTGTTGTTGTGCTCCAGCCAGCCCCACCCACTTCCCCTAAACTCTATCCAATGGCTAAACCAGCTCTCTATCTAACGGCTCTGAAAAACCCCTTACTTTAATTTATGGTTCTTGGCATAATCTGTTTAAGTTGGTGCCAAGAGAGACTCATCTAGCCACCAACTACCTACTATCCAGATGGCATGTGCTTTTTCAGTTAATGGAGAAATCAACTGAGTAGCCCAGTAGCTGCATAACCCCAAGAACCACATCTGTTAACAGCAGCTCTCTCTCTAATTAACAACTTGAACTTGTCATCAGGCTAGATTAACTTTTGGAGCTTTTTTTAAGCTCCAGTGATATTGTTTATATTTATCTCTAAGATAAACATTTAAAAAACCCCAAAGCTCCAGAATCACGCACCTTTGGTTTTACAATCATCAAAAAAAAAAAAACTCTAATTAAAAGATGACACCAGTAACTAGATTGTTCACAACTCGTCTTAGAATTTTCAATGCTCCTTTATTTTAGTAAAGGTTAAACAATAGCAAGAATTCCAATAATCAATGGTGATAAATTAAAAAAACATACTCAAAATCAACTTTTTGTCCTTAACCACAACCACTAATACTAGGAGAGGCCAAATGACCAGTAACTTCCAGCATCAGGTGACAATGCAGTCCTTGGTTAGGGATTTGCCTCACCACAGCACAATCCCCATCTGGTTGGAAGTGAAATGTGATGTTGATCTTGCCTTCTGGATCTGTCAGCATCCCATCAAACTATAGAAGTGTTGTCCATCGACCAAGTCTGATGCAGGTAATAGGGGTTTCTTCTTTAAAGGTGGTTCAAGACTGTCAAATCTTGAACCAATGATGAAGGTTTTTCCTTTTGGATGTGACGCAGTCTTCGTTTCTTTGTATTTCTTTTGTGCGTCAATCGTAGATCTTCAGTCTGTATTCCTGCTGACTTTAACTATGCTCTTTCTTCAAGATATTGTGTGACTTCTTACCCATATTGCTTAACGTCTTTGGTGACTCACTTCTCCTTTTCAACTGCAATCTGCCATTAAAGTTACTCCCTTAAATTCACCCTTCTTTAGTTAGGGTTGACTAAATAGATCTTTGTTGTGGGTAGAGGGTGCTGTGATTTCTGCATTCTCAAAATCTTCTTTTCCAATTGTAGTTTGCTCATTGACATTTCCAGATGTGCACAGTTCACAAAGGTGGTGACATTGGAGGGAAGCTGGCATTTTCTGTCTCTGCAAGTGCTTGACAATGCCTGAGAAGCACTGACATTTGTGAAAGTGCCGAGCAGAGCTCTTGTAAGATTTTCTATTATGAGAAAGTGAGGTAAATTAGACATTATATCTGTGCAGTGATCTACTCTCAGAGGATCTCAGTAGAAAATGAGATGAAAAGACGAAAGAGAAAACCAAGTACAGGAAGGAGGTAACAGGGAGAGGGGAAAGACAAGCATAAAGAACAGAAGGTAAAATAAATACAACAGCCTCCCTGCAATTCTCAAGTGATTCATTGTGTGAAAGCATCTACAGTCTTTTGCCTCTAAACCTCTTTCAACTGCAGCAGACAGCTCACTGAAGTGTAAAAAGACTTCTGCTGTTGATCTTCTATGAAAAAGGTACAAACTGTTCAGCTCAAACAGACCATTGAATAATAATGATACATTGCTTCAAGAAAAATTCACAAGTGCTTGTAGATTTAAACAGACTCACAGAGAAAGAAGACACCCAACAAAAAGAATCAGAGTTTAATCCACATTTTTGTTGCACATCAAATCTGCCAAACTTCCACTGTAAAAAGACCTGATTTTTCTCTAAGATACAGAGAATACTAAGACAATGTATAAAGTCATGTTAATATCCAAGTTACTGAACATATGATAGATCAGTCTGATCATTGTTGAATTACTTGTTTCACTTCATTCCAAGGTGGAGCAGAGAATATCAGATGATCAACAACGAGTGAAAATTACATTGAATTACATTGAGGCAAATGCTCTGCACAACAATTTTATGCAATGCACGGATTGCAGTGACAGTGATAATGTCATAGTTTTGAGGTGATTTAAAGGAAATTTGGATGAAAACTTGGTTGTTTAGGTGCTGCAGGGCTGAGGGTTTAATCTTGGCACCACAGGATTCCAGAAATCCTACAGAACCTGTGGATGTTCCAGGGTGGAAGCTAATCTGTGTGGAAGATGTCTCACTTTGCTTACAATTTTCTTACTGGATCACAAAGTGTCTCATCAAAAATTGTCAGCATTAGTTTGGTCACCACCATATATGTCACTGTGACTTTGTGTGGTGCAGTGCCACTTCCATCTGATCTCTTTTTGCCTTCAGACACAAACCCACTTCCCCTACCATGCCTTCCTGCATGAAGATTTAACATCCTCTCAGAAAATGTCATGCTATGCTTCCTGTTCTGCAGCACTGATATTTTGACATTGATCACCATCAAACTGTCAACAACAAAAATAGATGGAGGTGCTGGGGTAGTAGGGAGGTGCTGCGGGATGATAACATGGTTTTCCTCATAAATGATTTTCTTTCAACAGAAAATGTTCACTGAAGCAGGATTTACTACTAATTTGCAAATTTTTCTTTGAGGGAGAAAATTGAGATGGATGAGGTCTGTGGTCTGCATTACTGTCACAGAGGATGGATAATGGAAGTCTGCATAGCTAGCTGAAGTACAGTGCTCACTGCTTTTAGTCACCCTGTATATAGGATCTTCATAGAATAGAATAGAATAGAATGCACTTTATTGATCCCCAAGGGAAAATTGCTTACTTGTTGAAAGCTACTCTATCTTAGGAAATAAATACATAGTTTACTATATATATATATATATATATATATATATATATTGTGTGCGTGTCTAAGAGTAATAAGTTCAAAATGACTAGATATAAACAAATGAATAAATAAATAAACAATCACATGTAATATATTGATCAATAAATAACCTATAAATGAGTGCAGAAAACAATTTAATTAGCACAGACTTGGGCATTGTAAAGCCTGATGGCAACAGACAGAAATGACTTTCTATGGTGCTCTGTGCTGCACTTTGGCAAAATGAGTGTCTGGCTAAAGGTGCTCCTGTATCCGGCCAGCATGTCATGGAGCGGATGAGACTCGTTGTCCAAGATGGTCTGCATCTTGGACAGGATCCTTCTTTCTGATACCACTGTTAGAGAGTCCAGCTCCACTCCAATGATGTTACTGGCCTTCCAGGTCAGTTTGTTCAGTCTGTTGGTGTCCTCCACGTTCAGCCTGCTGCCCCAGCACACCACAGTGTACAGGATGTCACTGGCAACCACAGAGTCATAAAACATTCTGAGCAAAGTCCGGGAGATGTTGAATGACCTCAGCTGCCTCAGAAAGTAGAAGCGACTTTGGCCCTTCCTGTACACAGCATCAGTGTTCTTGACCCACTCCAGTTTTTTTTTTTTTATCAATGTGGACACTCAGATATTTATAGTTCTCCACCAATATCCGCACTGACCCCTTGGATGGTTCCAGGGGTCACCAGTGTCCTG
Source organism: Poeciliopsis retropinna (assembly GCA_010277075.1). Classification (NCBI taxonomy): domain Eukaryota; kingdom Metazoa; phylum Chordata; class Actinopteri; order Cyprinodontiformes; family Poeciliidae; genus Poeciliopsis; species Poeciliopsis retropinna. The sequence continues at coordinate 805,468 of VMRM01000046.1, read as the reverse complement.
ATCCTCCTCCTCAGATCCACCACCAGTTCCTTGGTCTTTGTCACATTGAGCTGCAGGTGGATCAGTCCACACCATGTGACAAAGTTGTCCACAGTACTCAGTCTCATCACCATCTCTGATACAACCATCCACAAATGAGTCATCTTTCAACTTCTGGAGACAACTGGTCTCAGTACATTAGCTGAAGTCGTATGTACAGAGCATGAAGAGGAAGGGAGAGAGGACAGTCCCTGGTGGAGCTTCTGTGTTGCTGATAAAACTGTCTGACAACCAGTGTCGCAAGCGCAAGATCTGTGGTCTGCCAGTTAGATAGCCTACAATCCAGGACACAAAGGGGGTCCACCTGCATCACCGTCAGTTTCTCACCCAGTAGAGCAGGACGGATGGTGTTGAATACACTCAAGAAGTCAAAAAACCCAATTCTCACAGTGCTCGCCAACTGGTTCAGGTGAGCGTATACGCGGTTCAGCAGGAAGGTGATGGCAGTCTCAACTCCAAGCTTGGCAGGCAAACTGCAAGGGGTTCAAGTGTGGTTGGACCAGAGTGCAGAGCTGCTCCAGGACGAGTCTTTCCAGGGACTTGATCCTATCTACAGGATAACAGACAACATTTTGACTACAGTTACACTGTTAAAGTTTAATAAAACAATAACATTTTATTTTAGCCCTTTACTGTCCCTTTGAAGCCAACACCAGATTTCAGAAATATACATTGATATCTGAACAGTGATTCAGTTTGAAAAAGTGCTGCAAATATTTCTTTTTCTCACATTCAGACTTGCTAAACCATGGAAATCTAAAATCAACTTGAATCAGAGTGTTTATTGGTATTTATATTCACATTCAGTGAAAATCTAGCTTTGAATTCTGTTGAGCTTTGGAGTCTGTCATTCCCCAAGCTCAACATGGCCTTTACTCACTCTCAGAAAAGGATTAAGAGACTAGCAGACAAATAGATTATTTCTCTCCAGACTAAACAGCAAGGGTTGGCTGAGAAAATCACAAAATGTAACCCTTTGTCTTCTACACAATAATTTGCGTCTTTCTGGAAATTACTGTAAATAGTGGAAAATGTGTCAGTTTTAATTATGCTTTTTCAAAAACATATGTTTTTTTATCAGGTTAAAGTTCTGATTTCACAAAAGTTGGGCAAGAAATCAAGTTGCAACTAATGTGTCTCACTTTCTTTTTCACATTTAAATCATTTGAGCTTTTCAATATTATGTCCTGTCTTCTCAATGTATTTCCTCTTGATTAATTCTTATACTACTTGTGTGTAAACATTTGTGATATTACATAAAATTCATGAATATCTGAAAGAAAAGGATAAGTTGTCATAAGTTGTCTTTCTCCTAACCCCAGTAAGTCAGCACCATCGTTATAATATTATTTTTTTTAATCTGTTACTGTGTTTATAATATTTGCTTAATCTTTTGTATTCAGGAAACATTAAGCATTTAGAATAAGAAGTATCATTTTATTAAAAACATTTCAATGTTTTGGAGGTTGGCCATTCTGAATGGTTTGTATTTTACAGTCTGTGCTTATACTGCAGAGTTCAAAAAATATTTATTCTCCAGATATAGCCTGGATTGATTCTACTGTACCAGACTGAAAAAGATCTACAGATTCTGTTAATGCCAAACCCCTGACAAACCAGCACATTCTCACCCAGGGGGTAGCTGTGGTGCATGGCCAGATTAAGATGGAATCTGTCCTCCAAGGAAAGTAGTATGTTAATAAAGACACTGGGATGATTAATTTAGTGTCAGCAATGCGTGATGTATCTTATATTAACCAGCAACTCAATAAAATATGACGTGGGATAGTTGTAATCACAGTACCTTTTGGAATACAACAGAATTCTGCAGGGCATCATTCAGTACAAAACCAGATTCCCCAGAACTGCTGCAATAATAACAAAAACGATGTCTTAATTCTCCTAAACATATCTGTTCATCTAATTTCCTTTGAGAGGTAATACTCAAGAGGAAAGATTTTTATTTTTATGAGAAAAAATTGCATTAATTTTAAACGAATTAAACAGTTTCAATGCAAAAGTAATTTTTACTTTTGACTTCTGACAGTTCAAGGAGTTATCGACATTACATTTACTTTATAAAAAATTGTATAAAAACCGATGGCACCAAAGAAGGATAGCTGGCCACACCCATGGCTTAACACTTTGTTGGATCACCACTGGAGTTTTATCCTAGTGACTATTGTTTTCTTGGTCACCTCAGACTCATTTTTATAGACTACTTATTTTTGTTGGACCTTAAGATGTAATAATGTCTGTTGTGATGCCTAATAAATCCACAGCTCTTTTTGATTGTAAGGTTCTTTACATTTCTGCTTTGTCACAGTCTAGTTTCTGAGAAACACAGGAAAGCACCTTAAGGATGACCAGTAGGAATTAGATCCACTTGAGATACATTTTGGTATTTTTAGCAAATAATTTGACTGACAATGTATATATCAAATTTAATCAAGATTCTGATCAGTTATCAGTATATATAGAATATAATAGATAATGACATTGTCATGTTCTGTGTTTATTTGATTTTCTGTGTCTTCTGAGTCTTCGTGTTCTCCTGTCTCCCCTTGATTACGCCCAGCTGTGTCTCGTTCCCTGATTACCTCCTGTGTATTTAATGCCACTTGTGTGTCTGCGTCCTCGTCGGGTCCTCGTCTCATTTTTAGCGTCTGTTTGTTCTATCCACCTGTTTGACCAGTGCTACCAGGTTTGACCCCTGGCTTCCGCTCTAGCGTGCTGCCTGGCTGTGGGCTTACTGTGCTTCTGTGTTGTCGTCACCATTAAAATCTCCTTTACTCCATATCCTGGGTCTCAAGCGTCTGCCTCACCACCTCTCACACTAAATCATGACAGACATGTAATAGATACATTTTTAGGAACTAATTCAGTAAAGAATTAACTGATTTTCCCAACTGTATTAATTAATTGTTTTTTGCTCAGGTTGGATGGATTATGTTGATATGAGTGTTATGATATGAGCTTCTTTTGTGTCTTTCACAACTGCCATCCAGCTTTATAGAAGCTTTATAGAAACTCCTGGTACACTGCACTCTAACAACTTATTTTAAAGCTTAAAAAAAAAATAATAAAAACTGTTAACAGGGTGATTTAATTGTTTTCTTCCTTCATTCTGTCCAGTATGGTTAGTCTACATATTCTTGAACTCTTGTTTTCTTTAAAAGACAAGTTTATTTAAAAAGTTTTAGTTAAAAGCTCCAAAATCACTGGTGAAATCGCTGTAGGGAGCATTGATCAGAGCTGGTCCGCTCTGTAGTAATCACTTGTGACATGAGGGACCTGCAGTACTCCTTCAGCCTTTAGTGATGTGAACAGATTTCATTTTGGCTTGAACAGAGCTCTCCAGTTAAGTGTTTGTATTTAGAGTAAATAAAGGTTGGCTCCTGGGTTGCCTCTGACTGACACTGAGCCAGAAGAACCAGGCCATAGGGCTAACCCAAACAAAACACTTCCATCTGTAAGCATTGCTCTCCATGACTCCCAAAAGACCTGATTGATCCACAGGCCAATCAGAGTACATTGATCACATATTCTGCCTCCCTTCCACCAGCTCCTTTAGACTTCATTCTAGTACATTCAGTTACTCCCTGTCAGAAGTACAGTGTTCCCCAGGAGAGCCATTGCTGTAAAGGCTCACAGTGTGGCAACCTTTTCTTTTTAAAGAGCCTCATTTGGAAAAAGCTGTTGTGGTGGATTTCTTTTGTAACAGTCTGCCAACAGAAGTGTGCTTACAATTCCATTATATAACCTTATTGTTTCTTATTTATAATTTAATAATAAAACGTTTAATCAATATTTAGTTAGAGATTATGAGCAGTGACAAGAGATTCTCATGCCAGCCTTAACAGTCTGTGAAAGCCCCATACCTGTTCTCCCTCTGATGGTGAGCACCACATGGCACAGCTAAATACGCTGCTTACGCAACATAATGATCACTTATTAAGAAACTGCATCATTTTTAAGTTTGGGATACACAGTAAATCTATTTGCTGGGTTAGTCAATGTAGTGGACAAACAGTTTAAATGGTTGACATATTAATGTTCCAGGCAACACAAAATAAGTTGCAGACCTACTTTTTACTGCAACTGCAACTGTCAGAAAAATGACCTTTCACCTTTGTGACATGTCTTCCCCTTATCTCAAGACTCACTTTTCTGTCAATCTACTGTGAAATAGTGGATTTCACTACTATTAAAAAGAAATCCTTTAAAAACAATGAGCGGTAGAACAAATCTTTCCAGAAAATCCACTTTCAGTCAATTTTCCAACATGCCACATGACAAAGGTTTTGTTTCAGTTTATTTATTTTGCAGTGTGCTGTGTTGCTAATTAGATTCAGACTTCATTTAATTGTGCAGATAATTTAGATAAGCTAACTTGTATAAGAAATTAGATTCAGTTGAGACTTGATATTTGCATTCACTGCAAAAAAGACACATACACAGTTACAATGCGTGACCTCTGTTATATTCCTTTTGCTGGCAGTCATTTGAGTGTGGTGATTTTTCTTCTTTTATGGAAATTCAGTTTGAACAAGTTTGTTTGAATGTGCCTTTAAACTGTGTGAAGACCTTGCGACAAGAAAAGCCTGATTTTTTTTTTTTTCCATGTAGGCTTTTTGTGGTTCCTAATGGAGTGTGATGAATCACAACACTTTGAAACATGCATATATCTTTCATAGTGAGACTGTGGTGGTTTATATTAGTGATGGCTGCATATCAGTGGTCCTGACAGTGGTGGCAGCATGTTCATTACACAGGGCCAATGCAATTATGTGGTTTCTAATAATCTACAGGGGAATTTTTCTGCCATATTCCAACAGCACACATTTTCCATCTGAAAGCAGAATTTCATGTCTTTTGTTCTCAAAACTTTTAATACGTTTGCTTACATTTGTATTTTGAAAGCAGGACTTGATGTCTTGCACTCAAAACTTCTCCTCACGCTCAGATATAATCTGTGCTTGGATTCTCTGCTCGCTTACAAAAGACTAGCAGTGTCCAAATTCAGGGTCTGGGATTTGTAAACTGGGTCATAGTGTGGCAACAAGGCCTGTCCGAATTCAAAGACTCTTTCAAATGTGGCCTTCAAATGCATCCCCCTTTTCACCAGATTTGAAGGATGGGTCCAATGTATCCTTCGTGGCCCACCATGTCCCATAATTCATTGCGGGTCCAAACCAGCAATTCTAAAGGAGCTTCTATCAGCTCCTTTAGAATTCATTCTAGTGCATTTACTCCCTGTCAGAAGTACAGTGTTCCCCAGGAGAGCCATTGCTGTAATTTGATGGTGAAGTTATTTTCACCGTCAAAATAGTTTGACGGTGAAGTGCGTCAAATTATTTGTTATATTTTGCTATGAAATGAGGCAAAAATATAAGCATGCAAGTCCCACATATCTGCTTGGTTCATCAATACATAACCTAATTGCAATATTGCTCCAACATTTTTGGAGATGTCTGTACCCGCAGCATTAACAGCCAGCTCCACTCGCCATCTGTCAGCTGGCCGGGCGTTCCAGGTTCAGTTTACTGGGAGAGAACGCCTGACTCCCGGCCATTGTTATAAAAACTCCTGCTAGCTTTCCCCAATGAGTGGAAGTTAAACACTGATATTATTCAGAGACGTAATATCTAGTTGTAAAATGTTTGGTTTACTAAAGTATTTCATTTATTTCTGACCAAATTGGTTCTTCAAACACAGTAGTTTTATTTAACTGTAAAGTCTTATCTGAGAGACAATATTCTCCAGCCTTCAAATCTGGAGAATATTATATCTGAAAATGAATAATTTGCTTATATTTATTCCTGGTAGAAATGTGCAATACATGTTTGAACATTTTAAAATCAAACTAAAAGATTTAATTTGTTTTACAATGGAATACACTTTACTATAAAAGGTCAAGAATAATGCATAAATCAGAAGTAATATATGGCCATACAAAAAATTTTGGCTCTGTTATTTTCTTCGCTGCTCTGTTTCACGCTGTCACAGTTGCTAGGCAACATGAGTTACACTGAGGTGGGGGCAGTCTTTGTTTATTTGCAGTCTTTGAAGGACCTGTCCTTCATAGACCGGGTCGTTCCAAGGATACAGATCCTGAATTCGGACACGGATATTTTCTGGTTGGTTGTGGAACAGAAAATGCACCGCCGCCTGGCAACCTCCCAGCCAATAGAATGGAAGTGTTGCACTGTGTGCGTTTGTTTCCTTCTAGCAGGTGTGCCTGTGTGGCTATCAGTGGTAGCAAACTGCGCCACCCACTGGATGCAGGAAGAAACAACTGCTTCAGCTTTCTGCTCCGTGTTACACTAAACATCCCCAAGCAGTGTGCTAGTGATCGTTAGCAGAATTCTGACATTAGGCAGGAGTTTGTTCACCCAACCAATTCCCTCCATCCAGTGGGTGGCACAGTTTGCTACAATCGATAGTACACATACAAACACACCCACTAGAAGGAAACAAACACACCATGTTATTACAACAATTTCATTCTATTGGCTGAGAGGTTGCCAGGTGATGGTGCCAAAAGGTGGTTCCAATAGCAAGCAGAGAATGTTTTGTAATTGAGCAGCGAGTTGCGCAAGTGTCTGAGGAGAAGTTTTGAGTACAAACATGACAAGGTTTGAGAAGAAAAACATGGAGTTCTGCTTTCAGAAAATGTAAGCAAAAGTATTAAATGTTTTGAGAACAAAGACATGTAATACTGCTTTCAGACTGAAAATGTGTGCTCTGTAATTATGGCAGAAAAATTCCCCCATATTATTTTAGATTGTAAGTAATTCATTCACTCAGATGTTTTGGTTTTTTAGATAGCTGGATCATGGCTCGGGTTGTTGCTTATTTTACAACTTAAAGATCTGGAGTCAAATCTCCATTGGGGGAGTTTTGTTTAAACTCATTATGAAATGTTTTAAGTTGCAAACGTTGCAAAAGTTTTTATTACTCTGTTCTTATGAGTCCAACTGAAGCGTTTCACCAGTTTTTATAGTATAACAACTGGAGTTGATGATTGTATTTCTTTTTATTTATTTTCAACAGCTTATAATTTTTCTGTTTTCTTTCACAGGAGGGATATTTGAGTCCATTGAAAGTGGTCCTTCAGGTGCCGAGGAACTCGCCTTCAAATTTGCTTTAAACACAATCAACAGGAACAGAACCTTACTGCCAAACACTACTCTCACCTATGATATCCAAAGGATAAACATCTATGACAGCTTTGAAGCCTCAAGGAAAGGTATGTGTTCATAGTTAGAAAGCTTTATGGGCTGAGATTATGCTCATTGTAGTCAAGCAGTGAAACTTTGCTGAGTTGTGGACATTTGAAAACAGAAAACTGATTAGCTTTTTCTAATTACTCATTATCTGCCCATAAATATTTGTATATCTTTGGATCGGTGTGATATTTCGACTCTTTGCTCAGTTAGAGGGCGTAATATTCTGTCTTGATTTATAGAAGTCTCTTATATTAAATCTGCTCTAAAAGATAAAGCTAATACATAGGTACATAGTTGTTTAGGTTTCACACAACTGCACTCAAATCATCTCAGGAACACTTTCAACTTCATGTCATGGAAACAAATTCAACCTTGAATTTGTTTTCATGCAGCATTTCATACACTGTGTATAAAATGCTGCAACAAAATATGAAACAAACACTGACTGTATTTATTTGAGCAATTTAAATAATCCTGCTTATGGCACAGAATATTATTGCTTTATGCTGTTCTTCCTTTTATGGAGTAAAACTGAAAATGTTAACATTAGAGCATGGCCAGATGTAACATGGTCAGACATGCTACTTTAGACTTTAAATATTAAAGAACTGCTTTAAATTTTGCTCTAAGTCTCATTAGTTTTCATTCCTGAACACAAAGTCTTCTTTCTTGGAAACAAGAGAACTAACAGAAACATAAGATGGAGAAACAGGATTAAAAAAGGCCAAATGTGGAGCAGCATAAGCACATCCAGAACTTTTTTACATTTTATATAACTTTAACTAGTATAACTCTTATCTTATGTTTATGCCTCATGAACTGAAGATAAGAGAAATATATCGTACAGATAACAAATGTCTTAAGATGCCCCTCATTTGTTTACTTTTCTTTCTACAATAGTTTACTGCTTCCTATGTTATTAAGGCCTTTTAAATTATTATTGGCTGCTTAATTCACTTAAAATCCATTGAAAAGATATTCTGATGTCAGAAATAATGTAGACTTTTGTTTTCAAATGATTTGTTTTAAAATCTGTGTAAAGTTTTGGTACAATCTAACTTCTCTAATAGGCTAATAAATCTAATTTAGCAAGTGGAACAGTTTTAGATTGTAAATGTTCTGCACAACACAAGTATGTAACTAATTACTCTGTTTCCTCTCTTTAGCTTGTGACCAGCTTTCTCTTGGTGTGGCAGCCATCTTTGGCCCCTCTCACAGTTCCTCTGCTAATGCAGTCCAGTCAATTTGCAATGCTTTGGGTGTCCCACATATTCAGACCAAGTGGAAGCATCAAGTATCAGACAACCGAGACACCTACTATGTGAGCCTGTTTCCAGACTTCTCTTCCCTCAGCCGGGCTATTCTGGATCTAGTCCACTTCTTCAGATGGAAGACAGTTACTGTGGTTTATGATGATAGCACTGGTAAGAGTATTAACATGTCCTCTTTTACATTGGTACCCAGTATTAATCCATTTTTTTACATTTATCTACAGATTATTCTCAATTGCTTTGAAAATGATTCTTGTAGAGGTGTCGTGATAGCAGTTTTTTCCAGACTAAATGGGAATATGAGTACTTCTATACTAAATATTAGTAACGAGTAGTTAACTAGTGAGTATTTATAATTCACACAATAACTTCTAAAAACAAATACATCTTATATAGAACAGTGTGACTCTTCTTTTTAAGCTTACTGTCATGGTCTGTCAATAAGCTTTTAACCCACATGCACATTCAATCAGTGGACACCAGGCTGAGTTGACAATCAATGTTTATTTACAGTATTTACAAGCTTTCTCTATGTGAGCCTGTTTCCAGACTTCATGTGGGGATTTGGGTTCAGTGATGCCTGGAGATCAGACTGAATTAATAACTGAAGGTTTGGGTTTGACAAGGAGATTCTTTGAATGAGGAAGTTAAAAAGTTCTGTTATGGTTTGGGGGAGGAATATGGACTTTGGGGAGAAGTTTGAAATCTGTCATTGAGATCACAAATGGCCCAGTTTGCCATATGAGGTTAGGGTTAGGGAATATGGAGTTCAAAGGGCAAGTGAGTACCAGTATGGAGGGATTATCAGGTGAGGTCACGTTGTGTCAGCAGCCACTCTACTGTGCATGTCACCTTCAGAATTCAAGCAAGAATATTTTATTCTAACTATTTAAACCATTTACAATTAGGCTAATAAAATAGTATACCACTCATCCACCATAGATCACTTCTCTTTGCCAAGTGCAACTCCCACACAGCTTCGTTTAAAGTTGTCAGAAGTAGTTTTTTTTAGCACAGGATCACTGTACCTCACACTGTCGACCATTTAAGCTGCTGAATTTTTGATTCTGAAAGCTTATTTTATCACCCACCTTGATGCATGCAGCTACATTTTTGCTATCCCTCTAATTATGATCAAAATATGAAGAAATGATTGTATTTTATTTGTCCTTCATATGAGTATTAGTTTCTTTTCTCAAACTAAAAACTTACATTTCAGGAAAGCCCTATTCTGGTGCCCTTTTTGCTCACCATATATATGTTTGTCTCGACATATCAATAACTGATGATCTTACATTGAACAAATTGCTTTAATGTTGCTGGAAAGTAAAATCCGACTCATTTATGAACTCACCTGCATTTAATGCTGATGGCTCATTATGATGCATCTCATTCACTAATGTCATTTTTTTAGAATAACTTATTTTGTCACATTGTGATAAACAGTTGTTGACAACATGCTAGCTAATTGTAAAACAACACAATAAATGTGGGTAACCATGGTAACCAGTGAGCATCTGAAGCTCTTTCAACAGTCAAGTTGCATGCACATCCACTGTATTTTCAAACAAATAATCCTTCTACAGATTAATCACCAGGTGTCTAATGCTTCTCCAAAAGCTCCTTATATCCAGCATTAGGCCTTCAACATCAAAGCCATGGATGTGCTCAAGGTGACTAATCAAATCTGATGCATTAAATGCATCGTTTTTCTCCTCGCCAAACTTTCTTTCAACATTTATTAATTGGGTAATTGATATTGTATTTTTGTAAATACCATTGAAATTATGCAAGATGTTTTCTGATATAAGGGATTTTTAAAATGACTTGTCCAGTTGGAACGCTGTTTTCTAAATTATACTTGAAGACTGTGCAGGTCTCATTAAAAAGGTCTAGATTAAAAAATAAACAAAACGCCAACCCCATCTAACATGTTATCGGTGCTATACGTTATCAGCTTATGACATCAAGCTGATAAGAATAACTCAAAATTTCTTGTTAGCAACTGATAAATATTGATCCTGTAATTATTTTGCAGCCCTTGCAATAGACCTAAGTGAAATTATAATGATAAACACTGCATGAAAAATTATTCAGTAACAGAGAATATTCATATTTGCCATATTACTACAAACTAATATATGAGGAGGCTGTTATATATATTGAGCCGTTTGGGAGCCAAATTTTTCTGTTCTTCGTTGAAAAGTCACCGCTCTGAGAAGAGATCACCCAGTGGCTTTTACTATCATTTATTTGTAAAAGACTGAACATCACTCTGATTCGATGTTGTGTTAGTAGGTTGTCTTTGACTGTGAATAATTATTAATTGCTTAAGGCAAAAATTCATAAAAATAATCCATCATTATAATGGTTAAACTAAGACTGCTAAAGATAAAATACTAAAATCTAAAAATAGAACCAATAAAATAATGCAATGATGTCACAGTTCAGTATGAATTGTGAGTATTAAGTATTTTTGAGTATGTTAATTACAGAATAAATTTGACAAAAATATACTGTGTTTTCATCATACAGAAACATCAAAATATACAACATGAAATAATGGGCAAACTTGTATTTATAAATTTCCTTATGCAGAATTTTGAGCAAACCAGAATCAAGATTTATTCATTTGGCAAATCAATACAGTACAGTCAGATGCATTTTGGATCCCAAGCTCCTAAGAAAGGAATGACTTTCTTCCAATAGTGAAGAGAAAGAGAAAGTCTTTGTCCTTGGAGTGAGGTTTATCAGGAGTCAGGTCGTGGGGGCAGCAGCTTAAGAAGGGAGACCCAGACTTCCGTCTCCTCAGCCACTTCTTCCAGCTCCTCCGAGGGAATCCCAAGGCGTTCCCAGGCCAGCCAGCAGTCATACTCCCTCCAGCGTGTCTTGGGTCTCCTCCCGGTGGGACGTGCCCGAAACACCTCACCAGGGAGGCGTCCAGGAGGCATCCTGACCAGATGCCCGAGCCACCTCACCTGGCTCCTCTCAACGTGAAGGAGCAGAGGCTCTACTCTGAGTCTCTGATGACCGAGCTTCTCACCCTATCTCTTAGGGAGAGCCCAGCCACCCTACAGAGGAAACCCATTTCTGCCGCTTGTATCCGCGACCTCTATGGTCAAGATCAAAAGCTCATGACCATAGATGAGAGTATGAATGTAGATCAACTGGTAAATCGAGAGCTTCGCTTTATGGTTCAGCTCTCTCTTCACCACAACGGACCGGTACAGTGCCCGCTTGACGGCAGACGCTGCACCAATCCCCCTGTCCATCTCCCGCTCCCTTCTTCCCTCATTTGTGAACAAGATCTCAAGATACTTGAACTCCTCCACTTGGGGCAGGTAACCCCTCCCCCCCCCCGACCCGGAGAAGGGACTCTACCCTTTTCCGGCTCAAGACCGTGGCCTCGGACTTGGAAGCACTGATTGTCATCCCAGCCGCTTCACACTCAGCTGCAAACCACTCCAACGAGAGCTGCAGATCGCAACCTGATGAAGCCAACAGGACTACATCATCCGCAAAAAGCAGAGATGCGATCCTAAGGCCACCAAAACATCCATCCATCCATTTTCTAATAGATGGATGCCTGCTGGGGTCGCCAGGGTGGGGGGGGTGCCTATCTCCAGGGGCCGAAAGGCAGGGTGCACTGTGAATAGGTCGCCAGTCCATCGCCAGGGATCAGAGTTACCACAGTGTAATGTTGAATCAGTAGTTATACCAGCCCAGTACCATGATCATGATGCAATAAGTCCAGTCATAAAAAAATATCTTGCTACTAAATATTCCACACCAGATGCAAACTTGATATCATAGGCATTCCTGATCTACAAATAACATACAAACATGATTGCATTAGTTAAATGAGGAGAATAGAGGATGCATTAATTTAGCATGTCTGCCTTCGTGAATATGCAAAACATTACATGTTCATCAAAAGGAGCAAAATACTGGGAGGAGAATATGCAAAATACAACTGATTAGAGATTTATTTTGATTTATTTTTCATTGTTTTCACTGTTGTACAGTACCTCAATATATACTTATTTAAATCAAATGTATTATTATTACTATCATAGTTATTATTACTATAACACCTCCTGGCTTTCAACTTTATCTTTCTTTTATGGCTTATTTGCTCTTCAAAACTCTCCACGATGACTGCTGGTATCACACAAAATCCTCATAAAAAGTGGAAGATCTACACCACTTTTATCTATAGTCAATTGCAACCACAATCTTTGTCAGTCGTGCAACATGCCCACTTACGGCACATGCAGTTTTTGTTTTGTTTCCCCACAACTTCGTACTTTGTATTTGTAATCTTTGCATATCAGGCCTTAAAGTTTTAGTGGTATTAAACAAAGTAGGAATGGTTGGGAATGACAGGATCTATGCCACAAAAGTGACTTTGTGAAAAAACAGTAAGATCAGTGGATACTGAGAGGCAAAGTGTACAGATATGTCTCATGTTCTGAAAAGATACCAACCTTTAAATTTTTTTTCTTTAAGTTTTTACATAAACTCAAGAACAATGTGTAGAGATCCTCACAGAATAGGTTCCCATGCCTAAGTAGCTGCATCCAAATCTTCAAAAAAAGCAGATGCAGTGCAGTGGAGTCACAGATGTGATCTCTGGGTTTGGATTCTTCCTGGAGGACGGAACATGTCTAATTGCCTTGAGTTAGGTGTGTTTCTCTTTGTTGCTTGCCCTTTGAACATATCTGAGATAACTCAGATAACTGAGTTGAAATCTCAAAGGCATTTCAACAAAGGTTGAAATGCCTTTGTTGAATTGCAAAGGCATTTCAACAATTGGCACATGCATCCTGTCCAATACATAAAAATTAGAAAATGGGGGAAAAAATCATTGTAAACAAATTTAAATCTTCCATCTTTAAATTTTTTAGATTTGAAATGGTGTAATTTTTATTATTCATCATGTCTGAGTGAATATTTATCTGGGAAAATCATTTTTACTGTGTAATTTTGCAGTCTTGGGTCAAAGGTGACATAATGCCAGTAGGTTGGAGGTCATATTGTGTGTGCTAGCCTAAGGTAAAACTGCAAGGCCAGTAGATAGACTGGTCATATTGCATAATGTATTCGCTGTCTTACTGAGTTATGCTCAGATCTACTCTGTATTTCTGTTTCTATCTTCTGCCTGTGAGGATTTGAGTTTTCTTTGTTTATGTTGGTTTCTGTGTCTATTGAGTCTCCATGTTGTCCTGTCTATCCCGTGATTGGTTACACCTGTTCCTTGTTTCTCCTGATTGTCTCCCTGTGTATTTGATCCCACCTGTGTTCCTTGTTGGGTCCTCGTCTGTCTGCCGTGAAATCTGTCAGTTGTGTGAACTTACCAGTTGCTGCTAGTCTGAGCTCCTGACCTCTGCTCTCCTGTGCTGCTGGATTTTGTGCATCATCTTGTCTTTTCATCATTAATGTCATCATCGTTCACTGAACTACCTGGGTCTGCTGCATCTTCGTCACCATCTCATCACTGCAAATCTTGGCACTGCCATTTTAACCAATTTTAAAATAGTTTAATAATTCAACTTTTATTTTTCCAGGATAAAAACTCATTGCAATTAAAAACCTTTTTTGCAAGGGAGGCCTGGCAAAGAGGCAACAATAAATACAACACAGAAATTTAAGCCATTGGAAAAAAATACAACTTTTAAATCTTGCCCCTTAAAGTCTGCATTTCAATCTGCAATATTTTGGGAATGATCATAGAATGAATGCAATGATGTCTGTGTGTGTGTGTATAAACTTAATAGAGATAAGCTCAGAATAGCACTGTACAGTGGTGAAAATAAAATACTCTTAAACTATATTAAGTTTATGAAAGGACTGACAGAAAAGAAAAAAGAAATCAAAAAGGATTTCTTCTGTGACCATGGTAACCAAAATAGCGTATTTCAGAGGAAACAGTCATGTGTTTGTAACTAGTATGTTATATACAATTAAATGAAATGTGGAAATGTTTTAGAATAGTTACAATATTGTGAAAAATGTCTACTATTTGTCTCTCATTTCAGAAAGTGAAACACATTATATACATTCATTGCAGAGTGAAGTAAAACTTTTTATTCCTTTAATTCTAGTAGGGCTGCACTAATGGTTATATTATGCTTAACTTAAGCACTTGTCCATCTTATAGAGTCCGTGACTTGGTAAAACCACTTGCATAATTTAAAAAGATGAACTACTGTTCTTTCATTCTGTGATCACAAAAACTTGAAATAATTTTTCCCACAGCCTATAAATTTCTTCACATTGTAGTGTTGTAGTTTTCATCTGTAGTAACTGGATCAAATGTTGATGCCATCTTATGACGTAATCAGGGTAAGTCAAATTGTATACAACTAAGGTTGAAAAGAATTTTTGCTATTTATTTGCAGAAGCTAAGTGGAATGATGTAGTAGAGGGAGCTGGTTCTACTTAAGAACTATAAGCCTATTTATTAAGTCATATAATTCAGGAACATGACGCCAACGTTTCTGTGGAGGAAGGGTCGAAATTCCTGAATAGCAATAAACAGATTTATATATATACAATAGAAATCGTCTTTAATTCTGGTTTAATTGCCATAAACCATCTACTTTAAAGTGACTGGTTCCATAAAGTGACTGTTCCGAATGTTCTGAGCATGTTTAAGTTATTTACCTCAGACTAATAAAATTTACAACACGCAGCCAGCGCAGACCACCTTTCTTCATCCAGTTTCTGATGCCGATTTCGGAAGTTTTACTTTTAGTATAAGGTCTCTGCAACTCACACTGCTTCCCGATGAGCCTGGTGCACTTTTCATCTCAGCTTGTTTTCTCATCATTTATCTGCTTACTACCTGCATGTAACACATCTGGGTCATTGAGGTGTATCTGATTTATTAATCTCAATCTGGCAACATAACTATTTTATCACACTTTGATAAATAGTTGAAGTATGCTGACAACATGTTGCCTAATGTTAAAACGGCAAGACCAATGCAAGTAACCATAGCAACCAGTGACAGTTCAAATCCAGTCTGGTTCTTTCTGCAGTCAGGTTGCGCATGCATCTACTGTGTTTACAAACAAATAATCCTTCTATGTTTTGATTTATTTTTCTAATATTTTTAACACTTTCAGGACTTTAATGAGACAGTCTGCAGTGACATGATCTACTCAGAACAGAACATGGAGCCATCTGTTTTCTGCCTTTGTCCATTATTATTGAAGATTTTTATCTTTTGAGAATGACAACAGACTTATGTGTTCCCTGTTCAGCAGCAGGGAGAAAAGGCTGAGTGTTTTATTCCAACGCTATCAGACCTATCAGAAACCTGCAAGTTCTGCACATCAAGGCAGGAAAACATCCGAGACCGCATTGTTGTCAGGAAACAGGATAAAGAACTCTCCTGCCATGGTGAGTCTGACGTTAGCGCAAAATACAAACTGTCAGACCATCTGAAAAGGTGGCTGCTAAGGTGAGCCAACAGGGCGACTCGGTGACATCAGTGGAAGAAGTCAACCATAAGAAGAGATACATGCATTGGAAACCACAACACAGTAAGCAGCAAGGAAATAAAAAAGGGGGAAATTAAGATAAATGAGGCCAATGTGGAAAAGTATAGCACTCATGTGCTCTGCAAAGAAAACTGTGAAGGAACACAGGGTGTGTTCCTACAGATGTGTAGGAACAAGAGATCAGTAAATGAGATTTCAGAGGTTAAAGACAATGCAAGCTCATATTTCTTAGGTTCTGTGTCTGATAAGAATGAGAAAAGTGAACCATGGACTGTACAGTTGAAAGTTGATGAACCTCCAGTTGAGTATAAAATTGACTATGGTGCAGACATCAATGTGATGAACAAAGAAAGGTTTCACACACTTAACCCTGCGAGAGCTCTAGAACCATCTGATCTGCCCCTGACCAGCCCAGGAGGGGAGCTGGGTTGTCTTGACTACTTCAATGTCACCCTCCAACACAAGAGAAAAAAGTACCCATCTAAAGTTTATGTTGCCAGTGGACATAAAGTCAACAATCTACTCAGCAGATAACTTTCAGCGTTTTAGACCTGGGGCCCTGTGCAGCAATCAGCCTTTGAGAAAATAAAACATGCTGACTACAGGAGCAGTTATGGGCTGGGAGCAGTGCTGCTCCAGCTTCATGGAGAAGAATGGAGGTTGATTGCCTACTGCTCCAGACACCTCTCAGATGCAGAAACATGCTATGCACAGATGAAAAATAAATTTTTGGCTAGCATGTGGGCTTGTGATCTAGACCATATCTCTGTGGTCTAGATCAGTTCAGGCTGGAAACTGATCACAAACCACTTAGATGCTCTGATTAGTAAGTAATCAGAACATCAGTAATGTTCCCTTGACGTGTCAGTGTCTTCTCATGAGTCTTGAGATACAAACCTGAAGCAGTATATGTACCAGGAAAAACACTTGTTGTCACCAATGCTCTGTCTTGAAGCCCACTGTCACATGACAAAGAAAAGATTGACATGCACACAGAGCTGGGCAGTTATGTGGTGTAATCCAAAGCATCCCTGCATCACCATCCAGAAGGACAGTCTTAGAATGGCCACAGCAGCTGATGGAGAACTTTTTTTTTATGATTCTGGCCTGTCTGCCTGCTGTGTTTTCCTCCTCAGCTCTCACCTCTGCAATCAAGCTCATCTTGTCCACTTGCACACTAACCGCACTGCAATGCAATCAGGTTCACCAGCAGTTATATTCAGCAGGCAGACAGTGCCAGATTTTTGAAAGCCTTGGGGAAGTAAATATCCAGGATTCTTCTGACCATGACCTCAACCACGTTTTGCCTCTTGGATTCCCTTGCCTTGCCTATCCCACATCAGACACTCTACTGGTTTCTGTTTCCTGGACACAGCCCTGCTTCTGCCTGTTGACTTCTGCCTTCTGCCTCGTCCTTGGATTTGTCTGCTAAGATTGCCTTCATGTGCCTGACCTGTTTCTGTGCCCAGGTCAGATTCCAGCCTGACCCCCAGGCTGCAACCAGAGACCCCTGCCTCTCTGATTCTGACCCTGCTTGGCCTGTCCTCGTCCGAGTTCTGTTTTCACCTGAGTTTTTCCCCTGCTACCAATACACCTGGAGACGACTTGTCACAACAGTTTCCCTGAGGAATGAAAGACTTATCTTGGCTTCATACGACTTTCTGAGCAGGTTAGTGGCTTTCTCTTTTTGAGCGTCTAACACCAGGGTTACTAGCCACTAACCTATTTGTCCATCATCACTGGTTCCCAGTCCTGTTGCTGGTCGTCTCCTGTCCCAGACCCCCATTTTCAATACACTATTCATTGCTTTCTATTTGTGTCTGGCTGATATTCCTCTGGCTTTCTTTTGAGTATTACATTTTCAGACTGTCAAACATATGGAAATGGGTGGCCAGAATACAGCGGAAAGGTGATGTTGAAGATCAGAGCATACATGAAAGTGAGAAATGAACTTTCAGAAGGTAGTGGCTTTGTCATAAGAGGCTGTAGGACTGTTTTTCCAGAGTCAGAGGGTAGAGATCCTCAACAAAATACAAATGTAGAGAGAGAGCAAATTAATCTGTTTGGTACCCTGGTTTCTCTGGAGTCCTCAGTAAACCTGTGATGCAATGTCAGATCTGCCAAGAGCAGAAACGAACACAACAGAAGTAACAAAAGATTTCCGCTCCGTTGCCTGATTGGTGTTGACATCCGCAAACATAAGAACAGCTATCTCATATCGGATTATTACTCATGTTTTCTGGAGGTATTACACCTGCCAACTTCAACCACCAGCCAACCTTAAATCAACCTTTGACAGGTTTGGAATTCCAGAGGAAATTGTGAGTAACAATGGACCCCAGTTCTCCAGGGCAGAATTTCAGCTGCTGGCAAGGGAGCTGGATTTTACAGACATCACATCTAGAACTCACCATCCACTGGGAAAAGGTAATGTGGAGAGAGCAGTGCAGACTGCGAAGAAGATCCTTCAAAATAAAGACCTCTACTAGCTCTCATGTGCAACAGGTCAACTCCATATTCCCCAACAGGAGTCAGTCCAGCAGAAGTTCTCACAGGGAGGAAGATCAGAACCACACTCCTAACATTAGAGAGTAACATTCAACCCAAATGGCCCAACAGAAAAGTTGCGAAACAGAAGGATGCATGTGAGAAAGCAAACAAGCTTTCTATTACAACTGTTGCCATGGAGACAGACCTCTCCAACAGTTACGACCTGAAGACAAAGTCTTCACCAAGATAGGTTCAGAAGAAACTTGGGGGACACAGCAGTTGTTCTGAAGGAGTCCGTTACTCCAAGGTCCTTCCTCATCAACACACCGGCAGCAGAGGTGCTGCATCAAAATCATCATCAACTCAAAGCTGAAGCAAAAGCACCATCTGCACAACCTGCTTTTACTGTAACTGCTGAGATGGACAGTCATCACTCTGGAGTCTTCTTCTGAGGGTTCAAATGAGACTGTGAAAATAAGAAAATATCCAGTTAGTAGCAGTTCTGTGGGCGCAAATGACTTGTTGAAGCCAGAGATCAGAGGAAAAGGCCAGACTGATTTGAGCTCATAGAATGGCAACAGTAACTCATCATTACAACTGAGGTATGTAGAAGAGCATCTCTGAATGCACAACACATCAAACATTGATGTGTGGTGTGAGCTACAGCAGCAGAAGACCACACTGAGTGCCACTCCTGCTAGCTAAGAACAGGAAACTGAGGCGCCAATGCAGAGGCTCACCAAAGTTGGATAAGAGAAAATTGGAAAAATGTTTCCTGTTCTGATGAGTCTTGATTTCTGCTGTGACCTTCAGATGGTAGGGTCAGAATTTGGAGTCAACATGAAAGCATGGATCCAACCTGCTTTGTGTCAGCGGTTCAGGCTGGTGGTTATAGCTGTATAACTATATCGGTTCTACAATATTTATCGATTTTTTTTTTTTTTTTTTAATGTTCCCACCCTCGGAAGGTATTAATTTTTTATCCGCGAGTATTGATATGTTAAACCACAGGGGTCCATAGGTTTATATCGTGTTTGTGACAATGCAGCAGCAAGACTCCACCTCCCCCAGTCTCAATTTCAACTTGTGCTTAAAGTGCTCAGTATAAACTACACATCAGTTTTTAAATTGTTAATAGGTCAAGTAAAACCGGAGTCATGCTAAAATAAGTAAACTATACTTTTCTGAATGTCAGAGGACTGTCAAAAACCGGCTTTTCCCTTTATGTGAAAGGGAATGAGCTTCCAAACATAAAAAAACTAAACACAACTTTAGATTCCTTTGTTTTTGGAAATCTCAAATCCTCAATAAATAACCATGGGCTGTATTTTGTTGCTAAGTAAACGAAGTAAAGTTGCACAAGTAACCATGAAAGAGAAGCAGAACGGAGTAGCGGTGGGAACGGAACAGTGGCAAAAGCAGTGAAATCGTGAAATTGATGCAAAGTTTGGATATCGGAGCGACTAGTGGCATTCACTTAGTAATTTGTTTTTAGCTTGGCGGTTTCTATTCTGTGTATAAAGAATTACCTGTAGAATGAGCACACAGCATGCAGTGGCACTCTGTTCTGAGCTGGAAAACAAATGGGGGAAACCCGCAGCCAGAGTCAGAGTGTAGTAAGGGTTACCATGATAAAGATGGTGGATCGATCATTCTTTTAGCAACTGACAAATAGTATCGGAGAATGAGAGTACAATGAGATCTTGACAGTTTGAGAGGCAGCTACTCAGGGATCCCAGCAGGGGAATGATGGCGTTGCGCAGCTGCAAGGAGTCGATCACTATGGGGTGAGGCAGAGCCACTCCCCCAGCAGCTAGTAGCAAACAACTTACAGCCACTGCTAACTCCAGGAGCCAAGGTAGAAAAGCCTTTTCCCCATAGTCCAAAAGATATTTTTGACTCAAAAATACAGCTACAGTATGTCCAAAAGAAAAACATAAGTGCAATCATTTGCATATTGAGAGTCCAGAGGCTGATAATCTCCCCACTCGGCTCCTGGATCACTGTTCAAACTTTGAGTTTTATGTCAAATCCACATGAATTAAATAACAGAAACTCATTTTCTCATTGCATCTTTGATTCATTTTGTCCAGCTGTAGACTGTTAGACTCTGTCCAATCAGAGTCAATCAGAGTAATTGGTGCTTTTAACCAGTTTTCAGTTAATTAGTCCAAGTCTATAGAACACAAAATGTCACTAAAAATCACTCTGTCCTTTTAAAATATTTCAGAAAAATGGGAAAGTGCATAGAATCATATTGAATTGAGATTATTGTGTCGCTACACTCCTACTGGTGGTGGTTCAGTGGTGTGGTGGATATTTTTCTAGCACATTTTGGGTCCATTAGTACCAATTGAGCATCATGTCAGCACCACTGTGGTGTTCCAGACAAAGAAATGATTGAACCTCTGTATTAAGATTGTTTAGACATTTTTGGTCTGATTATGCTCCTGTGGTTTTTGGAGGCTGTTTGGCGTCTCAATGTAAAGAAAATATAATGATTCGCCATTGGTGGCGCTCTCGCTGTAATAAGACAGGTGAGCCCTGACTGCGTGGAAGAATGTTCCCTCACTGGTTAATAAATGTTGCCATGTGCTTATTCCAGTCGTCTGCTTGAACATTATTTTATTTGAACTAGTGTGTCATACACAACAACCACAACCTGAGTATTGTTGCTGACCATGTCCATCCCTTTATGACCTCAGTATACCCATCTTCTGATGGATACTTCCAGCAGGATAACGAACCATGTCATAAAGCGTCAATCATCTCAGACTGGTTTCTTGAACACAGTGAGTTCACTGAACTCCAATGGCCTCCACAGACACCAGATCTCAATCCAGTAGAGAACCTTTGGGATGTGATTGAACGGGAGACTCAGATCATGGACGTGCAGCCGACAAATCTGCAGCAACTGCCTGATGCTGTCATGTCATTATGGACCAGACTCTCTGAGGAATATTTCTAGTATTTTGTTGAATCTCTGCCATGAAGGATTAAGGCAGTTCTGACAGCAAAAGGGGATCCAACCCAGTAGTAGCAAGGTGTACCTAATAAAGTGGCCGGTGAGTGTACATATATATGTATCGTACCATTTTGGCTTAATCACTGGTCAGAGTGTGGTGTTATTTCAACAAATGACCTTTTGAGTCTGTATGAGCGTGATAGGAAATGGTGCACCAGCAACATTGAAAACCATAACCTTGAGAGGATTGTCAACAAGATTCATTCAAGATTTTGGCAAAGCTTGACACTTGGAGGACAGTGCTGGAGTCAATGTATAAATAGCCATTAAACACAGGTGCAAATGCGACATTCCTCGTGTCAAATCAAATCACTTTTGAACCACAATGTCTGTGTCTCCTAAGTTTTCTTACAAATGAAAGTAAAGTTTTCATGTAGTTTGGAAATCAAAGTCCCAGATCTAGGAGGAAGTGTGAAGTGGGATTCAATCCATCTTGTATGAAGGTTTCTGTCATCGATGGTTTGGGTTGCCATGTCATCTGCTGATTTTGGTCCACTGGATTTTGTGAAGTCCACATCAACACATCCATTTATCAGAAAGCTTCAGAGCACTTCTGTCACTTTGACTGGCAGAGGCTCTGCATTCAGGAAGGAGGCAAGGCAACAAAATGTAGTTGAGGTAGATTTATTTGAAGCTGCAGGTGACATTTGAACCGACACCCATTTCCACAGTGAGACAAAGAAGCTGGCTTTTATACTTTGGGCAATTTCAACACTCATACCAGGTTAAGGGGCGACAAAACAAAGCAAGAAATAATTTACACAAATCTAACACAAAACAATATAAAGTACCAATAAATATTTACATGCATGCAAATCATTAGAACTAATCTAAGGTCAATCAAAGATTAATTTTAACTTGCTATAACTCTTCAGAGCATTACCCCTCTTAATTGAAAATGCTATGCTCCAGGAGCTTTTCAACAGCATCTGGAGAATTTGTCTCCCTTTGCTTCTCCGCCCTGCTGAGCAGACACACCTGAAAGGTAAGGCTCAAACAATTAACCTCAAATTAAAACAAATTGACATTTCCCTGTCCAGGAAGGATGGCCAGTCCCTCTGCCTGAAAGAATGTTAAATAAATGTCTATGTAACTGGAATAAAGAAGTGAAACAAAAAGCATTTGTTCTGTAAATAAATATCAATAATCATTAGGGATGGAGCCCTGGTCTCCATCACAACTTCATGCATGCTTCTGCTGACAAACTTTATGGAGATGATTTCATATTCCAGTGGGACTTGACACTGCCAAAAGTATCAAAAGCTGCTTCAGTTACCATGGTGTTCCAGTGGTAGCAAACTGGCCTGGCCAGGTTCCATTAGAGAGCAATTAGTTTCTGTCATGCCCCCTAGAAAACATACATTCATAAATTACTGACCTTCCCCCAAAAAGTATTAAAGTACTACTGCTGAACCTGATGGTATTTAATTGTTTATCTGTACAAACCATTCTGCACAAAATCACCTAATTATCAAAGCAGAGTAACAATGAAGCTCATTTTGTTGTTTTAAGTCTTAAAACAACTTCTAAGTTCAGTTTATTAACTATGTGAAATATTTAATCAAGATGTGATTCTCAAAAGAGAAAAAAGTGCAAATGATTTACTGGTATGTCACGCTTTTTTAAAAACTATATAGATCACTTGTCAGTTTCACACTAGGACATGATATAGAGCTAAAAGAAAACTATTCCATTATTATTATTATTATTATTATTTTATCTATCTAATAATTCTGCTGCTTTAAAAAATTACTAACATCTACAGATATCAATGTAAATCCAGTTATATCATGTATCCCTAATTTTGTCACTTAAAAAAACTGGTCTAAAATTTGTAATGTGAGGCATAACACTAAAAAACTTAATCTGAATTATTTTTCATATAAAAATATACTTGGTGAATTAATATAGGTCCAGGTTTAGGGGAACCAATTTTTCTGCTCCTTCAGGAAAAAATTGATTGCTGCTGATCCTGCTACCTCTCTTAATTAAGTTGTAAAGTGGACATAGCTTGGGTTAATAATGGCTTGATTTTCTGTCTTAGTGATCGGAAATGAGATCCTGGTTTGACCAGACAGCAGCTTTACCTTTTCTTTGTCAAGGACAACTCCCATTGAAAATGGAAAATTAGTGCAAACACATAACATGTTTGGTTGGATTTTTTGTTGTTGTTTGTTTGTTTCATGCAGTTTTGGTCAGTGCCGGATATCTCTTGAAGTTCAGAGTTGTGTATTTTCACATTTTAACCCTCACTATTTGCTTCCATCTACCATAGCTGCTTTTGATGAACGGGGTGATGATATTCTATTTCTCCTTTCTTTGTACAAAGCAGAGTGAAAACAAGCAAATCAGTAACCATAATGGTTCTTATATAATAGCAAAACTGAGAAGGGAACAGCATGTGTTACAATACTCTCAGTGAAGATATAACAGCTGCACAGTCACCTAAAACATTGCTGCAACTGCTGCTGCATAGTTTGTTTAGGACATAAGGTGAAAAATAGCTGCTGGAAAATAAAACCATCCCAGAGAGAGGCACTTTCTTTTGCTGTTCAGTGACTCTTATTCCTAAGTGTCCCTAACCCATAAAAAACACTTTGGACATGTCAGCTGTGCCAGGCTTAGGGTGATGTGTGAGAAGTTGTGAAAAAGTATTTGCCCCCTGACATATTTGTACATTTCTGTCTTACTTAAATGCGGGGTTCCCACCTGGAATTTTAGGGCTGCTGCTGACTAAGTGTGGTAAAAAGTACAGGGACAAGTTAAATACATTACAATATGTAAATGTAGATATATAAATTTCCCCAGACTGATTAAATGCTAGTGAAATGGGGGGTAACACTATTCTGTAGTTAAGTTAGAAAATTGATAATCACACATTATAGTCTACCAACCCCTCGGAGAAAAACTAGGTGAAATGACACTCTCTTTTCTCTTTCCATTTTTGAAAACATGATTATCTTGTTTTTCTAAGCAGCATGGCTTTTGTCACTGTTATCTTCTGACTGCCACTAATACAGTGACATCAAGTGCTAAAGCAGAAATTAACCATTTCATTCCAGATACAGGTGGGTTTGAAGTCTTGTAAAAGCCAACTCCTCATTCTACACTTTGCTTTGTCCAGATGGTCTGGATCCTTGACTATTTAGAAATGATTGGAAGGCAACGGGCAGATTAGAGGGTTTGGTAAATATGGAGGTTTGCTTTTTGGTCTGAGAGTTATACCATTTAACTTTTAATGCCAAAACAAGTGTGTAAATATCTATGTATATATATATATATATATATATATATATATATATATATGTTTTTTTTTTTTTTTTAACACCTTTGTCCCTAGTGGGGTCAAGAGGGGTGCTGGTGCCTATCTCCAGCTAACGTTCCAGCTGAGAGGCAGGGTATACCCTGGACAGGTCGCCAGTCTGTCTCAGGGTGCATATAATTCACTTTCTTATTGACAGTAGACCCAAAATATTTTTTCATATTGATGAAGAGAAAAATTGGATAAGTGTGGCTTGGAATTGTTCTAACTCCCATTCATCTTCTAGCTTATATGTATCGGTATACATTTTAATATCTGAGGGAACAAAAATATCAGAGCTGCTGGCCATTCTCCACTTAGATAGCTAATTACTCAAGGCATTGATAGCTCGACAGCATCCATCCATCCATCCATCCATCCATCCATCCATCTTCTTCCGCTTATCCAGGGTCAGGTCGCGGGAGAAGGGAGGCCCATACTTCCCTCTCCCCAGTCACTTCCTTCCAGCTCCTCCGGGAGAATCCCAAGGCGTTCCCAGGCCAGCCGGGAGACATAGTCCCTCCAGCATATCCTGGATCTTCTCCGGGGTCTCCTCCCGGTGGGAGGTGCCCGAAACACCTCACCAGGGAGGCGTCCAGGAGGCATACTGACCAGATGCCCGAGCCACCTCAACTAGCTCCTCTCGACGTGAAGGAGCAGCGGCTCTACTCTGAGTCCCTCCCGGAGGACAGAGCTTCTCACTCTATCTCTAAGGGAGAGCTCAGCCACCCTACTGAGAAAACTTATTTCGGCCGCTTGTATCCGAGATCTCGTTCTTTCAGTCATGACCCAAAGCTCATGACCATAGATGAGGGTAGGAACGTAGATCGACCGGTAAATCGAGAGCTTTGCTGTTTGGCTCAGCTCTCTCTTCACCACGACAGACCGGTACAGCGCCGCTTGACGGCAGACACTGGCCAATACGCCTGTCGATCTCCCGCTCCCTTCTTCCCTCATTCGTGAACAAGATCCCGAGATACTTTAACTCCTCCACTTGAGGCAGGACTCCCTCCCCGACCCGGAGAAGGCACTCTACCCTTTTCCGGCTCAAGACCATGGCCTCGGATTTGGAGGCACTGATTCTCATCCCGGCCGTTTCACACTCGGCTGCGAACCGCTCCAGCGAGAGCTGCAGATCACGTCCCGATTGAAACCAACAGGACCACATCATCCGCAAAAAGCAAAGATGGATCCTAAGGCCACCAAAACGGATCCCCTCAACACCTTGGCTGTGCCTAGAAATTCTGTCCATAAAAGTAATGAACAGAATCGGTGACAAAGGGCAGCCCTGGTGGAGTCCAACCCTCACCGGAAACGAGCCCGACTTAATGCCGGCAATGCGGACCAGACTCTGATACCGGTCATAGAGGAACCTGACAGCCTGTATCAAATTGCCTGGTACCCCATACTCCTGGAGAACCTCCCACAGGGCTCCCCGAGGGACACGATCGAACGCCTTCTCCAAGTCCGAACTCCCATGCACCCTCCAGGACCCTGCTGAGAGTATAGAGCTGGTCCAGTGTTCCACGACCAGGACGAAAACCAAACTGCTCTTCCTGAATCCGAGGTTCAACTATCCGACTGACCCTCCTCTCCAGGACCCCTGAATAGACCTTGCCAGGGAGGCTTAAGAGTGTGACCCCTCTATAATTGGAGCACACCTTTTAAACAGGGGGACCACCACCCCAGTCTGCCAATCCAGGGGTACTGCCCCTGATGTCCATATGATATTGCAGAGTATTGGAGAGGGGGCATGTCCCACCCCCTACATATATACAGGACTGGCCCTGCACAGACAGATCATTCAAAAACTTCTCACTACAAGAAGAAGTCCCGACTGGTTTCTCTCTGTTTCGCCTGCTGTTTTGGAGCTAAGCTTAACTGTCCATAGATACGAGTGTGAACTTGTTAGCCGGGTGCTTCGTTCCAGACTCGTAATGTGTACCAGGAGAAAACCTGCGTTCAGTCTGTTGCAAAACAGCACTGCTAGCTGTGAAGAACTGTGCTGAGTAGAAATACGCTTCACTGTTTTTCACTCGAGTAGCAATGCTCCATCGGTAGCAATACCGGCAGAAGTAACGGTACTTCACATGAGCTATTGTTTTTGCTGTGCTAGCTACCAGCAGGGTAAGCCGCAATGCTCCCTGACACCTAGCCACACCAGGCTAGCGATTTTAGCTGCACCAGCAACACTGTAGCCTCACAGAAATCGTTCTTGCAATTAGCATGGACACCGGAAAGGCTGACGCTAGTGGACGAAATCCCATGAGCTTGCCCGTGTGGAAATAAAATTTCAACTTGGGACACTCACCAAATGTGTGTGACGTGTCTCGGCTTAAGGCATGTCCAAGCAGCCCTCGAGTCATCGGAGGAGTGCTCTCATTGTAGCTGGCTCTTACTCAAGGTGCTGACGTCTGGCCCGTCAGTTGACACTGTCCGGAAGCGACCCCATCCTGGCTTCTGTTGCAGCTAGCCAGGAAACGGCGGCTCAAGGACTGAGACTGGTCCCTGATGCAGAGTCAGGATTTTTCCATAGTGAGACACAAAACGAATGCTATGAAAGAGAACTTTAGGTTGCTTTACTCCGGTTCTCTGAGTAGCATGAGTGTCTCACCTAGCCACCCTCCTTGCTCATTCAAAGCGAGGAAGAGTGTGTGCGTTTTTGAATGATCTGTCTGTGCAGGGCCAGTCCTATATATAGGTAGGGGGTGGGACATGCCCCCTCTCCCTGGCACTGACAGACTTATCCCCAGCCAATCAGGGCTGGCGGAGTGCAATTGGAGCTTCTGATGAGGTCACGCCGAGGGCGTTCCCGTAGTGAGACACTCACTCATGCTACTCAGAGAACCGGGGTTATGAAAGTAACCTAAAGTTCTAATAGTAATTAAATGTCATTCAGGGGGCCACAGATAATTAATTTGCGGGCCGGATGCAGCCCGCGGGCCTTGACTATGACATATGTGCTCTAGACCTCCTTGTGGCTCATGTTCACTTATTCAGAAATTTAGTTCCATTTTATATTCTGGCCTTCCTTCTGAGGCACCCCTCCACCTGCCCACCCTGTGATGTTCTTTTAGTTTTGGGACTTATTCAGTGTCCATCTGCCTTGAGGGTGGGCTTATGTTAGGATACTAGGTTGTTTTTGGTTTGTAGTTTTGTTATTTTCTTGTTCTTGTTTGCCTGTTTTTCTTTTTTTAATTAGATCAGCCTTGTTTCTCTTTAGTAAAAGTATTCTTAGTTATTTTAGTCTGCTCTGTTAGTTTAGTTTCTTTTCCCCACTCGCTTTTGCCATGCTCTCTTTTTCTCTGTTCTCAGTTTGTCTTCTGCTCTCGCCCCTCACTTTGCACCCTGTTAGTGAATCAGCCGTGGTCAATTGTTCCAGCATCCACTCTCCCATTCTGATCTTTCTCTCACTCCTCATCTCTCAATCTCCATTGGTTTCTCCTGTTATATTCTGATACTTCATGCATTTTGGTATCTTCTTGTTCCCACTCTTGCTCCCAGTGTACTCCTCTTTTTTGTAAGTCTTTGTTTAATTAAAATTAAAATCTTATCAACTTGTTGCCTCTGTTCAGCTGCATTTGACTCCAGTAGACACAAAAACATAATAATAAAATTGGGTATGGACTTTCAGAAAATGTTTTTGATCACAGTTAAATTGCAGGTTTTGGCACAGATGTTGCTTTTCACACACTGCCATATTTGTTTTGGTAGCTTTTTTTCTCTTAAAGAATGCAATCCCATTTTCTTTTGTTTTTTCTCATTAAAGTGATTATTGAAACATTTAGGTAGGACAATGACAAAGAAATTGCAAAAATATGAAAGAGGGAGACTTTTTACATAATTATACAGCTTCAGTTTTTCTTCTTTCTCTTTTTTTTTTTTTTTAATCTTTCCTTGTTTTAGTGTTACTTAAAAAATCTGAATGTGATGATAAAATGTACAGCAAAAACACATTTTGACATTTTGACCTGATGGCTAATAAGTTCAGTGGTCAAAGCAAAGGCTTATTTTCTCTTAGAAGGGGAATATGTAAATGGAAGAAGCTAGTTTGTTTTTGTATGTCTTACAGCGTGTGTGATAAGTGCATTATAATGACAGGAGCATGTGAGCTGAGTGTTGACAAGGTGTGAAGAAAACACACCACGGGAATTGAAGGGAGGTTGTGTCACTACTTTGGTTTGAAAACTGTTGCTGTTCACAAGATTAATGCAGTTACTTTTTAAAATGTATTGTGTCAGTCAAGGTACTGTTCCACATCTACACTATCATCTGCCTATAATAGAAAAAAAGAAAGTGTTACCAACAGGGGTGGTAACACTTTTTTAAGTGTTACCACTTTTTTAATTTTAATTTTAATTAAAAATTAAAAACCAGCCACTGTGTTGCCAACGGTGGCTGTTTACAAACCCCACAAATACAAGCAAATTGTAGAAAATGTATGATTTATTCTTAACTCTATGAAAACCAATTTACTGACCATAAGTTTACCATACAGTATGTATATATACAAAATAATTTAACATGAAGCATGGACACCTTAACAGGGTTGTACGGCAATAAGTTAATTTGAAGTAATTACTAACAGCAAACTTTAACTGACAACCCTAACATTCTTCCAATCATATGTTGAACATTTCTAAATTTTGGCAACGACTCTCCCTGATAGTATTTATTAAAGATGTGTCTAGTCGTTTCTAAAATATTTAAAATAGAAATTTCAATAGAAATTTAATTCCATCATCATCATCATCATCATCATTCTTGTGTTACTCCAGAGTTTTTCTGACTACCTGGAGCTTAGTGTTAGCTTCCCCCTCACACACACCTGCCTTCCTGCCTAAATAAACCTTTTTCTTTATTAACATTTCCACTCCTTACCGGGCAGCAGCTAACCTGAATTCTTCCTCAATCTGCCCCTGGTCACGACTCTCTCATCATCCTCTTCTGACAATAATAAAGCCCCTGAATTGCTAGTGCCCTCTACTTGTCCACTGGTCAATCTCCTCCAATGATCAAAGTTAGTGTGGTAATTAACATATCGGTTAGTTTGACACATTTTTCTGAATGGGCTTATATGCTTTTTCGGTTTTGTGGTAGTTTTTCTGACCCGCCCCGTCTCACATCCGCTCATTTTCTCAGACTTTGGTTAGCAGCAACCGGAGCTATTTATAACCTTAGAAGGGAGCAGGCCAAGGAGGACTGCGGGTGATGATGGTGGGTGCGTTGCTCTAATTTACACGCCATTTCATACTTTTACCCACATTTGGCCAGTGGCGGCTGCTAATTTCCACCCTTGCTTATCAATTTACTCATGGTTTCTGTCAAGACATTCAGACTTACATTGTGAATTTCTTGTATATTTGCATGAAAATATTCCCAAACTAAGGTTCTAAATTAAGTGAATTATTGCAAATAATTATGAATTAAGACATTAATGTGCCCACACTATTAATACCCAGACCTGCTGTCACATTGCATTCTAATCTATCCTATGCATATCTATATCCTATAGATCTATAGTGGGTCTAAATGTGAGGAACTGAAACACTTTGTGAAGCATCAAGTTCTTTTTTTATGTGCATATGTATTTCTTTTGATACACCCCCATTCTGTATAACTTGGAATAGTGTCTAAGACTTCCAGTGTTGACAGTGGATGAGGCCTGGGCTGATGAGCTGACTGCAGGTGTGAATGAAAGGAGCAGGAGACAGACTGAGAAGAGGGAGAGAGAAAGTGGCCCAGGGACGATGGAGAGCACACAGGGGAAATAATTCGAACACTTGAGAATAACTAGACTAAAGAAACATAATAAAACTAGAGTGACATGGAATAACCATATGAAATGAACATAACTAGAAACACTAGGAGCACCTGAACTAAAAGAAAAAGTGAACAAGACATATCTAATCAAAATAAGAAAGTAAGACAAAATAACATTGAAACTAAAATGGGATCCCAACAGCAGTGACATTTCTGTAGTACTTGCTTATTTGCATTGGCTTGTGTGTTATACATACTGATTTCTTAAAACCTCTTTATTCAAGTTCAATTCAATTCAAAAATACTTTGTGGATCCCAAAGGTTAATTAAATTTTATATTATTCAAGGTTCTTCAAAGACTTGTTGAGATTGTGGGCAGGAAGCAATAGATCTAAAGTCATTGATAAACAAGGCTTCCTGCATTAGCAGAAAGTCCACTTCCTGCTAATGCAGGAGGTGCAACACTAGAAGAAACTCCATCTCGTGTCATGTGCTCAACTGCGGGGGGTTGAGAAGAAGGGCTGGGGTGGTAGCCGGCTGGCTAGTGGGGTCTTTTGCAAGCTTTGTGATGTGGTTCCCTATGCCCGTTGTTGTCTCTCAGCATAAGTGGCACACCCACCTGGCTGTGGATGAGACAAGAATGGCAAGGAGAAAGGTGCCAGGAGGAGATATAAGGGGGACTAAGCTCTGGAGTGTTGACGAGGTGTGGATGCTCATTCAGGTCATACGTGAGCACAGGAATTCGTGAGCTCACGAAGTTGCCTTATTCCCAACTCACCTGCTCATAGCGGGTGAGTTGGGAAATGGCAAGATGGCCAAACAAGTGAGGAGCAAGAGGAGACTCCTGAGAATCAATATGGCAGGTGATAGCTTACATGTAGCTGTGAGCAATCACAGAGGGTAGTTTAGTTGCAAGCCCTGAGCCCTGAGTGGTCTTCACCACCAGCACCCCAGGTCTTGTCATCGGGCAGGATAAGGGAAGCGTAAGAAAGTTGAGGCGACAGGGAGAGTGGTGAGGAGGTGAGGGCAATCGCTGCACTGGTTAGGGATGTAAATCAGAACCCTTTTCTGATCGAATCCTCAGCATCTGAAATCATCTCAAAGTTGGGTGGGAGACTGATTCTGTTCTGGCCCCTGGAATTCAAGGGAAGATTGCCATGGTATTCAAGGGATCATTCCAGGCTCACAACACGAATCCTCAATGGTGCTGAGAGCCAGGAATGCGTTCTACCGGCAGACCAGATCTATGAAGCATTTAATCTGAAATGGATAGTTGGAGGGCAGTTCTACAGGCTTGGGGGAGTTCTGGATGAAAGTAGCCTCCGATAACTAGGAGTTCTACAAACCCATTGTGGCTGCTGAGGTGATGGAAAACCTAGCCAAAAGGGAAAATGGCATGGCCCCTGTCCAAGACTGTATCAGCAAAAAGGGTTTGCTGAACTGGGACCCTCAGGGTGAGCAACTGTCACGACTGTTTATGAAGTGGTTGATCTGTGGGGATCATTCCCCGAGCATTCAAGTAGTGCAGAATGACATTGTTTCCAAAGTCCACTGATCTGTCTGAGTTGTAGGACATCAACAGGTGGTGGCTTGTGACCATCGGTTCAATGGTGCTGAGGCTGTTTTCGATGAGGATGGTGCAGATGATACTCTTCCTTTTTCAGAGTACCAGAACAAGGCATGTACTCTGAATGTTCTTTTCTTTACGTGGGGAATATTTGAGTGTTTTTTGGTGTTGAACCCTGAAACATAAAGTGCTGTTGTCCGTTGGTAATGCAAGGAATCTCTGTGTAGCTTGGCCTATACAGAAAGCGAGAAAGAAGTGGTTTTGAGTTGTACTTCAACGGTTTTCCCCTTTACTGTGGAGCATAGCACTAAATTGATATCCATCCATCCATCCATCCATCCATCCATCCATCCATCCATCCATTTTCTTCTGCTTACCTGGGGTTGGATCGTGGAGGTAGCAGCCTAAGAGGGGAGGCCCAGAATTCCCTCTCCCCAGTCACTTGGTCCAGCTCCTTCAGAGGAATCCCAAAGCGAGAGAAACATTGTCCCTCCAGCGTGTCCTGGGTCTTCCTCTGGGCTTTTTCCCGGTGGAAGATGCCCAGCACACCTCACCAGGTAGGCACCCAGGAGACATCCTAACCAGATGCCCGAGCCATCTCAATTGGCTGGATCTGAAGGAGCAGCGGCTCTACTCTGAATCTCTCCCGGATGGCCAAGCTTCTCACCCTATCTGTAAGGGAGAGTCCAGACACCCTACGGAGAAAACCTATTTTGGCTGTTTGTATTCGTGACCTCTTTTCTTTGGCCCAAAGCTCATGACCGTAGATGAGGATAGGCACATAGCTCAACTGGTAATTGGATATCTTCGCTTTTTGACTCAGCTCTCTTTTCACCATGATAGACCGGTACAGCCCCCGCTTCATTGCAGATACTGTGCCAACCCATCTGTCGTTTTTCTACTCCTTTCCCCCCTTATTAGTAAACAAGATCCTAATATACTTAAACTCCTCCACTTGGGGTAGGACATCCCTGCCAGCAGGACATCCCTGCTGGAGAAGCCACTCTAACCTTTTTTCCGGCTCAAGACCATGGCCTCAGATTTGGAGGCATTGATCCTCATCCCGACTGCTTCACACTTGGCTGCGAACTGCTCTCCAGTGAAAGCTGTAGATCAAAACTTGATAAAACCAATTAGGGCTATTAATGAATGATTAGAATACCTTGATTATTCCTTTTTGGGAAAAGGTGGGTAAGCTGAACTGTTGTTCGGTACGTAAGCACAAACACTCAGAACCCGTCCCCCCACTGGTAGGCAAAGGGAGGCTAGTCTCTCGTTCAGTGGGGTAAATCCCAAGATGGGGGGCAACAAGTATGTCCATCTTCTCTCACCATGGGCAACTCCGGAGCGGAAGTATGTCCAACCCTTGTCAAGGAGACTGGTTCCAGAACCAGAGCGTTGAAGTGAGGCTGACTATTTCTAGCTGGAACCGCTCAACCTCACACACTAGCTCAGGCTCCCTCCCCATCAGCGAGGCGACATTCATCCCAAGAGCCAACTTCTGCAACCGCATCGCCAGGGTCCCCACCCTTGGCCACCACCCATCCCACATTGTACCCGATGTGCCCCTCCTGCAGGTAGTGAGCCCATGGGAAGGGGGACCCACGTCGCCTCTTTGGGCTAAGCTCCATGGGTAAAATCCCGACCATCAGGCAGTGACGTGCTGTGAGGTTCATAGCTTGCGAGGCACTGACGTCATCAGAGTCAGATTTGCAAATAGATGCGTCGATTGAAAGTCCACTTGAGAAAACTGTTTTTAGTGTCGAAATGTAGTCATCCGTGTTGAAAGTCGGGATAGGCGAGAGGAAAAAAATAATCTCTATCTCTAATAATCTATTGCTGCACTTGACTTGCTTATCGTATCGTTTAGCCTAGCTCGCTGTCCCTTACTCTGCAGTTGTGGAGTGACAAGACGAATGTCTAGGATCTTGAGCGCCATGAGGCAAGAGAACTGCCTGCCTCACCTCCAACCTGTTCTCTGCCTTTTATAATCGCTCAGCACACTAAACACGATACACAAACACAGTTGGTGACAAAAAGCACTGTACATTATATACATAAGCTAAATTATTGAAAATCAGGTCACATATTAAATATGTTTAAACCATTTTATTATTTATTTATTTAAACCATATAACTGAAAAAAGTTTAACGTTTGTCATCTGAAGGCGTAGGGACCTTTAGATGGTTTCAACTGTAAGTTATCAGACTTGGAGAAGTAGGACATACATTTCTTGCTGAGAGTTCAGTTTTTTATGGTACATCTCTGGTCAAGTGAATGTTGCATTTCTATGTGCTTTGAATCTCAAATTAGAACTAATTTCTAGCACAGCCTTTTCTGGTGGTATATATCAAGCATGATAAATGTGGTATATGAGCAATGGAGATAATTGTAGAAAAATTGAGTTGTGATTCAGGAAAAAGAGTCATTTTCAGGACAAATGATTTAGAGCTCACTGTAGTGTATTTAATGACAAAGATTATTTTTACTGTTCTAAGTGGCCCATATTTCCATCCACTGGTATATTTATAGGGAAAGAGCAGTTCTATTCATGCTCTGCCTTCATATGCCTGAGCAAATATTTAATCCTTCTTCAACATGTCCCACACTTTTATTTTAACATAAATAAGCAGCCAATGTGTTGATAATCACATTAACATTGACCCTGGAAGTCTGTTGCTCAGTGAGTCATCAGCCATTACTTCCATCATGCAGCAGCACAGATCGGTCATCTTGGGGAATCACTCCAGCATCTGCATGGCCAATCATGATTAAGCAGCCCTGTAAAATGAACATGTCTTACTTGTCGTTGGCAATGCGAAAGAAGGAGAATAAGAAAGGGTAAGGCTTGAGGGGCCATTCCCTCACAAAGATATTTATCACAGGCGGACTGATCTGTTTTACGCTCAGGAATTCGGTTCCATAATAAATGCTTGCTGGGTATAAAATATTAATGCAGAGTTAAATATGGATCCTAACGTTGTCGCTGCACATTAAATACTGCCAATACTGATCAGTTCTGATACCCCTTTTACTACTCCAAGTGGATTCCCTGTTAGCAACACTTGCAGATTTTAGAAAAGGGAAGGAATCAGCCATCAGAATGGAGGAAGACACACGTTATCGGAATGCTTGAAAAAAAAATCTCCAATGTATTTATGATAAGCTCGTGCAACAGTTAAATGTGTCAGCTGCTTTTATTAATGTTAACTAAGCGTAAAAGTGAATCTGTTGTCCCAGCAGTAGAAGCTGTTGTTCTCCACAGAGCTTATGCAATACCAAGTTCTCACAAGACGTTCATGTGATCAAAAAACAATTTTGCTTTCTCATACGCTTTTTACAGTTAAAATTAATTTGAGCAAAAGTTAGTTTGGAAGCCCTAAAGTGGTAATGATGCAGAAACTAGTTGCTCTTTAACAATTGAGCATTTGCCCACCTCTAACCGGTTTGGGCCCAGGCCTCCTTGGCCACATTCATTTTCCATGAGTAAATCTGGCACGGCTCAGCCTGGCTGCACTCAGATAGCAGAACCTACTTCAGAGATAGTACTAGTGTGGAGGAATTTAAAGGCGCCTAAACTCATGGAATATATAAGTAAAGAAGTACACGGGACTCAAATTCCTTCTGCTCATAGCCCAAACCTGGAAGACATTTAATGCACATCTGCAGAACCAAAACGTCACATTTACATCGTTACAGAAATCCAAAATCTCTTGACTTCTGCTTTTGACATCAGTTTTTTATAGAGTCCCAGCTCTAC
This sequence comes from Poeciliopsis retropinna, assembly GCA_010277075.1. Taxonomy (NCBI): domain Eukaryota; kingdom Metazoa; phylum Chordata; class Actinopteri; order Cyprinodontiformes; family Poeciliidae; genus Poeciliopsis; species Poeciliopsis retropinna. Next base: position 769,511 of record VMRM01000046.1, on the reverse strand, counting down.
TTGTGGGTATTGGGAAGCTTCGACCAATGGTGTTACTCCCCTTGATTTGCAATTCTGGCTCCATTTTACACTGGATGTGTATTGGAAGTTCGGAGAATCCAGTCTGCTCCATCAGAAGAACTTTTAGTCAAGTTGCTTTTTTGTTATCTGTCCAAACAGAGATTCTCCGGCCCAGTTCCTTCTCCTGCACGCGAGCAGGGGAAAATTCAGGTTATTTGGAGTGCCTAAACTGCTAAATATTGATAGTTCTCCAATTAGTTTTACAAATGTCTCGGATGAAACCTTTTCCCTGTTTTTCTTAAGTACTGCTTTATAACATAGCTTTCATAAAATATCTCCACCTGAATTTTACCTTCAAGTTATACTACTCATCTGGACTATCATAACATGTCTACTTTTCTCTTAACATGACCCATTTTTTTTCATGCTCTACAATACTTCCAGATCACAACATTTCAAGTGATGAGAAACTGAGTTGGTACTCTGAAGACTTATCAAACATAGCAGTAAGCTGTAATTTAAATCACTTCCTCTTATTTGTCATTGAGCCAGGCTTTTCCCGACATCAACTCACTGGTCTGTGAAGGTTATCAAATAGTGAAGGTTAAAACATCATAGTTCAGAATTTCAACTGTAAGTTATCAGACTTGGAGAAGTCTGATAACTTACAGACTTCTCCAAGTCTGTAAGTTATCAGTAAGTTATATATTTCAACAAATAAAATCTGTTATTTGTTGAAATATATAATTATGGGAATGAGGCTTAAATCATGCACCCTATACTGTATTTCAATTAATGAGGATTTGGATTTTAAAGGTTAATGCTTAATGTTCAGGGAGTTGCTCCTTTTATGCGAAAGTAAACCTGCAACCAAAAGAAGGTTTTATCTTTTTACAACTAAGATCAGAGTTGAAATATAAATATGTTCAGTTGAACCTGTTTTTGTTTTTAGCCTATCTAAAAACAAAAACAGGTTAAATTCTTATCGTTGATACTGGATAACAATCTGCTGAGAATAACATTTCAGATTAAATAGTACTGTTACCATGGAAATACTAGACCACATAGATTAATCACGTATAATCTGTCACCATGTTTTTGCTGCTAAGTTTTTGTACTACTCCAAAATATATTTTGAGTTTGCAATACATAAATCCCATTTATTTTGCTGTAAATGATTCTGTTGAGGTTTTCATACTTTTTAAGTAAGAAAAAAAAATTCCAGGAGAATTATATTTTACTCAAGTATGTCTTCACTCTAAATTCTCAAGCTAGTTGACATGTAACCTAAGATATACAACTTTCACATACTAATATATTAAACTTTTAAAAATATTGTGCACCTACAGTGTAAGCACTAATAGATACAAATTGCAGATATCACTAACTTTGTCCGTTATTATAACCTTTGGTTTTATTGATTTCCTTCTTCATTATCAATTTATTCAACCCATAGGGACACAGTTAAGTCTTAACTTGTTTCCCTTCGTTAAATAAATCCACATTCCTTCAGACATATAGATAAAATGTCCGAAACATAATTGAAGCAGTAAGTCTAACCCAATTACATTATTGCAGCTATTAGAAAGCAGTTAGAAATTGTCATATAACTCCTGTCCTGGTGTGACGCATAAAGTTTTTAGGTCTATGAATAAAAACGCTTCCTCAACATTGCTATCAAATTCAGGCTGAAATATCTGATCAATAACCGTATTAAATATTTCAGATTTTGATTTCAGGCTAAATAAGGATTTTGTTGTGAAGCTTTTACTTTTACAGTCATGGACTCATTTCCTATTAAATTGTATACAAATGTTTATGTAGAGCTTATTGATTTAAATTGGAAATAGGTGTATAATTTGAAATTATATAAAGGTATCGCAGCTTTCTTTCACATTTGACTCTTTTACATGTGCTCTGTTACTATCAGTTGTAATGACAGAGTTTATGTAGAGGAAACTTTCAACTTCAGTTTTACTCCTTATAATATTAAAAAAGTCTATTAAGAAAATTTGTTGAATTTGTTCATCTTTTGAAGTGTTTTGCTTCCCAGTTTAGAAGATGTTAACCCTTCTTGAATACTTGAAATGATTCCACAAGGTTAATCTTACCTACTTTCCAAACCCATTTGTCAAACATCACTTACTGTAGCTATTTCCTTACTCATAGTGCTAATTTATTTTAATGTGCTTGTATTCCTTCTTTCACCTAAGGCAATGTAATTTTGAAGTGCTACTTGGTTCAATTCAAAATTGTTGAAAGATATGTTTAATTTTAATCATGTAAAATGTAATTTTCTGGTTCTATTTTGAAAAATCAGTTGCTGTATCCCTTATTAATTCATTTGTTTTTCTAAGAAATTCTTGTTTCCTACATATTAGGAAACAAGGGGCAGTTTCCTAATATGTAGCGCTTAGATTTAGGTTATAGTATTAAATGCACAAATGTTTGTGTGGCCCAAAGAGTATAATTTCAGCAGAAAGTTGTTATATTGAGCTTTGATGACCAAATATCAGGAAAGAACTGTTCCAGTTGCCTGCAATGTTGATTACTTAAATCAAGAATTAACTTTAGCCATATTTTCACTTTATGGTTTATCATACCGTCTCTCCAGGTCTCACTCCTCCTGTTCTGGAGATATTTAGGTGTCTTCCATCAGAAGAAAGCGGCTAGAAGAGGACATATTTTCAGCTTTTGGAAACAACAGAACTCAGAGCAGAAACAAATAGTGCTTTTTATGCGGAAAAGCATGCAATCAAAACCTGGTCCTGTCTTTACTCTTATACTAAGGCTGAGTCTGTTTACCTGGTGAGAATTGCAATTTTAGATGAAACATCTCGTCTTCCATAATGTGTTTTTCTGACAGCATATTTTGTGTTTGACGGCTACAAACAAGATTCAGATTGATGTCAGAGATAAACTTTTATCCACAGTTTTAGTCACAGAAACAAATTGATGACCAACCTAACAAAAACCCATGATATTTTAACGTTGGTGTAAAATTTCAAATCCTTTACATAAGTTTAAATGTAGATACCGATATAAAAAAAAAGTAAAGTAAGGTTCATATTTGTCTGTTGTTGAAAGTGTGCAAATAAAATGACATTCATAAATCTTCCTAAGATAATGTTTGACTGATTTATCTCTTAGTATTGTTTCTATGTCTGATGTTCATGTGGTATAGCCATACTAAAGACTGAATCTGGTTAAGTTCAGACAAATTATTCTGCTTGTAATATCAACTGTTTAATGGAAAAGAATTATTGTGACACAGTTCTTAAAACTAAATCTATTTTGTTCAAACCTTTAACCTGCTAACCCCCCTGAAACAATCATGGTGTGTAGGATAGAAACTTCATAACAATCCTTGTCAGGTTCATTTGAGCTTCTGTTTAAATTATCTGAACCCCTTTTTTTACTCAACTTCTAAAGGAACAATACCCGTTTCATGGTTAGCAGTGGATGAGGTAATGACTTGTTTTGTCATAGGAGAACTCATTATCTTCATTATTTGACAGAATATGCTAGTTTAGCTTATAAACAATTTAGACAAGGTGTTAATCAGTCAACTTTTGAATAGAATTGAGGACATTTGCTTTTTAATGGGGATAAAAATAGCATTTACACCCAATTTTAAGTCTGATTAAATTGATTCATTTTCTTCTCAATAGTTAATATTTTTATTTATTTATGTATTTATCCTTATCATTTGAATGGCTCAAATTTAGCATTAATTTATCATCTTTATAAATCTCCATGGTGGACTGTCACTTGCTCTGTTGCATGATGGTTCTGGTGCTGCTGCTCTTTTCATCCATGGCCGTTGCCAACAGCTGTGGAGACGTTTCCTGTGCTCAGCCATTGTTGTTGTTGGTCTGAGCGTCATTCGTTGCTTCATGTCAGAGCAGGTGTTGTGCTGGTGCTCCGTGGTCCATGCAGGTTTCTGCTGTGGAGATGAATTTTGGTTCTCCATGTTGACATGCTGTGAGGTTATAATGTCACCAGTGAGCAGCTTCATAGGCACTTCTCCTTCAGTGCCAATGTTGTCATGTGCAACTCTTTCATGGCTGAACAGATCCACCTATTAATGATTAATAATGTGATTATTTGAAGTTACTTATTTATTTTTTTGCCTATAACCAAATTGTTTTAGTTGATCCAATTTATTGCTGCACTCAATTTTGATCAATTATAATTCTAGCATTGTCTGCTTAGATGCTTTTGTTTAAGATTGCAGAGTTCTCCCAATAACAAAACAATTACATCCTCAATAAATATAAAATGTAGTTGGCTAGTGATCTAATTGGCCACTGCACACATTTCATTATGTTCGGACTTCAGTTATTTCAGGCATGGCAGACAGAACTCATTTTAACTCCTTTCTTTATTTTGAGATCTCAGAAAAAGAAATGAATGAAAACAAATACTGCAGTTTTTCTCACAAATGTCACCTAATAAACTCAGTTCTACAGAACTTCACAACATTTTACTCTATTTCAACATAACATCACAGGCCACAACAAAAATCTCTTATTTCTCTCATTGAAGAACTCTGTCTCCTCAGCCTCTTTTTATACTTCTCAGCACTCCACACATAGAGATCGCAATCTCAGCGCTTTTCTTATACAAATATTTCAGGCCACACAGAGAAATCTCTTATCTCTGTCTTGAGAACCTTGTTCTCTCTTGGCCTCTTTTTTTTATTATTCTTTATTCTCATCACGTTTATATCAACAACATCGCAATCTCTCTTTGCAGATTCAGCGGGCTTAATATTAAAACTCACGGCCTATTGCCATATCTAACAAATCGTGATATTTAGTCAGCTCATAAAAGTGCCTGCTCAGAAGAGCTACACCAGGCCAGCTGAAAGCTGATAACTTATAACGCGGAATAAAAATTCCTAAGTGTTACCATTGCCAAAAAGGACGTAAAGCCAGACTGACAAAGGTGCTTATTTTTAGGGTTGTTTATCTTTCTAGAATATACAAGATGACTATGAGCCTTAAAACTTTAAGGCTCACAAGCCCACCTTGTGCAAGGTACCATTTGTCAATGAGCAGGAAAGAACCTCATCACATTTTAGCTCTTCAGACTGCCAACAGACAGGAAACTGTTCTGCAATTTAATAAGTAAGAGAAATAAAAATCTTACCTCTTTTTCTGTGTCTGGACCTGGTTCCCTGTTTTGCAGCCAGCCTGGAGAGAGTCACCTTTTTGTCCCCCTTAACTCTGAATCGGGTTTCGCCAATTTATGGAGAAATTTAAAGGTGCCTAAACTCATGGAATATATAAATAAATACATGGGACTCAAATTCCTTCTGCTCATAGCCAAAAACGGGAAGAGATTCAATGCACCACTGCCTGGGGAGAACTGAACCACACATTAACCGGCTAGTGTGTGACTGAAAATGCACTAGTGTCCAAAGAATTACCCTTACCTGATGCAGAAAGAGGCCTTTTGCTTTTCCGCTGGCAAGTGCACAAACCGGTTAATCTGCGGCTCGGTTCAGGGGAAAAGAAGCTCTCTTCCTGGGGTAGTGAGAAATTGCCCGCACACAATTTTTCACGATTGTGTGCGGACCAGGAGCGCTCAGCTTCTGTGGTTAAGTCTCCTCTGAAGTTTGCAGTGACATCCCACAATGATGAACCTTGAGGATCTACATTTATGGTCTCAAATAAACCCAGATATTTAAATTTGTCTTATAGAAATTTATTAAAGACAAAAACAGAACGATAAGGACGCAGAAAAACTAATTATTTTGTTATACGTATAAATATCCTTACTTTCTGGCACTTTTTTTTTTTAAAGTGCAACATTTTGGATTTAGGTAAAATGTTTTTTTAATCCAAATAAAAGTGTGGAAGTGTGAAGAGCAGAGAGTGAAAAGGAATGGCGAGAGTACACTTCCCTCTGGTGCTCCTGTGTTGCTGACCACCTGGTTAGACACATATTCTTTCAGTCACACAGAGTGTGGTCTGTTTGTCAGGTAGTTATAGATTCTACTCTGGGCTGACCAGCATCCTGATGGTGGATCTGAGGAGGACCTCGGATCCACCAACAGTTCCTTGTTTTTTATCACATTGAGCGGCAGGTGGTTCAGCCCACACCATGTGACAAAGTTGCCTACAACAGCCCTGCACTCAGCCTCATCATCCTGATGCTGATACAACCAACCACAGCTGAGTCATCTTCTGTAGATGACAGGTCTCAGTGCAATGGATAAAGTTGGTTGTATAGAGGGCAGAGAGGACATTCCCTTGTGGAAACCCAGTGTTGCTGTCAACAACACACATTAACTGTTAGAAACACAGTGTCACAAGTGCACAAAATATGGCCTGCTTGTCAGATGGCCCCCAATCCAGGTCACAAGGGAGAATCCACCTGCATTGCCATCAGCTTCTCACTCAGTAGAGCTAGTTGGACGGTATTGAATGGAGTGAAAAAATAAATAAACAGAATTCTCACATTATTAACCAGCTGGTGCAGGTGAGTGTACACATGTTTAAGCAGGAAGATGATGGCATCCTCAACTCCAAGTTTGGGTTGGTAGGCAAGCTGCAAAGGGTCCACATTTGGTTGGACCAGGTGCCTGAGCTGCTCTAATATGACTCTTACCAGGGACTTCATGATGTGGGGGGTCAGCGCCACAGACCTGTAGTTCTTTGCTGCATCTTTGGCACCGGAAAAATGCAGGATGTTTTCCACACCACAGCGATCCTCAGTAGGTGCAGGCTCATCTTGAAGACATAATGGAGGACTCCACAGAGCTGGACAGCACAGGCTTTGAGCACCCTCGGGTTCACACTATCAGGGCCTGAAGTCTCACCTGCTGTCTTCTAATATCTTCATTGGTAATGTTATCTGTAGAAGTTCTGAGGACTGGGGAGATGGTCACTGAGTAGAAGAAGAGAGAAGGAGAACTCACATGGGGATGAAGGACTGAGGAGGGGGAGTGAACAGCAACCATCTTATTGATGGGAATGTGGGTGGTAGGTGCAGGGACTGCAGTGTTAAATCTGTTAAACAGGTTGAGTTCATTGGCTCTGTCAATATTGCCTTCAAGCACAATGGCCAGGAGTCAGAATCTCCCTCTGACTCCTGGCCTGCTGATCTGAACCCAGTGATGGTCCTCTTCCCTCTCCAGACCTTTCTTGTATTTCTGTTGGAGTTTCCTCTCCAGCTTCCTCCTGTAATCAGTTGAGCAGAGAGGGGAGAGGGACTGTATGCATCTTTTATGTTAGCATACAGCAAGTCCAGAGTTCTCTCTTCTCTGGTGGGACAGCTCACATACTGGGTGAAGTTGGACAGGGTATTGATCATGGTGATATGATTAAAATCACCCAATATAGCCTTGAATGCAGTTGTACGTCCAGTCTGCAAGCAAGCTATCGAGGAGTGGGTGACATCACAGGCCACAGGGGGATGTAAACAGTCAACAGTTTAACATGGGAATATTCATGGGGCAAGTAAAATGGACAATGACCAACCACCAACTGTTCAACGTCCAGGCAACAGATTTGCTCCTGGACCAATTATTTGAGCAGGATTACAGTAACTGTTGTTTACTAGAATGGTAACCCCCCTCCTTTTCACTTTTCACTTGCAGATCTCAGTACAATCCTTGTCAGCCCAAACAGTCCAGTAGCCCCCGATAGAGACACTGGCATCAGGAATGACTGGAATGAGCCATGTCTCCATAAAACATGTTAAGCTACATCCCCAGCACCTGGCCAGCACTGTCATCCTGGAAATCTCAAACTCCCAATGTCTCTCTAGAGTCCAAAGCATCCTTGAAGATTGCCATTGTCCTGCCCAGCACCTGTTTGCCCTACTGCCATCGGGGAGATGGTGCTGGAGCACAGAGACAAACAAAGAGACTGATTTTCCCATATTAGGGATCTAACACATAAATAAATAAACATTAAAGTACTTTATACTATATATGCAAAGTATAAAAAGTGTAAAGTACCTAATTTGATAAATCTGAATTAAATGCAGTTTGAGTTCCGCAGTCTGATGGAAAGATAGAAACTGTTGGTCTTGCACTGGATGCTCCTCAGACTCCTGCCTGACTGGAAGAGTCTGTGTGCAGGATGGATGGAGTCCTTCAATGTGCAGAGCACCATTCTCCTGCATCGTGATGTGTGGGCCTCTGTGAAATCTTAACCTTAACCTCTGCAGATTTATTCTCTCAGCAGCAGTGCATCTGCCATGCCAACAGTGATGGAGTTGCAGAGAACACTCTCCACCACTCTCCAACACACCACCTCAGTCATACTCTGAGGAGTGATAGAAGATCCAGCTCTCTGCATATTCCTGATGAAGTAGAGATGCTGGTGGGCCTTTTGGACCAGACGGGAGGTGGTGGCAATCCTGTCCAGGGTCGGTGGTGCTCTTACTGGAAGCCAAAGAATCTTACTGGATAAGAGCAGACAGATATAAAAAGTTTTGCTCTCCAGATTGGTTAGGGCTGTGTGGACCACAGATGAGATGGCATCAGAGGTTGAGCAGTTCCTCCTATAGGCATAATGATGTCGGTCCACAGTGATGTTATTGGAGTCCTTGATGTGTGTCATGATTAGCTTCCCAAAGCACTTCTTGACTACTGATGTTAAGGCTATTGGAGCCAAATATGTGTATTTTTGTTTTTGGTCACTAGGTGGGGCTGTGGCCTCCAGTATATGAGCCGCAATGTGACAGGTGGCTGGCAAGTGTTGAACCCGGAAGGGCACATAAGTTTTTGACCGCTAATGCAGAATCATTGTTAATAATGTTGCCGTGTATAGTATGGAATAAATAGAAACTTCACAAAGGTTCATCTGACTGGAGTTTGGAATTGGAAGCAAAATAAGATTCTTGGGATTACCTATACACGTGATCAACACATACAATGTTAGCTGCTCAGCGTGTCATAACAAGCAACACTGGATCAACGCCAAGCTAGTGCAGTATTGAAACTGGCTATTACAAAGGCTATAGGTCAGTGGTCATTCAGTCCTGTTACTAAGGAGCCACGGACAATAGTGGTAGTCTTTAAGCAGGTGGGGACTGAAGCCAATGGACCCTACCACAGGGGCAGCGTTTCATTGGCTGATGCCCATTCTATGTAGTAGCGCAACTTATCACGCGTGTGGCCGTCTCACAAACACAAGCTAATGTGGCGCCAGGCTACATACAGACCGGCAGAAAGTTTTCGCAGCAACAATCGAAACAGAATGGTTCTCCATTGTCAGTGGGGTATCTGTACTGGTGATGTCAGGAATCCTGATCATATTTGTGGTCTAAAATTCACAGATTTCCAAAATCAGAAGCAAGCAGAATGCCTTGCTAGGATCAAAGCTAGGACTGCATGAGCAGCTGAAGCTTCGTAGGATGAAGAATAACAAAGGAGTGTGTGCTGGTGTAAGTATTATTGATTTGCTTTCTTTCTGTCTGAAAAAAAGAAAATCAATAATAAACACATCCATCATAAACACCTGTTAGCTAAGTACAGCATAACGGCAGTATGCAGTATACTAACACTACACATATTAGTATTACGTAGCAGTCTAACGTAAGACACACAGTCTTACCTTAGCTGAACACATCAATAAGCAATGTGTATCTGACATTATAGTAAAGATTTTATTTTAGCAGAAAAGGCTTTTGACTAAACTGCTACTTGTGTTAGCCACACTAGCATCGAGTTCAGTGCCGATGCACTCGAACATTTGTCAAACAGGAATCACCCAGTGATTTCAAAAGTAACCTAGAAAACGATGAATGCCTGATTTAACCAGCCTCGAAAGAACAATAGGCATCAGTGATCTTGTCCACAGCTATATTGATGCTGAGGTTTATCACTGCCGTTTTCCTCATCGACCAAAAGCATTTTGCTGTGCCTTGCATGTTGGATGTCGCGTGGCTCAAACACTTTAATATCATCCAAAAAAGATGACATGAACTTGTTAGTTCCTCTGTCCATTGTTGTAGCTGATATTTGGTCAAAATCCGGCAGAAATGATGCAATTAATCGACTCAGAAATACTCCATCAGTCCAAGTGGAAGAGTCCATGTTTCCATAGAAACAAAACGCTGCAAGGCTTTGTTTGTGAGACTTGGGGCCACGTGAGAGTTTCTAGGCCGGTTGTGGGTGGAGCTTGGTAAGGTCCATGACATATGAGGTCCACCTCTCCCTCATATATATTCGCCTCACTGAAGGTGTGCCAGTCTGTGGACTGAAAACAGTCCTGGAGCACATAGGCTGCATCCCTGGGCCACACAGTCACTGTCTTCTTTGTTGGTCTAATCCGTGTTATTAGTAGACAATATGCTGGCACCAGCAGGATGCAGATGTGGTTGAAGAGGCGAGGAAGAACTCTGTAAGCACCATGAATGTTGGTGTGCACACAGTCCAGAGTGCTGTCTCCACGTAGGAAAGGTATCATGCTGATAAAAACTGGGCAGTGTCCGTCAGTTTCACGTGATTAAAATCATCTGAAACCATGTAAAATGCATCTGGCTGCTTTGTCTGCAATAAGCTAACTGTGTCATGCAGGTCCTTTGATGCTTCGTTAGCATTAGCACCTGGCAGGATGTAAACGATGGTGATTAACACTGCAGTAAACTCCAGAGGCAGATAGTATGGCCAACATTTCACTGTCATAAGTTCTATTGCCTCCGCAATGCCTTTGGCTCCTTTTAAATGTGTTTGCCTTTTGTCCCTTCATCAGTTCCATTTTCTTTGATTTGTGTCACTTAAAAGCTGCACTATACAAGATGTGTCAAGGGCAACTGGAAATAGAACAAAGTGGTTTAGATTTGTATATACCTCTTATTTTCCCCTTTAAAACTTAACATTTTTGTTATTGCTTAGCCCAGATAATGTAGAAGCTTTTCTTTTTCAACACAGAGAGACCATGTAAAAATAGCCTTCTAATGAGCAAATGCCAGTCTGCAGATAGAAAAACATTAAACAGCACAAATTACTAAAAGATGGTAACTTTTTGCATTCATCAGCTTATACCTTATGCATTTAACCATTACTAAATGGTAACACATTTACAATACATCGTGGATAAGTTAAAGACTTCTCTTTTCATTTAAACTTAACTTATTGTGTAATGACAGATTATCTATTGCCCTGGTCAAAAAATACTTTGTGACGCATCAGCAAACCACTATGAGATAAATCAAGTCGCGTTCCTGATGTGAGGCACAACTTGTAAGTCACCTTGTCAGCTGATAGTTACATAGAACACCGTCAGTGTCTCACAGGTCAGCACTTTGGGGATATCAGCATTATATTGACAGAGTGCTTAATGAAAAACAGGGAGCCTTTGTCACAGATTCAGCAGTCTGTGGGCTGGTTTCTCACAGTGCAGTGCACTCATCTGGAAGCAGGAAGTAAACAAATAATGCCACAAGACAAACAGCTGGTTATGCTGGGCTGTGAGCAGACACACATGAGACTTCTACATCAGTTTAGTAAATGACTGTTTGCAGAAGCTATGTCCAACTGTGTTTGAAACAGAACCTTTACTTTGTGATTAATCTTAATAATACCCAGGCAATCTATGACAAAAACGCATTAAATATGTTCTCATTTCATAAATTCTGCAGAAAAGATGTATAGGTCAGATGTTCAGTGAGTCCAACATGGAGTTTTTATAAAAATGTAGAATAAGGACCATTCCTTAAAGTGTCAACAAGGTGAAGCTTATAAATCAGATTTTTTCTGCCTTTTCCATGATCTGCATCCTGATGACTTTGGTTTTCAGAACTACCAGAGACATTGTTGCTCCATGCATGCTCAGTATGAGAGATTGCTGTTAAGTCTATGACACATTGTTATCTGCTAGGTTTCCTTAGAATCTGTTTTATTGACATTTCTCATTAATGCTTGCATTTTAAAGTATCAAAGTAACCCTTTTTGGTAACACTTTATTTGACAGGGTGTGAATAAGACTGACACTGACTGACACCGCAATAAACATGACATAACACCTGTCATGAACATGAGTAAATCATCATGAATATTTATGACTGTTGACAAAAAGTGTCATTCAGTAAATCATGAAACTTTTAAAACAATTTTCACATTATTCAAAAATGTCTTTATGACAACTTGACATTAACAAAGAATCATTATGTAATATGTCATAATAGCAGTCATAATAATGTCATTATTATTACACTGTCAAAAGCTTTATTAAGACAGTAATTAATATTTTCCCCTACCTGAAATTAAGCGGAACAAATAGGTCCAACAATAAAGATTTCATGAAGCTTTATTACACTGTCAAATGATTTATTAAGAGTCATTAATAATTTCTCTTACATCAAGTGAAATAAGTAGCACCAGTTATGAAGATGTCATTAATTGTCATTACAGTGTCAAGTGCTACTTTAACAGTCATTAAGGTTAAGTCTAACTACCATCATAGCTGTAGAACAAACCCTTTGTACATTGGAATAAAACAAAGGGTTACTTGTTCTTCAGACAGAGGGTTTAACTTCTGTTCAGTATAATGGAACTCTGAAATACTGATTGAAAAACTAAAACACAATTACTTATTCTTTAACTTAAGAAAATAGGGTCTTTCAACAGTCCTAACATGTTTTGCTTTGGTTGTGTCAGCCATCTCTTTCATTACATTCTTTCTGTAATGCTCTGAAAACAGGGAGATCTTGTTCTTGTCTTAATTTCCTGGAAGAAGATCTTTAAAGTATCTAGAAACGATCAGAAATTATAGCTGTTCTTGCAATAGTCGTGGTCAATGTTAAACATGGTGAAAGCCTTTCCATGAATCAAACTTGGTGAATCTCTTCTGGACATTCTCATAATGACTCAATCCGCTGTGGTCACTTCAAGAAAGGAACAAAAACAAATAAAAAAAGTAATGCGATCTTAATTCAGCGTTTATTTAAATACCATTCCAAAAATGTCCCTTGCTGCAAACTGTCAGGATGGTAGGCTGGCAGACAAATCTCTAGTATGACTAGTTGTTATGAAGTGCAATGCAGTTATTAATACAAGGAGCATAATGACTTGAGTTTAACAAAATTATTCGGATCAAATATTTGTTTGGCAGAGGTTCATACAGCCTGTCGGTGTTATTCAGATTGCATCATTTAATGTATAGTTTTTGGCACATGAGTGTAACTTTTCACTTTATGAGCATAAACACTAGTTTTACATTTGACAACAATTAGCTGTCTAAAATGTAACTTGTTAACTCAGCTGGTGGATGTTGATTTCCGCTCCCACTTACCTGTCCCTTCACACCTCCCTTCACCTGGAGAAAATAATAACACAAAAATGACTTGCCTAATATTCTTGGGGAATATTTCTTCTGCTTCTTTCTCTTTGGTCAAACAGGGATTTTTTTCTCTGGTGACTGGTCCTCATTACCATCCTCTACACCTGTAGCATGTCTTCATTAGCCTCCTTTGTCCACCGCACTCCCCTCCATGTATCTTAGGTTAGAATGGGTCTTCATGTAGCTAAAGTTGCGAAAGCAAAGAACACAAGCACCATGTCATGTTAGCCAAGTTGCTAAATAATGCACAATAAGGATAGTTTTGAATAACACATTAGCTTTGATTTGTTAAAATTGGAGGGCAAAAAAACCCCAATTTGCCTGCCTTTAAAATATGTTTAAGATTAAGGGCTAACCTTAGAATAATGGAGTTTAATAAATTTTGCTAACATTAACTTAGAGCGAGGTAGCATTGGCTTGAACTATTCATATCTAACATTACAAAGAAAGAGAACATTGTCAGCGTTATTTTCTCAAAGAAAATGTAAAGTTCATAAGACACATACTTCATATGTATTAGGTGACATTCTTCGGCTTCTTTTTAAACAGCAGTTCTGGGCGTTATAACTTGTTACGTTTGCCCCACAAGAGAGAAGGACCTCGCTGCAGCAAACAGAAAGGGACGGGGACGGACTACTGTCAGTCCTATTACCTTATTTGGTAATGGGACAATTACACTCCGGAAGTGAAGGGGGTGCTATTTCCTAAATTATCCGTGGTTTCCCCCTTTTTTAAATCTGTGATATATCTTCACCTTTAGGAAGGATTTTCGCTCTTAGCATGTATTTGAACTTCTCTCTTTTATTTACTTCAGCGCAGCTAACAGTTTTTAACAAATTCTGTAGCTTTCGGGGCACTTCTAAATCTGCTCCTTAGTCGCATCTTTACGGGCTCGCTACTGCCTCTAGTGGTGCAGGGTGGTAACACGACTAATATAATTACATTACTAAATGAGAATAGCACAAAGTCTTTATTACTTATTATTAATTTTTCATTCTTTTCAGGAAGTATAGCTAATTAAATGAGCTAAACAAGATCTGAAAGTGATTCCAGTTTCTCTTGATGGCCAAACTGTTGAAAGTGAAGCAAATTTTAAATACCTTGAGTCATTCCTGGACAGTCAGCTCAACTTTGCTGAAAACACAGAATATGTTTTTAAGAGCTGTTCTCAGAGCTCTGTCTTTTAAGAAGACCCAGTGATCTTGGGGTTTCCCAACTAGAGCTTGTGTACAAGATTATGTTGAGTGTTTTAAATTTTATCCCCTCGGCTGGTTTGGTCACATGAGCTGCAGACTAACAGACAAACTTTTAAGAATAGTTTCAGTGGCAGGTAAAATATCAGGTAACTAATTGTGAGACCAAAAATAACTTTCTCAACTGTTTGCTGAAAGAACATAGAAGGTGGCCATGAATTTCAGCAGATATCATCCATCCTCTTTATTCGTCAGTTTGAACCTCTAAGCTCATGAAGGCTGTTTTCCTCTGGTACCTAAGAACATTGATTAGAAGTCATCCACTGACAGTGCAATGATCATTTTTAACCATACTAAATGATAGCATTTACCTATAGTCTAAGTGTTTTACGCAATTAAAATTATTTAAAATATTGAATATGACTTAAAATTTTTATAGAAGGTAATGTGTCATGTAAAAGCATGGATTACCATGTTTTTGTATCAGTTGGTCACAAGGCAAGGCAAGGCATTTATTAACATTTGTTTCACAGGAGTGTTTCAGTAATTAGTTGACAGTCCCTATGTGAACCTCCGAGTGCTTGAGGAGGGAGCAGTAGAGAATGGCTGGCCGACATTAGCATTCATAAATTGGATCAACCTTGAGCTAAACTCCGCTTGCGCTGCGGATATTGGAATATCTGACATCCAACTTGAAACTAACTTGTCTGCGGTCGGTAACACAATAAAAACTCCGGGATAAAGTTTGTTTTGGTCTGTGGCCTTTGAAGATGGCACCGAGCAACTATGCGAGACGTAAATGCCCCACAACGTCTTACGCAGAGATAAACTACATTGAAAGCAGACTCCAAATATTGTGATAGTGCCTGTGATAGTGATGAAGAATAGCAGTACATTATTAAATTGTCTGCATAAAAACATTGTTGGCTTTTTATATTTAAACAGTCCTGGGGAGAGAAGAAGTATTTGATACACCAGATATTTTAAAGGTTTTCCCAATTAAAATGGAGAGGATTGTAATTTCCATTGCATGAACATCTGTAAGAGTATGATTTTCAAATAATTAATTAGCATTTTATTACTTAAGTAATTGATGCAATAGAAAAATAGAACTTTTTTGGGACAGAAACTTATGTTCACAATTACAGAGATCAGATATTTCCTGTCATCAACCAGGTTATTTTATTCTTTAAATAACATAATTTTTATGGTGAAACATAAACATTGTTATTGGCATATTGTGTAAATTCTAGAGATGCTCTGATCAGGTTTTTTGCTGCCAATGCTGATACTGATTATCCATGAGGTCGTTCTCTGCCGATCACCGATCACTGCCCATCGCCTGGAATGGCTATTAGTTTTTCGCAATAGCTATAAATGGTACTATTTTATCTGGCAAAATGGAACAGTTATCTGGCAATAAATTCACCTAATTTAGACATATTCTAATACATATCTAATTTATTTTTTCTTTATGTTGCATGATGACACTTTAAGCAGACGTTTGGTGTGAGAGTTCACTGGTGGAGATTGAGCGGCACTCTGTCTGTGAAATATCATAACCAGTAGCACATAGTGGCAGATCCCAGCGTCTTACTCCGCCAGTTCGAAGACCTGAGTTATTTTTCAGGATATTTAGCTTTCTGACCCTAATGCTAATCCGGGTGAGTGTTGGTAGTTGTGCGCTGCTTTACTTGCTTTCTGGCCGCTCCAGATGTCATTTTTTTTCCTGCATTGAACCTTGATATACCCAAACTCTGTCAAGAGCTTGTTTTTTTTTTTTTTAAATATCATGTTAGACTTGTTGTGTCGATGCATTTTGACATGAAAAAAAAAGAAAAAAACAAAAAAAACATAACGCTGAATGGAGCGGTCGACCGCTCCAGGATGGCCGCCTTAAATCTTGTCAGCAACAATAGGCAAGGGCAGTCCAGGACGTGTCTATTCTTTATATATGTGTATGGTTATAGTTCCACAAAGCAGAGATAAGCTGTACAAACAGGCTGTGAAGTATGATAAATATGATCGGTTTTGGTGATCGGTAAGAAGAGACGGTGATCGGCGTCACCAATTGTACACTTTTTCACGGAAATCAGCCAATTGTGATTGGTGGGTGATCGATCGCCACACCTCTAGTAAATTTGTTTATTATTAGATCGTATTTTAGGTTTTTCTTATGACATGTTGAAGTTGATAACAAAATTGATCAGCAACTGAGAAAATATCTAGGCTATTGAAACTGAGTTGTGTTCCATGCTTAGATTGAGCCATGGAGATATTTTGCTGGTATTCAGTAGCTTGGACAGTATTGTGATAAGTATCTGTATAGTTAAGTCATATTGTGTAAATTCTTTATCAAAAGTGAGAGGAAACTGTTCAGTAACTTGAGAAGGCTTGATCTCTGTCTTTTAAAGACTTTATTAGAAAAGAAACTCATCCCCTGTCCATAAAAGAAAACACGTCAGCATGTGGCGATACAGTCCTGCTCAAAAACGTTGCGTTCCCGATGGCTTCACCCACGTTGGGTGATGTTTGTTGTATTTTGTGCTAGATACTTGCTTGCATTATTGAACTGGGTAAAAGAAAATTAGACATATTCAACATTTTCCATTACAGGTGCTTATTTACAAGTCCTTCTTGGTGCAAGGACAACAGTGCTACGAACTGCACCACTGGACTCAAATAAACCCAGATATTTAATTTTTTGTTGAAATTCATTGCTGGCCTAAACATAATGACAAATTTCTCAGACAAATCAATGATCTTCTGTTAATGGAAGTCTAGGTTACAATAGTCAACTTACAATATAATATACTTTATATCCTATTGCATATTATTCAGCATAATCCTAACATACAAGACACATGAACAAATGCTCTCTTTTCATGCATCACATGAAAAGAGAGGCCCTATTTCATTGCATCTGGAAATGCAGAGAAATTAAAATGTTTTGGAAAATGATGAAACAAAGTATTTTGTCTCAAAGCACATTGTACTACATCTAGGTTTTCTCTTACCGGGTCTGCATCCCATTTTGTTTACGAGATATGAACAGTTAGTGATTGATATGAACCCACTACAAGTTAAAACACAGTTTTACACATTCTGGAAGAAAACAACAGAACCGAGTATCAAGCAATGGGTCAGATAAATGCGGATGTCTTCACCCCTGAAACACATTACATATCTCCAAAATGGGAAAGGCATCTTATTTGAAAACAGTTGAAAACATTTCAGGATGTGTGTGGAAAATGTTGACATCAATCAAGAGGAAGAACCCAACTAAGGACAAGTTAAAGAGCTGTAGAAGAAGAAAATGAGGAAAAGTGATCAGTTTGTCCTCTAGCAGCTCAAACTTTTAGTAGCATAACTCTAGAGACCAACTCACGATAACCTGAGCCATGAAATGAGGGATGAGAGGCAGAGATGGGGGGAGTCGTTTCTCTGGATGTGTCATTAGAAATGTCTAATTTCAATACACTAACCAGTGCCAACAAAAGACCAATGGTTACATCAGTAATGTAATTTACCAAATTTCAACTACAATTTAAAATTTCCAATAAATTTGCTTGATGAAATAGCTGTGATTAATTATACTGAAAGTGATCTGCTTTTGTGCTTGTCTTTCAGGTCTCATTCGATTGCAAGAGCTAATAAAGGCACCATCCCGGTACAACATCCGCTTAAAAATCCGCCAGCTGCCTGCAGAGACAAAGGATGCCAAGCCTCTTTTAAAGGAGATGAAAAGGGGAAAGGAATTTCATATCATATTCGACTGCGGTCATGAGATGGCTGCTGGGATCCTTAAGCAGGTATGGACACATCGCTGTGTGCTACTACTTCCATGTAGAAGTGAATCATTTGAGTCCTGAGAATGCAGCAGGAGGTAGTCTGAAACTGTGGATTGTACTTTGAGTAGGCAGGTTTTTTGGAACTGGATTGGTCACCTGATATTAGCCAATATTCCACCATATTATATATGCCAATTGTTACATGTCACACCACCAAATCTGCTCAAATTATTTTGATCTTTGTTTTAAATTCTGCATGCTTGTTAATTATTTTTCATGTCCCATTTTATAATGCAGCTTTTAAATTGTTAACAGTGTGTTTAGAAAAGCACCAATAGTTTTACTTCTGTACATGGAAATGCATCGTGAATACTGTGTGGTACCCAGGAAGTACAGCCAGATGCCCATACCTGAAGCACTCGAAACTGCCAAACAAAGGATCCAAGCCTTGGCCAGTCGCCTAAAGAAATACACAACAGAGCAGACCCACCAAGGCTGGAGACTGAACAATACTGGAAAGGCATATGGAAAAGGGAGGCGTCCCACAACAGCAATGCACAGTGGCTGATCTCTCTACGAGACGACCATACCAACCTCCCTGAGCCCCAGTAACCATCACTGTGGCAGATGTCCAAGAAAGAGTCTCAGGTATGAAAAACTGGACAGCACCAGGGCCTGACATGATCCATGCCTACTGGCTAAAGAAGCTCATTGCCCTCCATAAGCGACTGGCAGCCCAAATGAACCAGCTGCTACAAAATGGGACTCACCCTGAATGGTTAACTGAAGGGCGCACAATCCTGATCCAGAAGGACCCATCAAAGGGCTCAGTCCCACCGAACTACCGACCAATAACCTGTATCTCCACAACCTGGAAGCTCATGTCAGGCATCATAGCGGCTAAGATAAGCAGACACATGGATAAATACATGAGCACGGCACAGAAGGGCATCGGCGTAAATAGCAGAGGAGCCAAACACCAACTCCTTGTAGACCACACAGTTGCCCGAGACTGCAAAACCCGACACACCAACCTGTGCACGGCTTGGATAGATTACAAGAAAGCCTATGACTCAATGCCACACACTTGGATCATTGAATGCTTAGAGATGTACAACATCAACAGGACCCTGAGAGCCTTCATTGCAAACTCAACGGGGCTGTGGAAAACCAACCTGGAAGCCAACTACAAACCACTTGCACAAGTGTCCATCAAATGTGGCATATACCAAGGAGATGCTCTGTCTTCGCTGCTGTTCTGCATCGGCCTGAACCCCCTCAGCCAAATCATCAACAAGACTGGCTACGGATACCGACTAAAGAATGGAGCCAACATCAGTCACCTCCTCTACATGGATGACATCAAGCTGTACGCCAAGAGGGAGCGAGACATCAACTCACTGATCCACACCACCAGGATCTACAGCACAGACATTGGGATGTCATTCGGACTAGAGAAGTGTGGTCGGATGGTCACAAAGAGAGGGAAGGTCATTCGCACGGAAGAGGTCTCACTCCCAGAAGGAACAATAGCAGACATAGAAGGCAGTTACAAGTACCTGGGAATACCACAAGCAAATGGCAACCTCTATGAGGTCACAAGGAAAACAGCCACAGCCAAATACCTCCAACGAATAAGGCAAGTCCTGAGAAGCCAGCTCAATGGCAAGAACAAGATCCAGGCAATAAACAGCTATGCCTTGCCAGTAATCAGATACCCTGCAGGAATAATTAGCCGGCCAAAGGAGGAGATACAGGCCACAGATGTTAAGACTCAAAAACTACTAACAATGCATGGAGGGTTCCACCCCAAATCCAGCACCCTGAGACTGTACACGAGCCGCAAGGAAGGAGGCAGAGGACTAGTGAGTGTGAGAACCACTGTCCAGGACGAAACATCCAAGATCCATAGATACATCAGGGACAAAGCCTCATCAGACAATATGCTCAGTGAATGTCTCAGACAATGGGGAACAGAAGTTGAGGTGCTGGAGATACCATCATGGGAGGAAAAACCCCTACATGGGATGTACCACCGGCAAATAACTGAAGTGGCTGATATCAGAAAGTCCTACCAATGGCTGGAAAAAGCTGGACTCAAGGACAGCACAGAGGCCCTCATCCTGGCCGCCCAGGAACAGGCCATAAACACCAGAGCAATAGAGGCCCAGAGCTACCACACCAGACAAGACCCAAGGTGTAGGTTGTGCAAGGAGGCCCCTGAGACAGTCCAGCACATAACAACAGGGTGCAAGATACTGGCAGGGAAAGAGTACATGGAACGACATAACCAAGTGGCAGGCATAGTGTACAGAAACATCTGTGCAGAATATGGACTGGAAGATCAAAGTGGGGAACACCCCCAAAGGTGGTGGAGAATGGCCGAGCTAAGATCCTGTGGGACTTCCAGATCCAGACAGACAAAATGGTAAGGTCCAACCAACCGGACATTGTCGTAGTGGATAAACAACAGAGGAAAGCCGTTGTGGTGGATGTAGCAATACCGAGTGACTGCAACATCAGGAAAAAGGAGAAACTGGAGAAATACCAGGGCCTCAGGGAGGAACTGGAGAGGGCCTGGAAGGTGAAGACCACAGTGGTGCCTGTGGTCATCGGGGCCCTCGGGGCCCCAAACTGGAGCAGTGGCTACAACAGATCCCAGGAACAACATCAGACATCTCAGTCCAGAAATGTGCAGTTCTAGGCACAGCAAAGATACTGCAGAACCCTCAAGCTCCCAGGCCTCTGGTAGAGGACCCGAGCTCAGAGGATAAGGGAATATATATATATATATATGATTTGATTGGTTTGGACTTCTGTTTGTCACAGAATGTACTATCTCACAAATTGAATTTCACAATATTATTTTAACTTACTCTTTTCGGAATCAGCTACATGTATAACTGGACTCTAGGCTGTATTGTTTCTTTCTCACTCTATCACACCCAGTTGTGATATTTTTTGTCATCTGGAAATATGTCTCTATTAAAACAATCATCGATTAGTGATGTGGCCTCTTATTTTGAAGAGTGGGGGATTTTGTGATGAAAAAACTTTACACACTTTGGTTATTTATATTTAAGACGGTTAGCTGCATACAGCTCAAGAATGAGAACACTTTTAAGATTAAAGTTTCTTCCTTAATGAAACAAACAGTTTGAAAATATTTATATTTTAGAAACAAACAAACATTTCTCAGCTTTTAATTTATAGTCAATATTGATATACTATTTGCAATGTATATAATAATTTATATTCATTCCAACTTTTTGAACTAAACATTGTACATAATATAGCAGTTGTCATGGGCCAAAGCTATTTGGATTTTGGTTTTCACTTGTGTTTGTATTTCAATTAGTGTTATTGTTTGGATTTCTCTATAATAGTTTATTCCTTTGTTTTCAGTTCCTTTGTTCTTTATGTCTTTTTCTGTTAAATTTGGTTTAAATAGCTAAGGATTATTAGCTTTTGCTCAGTTAGAACATGTGTATATCAGTTTCTTTGTGCCAATTATTCCACCTCTCCTCAGTTGCCTGCTACTTGTTCAGTAGATTTTATCCATGTTTGTCATCACTCCTTTCTTTCTTGTTTACCATATATTTTCATGTTTTCCACCAATTCATTGGCACCTTGATCCTCCCAAGTTATTGTCTGAATTTTGCTTTTTTGTTAGATTCCTCTTCATGACAGTTGAAGCTAGTTGCACTTTGTAATGTTTAAATTTCCAAAGCCATGAGAAATGTACAGCTTGTTCTTAATTTTAGTTTAAAGGTTTAGGTTAGGAATAGAAAAGTCCAGAATGCACAGTTTCTTTGTTTGCCATTAAATTCGAACAGAAGTGGAAACACTACAGCACTACTGCAACTCTTAAAAACTTCTGCCATCCACTCGATTCTTTGTATTTCTGTAGTTTTGTTTTTGATGCTGTAAAACTTGTAGCCAGGCATGTTTTAGTAAAAAAAAAAAAAGAAAATCCAGAAATGTACTGAGTGTCCTTGAAATGCTACATTATCCATTATTTACTGTTATGTTTTCACTCTTTTTTTTTTTTTTTTTTTTACTAACCTTCATTATAGAAATTAAACAGAAATAAAAATTACTTTTGGTTCTAACAGCCCTTACTTATTTAGAAACCTTTGAACTCTTGTCTTCTTTTCATATTTGTCTTTTTAAAATTACTGCATTCAATATGATGGAACCTTCCTGATGTTGGTTTCCTCCACAAAATGCTGGAGCTCGTCATAGTTTCTCACCTGACATCAGCAGCTAAAATTCCTTTCTATCTATGAAATCATCTGCTCCACAGAGAGCTAACTGGTGATTCATCGTGGTTTGGCGAAGTTCACAGCAGGCAGAGCTCCAGAAACAGCACAGCCAAGACAGGGTGGCTCACAGCCACATACAACACACACACACACACACACACACACACACAACTCTGGACTCGCACACAGACAGAGTGGAATGTGTGGAATGTGTGTGCGCGATTATTATTATTTTAATAATAAATACTATTATTGGATAATAGAAAAAGGTGATTTTATCTCTGGAGCCCATCTCATTTTCAGACATATCTTGGTGAGAGTTTGAATGTGCACATGAATCACCTGGAAGACACACAATGGCTTTGTGAGTTGATAAAAAATTACAGAGTAGATCTGAAAGCCAGTATTTAATTTTTTTTTTTTTTTGCTTTACCAGTTTCACAACCTTATGTGAAATTAATAAACTGAGGTTTGCCTTTTCAGTATTTCATAAATTGTCTTCATTGTTTTTATGTATTAAAGCAGACAGTAAGCAACCAGATGGCTGTGTTGCATATGGGCTTGTTCATAATCAAATGCTCCTTGAGACCATTTTACTCATTTTTAATTTTTATTGAGGAGGAGCAAGAATTTTATTCTGAAATTATAGAGTGTTTACTTTTGGATGTTTGCCTAATGGCTGGCTTGAACTGCCTTATTATTGACGAAAACAATGTATGCAAAAAAAGCAGTATTGAAATCAGACCTGGAATAATCAGGGATAAACACTCAACCCCATCAAATCATCTGTTTTATTTTTGATTATCACTCATCAAACCACATGACCTTCTCTAGAGTCCAGTCTTTGTGCTCCTTTGCAGACAATAGCCCTTTTCTCCAGTTGGCCTCTCTGATTGCTGGTTTTCTTATGACTGTACAACTGTTCCAATCCTTTGAATTCTCTTCATTGTGTGGAAATGATCTTACTTTCATCATTAAACATAGCCATGAGATCTACTGTTGTTTTCCTTCAATTTGATGTCACCAATTTTTCTTAATTATCACTGATCACAGTTATTCAGTGTTTTTATGTCAAACCACATTTCTTCCTCAGAAACAATGGTAGCCCCTTTTATTTCAGTTTTTAATAATGCACTGGACAACTCTTCACCCAATTTTACCAGTTTCTGTAATCCCACTAGAGGCTTTCTGTGTGTGATGTATGCTCATGCTTTGACCCTTCTAATATTTTTACACAACCACAGAGTGTGTCTTTCCCCATAATTAAGAATTGAGAAGCTACTCATTGGATCAGCTGGTGTTAAAGAACTTGTTGTAGCTGGAAGACAGTTGTCCATGTTGTAATTATCCAATAAGTTACAACATGGAAGGTTATTGATCAACATTTTATTTGATCAATTAAATTCAGATGGCAAATTTATTTTTAAAATGAGATTCATCTACTCCAGTAAAGTCGTTCTAAAGAAGATGCTGCACTTATATACCATGATGTAATTAATCTATTTTCAAACATTATGTTCAGGAGAATCAATACTAGGAACCCATTGTGACATAATCTCCAAGTGTTGCTGCAGTTGGTGTGGGGCTTCTGCTTATCGTGATCCAGATGTTCTTTATCTATGGAATTGTGGAATCCTCTATGCTGTGTTATCTTCAATTTGCTAAAAAAAAGATTTTGAGCCTGAGCTGTCTTTTGCAGTCTCTGGCTGCTTGTCTTCTTAGTGGGTGTTTGCCTCTCTCTCTTAAGCCTGTGGCTGCAGCAGTTGTGAAATATATGCCTTATTGCATTACATGGTAGTAAAAACATTGGATAAGGCAAACAACCAAACCAATATCCGTGTGTAAGCATTTGTGCAAATATGGTGAAATGGTCAAATTTATTTCTAAACCTTCCGGTTTTCACTCCGTCTGTCACTCTTTGTTCTAGGCTCTAGCTATGGGAATGATGACGGAGTATTATCACTACATCTTTACCACACTGGTAAGTACAGAAGTGGCAGAGCTGCAGATGCTTTGTTGTCTCTTGTTACAACAATAAAAAATTGATTGAATGTCTAAAAATAAGATGCTGCTGTTCAGTCTTTATATTCTATTTGTTTACTGTTCAGACCACAACCCTATTCCTCCT
Organism: Poeciliopsis retropinna; assembly: GCA_010277075.1. NCBI lineage: Eukaryota > Metazoa > Chordata > Actinopteri > Cyprinodontiformes > Poeciliidae > Poeciliopsis > Poeciliopsis retropinna. Next base: position 744,830 of record VMRM01000046.1, on the reverse strand, counting down.
GGCCACCCACCCAGTGAACAACTGAAATTTTCATCAGTATATGTGCACAAATAAATGCACATAACTGGCAAGACATGAAGTGAAAGTTAAACTAAATAGGTGTTTTACATAAACCAAAAAGAAAAAAAGACTGAAAACAAACAAGACCCCTTCACAACCTAACCACCACATACACTCACTGGCCAATTTATCAGGTACACCTGTCCAACTGCTCATTAACACAAATGTCAGCAGCATGTCAATGCATATAGGCATGTAGACATGGCCAAGACGATCTGCTGTAGTTCAAATCGAGCATCAGGACGAGGAAAAAAGGTGACTTTGAGCATAGAGTGGTTGTTGGTGCCAGATGGGCTGGTTTGAGTATTTCAGAAACTGCTGATCTACTGGGATTTTCACACAAAACCATCTCTAGGGTTTACAGAGACTGGTCAGAAAAAGAGAAAATATCCAGTGAGGACAGTTCTGTGGACGCAAATCTCTTGTTGATGTCAGAGGAAAATAGCCAGACTGATTTGAGCTAGTAGAACAACAATAGTAACTCAAATAACCACTCATTACAACCAAGGTATGCAGAAGAGCATCTCTGAACGCACAACACGTTGACCCTTGAGGTGGATGAGCTACAGCAGCAGAAGACCACACTGGGTTCCACTTCTGTCAGCTAAACACAGGAAACTGAAGGCTACAATTCACATTATATTATAAATATCAGGATATTTATAATGTCATAAATATATTTATGATTTAAATGGTGGTATTACCACCATTTTAACTATATTCACTCCACCTCAGCCTTAGTCTGATTTTCTTATATTTGTCTAATCTTTATTTTTTGTAGGATAGGCTTTAAACTTAACACAGACATTTCTTCCATCTACTTGATTAATTTGATTCCTAGATACTTCATATCCTTTGTAATCTACAATTAAATTCTGTTATCAGCATAGCCTCTGATTTGGTTCAGTTAATTTTAGACCAGATTTCTTCCGAGGTGGATCAAACTCCTGATTACCATGATTTCTTTCTTTCCAGGATCTGTTTGCACTGGACGTGGAGCCTTACCGATACAGTGGTGTAAACATGACAGGGTTTAGGATCCTTAATACCGAGAACAGTCAAGTTGCCTCAATCATTGAGAAATGGTCCATGGAGAGACTACAAGCTCCACCAAAACCTGACTCTGGTCTACTGGACGGCTTCATGACTGTAAGTCTACTGAACACTGTGAATTAGTGGTAAATTAGTAGATGTCAATGTGCTGCCAGATTTGTATGATACAAGTAAAATATTTATATTTATTTGTAAAAAAAAAAAAAAAACAGACATCTGTTTCTATTGCATGGATTAGTTGGAGAGAACTAAACCTGCCTGACTGGTGACGTGCATCAGGGAGTCATCTTAATCTTCCTCAGATTGGCATAAAAACTATTATATATCTTGTTCTTTTTTTATTCTTTTTATGAATTTCATTACTCACTTTCGGCTCACCTAGTTATTCATGATTTTCTTTTACATTTTTAATCCCAAATTCCAGTTTTAAGGAATAAAGTTTCTTCTTTTACCATCTTGACAAAGTGGAAAACAATATAACATGTTGTTTTGAGGGTGTTTCTATATACATTAACATACCTCTGCTGGGTGCAGGACAGTTCCCCTCAGGTTGCTCTTATGAGCTGTATGTACACTTTTTAACAAATATCTATCGGCAAAACTTCTTGTGCCACAGGTCAGAAATATGTCACCAATCAGACAACATATATGAACAAAATAGCTCCACTCATAATAAACTATAAAATACTTATCTTGCACAACAACAAAAAAAAGATATATTTTAAAATTACTTTTATTTTATTTCATTTTTATTTAATCTTTTAGTATCCTATTCAAGGTGATGTGGTGGGGCAGTGCCCTTGTGCCATCTAATGGTGCATGGGCCATTAGAGGGTGCAAAGGCCATTGATTAAATTAAAACTGTCTGATAATATAAGACATGGTAGGAATATATGGATGAATACGCAGATGTTATTCTGACTGCAATTCTTACTTATCCTGAGGAAGATGAGGCAAGACCTCAGTGCTCTGTGTTCCAAATGAGTCCTGGGTGTGATAAGAAGAGTCTTTGTCACTGGGATCTGAAACCTCCCTGATCAGAGCACGCTGCCTATAATAACTGTTCCACCACACTGCTTTCATACCACTCTCTTATCTGGGAGCTCGGCCAAAAATGTCAATCCACCAGAGACCTGGAATGCAAGGCAGAAAAAATACAATGAAAAGAGGGACCAGAAATGAGAATAGGGGATAGATGAAAAAGGAAAAATAGAGAGTGGGAGAAGGCAGACCAAGAGTTCCGATGCTTTATTCCCACAATGACTGTTGAGGTGTTAAATGTTAGACTGTTTGGTCTGATTCCAGTTGGACAGAACTGCAGGCAGCAGCAGCAACATGTTGGCTGCTGATTAAAAACTCTTGCTTGTCTCTGGGGAGTAGAAGATCTTTTTTTTATTCCGAAAGAGCAATATCATGCTGAGTCATGTTTCCGGATTGATCTTGGAGAGTGGGTGTTACTCAGTTTAAGCTTCTTTTGTTAGATTTGTGGCTCAATCAATAGTTTCTCACTTGAGACCTGAAATGGACTGTGTGTGTAAGAGCTGGACATTTTTAAAACACAGAATCCGCAGGTGGTTTTGTTGCTATTGGTTGATAGCAAAAGCTGTTGCATAAAACCTTGGAGTCAAACTAATTTCTAAAATTACAGAAGAAACAAGAATGAAATGACTTTATTCTTATACTTGCTTTTCTTGTCTCTTTGAAGTTTGCTGAGAGTAAGTTGCTGAGCCAAGCTTGGTGGGATTTCTTTTAATCCATGACCAACAAAGATTTATAGGTGTGTAGCGTGCACTGAGTCTGCTCATCACTGTCCTAATGGACATGAGTTTGAAGGTGAAGATTGATTAATTAGACCACTGCAACTAGTCAGTGGCTAATTCTCATTGGCAGGGTGAAAGCTTCTGTAACTCTTTGATTAATGGCTTCATTTGGAGGCTGTGATTACAGCATTTTGAGCTTTTTCAGTGAAATGCTTATTTGCTGTAGTTTAAATAAATAACACTTGTTTTTTTCTGGATCAGTGATCACAGCATTTAAGCCCCATCATGTCAAACTGATGTAGAAGTTTTATGGAGAAAAGGTGACAAGCACAGCTTTTTAAGCATTACTGAGCTGTTTACTAAATAGCCTTACAGGCTTATAATGCTGCATACTAACCACTGTAAACTGTTGGTTGGTAGGAAGTTTACTACTAACCACCAGTTTACTGACGTTGTTGATACACATGTACTTAGCACTCCCCTTGTGCCTGTTCTCTGTCCCACTTAGTAGAGTAGCAAACGAGGAGCTTGTGCTTGCATCTGTGAGGTAAATGGCAAAAAAGAGGGGAAAAAGCATTATCTCCATTCTGACCCTTTATAAAAAGTCAGTCAAAAAACTTTACTTGTTTGTGAATTCTCTGCTCTATTATTTTGAGCTCTAAACCTTGGTCTGTGATTGAAAAGTTGGGAATCTTAAAGTTAAATAAGTGTCTACCTTTTGTTGTGAATATGCAGACACTGTTGTTTTGGTATAAGTAATGATAGCTGAGCCAGTTTTGATAATTGTGTATATTGCTGGTATAAAATCCTGTAGCAGCTTTCTTTAAAATACTCCTTTCATTTCTGTTCAACACCAGTTTCTCTGTCATACAGTAATGACACATCTGCTCCTAAACCAAACAATCAATTAACTCCTTTCAGTAGGAAGGCTTTACAATATTGTTCTTGGGGACTCTTAAGTTACTAAAAGCGAAACAGAATCATCTAAAATTGGCCAAAGGTCAAAGCTTTACATAAACAACAAATCATAAACAGGCCAATTCTGATCGGTGCTGTTCTAATACTGATTGCAGTTACCCTCCTACCACATTTTCTCCAGCTCCCAACACATGCACACACAGCAGACTGAACTTAACATTTCAAACTAGACATTGCCCCTAATGTAGCAGATCCCTGGGTCCGCCAAACAAGAAAGTGCTTTTTTGTTTTTTTCCATCATGACCTGATTCTTGCATGTTCACACTGAGAGGATGAGATCTGACTAACTGTCAGTATTACACAGAACAGGATTACCAGTCACAAGAATCCATGATGAGATCATTTTACCAAAAGCAAAATGAATGTATGCTGGTAGAAAAATAATGAAAACTCGATTTGACAGTGAAAAAATACATTTGTTTATTGTCTGTGTTTATGTCAGAAATAATTAGAAGATGTGCATCCTCACACAAGTCTGTCCAATTTTACCAGAAAACTTTCACAGACATGTTTGTCCATACTTCTAAAATGAAGACCTATCTTTATCTGTAACTAAACATGTCAGATAGCAAACAGAAAAAGCCTAATTAAGATGGGATTCCAGAGCTTTTTCTTAACATGCAAGGGGTCATTCACACACCAACCAGCTTCATCTGCTCAGTCTGCAGCACTGTCTAACTCACATGCACAAATATGAATTATTAAATACACCCATACACTTATAGATATATTTTCTTTTACTAAGATGTCTGTGTGAAAAATTAGATAAACTAATGCACTTTAGAATTAGTTTAGTTATGGTGTGATGAAGGAATTTTGTCACTCTTGACTGAACGTGCACAATGAGAGTGACCTTACAAGCTCCAAGCTCTCCATAATGTCTGTCCTTTTTAATTCCTTTAGTTTCACTAAAATTTTCATCCTGCAAAAAACTGTTCCTAAAGGAAAGATTGAATGGAAGTCTACTTTTTGCATCTGTCTCTTTTGTCATAGCTTTTCAGTTTTTATATATATATATATATATATATATATATATATATATATATATATATATATATGCTGCCACCAAGGTCATGTGTTTGTTTGTCACACCTCCCAGAGCACAGTTGGTATTCAGAGCCACAGAGCTGCAGCTGAATCACTTCTATTTCCACATTACCATAAATGTGCCATAGATGTGGCTACATTTAAATAGGATGGTGAAGGAAAGCCATTTCCTTTTTGACAGATATCATTTAAAATCTGATCCCAACAGAGTTATAAAAAATGTCACACAGAATTCAAACATATTCCAGCATAAATATTATGTGAGCATTACTCTAACAGCCAGACGTTGGGTTCAGGGGGGAAAAGATTGAATGAGTCATATCAGTAACATATTATTAAAAGGCCTGAAACTCTGCTGAGGACTTAACAGTACCCTGCAGAAAAAAAACCCTGCATTAGCATATTACTGCTATTAGGTTGCTCCCATTAACTATATTTACATTTGCTTGTGTATTTCAGTTTTTGTATTTTTCTAGTGTTTTTCTCTCATTTGATTATTTAAAATAACCTCATTGAAAAGTATCCTTTAAAAATAATAAATTTTATACAGTTTATTGTAATAATTTTATTTCTGATTTTTTCAGCTTACAGCACTGCATCTGCATACAAGTATTAGCAAAGAGCACATTTCTTGAAACTAGCTAGCTAATCAAGCTAGCTATTATTGCCGTCTGTATTCTATTGTGCTGTATGTATCATGCATGTGAGTGTGTGTATGTATGTGCATTTATCCATCCATCCATCCATCCATCTTCTTCCGCTCATCCAGGGTCAGGTTGCGGGGGTAGCAACCTAAGAAGGGAGACTCAGACTTCTCTCTCCCCAGGAACTTGTTCTAGCTCCTCCAGGGGAATCCCAAGGCGTTCCTAGGCTAGCTGAGAAACATAGTCCCTCCAGCCTGGAACATCTCATCAGAGAGGTGACCAGGAGGCATCCTAATCAGATGCCCGGATCACCTCAACTGACTCTTCTGGACATGAAAGAGCAGCGGCTCTATTCTGATTCCCTCCCAGATGACTGAGCTTCTCTCTCTAAGGGACAGCCCAGACACCCTAAAAAACAAATACTAATTTCAGCCGTTTGTATCCATGACCTCGTTTTTTCGAACATGACACAAAGCTCATGATCATACATGAGGGTAAAAACTTAGACAGGTAAATCAAGAGCTTTGCTTTTTGGCTCAGCTCTCTCTTCACCTCAACAGACTGGATTGCACCCGCTTCACTGCAGACGCTGCACCGATCTGTCAGTCAATCTCCCGCTACACTTGGGGCAGGACATCCTCCCCGACCCGGAGGAGGCACTCTATTCTTTTTCAACTCATTTATTTATATAGCTATGAATTTTAATTTTATTTATTGAGATAATAAAATCTCTGAACACATTGATCAAGAGGTTTTGCATGTCATTCAATACATTTTCTCTTTTGGTTTTCTCATCCAGGATGTCTGACACACACAGACACACAAATAATACACATGCGCAATAAAGTTTAGGCAATAATGTTAGCTAGATTGGTTAGATAACTAGTGTTAGCTAACTTCAACGAAGGCTAATAGATTGATTTGTGACAATAACAGTCACACCACTGATGTTCCACACACACACACATTTATGAAGAATAAAGATAATTATTTGTAAAAGTTTTTGCTGTGTAATTATTATTACTCAGGTTTGACACTTAGGACTCAATGTGTTTGGTTCACAAAACAATGTTTTCCTGATAGTCACAGCTGGTAAGAAACAAAAATTTCTATTATATTCCATAGGAAATGAATTTGGGTCATTTTGGATGCACTAATGGAAGAAAGGTACTTGCCTAGTGTATGTAGACTGTTGCACGTAAAATTCATGAGAAGTAAATATTGTGCTAGTAATCAGTCTTGGGCCAAATAAAGCAAGGCAGTTCCATGGCTTTAAAATTGTGATGATTTTATGGGTTAAATAGACTCAAAAAACATTAACAGCAGCTGCGCGGGGTGGCCAATCAAATTTTTTGTCATGGGACCCAACATTCCTGGCGGCATCCCTGCCCCTCACCGAAGGTGGACACTCATTGGTGGACCCAATGAGTTGGAGGGTTGCTGCCACGACAGGCACTGACAACCTTGCGGCCACAGCTCTGACAAGCCACCTCAACATTGGAGAAGCAGAACATGGTCCACTCCTCTTCAGTATTTACCACGTCCCCCAGAACCTGTGCAAAGTTCTGCCGGAGATGGGAGTGAAAACTCCATCTCACAGGAGACTCTGCCAGACATTCCCTTCAGACCCTCACAACACGTTTGGGCCTGTCAGGTCTGTCCAGCATCCTCCCCCACCACCAGAGCCAACTCACCACCAGGTAGTGGTCAGTGGACAGCTCTGCACCTCTCTTCACCCGAGTGTTCAAGACATACGGCCACAGAGCCGATGAGACGATGTCAAAGTTGATCATCGAACTGCCGCCGAGGGTGTCCTGGTGTCAAGTGCACATATAGACACCTTTTTGCCTGAACATGGTGTTTGTTATGGACAATCCATGATGAGCACAGAAGTCCAACAACCGAACACCACTCAAAAATTCAGATCGGGGGAGGGGCATTTCTCCCAACCACGCCCCTCCAGGGCTCACTGCCATTGCCCACGTGAGCGTTGAAGACCCCCAGCAGAACAAGGGAGTCCCCAGGATGGGCACTCACCAGTATTCTATTCAAGGACTCCAAGAAGGATTGGTAATCTGAACTGTCACTCAGCCCATAAGGACCAAACAGCCAGAATCTGTTCCCCCACCTGTAGGCGAAGGGAGGCTACCGTCTTGTTCACTGGGGTAAACCCCAACGTATCGGCACCTAGATAAGGGGTAACAAGTATGCCCACTCCTGCCTGACGCCTCTCACCATGGGCAACTCCAGAGTGGAAGTATGTCCAGCCCCTTTCCAGGAGTCTGGTTCCAGAGCCAAGCATTGAGGTGAGACAATTATTTCTAGCCGGAAGCTGGCTCTGCCCCAAGAGCCAACTTCTGCAACCAAAGTTTGGGCCACCAGGGCCCCTTCGCTTGGCCGCTACCCATCCAAAACTGCATCTGACCCCTTTGGTCCCTCTCACAAGTGGTGAGCTCATGGGAAGGGGGACCCATGTCTCCTCTTCAGGCTGGGCCCGACCAGGCTCCATGGCTAAAAGTCCGGCCACCAGGTACTCAGCCAGGCCCCTCTGGAGCCTGGCCCCACCTCCAGAGTGGGGCTGATGAGAAGGGCTGATGGCACAATTTGCAGGCTGGCTTCTGTGAGCTTGCCCCAGGGCAGATATAGCTACAATTCAGTATTTTACCATCTTCAGCGTGTGAATGAACCCTTCAAGATTTCAGTTTGAGATACAAAGGGCATTATAAATTGATTATATTTATTCACTCCCTTTGAGATGATGCCTCTCTCAGTTTAGTTTATTCCATCTGTTTGCCTTTTTGCATGAAACTGTCGCTTAGTCTGTCTCTCTGGCTCACACACTTGGCTCTGGCTCCAGTACAGTTCACATGCCGGGGGAGGAATTTGGCTCTAACATGATTCTGGGACACTACAACAACAGCTGGCATTACTTGTGCAGAGGCTGTTGGTACTTGGCAGCTTCCACTAGGACAAGGAGGAGTGCCTTTGGTACCTGAGTTTCTTCACCCTGAGTGGAACTTTACAACAATAATTTCATGGGACTTAAACTCTTCAGAAAGTAAACTTTTTACCTGACATGACAAATACTGATTATTTTTTATTTACATTTGCTTCTTATGCATTTGATGAACATGGTTGAACCCTATATGTTACTCCACAAACTCTTTTATTAAAGTATTAGGGAATAGCATTGACAGTAATAGTAATGTGGCTGTTTTTTAAAATGTGGAATAATTGAAAAAAATATAATTAAAAATAGGAATGCTGAAATTACTAGTAGCCATTTGCCAGTACCCATGGTAATGGCTACTGGCATTACCATGGCTGGCGGCAATTCACTGATGTATGTGAGATGTAAGGAGATAAGTAAAAAATGTCAAACTCATACATAAAATCCACAAATGTATTTGCTGGAAACCACTGCAAATTGTTTAGCAGTGGATCTCAAACCTCTTCCTCCTGTCCCCCAGCCCTGATTCAAATGACTGCATGACCTCCTCTGCAGTCACTAAATACTGCAGGACCTTGTTAATCACCCATTCATTTAAGTGTGGTAATTGGAAGTAAGGAGACAAATAAAACCTAAAGGGCAGGGGTGCTTGAGGACCAGTTTTAGGAACCACAGATTAATAAGGAGTGATAATGCTTTGCAAAAAATGTGTTTCATTCAAGCCTGTAAAATAACTTATACGGGAGGAATTCTTTTTATTTATTTTATCTTCAGTATTCCTTTGACACTGTGATGGGTTTCTAGTCTCTGGTGGCTGTTAATATAAATCGTTTTGCCTGAAATTGTACAATATTAAAGTTTAATCATTTTGTTTATTGTTGTGGTTTTAAATACTGTCAGCAGTCCGGCTGCACAAAACTGTCCTATGCAGACGTCTTTGGCCCGCACAATTTTTGGAACATGCAGCAAATATAATTTGCACCACCTTTCTTGGCTTTAGACCCAAGACACCCAAACATGATCTTTGATATCCATATTATTATTATTATTATTATTATTCTGTTACTGTTGTCTTGTTTCTATTCTAATTGTGTTGAACGCATTTTGCACTTGCAAAAAGGAGGTGAGTAATTACTTTGCGGTATGTAAACAAGCAAATCTGAGGGCTGTTTCACAAAACTAGTATAGCGGATTAAGCCGGGAGTTTCCGGAAATCCTGGTTTAATGAAGCCTCTTTTCAGTTTCACAAAAGAGGTAACGCATAAGTTACCTTGCTAATTTCTTTTATGCAGCTACCCTGCTCCAGACCACGCTAACGGCCAGGCTTATGGTTGGTCCAGATAATCCTGGAGTCTTATCTGTTCAGTCAGCAGCTACACAGAATCCAATGAGTTTTGTCCAAGATTCCGTTTTCTTATCTGTCGCTTTGGTCTTTATATATATATATATATATATATATATATATATATATATATATATATATATATATTAATATAAAACTAATTCATTTTGGTACTGAGTCAAATACTATCACTACTTTAACATTATGACATTAAAAAACACTATTAATTTTTAAATCACCATACAGATTCTGCTATGTTTGATTGTTTATTGCAGTGTTCAGGCAGTTAGACAATTTCCTGATAAAGAAACAAAGTTACTATTGTTAACAAGTAATATTAGCTGTAGCATACTTTATTAATAAACTGTAACTTAACTTAAAAAAAAAAAACTTTCCCAATGTAAATTAACTTTATTTTGGTATGATTAAACACAGTTTATATCACACAGTATTTAAAACAAGTACTTACATCATAAACATACATTGTGTCGTGATTAAAGGAGGTGCTAATAAGATACATTTATAACCTTTGTAAGTCTTTTGATTTCCATTAAGCTGCCTTTGCAATAAAGGTTAAACAACAAATTGTCCCTTCAAAACAAAAGCATCACAACTCAAACAGGATAACTTCCTGTTTGAGTTGTGATGCTTTTGCATATAAAACTAAACAAAAATGACATAGATCTTATTCCTTTTAAAATATTAGTAAGTCATTTGCACGTTGTAGTCAACATTTCATCTACATACTTCCCAGATACTGCAAAATGTTCTTATTCGTGATCTTAACCTGTTCTCATTCTGTATAAAATGTGGGCTAACATCTTATACAGAATGAATGAATCTGCTGTCAGATTCACAAAATATAATATTGACTTCAGTTGTTCATTTATTAGGTTAAAGTTGTTTGAGAAAATCACAGGTATGATTATGATGTTTTTTTTAAGTTAAGAATGGTTTGAAAATGTATTTTTGGGGCTTATTACGTATTTAATTGATCCACTATCTTTTGCTGTAGCAGCAGTTTTTTTATTGAGTGTAAAGTGCTTCAATTCCTCATAATCTTCAATCAAAGTGTAATTTTAGTAACGACAAAATGTATGTTTGGTGTGAATTGTGGCATATGCAATTTATCTACTGTAGCATCAGTGATTGATCTTGTCAAAGGGATTCAGGATTAGCTGAACATGTTGACCTAAATATGTTATGATTTTTCTATAAAATAAGAAATTGCTGTTTGTGATATGCCGAAACTCACAAACAGTACATCTTTTGTTGTATTTTAAAACATGTATAATACACAACTAAAGGTTGGATGGTCTTGTACTTTTCATAGAAATATGAAAACACAGACCCAATCACTGAAAAGGCATTTTCAGTGATTAAAATTCTTTCATTTGATTAGAAATATTTAACTTTCTCTTCATATTTTGTTTCACTGTTGTGTGAGTTTTAGGCTCCTGTGTGCGGATTTTCCTGCAGGTTACTGATGTGTAGCTGCTGTTTGGGGAAGGCTGAGTGTTAGTGCTGCCTGCAGACAGCAGCAGCACCCACAGTGGATTAATGATTTTCACCCCTGTGGCTTGCTGCTTAGACAGCCGTCCCCTGAGATGCTTTACAGCAAAAGTACAGCTGTAATCTGGATTTTTAAAATGGATCAGACAACACTGACTCATAACCCTTTTTGCAAAATACCATCCTAAAACACCTGCCCTAATGCTTTCACTCCTCCATCATTTGTAAATGGCACATCAACATCTTTGCTTCCAGAGGAAAGTGGACAGCGTACCTGTGATAGCGATATTTCAGTCGGAATAAGGTGTATATTCAAGCAAAAAGAAGGGGCAGTATACAGACTTACAGTGATGATATTGTAGCATATCTGTAAAGCTAACAGTATATTATATTATAAATAAATATAAATGGTTTGTGACCAATAAGGTCAATGGGCTAGTTTTCTAGTTCTCTCAGAAGACAGGTTTGACTCATGAAGGAGCAGACAGAAGTTTGCAGTTGCGAGTGCCTTGTATTTATAGCGAGAATAAATATGCACCATATAAATTAGTTGACATGAAAAGTAAAATACCTAGTCTAAACAAGGTATTTTAACTAGGTAACCCTAACCCTAACTGTTTGTGTTGTAAAGTGCCTTGAAATTACACTTATTCCTCTTGTACCACTTTATTATGTCAAGCAACATGTTTAACACGTTGCTGTTGTACACACTGACATTTTGAAATCCCCCCAAAAATGGCAAAGTATTGGTCTTTGACATCCTTCAAAAGGTTTTGAGTATCATTGCACTGTCGCCACCACTTTGTAGCACAGCCAGCATAACTGCTTATCAACAACCTTTGACTTTTTCTGTCTCAGGCTCATTGGCAAAATATTAATGAATAATGTTTTTGACCATTTTTTATTTTCTGCAAAGGCTTTTCTTTTGATATACTGTCATGCTGGCATAGCTATAAACTTCTAGCACAGATTTATTTGGAAGTCATTATTGTTCAGGTGAGTCACTGCAAGATTGTGGGAAGAGTGGATGTCGAGCTAAAAGTTTCAGTTTATTTCAATATTATTGCAAATGAAAAAACTCATTTGTTTAGTATTAAATCAGACTATTGAACATTTGGACAACTCTAGTGTGCTTAACACTTTTTCCAGAGATATTTCTGTGTAGATAGTAACGCGGTATATTCTATTACCTTTTATTCAATCTTATTTACCTTCAATTCAGATTTTCTATTTACTTCATTTTTGCTGTTCTGAGTCATCTAAACGACCAGATATAACCTGGGGCCACTTTCATTAACATTGCTCACTCATAAGGCCTCTGTAATAAATGGGCTTGCAGAAAAATTTCTGTAATATTTCTATAGTATTCAACGTGTTTCTTTAAATAATGCTATCTCCAGTGTTCATCCTTGTACATCTGATAAAAAGGCATATATCCTTAAAATTAATTTAATAAGCAATTTTACTGACATTTTTAAAAAACCCGCCTGTTCATTTTGCTACAGAAAATGCTCACTTTGGGTTTGTGGTTTCCACATAAAATACTTAGTGAGTTTGTTTTTTCTGTGGTTCAGACTTGCATGTACATTGCACAGCTATAAGCTCATTCAAACCTTTTCTTGTTGTACAATGTTGATGCTCAGAGCCCACCCTGGCAAAGAAACTTTGCAGATCTGCAAAGTAACGCTCTGAGGGTCCTTACAGCAGATTTCTTTCTATGCTCATTATCTGCTTGCTGGGAAAAACTCATCAGATTCACTTGAGTGTTAAGACTATTAGTCCTCCTGACAGTGTGTCTTAGTCACGGCACAGTGGATTCTGCTGCTGAAGCAATATGGCAGAGCTGTTACCAGTCATGTCTGCAGTCCATTCAAGGTCCCGACATTAGGATGCCTGACAGAGTCTGAGGCTTTTTAATTAGCAAAGCACTGCATAAAGACTTAAAACTCATTTGTGTTCCTTTGAGCAAGAACAAATGCAGCAGTGTGAGTTTTATTTTCTTTCTCCTCTCATTTGGCTGTGGACTCTTAAAGTTCAATCTGACCGAATGGTCTGGTAGTGATAGCACTGCAGACCAGTCAAACCATCTGACAACATCCTTTCAGATGGGATGTGACACATACTCAGCACACCCTGACATCCAACTGGACTCCCTCAGGTCGATAGGTGATAGATTATTTGAATATGATTTATTATGATATTGATTTTAATTGTTATTTCATCCTAGCATTTACTGCAATGAGGAGACTGAAGGGTCAAATGCATGCCTATTTTCAGGACATTTTTAAAACAGTCTATTAAATTATTTTATTGTCTGCCAGGACTGAATTTACTGGAAGTATAAAATATCTTCTAGGCCAGTGGTTCTTAACCTGGATTCGATCGAACCCCTGGGGTTCGATGAGTCGGTCTCAGGGTTCGGTGGAGCCTCCACTGCGGAGGTAAAGACACACTTGTGTAAAGTCATGATGACACGCCCCGCTTGGCCATCACTTGCTTCAGAGGATCACATGGCATTGCTTGGCCAATCAGTGCTGCTGGGAATTTAGTGTGCGCAGTATTCAACGGCTGTCATAATTGTACGTCTTGTGGTTTCTTTCTCAATATTTTAATCCATACTAAACATGTCGAGCAAAACAAGAAAGTGGTCGGACAAATGTACAACATGGATTCACGTGTATCAGGGAACGGGATGGGAGTCGGCGTCTCATCTGCATGATATGCAATGCCAAGTTGAACAACTCTAGTCTCGTACCGGCAAAACTAAGGGAACACTTCTCTTATGCCAGCATGGAGATGGGGAAAAGTCAAAAAGTATTTTGTGGATTCAAAACAACAAAAAACTTATTAAATTTATAATTTAAAAAAAATTAAGTTATTAAAACATGTTAAATTATTTTAAAATCCAAATTTATTTTTAATTAGTAAAATGGCAAAAAATATTTTTGGGGGTTGAAATTCTTTTATGGGGCCAAAATATTTTGGGGGGCCAGAATAAAGTAATACTGTAATTTGTTGAGAGTTCATGCACTGTGTTGGTTTTGTTCTTTGAGCAAGGTGATGTTCATGCATGACTCATTTTGTGCATCAGTTAAAAAAAAGCATATACCTATATCTTGAATTTAGAAAAGAAATTATATTGTATCACTAAAGAAGGGTTCAGTGAATGCACATATGAAACTGGTGGGTTTGATACCTCAAACTGGTCTAGATAAACTCATCTTAGAAGATTTTCAGATTTAGAAGAGGTGTGGGATTCTGTCAAAAGAGGCAGAGAATAGAGTTTGCTCACATTCACAAAGCAATATCATAACAAATATAATAAAAATAACTTCATTTAGTTTCATGTAGTCAGTATGGTCTACTATAATGAATGAATAAATGAATAAATCTTTCTCTGGTTTCCAATATTTTATTATAGCTGTGTCTGAAGGTGTGATGCTGTGCTCATACTCTTAAATGAATTAAATATGCTTAATAACTTTACAAAATAAACCTGAGAAATGGTTCTTGTTTTCTCTCTAATGAACTTGGTGGGGAGATGTACTGCATGTATGAAGAACAAGCCAGCTCTGCTCCCTCTCTGATGCACATTGTACTAAAATGACCTCTGTGTCATCACTTTTCAGAAAGGTCACCTTCATTAATTCCCTGGTTATGGTGCATGGTCAGATTAAATGGTAAGATGGTTTAGTCAGTCAAGCAAGAAGTTGTGCCGACCAAATATTTTTGCCTTACACTCAGTGTGCTAGCGGCACATATTTTTGCCACGTCACCTATCTTTGTGATTCCCTCCCAGCTTTGAAAAAACTGTTTAAATTGATGAACTGATGCATTAACTGTGTGGCCGAGGTACTGTCGCTGGACCTTAGACACCCCCGTCTACTGGATACACAATAAATACTGTCACAGCAGTGTCCTAACACAGAATGAAGCAGTTATTATGGTCTGTCATCACCCTTTTTAATTCTCAATTATTATCAAGCCATGTGCTTTGCTTTCTTGTGTGCTGAAGAACAGTGCAGCTGATTTATCTGTGGAACTCTGCCAGTGCAGGCATTATTGTTCTGCTAAAGAAAAACTGAGTGTTGATTTTGTGACAGTGAAAATATGGAGCATTAGATTAGTTGCTTTTTAAAGTTGACTTTTGTACAATACTAGTGGTGAAAAAGTGGAATAATATGTTGAAATAACATTACATTTATTTTTTTAAAACTAAATATAAATGACCATAGGAGAAAAAAATAGTCTAAAAACCATGTTCTTTAGGTGAATGACATGCTCACTACCATCTAAAAACAATAGATGAACTATTGTTCATCTATTGTTGCAATGCTTTAGAAGGTCTCTGTATTCTCAATAAACAATCATCTGTTGCAGGTTAAAGCCTTGTCATGTGCCATTTTGAATTTTCATAAAAAGTTTGCAATTGGACTGAGATGTTATTAAGAATATTTACTTTTTATAATTAAAAATAATGTTTTTTATGGGATAAGAGTAACTGTCTCCTGCTTTGCATTTGTCATGGTTTGAGGGTTGATGGTGAAGATTGATGTGGCTAGACCCAGGGTTGAGATGCAAAATCATGATTTTACCATAGATCACAGAGGAGTACAACGTCCAGGCAGCACAGGTGAGCAATGACACAAGGAACTCAGACACTGGTAGCACTGGAAGGCAGACACAGGCAGGCATGACTCATGACTTTAGACTAGGACTTGACAGTGAAACAAAGACAGGTGACATTAAATACATGGAGGGTGTGGAGAATTATCCGTCCTCCAGGCTAAGTTCTTGATGTATGAGGTTGAATAAGTGTCAGTGAATTGAATTCATGAATTCCATTTATTAATACCAAAATACAGCTGGCCTGTAGTTCATGTTGTCCTGAAGGCTAGCAGAACAAAATGCCATCAAACAAATGTTTTCATTCTCTTTGTTAGCCTCTATCTAAGCTTTGTCCTAAAGAGGCCGTTCCCTTGTGTGTCATATACTGTGATCAAGGGGACGACATGACAACACAGAGTCTCAGTAGACCACAAACATACACAAAAAAACAAATCCTTACAGGGCTGAAGGTGCCAGAGTGCCTCTAGTGGAGAAGCCCCAGCCATATTTGTCTCTCTTAGCAGGTCTGCTTGAATCTTCTCACTTTTTCATATCCACTTCAGAGGTAATACAAATCACACCAAAATGTGTATTGCACACAAAAAATTTGATTGACAGTTGACTGAATACACTGATTGACCATTGATTTATGTCACTGAAAACTCCAAACAACCTTTGAGGCAGTGCAGTGTACCAGCGGACATATCGCCTGCTATCAGAGAGCTACATAGTGTGTCGGAGCGTGAGTTAATCTTTAGCTGAGCACATGTGTCAACTTTTGGAGTGGAATGGCCATGGAAGCAACAGGTCAGTCTGAAGAATGAGCAGCAGTGAAAAAAAGAGGCAAAGTGCACCTCTAGTCTTTGTTCTGTTGTTCCAGTTTTGCGCCGGCCAGTTTAAAACACCGGAGGTGGACATTAGTTTGGCATAATGTGCATTTTATTCTTTGATTGGAATTTCTTTTAGATAAAGTTTCTGCATGGATATTGTTTTGCCTGTGCTAGCTAAATCCAAAAGGTTCTGTGTTTAAAAAATAAAGTAATGTAGATCTATTAATACATAGAGGGGCATTGAGTATTTTAAAAAGGAATTGTAAATAATGATATATTATCCTAAGTAATTGTAAGAAAGGACAGTTAATTAGTGTAATTAGTTCCTCCCTACTCCTGTTGTTGGTGAATGATCTTAGATATGGATATTTTTACATTCTACAGCACTTGACTTAATGTAGTTTTTGATTGTTGAGTCAATGTTGCATGACTTTGTGTTTTTGTATTTTATGTAAAGCACTTTGAAATGCCTTGCTGCTGAAGTGTGCTATACAAATAAAATTTAATTGATTTTATTTCAGACAAATGAAAAGTGGATAACTATGCATAGACAACTTCATTTAAATAATATTTCAGTGTACACAAATATTCAATTAGTTCATTTATTTAAGTAACTCCATCACTTAGTGAAACGCAATATAAATCAATTTCACACCAACTGATGCTTTCAAGCCTTCAGTCCTGTAAGTAATTTTCTACTTACAGCAACTCAAAGCGTGATGTTTAAAATCAGAATATGTCACATCTTAAATGCAGAAATGTGGTTGTAACGCTTCCTTAAATATATTACAAATCACACCTTAAACACAGTATGTCCTAGCTTTGTTGATCCTGGAGTGGAACTTAATGAAAAGTATGTTTAAAACTTGCAAGAATGGCTTTATTTTCAAATGGTAGTTTTTAAAAGGTACTTTTAAAAAATAAAGTTCTTTTTTCTTTCTTTTTTCTGACAAATGAACCTCATCGGAATACATTTACTTTAATGAATATGACGAGATCTTTTTATGGGTAAACTGGCACATCAAAAGTTAATATATGATGAAAAAGGGAGTATCCCACCAGTTTCAGTTTACTTCACAGCAGACTGTGACCCTGGACGATTCAAACCCAGTTCAGAAATACCCTTTAATATGTGTTTCCAGAGAGCTGCCTCCAACAAGAAGGGTGCTTTATAGATAAAATTGATTTACTTGATTGATTGAAATAAAACAGTTTGTCATAACACAACTCACTAAGAGACAGCTTGGCTAGAAACTGAGTCAGCGCTGCAGGCAATATAGGAAACACTTCTGTGAAACATGAAAGTTTTATAGTTAGCAGAACAGGCACATGGAGTTAAACAAATCAGGGAGAGGGTAAATGGTGCATTTAAGGTAGGCTGAGAAAACGGATAACATCTCAAACTGTGACACTGGCTCATAAAATAGAAAATGTTTGGAGACTATACTGGTGTGAGCTGTTGCTAGCTCCTCAAAGCAGATGCTGCTGTCATTTAAGGATGTGAAAGAAATCTTTTGTTTTTACTTAATTTTGTTGATTCATGTTGCAAATTTTGTATGATCTTTTTTTTCCCTCAAACTTAAATCCATTTATAGTAACTCAGTGCCACTATAAGAATCTTATATCAGCCTGTTCTTGGTCTACAGTGACGATACATTAGTTCTCCATTTCCCATAAATGAGGTGGCTTATGGGTATGGACATGTTAGGCTTATCTCAGAGGATAAATGGCTCTGCCAAATTGTGCTGAATACAAACTCATTCAAGCCCTTTGTGTAGGAGGACAAGTCCGACTTAATGGCCACCTTACTAATTCAGTGCTGAGTTAAAAAAACAACAAAACAATCACAAATTGTAATGTTTTCTTCAATCAACTCTTCTTCCTTTAAAGCCACTTTTAAAGCCATAATGCTTGATGACTTTCTTCATGAGTTAAGCCATTAACTGAGGGTATAAATGGATAAGCTAATCTGGGCTGGGGGATGAAGGCACTGCATGACGGTGGAGGCGGATGTTCTGAAAGTGATGGTTAGGTGTTTCTTAACTTTGTATGCACTCTGGGTCATCTTATTAAGGCACTAATGGAAATATCCTGCTGTGAGATGCTTTGAGCATTTCACAGAAAGAGACAAAGTCATTGCAAATGTGCCATCATCGCAAGCCCAGATAAAACTGGCTATACAACACAAAGAAGATGAGTCCAAGCCCTGCACATAGTGATGATCAGATAGAAGATAAAACTGGTTTGTCTAAGTAAAGAAATATAATGCTGATTTCTTTAAATCACAGAAACAGCAAGGTGTTGGACTTTAGGTGGGCAGGAGTAAAGAGGAAATTTGGACAAGCACAAAATACAGGAATGAAAAACACTCAGGAGAGGGAAAAAGCATTGAATGGAATAACAGAGCATAGCAGAGTGGAAAAAAGCAATGACATTAAATCTGTGGCTGAAAACAGATGATTTCCCATTTAACACTCCATTGCATTCGCTGTTATCCTGGGTCCTGCCTGGGACTGTGACTGCGCCACAGCTTTCCTTCTGTTTCACAATAACATACTCTCAAACCACCCAACCTCCATAAACAACAACACATTCACACACCTTCCTCTACACATCCCTCCCATTGTTCACCCTCTGTACTGTTCAATATACCCACCGCAGAGGCTTCCAGGACCATTTTAGAAAGCCTGCAGGATGCTGTTTGGGAGGGTGGAATTGGGGTTTTGGAGTGGGAGTGGATAGTGTCCAAATAACAACAATCTACCACCCACACCTCTCTCTGCAGGTAGAGTAATGGACCACAATGAACTCTATGGGAAGCATTGTCAACAGATGTTTTTAGTAGGGGAAATGATCAAGCAGCAAAGTGGTGAGGATGCTCTCATTTCTGTTGAGAATTACACACAAACAGGACCATAGGGACACAGAAAATAAACAGAAATGTGTTTCACAAATACCCTGCTGATATTCTTCTGCTGGGTTGCACAGAAGTGCATATATAACATTCTCTTCCACACATTTCTGTTACTTTACCTTTGATCTGGTCAGAATTTACCACCTAGGTTTTTTTTTTTTTTTTGCTTGATTTAAACAATGTGGAAATATAATGCAATAAAATGTTGGGAAAAAAGTCATGGATTTATAGTAACCAATTTTTGTTTGGTGTGTCTTGATTTACAAGGCTATTGTGCAGTTGACAGTACTTTATCTATCATCTTTTTAACTTTAAACAGTAGGCTCAGGGTCGACCCAAAGCATAAGAAAACTAAGCAGCCGCTTAGGGCCCCAGGGCCACTAAGAGGCCCCCTCAATGGAGCTGATTTTTTTTTTTTTGTAATAATTTCTGTCATATAATATCAAAAACACACAATTTCACTATGAAGTGATTTGTTTTTACAATAATATGTATTTGATAATGTATGTAGAAATTATTTTATTGATTAAAAGAAAAAAATGCTCTTGGAGGTCCCTGGTGGCCACGATAGGTACTGCACACTTTGCTGGCAACATGAGCTGCTGTGCCATGTGCAGTGAGCATCCAAATGTCCAAAGCTCCGGTAAGAACTTAAGTACCAAAACAATGTCTCAAAAAAGGACTTATCCGGAGAGAAAACTCCAGCAGAAAAACAAGAGAGGGGTCTGGAGAGCAATTGGGACTATCACCCGGTTCAGATCAGCAGGCTGTGGAGCGGTTGAGGGTAGCGTTGACAGAGCCGATGAACTCAACCGTTTTTCAACAGATTTGACACTGCACCTCCTACTCACACTCCCATCAATGCCTCTGCTGCTGTCAAAGAACTCTCCCCTCCCACTCCTCAGAGTCCGTCATCTCACCTTCACACCTCCTTCCCTCCTCTTCTACTCGGTGACCATCCCCGGACCCTTCAGCTGGCCACCTCTACCTCTAGAGGAAACATCACCGCCAAAGATGTTAGAAGACAGGTGGCGAGATCCGCCCTTCCAAGGCTGTAGGCCCTGATGGTCTCAGCCAGAGGGTACTCAAAGCTTGTGCTATTGAGCTCTGTGGAGTCCTCCTGTATGTCTTCAACATGAGCCTGTGCCAATAGAGAGTCTCTGTGATATGGAAAACAACCTGCATTGTTCCAGTACCAAAGACACAGCGTCCCTGTGACTCCAAGGACTACAAGGCCTGTGGCGCTGACCTCCCACATCATGAAGTCCCTGGAAAGACTCGTCCTGGAGCAGCTCTGCACTCTGGTCCAACCACACTTGAACCCCTTGCAGTTTGCCTACCAAGCTTGGAGTTGAGACTGCCATCACCTTCCTGCTGAACCGCGTATACGCTCACCTGAACCAGTTGGCGAGCACTGTGAGAATTAGGTTTTTTGACTTCTTGAGTGTATTCAACACCATCCGTCCTGCTCTACTGGGTGAGAAACTGACGGTGATGCAGGTGGACCCCCCTTGTGTCCTGGATTGTAGGCTATCTAACTGGCAGACCACAGATCTTGCGCTTGCGACACTGGTTGTCAGACAGTTTTATCAGCAACACAGAAGCTCCACCAGGGACTGTCCTCTCTCCCTTCCTCTTCATGCTCTGTACATACGACTTCAGCTAATGTACTGAGACCAGTTGTCTCCAGAAGTTGAAAGATGACTCATTTGTGGATGGTTGTATCAGAGATGGTGATGAGACTGAGTACTGTGGACAACTTTGCCACATGGTGTGGACTGATCCACCTGCAGCTCAATGTGACAAAGACCAAGGAACTGGTGGTGGATCTGAGGAGGAGGATCAGGACACTGGTGACCCCTGGAACCATCCAAGGGGTCAGTGCGGATATTGGTGGAGAACTATAAATATCTGAGTGTCCACATTGATAAAAAAAAAAAACTGGAGTGGGTCAAGAACACTGATGCTGTGTACAGGAAGGGCCAAAGTCGCTTCTACTTTCTGAGGCAGCTGAGGTCATTCAACATCTCCCGGACTTTGCTCAGAATGTTTTATGACTCTGTGGTTGCCAGTGACATCCTGTACACTGTGGTGTGCTGGGGCAGCAGGCTGAACGTGGAGGACACCAACAGACTGAACAAACTGACCTGGAAGGCCAGTAACATCATTGGAGTGGAGCTGGACTCTCTAACAGTGGTATCAGAAAGAAGGATCCTGTCCAAGATGCAGACCATCTTGGACAACGAGTCTCATCCGCTCCATGACATGCTGGCCGGATACAGGAGCACCTTTAGCCAGACACTCATTTTGCCAAAGTGCAGCACAGAGCACCATAGAAAGTCATTTCTGTCTGTTGCCATCAGGCTTTACAATGCCCAAGTCTGTGCTAATTGATTAATTTTTTTTTTTTGCTCATTTATAGTATATATATATATATATATATATATATATATTATATATATATATATATATATATATATATATATAAAAAAAAATTCCCTTCTCATCCAACGCGGGTGGTTCTTATCCTCTGAGCTCGGGTCCTCTACCAGAGCCCTGGTATTTCTCCAGTTTCTCGTGCTCCTTTTTCCTGATGTTGCAGTCACTCGGTATTGCTACATCCACCACGACGGCTTTCCTCTGTTGTTTATCCACTACGATTTTGTCTGTCTGGATCTGGAAGTCCCACAGGATCTTAGCTCGGCCATTCTCCACCACCTTTGGGGGTGTTCCCCACTTTGATCTCGGGGCTTCCAGTCCATATTCTGCACAGATGTTTCTGTACACTATGCCTGCCACTTGGTTATGTCGTTCCATGTACTCTTTCCCTGCCAGTATCTTGCACCCTGTTGTTATGTGCTGGACTGTCTCAGGGGCCTCCTTGCACAACCTACACCTTGGGTCTTGTCTGGTGTGGTAGATCTGGGCCTCTATTGCTCTGGTGTTTATGGCCTGTTCCTGGGCGGCCAGGATGAGGGCCTCTGTGCTGTCCTTGAGTCCAGCTTTTTCCAGCCATTGGTAGGACTTTCTGATATCAGCCACTTCAGTTATTTGCCGGTGGTACATCCCATGTAGGGGTTTGTCCTCCCATGATGGTACCTCCAGCACCTCAACTTCTGTTCCCCATTGTCTGAGACATTCACTGAGCACATTGTCTGATGAGGCTTTGTCCCTGATGTATCTATGGATCTTGGATGTTTCGTCCTGGACAGTGGTTCTCACACTCACTAGTCCTCTGCCTCCTTCCTTGCGGCTCGTGTACAGTCTCAGGGTGCTGGATTTGGGGTGGAACCCTCCATGCATTGTTAGTATTTTGTGTCTTAACATCTTGGCCTGTATCTCCTCCTTTGGCCAGCTAATTATTCCTGCAGGGTATCTGATTGCTGGCAAGGCGTAGCTGTTTATTGCCTGGATCTTGTTCTTGCCATTGAGCTGGCTTCTCAGGACTTGCCTTATTCGTTGGAGGTATTTGGCTGTGGCTGTTTTCCTTGTGACCTCATCGAGGTTGCCATTTGCTTGTGGTATTCCTAGGTACTTGTAACTGTCCTCTATGTCTGCTATTGTTCCTTCTGGGAGTGAGACCCCTTCCGTGCGAATGACCTTCCCTCTCTTTGTGACCATCCGACCACACTTCTCTAGTCCGAATGACATCCCAATGTCTGTGCTGTAGATCCTGGTGGTGTGGATCAGTGAGTCGATGTCTCGCTCACTCTTGGCGTACAGCTTGATGTCATCCATGTAGAGGAGGTGACTGATGTTGGCTCCATTCTTTAGTCGGTGTCCGTAGCCAGTCTTGTTGATGATTTGGCTGAGGGGGTTCAGGCCGATGCAGAACAGCAACAGGGACAGAGCATCTCCTTGGTATATGCCACATTTGATGGACACTTGTGCAAGTGGTTTGTAGTTGGCTTCCAGGTTGGTTTTCCACAGCCCCGTTGAGTTTGCAATGAAGGCTCTCAGGGTCCTGTTGATGTTGTACATCTCTAAGCATTCAATGATCCAAGTGTGTGGCACTGAGTCATAAGCTTTCTTGTAATCAATCCAAGCCGTGCACAGGTTGGTGTGTCGGGTTTTGCAGTCTCGGGCAACTGTGTGGTCTACAAGGAGTTGGTGTTTGGCTCCTCTGCTATCTACGCCAATGCCCTTCTGTGCCGTGCTCATGTATTTATCCATGTGTTTGCTTATCTTAGCCGCTATGATGCCTGACATGAGCTTCCAGGTTGGTCGGTAGTTGGGTGGGACTGAACCCTTTGAAGGATCCTGCATTCACATCTTCAATGATTTCTGATGGTACTTCACTCAGCCGTTGTAACTGGCGCTGAGGAGGTTTGGTTGTCGTTCTGGTCATGATTCTATACGTCATCAGTCTTTCACCCGGGAGCCCCGGGTTTGAATCCAGCCTGGGTCCTTAGGCAAGACCCTTTGAGCTACTGCCTACCTCATACCATGAGAGACAGTGAGATGCAATGCATGCCGGCACAGACGTCGCCCGGCCAAACAAGGTCTGACGAAAACAAGACGGAAATGGGCGAGAGGTGAAAACTTGGATCTACTACTCAAGTAGCCCTAATCGGAGAGGCTATATGCAAACTGTGGAAGGAATGGTTACTTCGACATCCCCAGTCTACACTAAGTGCTAAACAACTCAGTGTTCCAACATCCGCAAATGGTAATTGCTGTCACAACTTGAGATTGACGAGGTACAACATATGTGATTGCTTATTTATTTATGTTTATATTTTGAATTTATCACCCTTAGTCACTCTTAGACACAAAAAAAAATACATATATATATATATATATATATATATATATATATATATATATATATATATATATATATGTATTTTTTTTTTTTTTTTTACAAGATTTGCATTTATTACCTTAGATGGAGTAGCTTTCAACAAATAAACATTTTCCCCTCGGGGATCAATAAAGTGTATTCTATTCTATTTTATTATTTTCTGCAACAAATAAAAATAGGCTTTCCACCTTAGATTTATCACCTTACATGTTTCAGACAATCCGGCTAATTTTCATTAGCTTTTCTAACAAAGAAAAGTTGAGTAAATACAAATTAAGATTACGTTATACTGTACTAACATAATACTATATTTAGGAAAAACCTGGTTTGGAGAATTGCTGCCCCTATGGGTACCTGGCAGTTAGTCTTATATATTACTGTGGATGAATATTGGCCTTCTTTTCTGTAGAGAACTTAAATGTGTGCTTTCAATAATGCCCAGTTCCATAACTCAAGTTTTGTTTTTTTTCACCCAGCAGAAAAAAGAATGTCCTTTTGTGGACAATGAAGAGATACTGATAGGAAAGACAGAAACTGACGTTGTTCTCAGGATGTTCTGGTACAGAGCAAAATTTATGGTTCTGTGAATTACAACAAATCATCCAGATCCCATCACAATACAATCCCCATGTTTGACTGCAGTTATAAAGTAGTTTTTTTGTGTTTTTTTTCTGGAAAACTGTAATTATTAATTTGAGGTGTAATTAAATGGACACCTTGTCTCATTAATCCTCAAAGTATTTCACTGAAGGTCTCAGTGATCTTAAGATGTTCTTGGGAAAAGTCGTATGAACTGTGGTGTTATTTGGAACACCACAGCCATTAACTGAGGGTTCTTTATGACCTTTTGGTTGAGTTGTCTGTATGTTTTTGGAGTTCCATTCCCTTGAAGTTTTCATTTCATTCCAACTTGTGGACAATGGTTCTCACTGTGGTTTGTTAGACTTCAAAAGCCAAAGAAATCCAAGGGTTACAGATATTCATCCATCTGTAACCCTTTCCAGATGGATAGATATCATTAACATTTCTTTTATCTGTTCTTACATTTATTTTGATCAGAGCATGTTATGTTGCTTTTTGACTTTTATTAGCTTATTCTATAGTTATACTGGTTTTGTTTATGTCATTGATTCTATGTCAGGCTTAAACCAACCAGTTTAAATTTAAGGGGGAGGAAATAGCTTTTCCCTAAATAAATCAAATAGTTACTTCTTTGAAAGCTCTAATTTTTTTTATATTTACAGTTTATTTAATAACACATTGATAAACAATTTTGTAGTGTTTAGGTGGAGCCTTATTGTGAAGCGTAACCCAAGCTCAGACCAATACCTGGTCAAGACAGTTTGCTCTGACAATTCTTTTTCATGGTAGGTGATGTAATCTGATTACAATGGCAAAAAAGCAATTAGATTACTGTTACTTCTGCACATGCAAACTGCAGAATAGATTCAGGAGAATGTATTGTTTTAACTATTGTATGTTATTGTTATATTTTAAATCTATTCAACTGTAATGTACTATATCAAATATAATTTCATATGGTTGAATAGTCAGAAATACGGTTTAACAGAAAAAGAGACTTGATTTTCTTAAAATGTAGTGGATTATTCAGAGAATATGTTTAAATATTTAACAAACTTCTACGAAAGAGAGTTGCAGTGTTGGTGATGCACTAAAGCTAACATGAAATATCAAGTGTAAGACGGTTTCATTTGATACATTTTTATATCATGGAAAATGATGAAAAAATAGACTTAGGCTTAAAGGTGCATTGTTAAGAGTGTATTCATGTTGTGCATTGTTTTTTGAAAAGTAACTAAGTAATTAATCTATAATTACTTTGAAAACAAGTAATTAGTAAGGTAACTGAATTACTATTTTGAGAGAAGTAATCACTAACTAATTACTATTTCCAACTAGCTTGACCAACACTGATCATACTAATGTGACACAATTGCTGTTGTGGTTTGCTTTATGAATGATTCCCCAACATTAAAAGTATTAAAGCAATTAAAGGCCATATTCCCCTGAGGAAGACCAGAAAACTAAAATTATCCTGCTTGTTAAACCTGCCACTTAATTTAACTGGAATTATTATATGATCCCTGGGAACCATGGGCTAATTGTTTCTCTCTGTGCCTTCCCCTTCCTCCTTCTGCCTTCTGCTTCGTTTGTGGTGACAAAAAAAAGCTGTTCCATCAGCTCTGGTAAATGGCTTCATCAAAAAGAAGCTGTGAGCATCATCTGCTTTACAGACTGTGACTGTTTTTCTCCACCCTGCAATTGATGCAAAGTTCTCAACATATTCTATGTGGGCCAGTGGCTTTCAAGAAACTGTGCTTCTGACTTCTGTACTTTGAATACCTTTTGCAGGTTATATGGCCTATGTATAATATTTTAATTTACAGTCATGATGTCTAAAGGCTTATTCACAGTCAAATATATTTGAATCAGAGTCCAAATCATACACATCAATCATTGTAACGTCACAATGGGTGCTAATGCTTGTCTCCAGATGTTATTGGATGAGGGGCAGGGTCACCCTGGACAGGTTGCCAGTCCATCACAACACAGAAACACAAACAACCATGCACACATTCACATTCTGTACTGCTACTGAAATGTTATATTCTATAACAAACCAATGTAATCTCACACTACGCTATGAAAATGTTCATCAGCATGAAATTACTCCCCTCCACATGTGTAACATTTGAAATGATTCTGACTTACAGCAGTTTGCCCCATACACATGTATCAGTGGACAGTGCAGCACCCATTAGCCGATGCGCAGCATTGTTATGCATTTCCATTAAACCATACTATCTGCAGTTATAGAAGTGGCATGTCATGAATCTGTCACAATGCACCATTATTTCTTATCCATTTACATAAACGTATGGCTTAAAGTAACGCTGCAAAAATTGATGAGGTTTGGCTACATAAAATATGTATTCTCCCTCAGTGTAAATATATAAACAGTTTGGTTTCTGTCAGAGTGGCTGCAGTGTGCTACGGCAACGGAAAAATAACACCAAAAAACAGATGAAGAACTTGTATTCTTCTTGTTTCCCACTCTGTCAGCTTTGCTCCACATGTACGCTTGTTTCCATTCCAAATAACCAGAACATCAACACTAAAAAATATACAGATATTTCCCACACAAAGAATAGAACATTAATTTGGTTACAGTTTTATGTAACCAAGCTTGATATATATTTTGACTTATTGAACTTCACAGGTTGAACACGAGTGGTGGTTGATAAGCTAATTGCCTTATCATATTGCCTAGGTTGCCTTATTTTAGCAATAACTGAATCAAAACACACTGAATTATGCAATACGTATATATGTTAAAATTGATCAAGGCAATCTAGCATTAACTAACTTACTACTCTCGTTATTTTTTTAAATTAATTTTTTTTTTACTAATCTGTGAAAAGCTTGGTTAGTAAAAGTTTTTCTGAAACCACTAGGTTTATGTGGAAAATCTGCCGTGTTTTACTTGCATACCATGATTCTGTCTGAACTCTACTGTGTTCCTGTTTGGAGCTCAGTCTGCTTTAACACAGCAGTAAAAATGCTGTTGTACAAACAAGCACTAAGAAGGTTTAGACCAAAAACTAATGAAGTGGCACCGCTCTAAAATACAGAATAATTATAATCTTGTGAGTTTTGTCAATTTTTAAAAATGTCTTTTAAATGTACTAACATTCTTGGTGTATGAAACATTTCTTTTCAATTACACCAAAACATGTTGGAACAGCGTATGATGGGTCTCACCAAGATTGGAACCAACTCCTTAAATTCCCTCCACACAGGTTAAGATTGCAACATGTCTAAACATGATTACCTTTACATTGAAGGTTATTTAAATTTGTCACAGTCATGCTATGTTCATGAGGAGCAGAGCGCCTTTTTCTTATTTCTAAAAGAACCCTATATGATGTATAGGGTTCAGTTCACTCTAATAATTTTGTAACTACTTGGGAATACTTATTTGGGTTGAAATTTTATTCCTAGCTGGTCTATTGATTACTTCATAGAGAAAAACACTTCTCAGTAGGCTTACTATTCATAATAGGAGTGAATGACTAAATTCATTCTTAAAAATTGTGACAGAACAATTTGATTTGAGTGTTTTTGTATATATTACATTTGCATTCAGACTGGGATTCATATTCATATTTATAGTGTCTTCAGTTACTTCACACAGGGACTATAGTACACAATAATTTTAAATATCAACTGTTTAAGTTATTAAAAGCTTTACATCTAAAAACCTACAGCTCATTGAAATCAATTTTCTTCAACCATTAGTGTCCTCAATGTCAGAATATTTAATTCTCTAGTTTTCTGCCTTTTTTTACTTTTCTTCATGGTGATGCTATATCATAAAAAAACAATGAATAAAGCATTAGGACCTTTCCTCTAGCATCAGCAGGAACATCATTAAAGACATGACAGTGACTGAAAGAAAGGGAGAGAAGAAAGAGCATGTCGCTTATTCCCTCCATTAGCTTCATTAGTGCAGGAGGATGAGGCAGATTAAGACTGTAGCGGCTTGGATGATGATGCGATTTGGCAGGGTTATCTGTTATTTCAGGCGCGGCCATTCTGGTGCCTCTCTTTGGGCTAGCTTTATAATGTGATGTGAAGCCTGGGCCCTCAGGGGCTGCACTGCTGTTGCTACCAGCCTCTCTGATTAAAATCTGCTCTCACCAGCCAGCCTCAGTCTGGATGCCCTCACGCTCTCCTCTCATTTCCATCCAGTGTTCACTTCTCATCCCACATGATGTGTCAGCACACTGCCTCTGAGTTTCACTGACAAATTCAGGCCAAACACTTTGCATGACTACACCTGCACAGTATCAGGCGTTAGAAATAAAAGCTGTAAAAATAGACTCACATTCAGAATTGAGAACTCTTTGTACCACGATTAAATAGCTGATGTTTAACTTGTGAAAGCAATGACACTCCTCTATTGATCATATTTGTAACTTTTTTATTTACCGATAGTTGATTTGTGCTTGCTTTAATCCAGTCAGTGTATGAGTATGAAGTATTGCCGGATGTAACACAATACCAAACAGTACCTTTTTTCGTCTCACCCATTAATTCTTTATCTTTTTTTTTGTAATGAAAACAAAATCAATACATTATCACTTTACTGATTCCTTCTGTTTTATGTCTTGTTTTTCACACTTTAAATGTTTCAGAATATCAGTTTAAAAATCAGCCAATGATAATGTAAATATATTTGGTGCATTGTTACTTGTCTTGTTGTAGGTATTTGTTAAAACTCTCACTATGTTGTAACAGTGCAGACAGACAGATAATCTATGAAAAAAATGGAGCTCCTCTTCCGCCAGGAGGACTTAGGACTGTCAATCATGCCTGTTCTGTCTGCTAGGCCAGAGCATCTTGTTTTATTTAGCATGTTATTGGCACTATTTGACAATAATCTAAAAGGAGAGTAATATAACAGGAAGGAGGCTGACATGTGGCAAAGGAACCGAGGCTGGCCGACAAATCCAGGTCTGTCGCCTTTGTTTACGGGACAAGGCCC
The DNA here is from genome assembly GCA_010277075.1 of Poeciliopsis retropinna. NCBI lineage: Eukaryota > Metazoa > Chordata > Actinopteri > Cyprinodontiformes > Poeciliidae > Poeciliopsis > Poeciliopsis retropinna. Next base: position 714,759 of record VMRM01000046.1, on the reverse strand, counting down.
TGCTCTAACCGCTGCACCTCGCTGCAGCCTCCTCCTGACAGGTTAAAAGAATTTAGTTAGTTTAATTCTATGATTTACAAATAACATTTAACTCGGTGACATTTCAGGCTTCCAGGACTTCTGGTTTGCCACGTCAAAGAGGCTTGAGCACAGGATTGTACGTATTTATTTATTTATTTATTTCATTTCTATGGGTTCACAGTCATAGTAGCCACTAGGAATATATGGGATTTGGTCAGTAATAGAGATCTGAAGTCTTCTGGCTAACCCTAGTGATCCTTGTTGATGATGTAATTGGCTGGCAGAGCGAGTGGGAAGCAGCGTAGCTGAGAGTACAAAGGAAGATATTGGTAAAAATGTCAGTACAAAAACATAAATTGTCTGGACCTGGTTCAGGTGTAACATCCCGCGGACTTAGCCTGATGGTCGGGAGTGGACATGGGGCAGTGAGACCCCACTGGGATGTGCACAGGGTAAATTTTCAATGGGCCCTCTCTCTTAATCCTCCCACAGTCTTAGTGCGATGCTCAGCAACATGGCAAATGTCACTGTCAGATAGTGGGGAAGTGCACAAACACCACACACACAAAAACTTGTAAAAGCATACAGGTCAGCTGCTTTTCATACTTGTACAGGTTGGGTGTGACAATTTACTGTTTGAGAACTAATTTTTGTATTTACTTGTGCTATCTTTGTCTGCCTTTTTCTGATGGCATTAATATCCCAGGCTGCTGCACTAGCTACAACTATTAGCAATCCTTTTTACACATGCACTGAAAAGAACATTTAGAAATGAGTTTAGTTTCCCTTTTTATGATATAAAATAAGGGAAAATAATTACTTTTGAAAACAAGTAAACTTGAAAAACCCATTGAGCCTGGCAGCTCACTTTCACTTTCTCCATAACTGTTCACCTCAAAGCCCATTAATCAAAGTTTAAAGCTAAAATTACCAATACTGCATTACCTGAATGAGCTTTAACGGCATCAGACTGTCATAAAAATGAGGTGAAGCAGCAGAGTACAAGGATGTTCAGAGTCAGTACAGCTGAAATGAATGAAATATCACCAGATTCTCCCAGAGTGCTTTTAGATAACAAGCATAAAGGATTCTGTGTATTGTTATTGCCTGTTGGTTGACCTCAGAAATTAAAGAAGCCTTTTATTTATTAATTTAATTTGATAACTTTACAAGTTAAGTGTATATTTTTAGATGGAACTTGTTCCATATTCATCAACAGAGAGTACTAACAGGTGTTTTCCATCAGGACAGTTGCAATCTAGATGATCAGTTACCAAATAATAATTTTGAGGCAGATGCTACATATATAATTAGGATAAGCTCTGTAATTCCAACTGCAGGTACACCAGATGGAACAGGTTGCTGCTGTGCATTTAATGCAAATGCTAAAGCATTCACTATTAGGGCTTTCTGCATCTTCTTAAAAGAGGAGTGTCTCCCACCAGCTGTCCATATTCTAGCTACCAAGCAGTGTCTATTGGTGCAGTTTTTCTTTCTGATACATGAATGAGATCCTGAATTTTTTTTCTTGCCCCTTTCTATGGTGCCCCTCATATCCCTTACAATTTCCCTATAATAAGATATGAGCATGGGTGTTGTAACATGGACAAATATGCTCAGTATAAAAACAGATTTTACATCTTCTAATGTAGACTTTCACAGTAGGACATAACAAGAAAAGGTAATTCTGTTACAATGAGTTTTATTCTTTCTACTAGGCCATATTAAATTTAGCTGCAAGAAGAAATCCAGTCATGATGGGAGCTTTTGGCAGCCCTACATGCAAAACATAATACAGAGATGACACTTTGAAAGCTAGTATTAGCCCAAGCCTCTACATCCTATAAGCTTGAAAAGCAAACATAAAACCTTTCAGAAGTATAAGAGCAAACTGTGAGATATGAGCAGGGTGGACTGCCTCCAGGCTCTTGTTTAGTTTTGCAACTCCACCCGAGGCTAAGACTCCAGATGGTTCTTTCAATTTATACAAATCTTTTCCCCCCCTCAAAGGTCTCGCTCACGGCAACCACTTTTCCTCTCAACTGTTATTTTGTGACCATCACTTTCCTACACATAAAGCTTTGTTGAAATAAAAATCATTTGGAAAGAATTAGAGATTGAGTCAAGGAAGAAACAGAAACTTACATTAGAAATGGAGGACTAGAATAACAGAGCTTCACCATTTACTCCGTGGAATTGTCACAGTAATGCACCTCGATGGGAGAGGAAATTGACTGTGTAAAAAGAAATCATTACTCGGGCTGACTTTTCTTTGTAATGACAATATGTGTCTCCCCACATCCCATCAGTGTACATGCCCCTAAAATGATGGTAGGAAATGAGTCCTGAAGATGACTGCTGGCTTCCAATGAGAGTGATAGAGATGACAAGCAGATGATTGCTACGAGCCATTAGCACACAGAACGAAGCCGGGTGTGAGCATTGTATTGGGACAAGCATCATGTTACAAAAGGCAAGCACTTATTGGATTTAAAGCATGGCTGCAAAAATGGCAACAATTGGCATCTATTGAACCAAAACATCAACAAATAGAAACAGAAAACCGATTAACTCAGGCCTGTCAATCAGACTTTGGAGCAGCTTTGCAATCCTTTCATGAGTATTGATATATTTTATGAAAAATAATCTATTTTCATTAAAATTTGTACTTTGAGGATTTTTACCAAAAATAATCAATCCATGTTTTAAAGAGGATTAGCTCTCTCATTCTCTGCACACTCATTTAGATTTAGTGGATCAATAAATATTCCAATTAGTCCAATGCATGACTGAAGCCTTCACCATATTTGGTCTTCTGCCAGGATTTACATACAGTAGTTACTGGTCAGTGTAACAAACAAATTCATCTCACAGGAAAAATCTGGAGGCTCATTAGAATGATAGTCACCAGTCACATTATTAGTTACTTTCTTTTCAGTTTCTTGGTAACACAAATGATGAATCAACCAGTGTTTACTGACATGGTTATGGGATTTAGTGGAGCAGGAGACATGCATTGTGGATGTGCAACAAACAAATCTTAAGATTCTGTGCCACTAACATGTCAGTATAGTCCAAAACCTCTGAGACCTTGTGGAATCCATGCTATAAATGGGATTAATGCACCACTACCAAGTGAAACTACTGAATTGACAATTGCATAATTGAATTGTTATTTCTGATCCAGCGTTGTGAAACTATGAAAATTTTATTAACCTTGAGCTTTTTGTCCAATAATGGAGACTTAAAACAAGCACCTGATTCAATGGAAACAACAACAAGTTTCAATGCACACATTTAATCCTCTTCCTATGACTTCCTAAGGGTAGGACAATTCAATATCCTGCTTTGGGGGATATGTTGAGAAAATTGTTATGAGTAGGAATTTTCTGTTAGTGCCTCGATGTGTTTAAGCGATGTCGTTCAAACCTGCATGTGTACATACATGTACAGAAGCAGTTTTTGCAAAAAAAAAAAAATTGTAAAATAAAAAACGAAAAAAAACAGGTAAATATGCCAGTCAATATGAAAAGGTAAAATGATGTGCCCCTCCCCCTACACACACACAATTTCATTGCAGTGTTTAAAAACAGATTTATTGAAAGTGTGTCTCTGTGGATGACATTCAGAAAAGGTTTTTCTTTCAATGTTGGAGCGGTATTTCATCAGGATGAGTCTTTCTTTCAAAGTCAAAACTGCATTTCATCACACTAACCGATATCCACTTCCTCTGAATGTAATTAGAGAACCTTCTAATTAGAACTGAGATGAATGATTGCTAGTTGTCCATCATGTCTAAAGGCTGCTGCCTCTATGCATTCATGAACAGTGCAGGGCTCACTGAACATGTGCAGTAAAGCCCAGAGGAAATGGAGAAATGTGCACTGTTGGTAGAGTAGGGAGAGGAAATATAAAATGTCTGTCTTCATCTGTGTAATGTTCAGCTTTTAAAAGGAACTTGTGAACAAAACATTAACTAAACAAGGATTCAATGATGTAAAAGTAACTGACTGTAACATCTTTATGTAGATCTCCTGGCACCTAAGAGGCAAATTTAAACTATGAAAAGAGCAAATGAAAATGAGCATTGCACTGGGGTCTAATGCAGGGTTCCCACTGGTATGCAGAAAATAAATTCCATGAATTTTCCATGACCTTCAGTATAATTTTCCATGACCCATGTGCAACAGTTCATAAAGAAAAGTGTATGACTGACAGACTAACCTCACCAAATTAAACTATAGCAAATAAAGTGTAGTGCAGGCAGATAGGGAGAAAATATAAACGACAAAATGTGGAAATGAAGCCCACACAGACAGGTATGAACTGAAAAGTGTCAAATAACTGAGGAACCATATGATGATAATGTCATAAACAAAAACATATTAGCAGTAATACAAACACAAGACTGTAGATGTATGTAGAACTAACTGCTTCTATAAAAGTTCAGGACAAACAGGCACACACTCTGCAACTCCACTAGTCTTCAATTGAAGGCTTATTTGATGATTAAATAAATATATATTGTTCATAAAATAGAATAGTAATAACTACTGCAGTGTGTGCAGAGCACTACAAAACAAAGAATGATTCTCACCGAGAACCAGCTCTTATTCACAGTAAAGAATAATACTAGTATGAAATCATGCTATTCATACTATGAATAGTAGCATAGTAGTATTATTCATTACTATCATTCATATTAAAGAGTCATTCAGAAGAATAGGCTCATCCATGAATGTTGCATCATTATATTGCAGACTTTGGTCACAGTATTGCTGTACGTGGGACACAGGACCAGACTTAGGAGGTTGTGGGTCCCTGAGCCAATGTGTGGGCCATACAGCAATCAGCCACCGTTTCCCTTTACTCTGCCATGAGAAAGAGCTAATAGACAGTCCCGCCCACAAGGTCAACTCTCCATTTGTATGGTTTACAACAGTCACTCCAAGTTAGTGACTTTATTTTGTACACACAAAAAAATCAGCAAGTCGTTTTTTTAAAGATTGGCAATTGGCCAGAAAATTGCAATCAGTGAAAATTGCAATCACTGCTGCTTTCTTTTTGATCTGTTTTCAGAACTGTTGATTACTGTATTCAATGTAAAGACTATTATTGCAAACAAAATACACTTAGTAGTTATTAAAGAAGTACTTGAATGTCTTGAATATGTTTACGTATTTGACAAAACATTTCTAAGGAAGAAGAACTGGGTGAGACTCTCTGACAGCCAAACCTGGTCAAAACTTTTACTCAATGATGACTGGATTTAGCTGTGTGCCAGGGCAAGGCATGATGTACTTTAGCTATTTTGTACACTTTGGACCTTCACCTGTTTCACTAGGACCGTTCCTCTTGCCGCTGCTAGCTGGAGGCTAATGGTGTGTTCACATAAAATGCTTTTTGAGCGTCCGGCACATCTAGTTTACATTCAAAATCTATGCGGAGCGTCCGATACGTTAGACATGTTGGTCGCGCTCGACGTGTCAAACACTCCAAACGATTCAAATCGCACTGCAACAGCAGTCAATGCACCTCCACATAGACTCTGAATGTAAACCAGATGTGCCTGATGCTCAAAACGCATTTGGTGTGAATGCACCATAAAGCTAGTGATGCTTTTAACTTTGCGTGGTGTTTTCTTGCTCTTTCAATCGTTCTGTTGCAAGTTTCCAGTTAGAAAACATGTTTCAAAGCGTCACTGACTTTTAGCATTGATAAAAATATGACATGCAAAGCAAAACACAGCCGCGGTGGATGGAGGATAAATCTACCTGTGTTTGGATGTACTCACCACTTCCAAGCTGCCTTTCAAAGCACCATCTGGAGAACAGTTGTTTTTGATGTTTTTTTTGTAAACCTATTCCGATGCTTTTTTAAATTAATATCCATATTTTCACAGTAATACAAGGGGTGCTGTATGGGGGTTATGATAATTCCAAGGGTGCTTGATGGTGACATGTCAATGGAAGACAAGAACGACTGTGGCTGTTACTATGCTGCTAAGAAAAATAATAGTTAGGTTTTCAAAAAATAGAGAGACAGAGAAAGAAAAAGGTAAAAGTGTCAATTTGTAACCTAGTTTTTCTCCGAGAGGGGGGTGGACTGTATGCGATTATCAGCCATTCAGCATTTAACTTAGCAACAGACTGTTTGCCTCCATTTCACTAGCATTTAATCCATTAAGGAAAGAAATGACCAAGATATTCATATATTTAACACGTCCCTGTACCTTTTATGGCCTGACAACAGATGAGTCAGTCAGCAGCAGACGGGTCAGGAGGTAACTCTCATCCCTCCTGATTCATCCTCTCCTAAGTGAAATTAAAGCTGCAATATGTAACTTTTATCATTTTAATTTTTTTACATATTTCTTAAAACTGCCATTATATTGTGACAGTATGGCTTGAGTGATAATCTGTGAAAAATCTATTTCCTCTGGTTTCTCAACAACCAGTCAGTGGCAGGAGCGTTTCAGTTTCATTCATGACACCAAACACAGGGCCGTAACGCAGAACCTGGAGGCTGCGGGGGAGGTGGGGTGGGGGCTTTAAAATCACTCTTAGAGTTTTCCAGACAATAGAAACACACACAAATTACTAAAGATTTTTTTTGTACTGTTGTAAGCATTGAAACATTCTTCTCTTCAGTTCAACCTTATAAGTGGAGACACATTGTTGATGTTACAGTTATAAAATAACTTTCAATAAAGTATTGGCAAAAATCAATGTGATTTTCACAGGTGGTGGAGCGTTGTTGTTGTTGTTAGCAGCTGCTGAACATAACTAAAAAAAGTTACTTTTAATGTAACTTAGTTACTTTCCAAATCAAGCAGTCAGTAATCAAACTAAGTTACTTTTTCAAAGTAACTGTCATCACTGATGTTGTCCCATATATGTGATGGCATAGTTAGTCGACACCTTCGCACAATAATTCAGTGCAGTGAGTGACTTTTTTATTAATCACAATTGCTTATGTGTCTTTGTACAGATAGCTTTGCTAACATCACATCAATGGATCTTACCTTTCTTTGAGCTTCTTTATTAAGTGACGAAAAAGGTTAGACGTAGTCCCCACCGAAAGTGAAGCCCTGCTGAATTAGCTGTCGCCATCGGATTACTTATGATTTATGCAGCGCAATTCTATTACTGATGATTAGACAGACATTTCTGCCGCTCAAAGAAAACCACTGCACATGTCTTGAAGCGCCACATGCAAGTGAAAGATGGGGAGAGGAGTAACAGAAACATGTCATTGATAAGTCACACTATTGGTTGGTTTAATTGGTGTGTTTTGCATCCAGTGAAAGCAAACATGTTAACAAATAAACTGAACAGTATGCTGTAAGTTTAGTGATATTTCCACAGTTGTGGCCTTGAAATAAAATCCCGAGTCCTCAGCGCCTGAGACTGAGACCATCAAAAAGTGGTCTCGAGACCAAGACCAGTCTTGAGTACTACAACACTGACTGGCAGCCTCCTCCCTGTTTTTTTTTTATTTTAAATATCAAAACAGTTCTCACCCAATCTGTTCCTCAAAGGAGGTTTTTGGGTCCGGTCATTCAGGAAGCCACACGGGCAGGACAACAGACTCCCCTTTCTAGCAAAATGAGGTGGACTGGAGATTTACTTTCTTCTCTAGGCAGGCCACGCATCCACGTCCTACTCAACAGCCCTCCTGGCTCACCGGCCCACCCAGGGACATCAAATTGCTATAAAATTTTTTAGGAAAGGGTATAGAAACTGTTGAGAAATGAGAAAGATCAATCTTTGTCTTTAAATGTTTTATTTCGAAGCCCTGAAGCGTTCAAAGACTCTATCACTGGAAGACAGACCAGCAGAGAAGGGAAGAGCCCTGAAGTACAGCTGCATACAATTCTTATACACTTAAGTTAAAACCACATCCTGACTTGACACATAAACACACACACACACACACACACCCCCACGCACACACACCACACACACATTGGAAATTAGTAATAGAAAATAAAACACAACTTGATGCATAGAGACCTACTTTGAACTTTCCTAGCACTCTGTGGTTATCACCTACATTATCTGACCTTTCAAATGCACCTTCTTCTTCCTCTGTGTGCCTAGAAAACTGTTTACATGCATACTTGCAAAGGAAATAAAACAGAAATGTCTATAAAATAAGAATGTAAGGCAAGGCAAGGCAACTTTATTTATATAGCACCTTTCAGCCAAAGACAATTCAAAGTGCTTGTAGAAGAAAATTAAGAGCTACATACAGTAAGAAGATAGTAAAAAACTTTTTAATAATAAATAATAAAAGATCAAGCAGATGAAAAATAGACAAAGTAAATATTAAAATTTTAAATATAGTAAATGAGTGGAATTAAAATTTTAAGAATAGACAACTTCAAATAAGAATGTTTTTAACCTTGTTTTAAACAAACTCAACGTAGGGGCAGACTTACAATGAGCAGGAAGTTTATTCCAGAGTGTTGGAGCATAAAAACTAGAAGCTGCTTCACCGTGTTTACTTCTGACTCTCGGTGTAGTTAATAGGTTTGATTCTGATGATCTTAACGGTTTGAGTGGTACGTACGGTTGCAGAAGACCGGAAATGTAGTTTGGATTTCTATTATGAAGTGCTTTATAAACTATTAAGGAGATTTTAAAGTCAGTTCTTTGAGCAATAGGCAGCCAGTGCAGGGACCTGAGAACTGGACTGATGTGCTGATCTCTTTTTGTGTTTAGTAAGGACTCTTGCAGCAGCATTCTGGAGGAGCTGGAGCTGTCTTAATGCTTTTTTCGGTAATCCAGTAAAAATGGCATTGCAATAATCGAGTCTGCTGGAAACAAAGGCATGAACTAGTTTCTCAAAATTCTGTGAGGACATGAGTCGTCTGATTTTAGCAATATTTTTGAGATGGTAGTATGATGTTTTTATGATAGATTTGATGTGGTTATTGAAATTCAGCTCAGGATTTATGATCACCCCCAGATTCTTGGCTTTGTCAGAGCATTTTAAACCAACTGAATTAAGGTGGGTGATTATTTTCAATCTATGCTCTTTTGGTCCTAATACTAATATTTCAGTTTTGTCTTGATTTAGTTGGAGAAAGTTATGGCTCATCCAGACATTAATCTGCTCAATACATTTAGTGAGTACTTGAACCTGACTGTAATCTCCTGGTGAAAGACTAATGTACAGTTGTGTGTCGTCGGCATAGTTGTGTGTCGTCGGCATTCTATGTTATTATTTCGTATAATTTGAATTAGTGGGAGCATGTAGATATTAAAAAGAAGTGGCCCGAGGATGGACCCTTGTGGAACTCCATAGGTAATTGTAGACATGTACTAATTTTTCCACTTCAAGGGACAAATCCATCTACAAATAAAGCCATATGAAGCAAGATTTTAATTGAGCAGAATAGCACAAGAAGGCAAGGGACAGAATAGTATATATATATATATATATATATATATATATATATATATATATATATATATACTGCTCAAAAAAATAAAGGGAACACTCAAATAACACATCCTAGATGGACAGTTTGATTTCACAGATGTTTGATTTACTTGGAGTTATATTGTGTTATTTGAGTATTCCCTTTATTTTTTGAGCAGTATATATATAGGGTCGACAAAGAGCAATACAAATTTACCAGATCCAGTTAAGAGACAAGAAGAGAGCGACCAAAAACTAAAGGATAATAAACAAATAGAGCACAACTTGCATGACAAAGATGAAAAAATAATTTTATTTAAGAATAAAACTAAATCAACTTCAACAGAAGTATTTAAACTGCAGTCACACCTTAAACACAATATTGTATTGTTGCAGTGCACATAATATATTTATACCAAGGTGAGAGTTTTGTTATTGGGAAGGTTTATCTTTGGATTTTTACACTTAGGTTGAGAAAATTCACACTCCACATACATTCCAAATATCATTATTCCAAAGTGACCAACAAATTATTGTGACAGATTTTCCAATGAAAAACACCAAATGACAGCTGTTTCTTCAAACAATAATGTGAGCACCTTATGGGGTCATTCAGATGGAATAGGTTTTTCTTGATTTTTGAGCATTATCTTTGCATGCAAAAGACTTAAAAAATGTTCTATATACACAAAATAATGTCTCTCAAATATTGTTCACATATTTGTCTAAATCTGTGATAGTCAGCACTTCAACTTTGCATAGATAGGTGGGGCATATTAAGATGCTTATTAGATAGCATGATTATTTATTGCAGCTTTAGGCCAGCTGCAATAAAACATCACTGAAATATGTTTTATCACACAGCACAATGCCACAGATGTCACAAGTTTTGCAGAAGCATGCAATACTGACTGCAGGGATGTCGACCAGAACTGAAGTTGGTAGTGAATTGAATGTTCATTCCTTTATCATAAGCCGTCTCTAAAGGCATTTCAGAGATTTTGGCAGTACAATGAGAATACTATGTTAGTAAAACGTAACAATACGAAAGAAAATGGGCAGACAACACATTGACTCCTCATTCAGAAATATATTACTGAATATTGCCCGGTATATATTTTTGCTTGTTTCTATCCAGTTAATTAAAGGTTTTTGTATTTTCTACATATCTGTATTTGAACAAGAGAACAGAGAAAAACAGATGGTACTTGTTTGCTTTTCTATCAACTGAGACACAGGAGAATATGTTAATACGATCTGAATAAAATAATTTAGAATGTTTCAGAACAGCTTGTGTTTACAGAGCTGAGAATAGCAAAAATAGCTGATGGCAGTGAGTGACCTAGTCATGACTAAGGCCGCTGAAAGATTCCAAAAGACCACAGAACATGCTCAATTTTTAATCCCTTCAAGAACCACAGAGGTGGGGCTTGAAAAGCCACTGAACAGTGAAAGAAGGATACTGAGAAGCTTTAGGGCACCGTTTGAGTGTGAAATCTCCCTCCCACTCCCCACTCCTACACCTCCTACATTCCTTCTATAGCTGCTTCCCCTGGCTTGCTCCCAAGTGTGCCTGCATCTCTCAAGGTGTTTATGTTTCAATCAAAAAAGCCAGAGCACCGTGACAAGTGTTTTCTGTGTGACTACCAACTTCCATCCTTCACTGCTTTAAGATCAACCATAAGAATGCCACTTCACTAGTGCACCCCCATTTTTTTCCATCTATTACCAACCCGGACTCTGGATGACTGCTGCTGCCCTCATGTCTTACTTTCTGAAAGATCACCAAAATAAATCAATCTCTGTCCCCATGAAAAACTGTAGGGAGGGACTTGTATCAAACCCTTTTGGTATATTCCTTATGTTTTGACATTCGTCATGTGCAATATTCCTTCCACAGTTTTAACAAAATGTGTGTAGTGCATGTCGTCATAGTGGTGTTCCACAATTCCAGCAAAAGCAACTCAAATAGAATAACATTAACTCAAAAAGATTTTGTACTATTTGACATGCTTTTTATTGTATTATGAAGCCTAGGCGCAAATTCAAACTGGGAGACTCTTTTTAGCCCCACCTGCTTCATCCAACCGGTGCTTCCTGCTCATCACCGACGACCAATCAACGCTGGTCCAAGACATGCCACGACCAATCACTGTCCAAGTCCCAGCTCATAAGGACCTCTGTCCATGGCGTCTTCTGCTTTCCAGCAGAGCTCAACCCACCACCACCCCTTCACCTCCACTCGCCCGGTCATTCGGCCCCATTCTTCGCCAACCTCCACTACTAGTGCTGGGCCTCTGGGGAGATGATGTTCCTACCAGCTTCGGGAATGCTCATCCGAGCTTATCGCAAAACGTTTTGTGATAATCGATGTCCTCAGCCGGGGCCCGAGCACCAAAGACTTTAATTTTGTATGTCAATAAACTAATTGTTTTCCCCTCTCTGTGTCTGAGTCTCTCCAGATTGAACTGTGTGTTTGAATCATGAAATAGTCCTATTTATGAATTATGACTAGTTTTTGAGATCTTCTTTTAGTGTCTTGTCCTCCTTTAGTGTCTTGTTCCAATAATTTAAGGAACATTTGCAGAAATTTTAAAATATTATTGACATAGCAAATAAAATGTATTAAATTGGTCTCTCTGGCTACTGATTTCTATTCTGCCGATCCACTTATTGTCTTCTGCTCATAAGAGAGCATGTCACATTTTAGTTTAGTTTTTTTAGGATACACATTTAGCTACAGCAGTACTCCTCTCTATTCACACACACATCACTTCATTATATCTCTAAAACAATTATTTTAAATGAAATAAAAGCAGTGTTTTGTTGCCACAGAGGAAAATACATTTTTGAGCACTATCATGTTATAACCTGATAGTTATAGTGTACAAACATGAATAATATTGTTCAGAAATTTTAATTATATTGTATAAATGTCATATTCTCATCCAATCAGAAAGTGGCGGTAGTATGCTAAGTGCATACATAAAGAAGGCTAGTACAGAGGCTAACAGCCATTGGTCAAGTTTTCTTTCATGCTTGGTCTAAAACGTGGAGAATACTGAGGCTGCTGCGCATTGTGGATGAAATAATTAACAGTATGTGCATCCTGTAAAATATGGAATTGTCCAATTTGTTCCAGATTTCTATAAATGTCTGATACACACACACACCTATCACACATAGCAGCACAAAGTGTATCAATAATGACCAAAATAATACAGAAAGTACTACGGTCATCTAAATTATCATGGAGGGAACTACACAGGACGCCCTCAGGATGCTACGGACCAAAGCTGTTGTCACGGTTGCCTGGAGACGGACACTATGCAGCAGCGGTGAGCTGCTATCAATCTGGATTTTTGAAAAAAATGTCCTCTAACCGATACTCCAATGTTCCTAGACAAAAAAGTACAGACATGAGTGGGAAGACGCACATTCTAGGCAGAACAGTGTCAGTGTGAATGAATACAGGGAATTTAAGAATAAGTGCATCTGTGATATTCAGTGGCCCACAGTGTGTTGTATGATATCAGGCAGAATGGATGAGGAGAGCAACACTGACCAGATATCAGCATCTTTTCAGGCCAACATGATAAAGAACATTTTTCTGTGATTAAGTTCCCCGTTTTGCTTTTAGTAGACTATTATGGTTTGATTATTGCTTAAGATGTTGAGTTTGAATGGTATGTGCTTTTCATAATAGTATAAGCCAAAAATGACATAAATGATCTTTTAAATAATAAATCATACTATTAGATTAATAGTAAATAAATATTGTTAAGAGAAACCATTTATTTGTCCTACATTGAAAAAGTTTCTTAGGGCTTTCTGTGTACAGAAACGTTTATCTTTATGCAGTGTTTGGTGATCAATATTATTTTATTACTATTCTATTAATTTGGATACCCTAGCTTCCATCAAGCTATAAGAAGGAAGAAAGATATGCTAACCAATGCGTCAGACACAAACCTGCAGCCCATAGGTGGTTCTAGACAAACGGCTGACTAAAGAGGCTCTTTAGTTCACTTATGTGTTAAAAAAGAATTAAGTAAAACTGGCAATATCTCAGTGTTTAAGTTCCAACTTGAGAAAACACTAACTATACACCATTCACCATGTTTGGTCTAGAACTACTTATTTGTGTAAATATGTTGGTATTAGTTTTAAAATACCAGAACTTACTTTTGGCTATCTGACATGAATTTAAAAATATTAAATCGTATTGTGGACAATTACTCAGTACTTGAGTACTTTACTTTTTAACAAATACTTTTTGCACTTTCTTATTTAAAGCTTAATCTACTTCTACTTAACATGTTGAAGTCATTTTTGGGTGCCCAGTCAGACATGGCAGATGGCCGCTCGTACTGAGCCAGGTTCAGGTTCTGCTGGAGGTTTCTTCCTGTTATGGAGAGCTTTTCTTCTCCATAAGTTAAAGATAAAATGCAAATGAGTGTCTACTGTTGCTCCATGTTGATTAAAGAATGAATACTGCAAGTCAATGAATGGATATAATCTGATGCATTATACATATATTGGCGTTATGTAGGATTTTGTTCCTTTGGTCATGAGACCAAAAGAACAAATTTTGTCTTAAAGTCATAACTATGTTCTATAATCCTTATAGTCATGACTGGACTGTAGACTTAGAGACATGACTTTCACATGACTATAAGACCATAAGTCTTATAGTCTCATGACCAGGGGTGTCATATATAGGACAATTCCAAGGGCCCTTCACTGACATAACCCTCGCCCCCATAAAATTGTTTGTTTGTTTTTTTTATAAAAATAGAAATAAAATTGGGGGCCTTGTCAATAATAAAATGTATCATATTGTGGCATTTAATTTTTTAGTAGTAAAAATTAAATGTTAACACTCTAACACCCTAAAACGCTATAAGAACAACATCTTAGGTTCTTTGCTCTAGTTGTTTCTATTTTTCTGACATGTTTCACTTTTACTTAGCATTTTGAATGTACTTATTCAAGCCAGAAAACCGATTCTCTAACTGCTCTCTTACATTTTTAAAAGCTTAGCTGACCTTCATAAATCCAATGCAGAATGTCCTGTGTCTTATCACAATTCTGTTGTTTTTCAATAACAGTCCTTCCACATCACTTCAGTCAGTTGAAAAACTGTGAGCATGAACCTATTGGCCATCCATGTTCTGTGTGATCAACTGTAACTCTGTATCTTTTGCAGTCGCCTCTATTTGCTTAAACAAAGGCAACACAGTGGACAGCACATTCACATGACACTGAATATCCTCTTCAGTTGAACTCACACAAGAATCAGGTGGTTCCCTGGAGTGTAGATCAGTGTAGTCCTCCACATCTTCATCATCAGCCTCTGAATCCTCAGCATCTTATTCAGATTCTCTTTGATGATGGATGATTTGTTCCTACTACAAAAGATGAAAGACCATACACATAGCTGAAACCTTTCTAGTCCATAAGACAGCCCCAAGCATTCTTTTTCTATCTGGGTTTGTCCGCATTCATCTTTTGTCTTGGCTCTGGATGCATAAGCCATTGTTTTCCATTGTTCATCCTCAGCCTGAAGAAGAACTGCTATTAGCCCATCTTCAGTTTCAGTTTCAGTCCATTCTTCTGTATGTGCTCCTCAGTCTGTCGTTGTGTTCTTGAGCTGTTGATCCCTAGACGATAATGTAATCATCGTCTAGAGGGCTCACTCTTTCTGGGCCCTCTATGATCTGTTCCATCACTCTGGCATATTTCAGGCGCCGATGTTATCCCAAAAAGAAATATGAGAAAACAGTTCTTCCAAAGTGTGTGCTGAAGGTACAATAGTTGGTGCTATTTTCATCCAGCTTTACTTGCCAGAACCTAGTGATGTATCCAACTTGGTGAAATAACTTCCTCCAACCATTTCACTGATTATTTCCTCTTGAGTTGGTATTTAATAGTGTTCTCTCCTGATGTTCTAATTTAGATCTTTTGGATCCATGCATATTCTTATTTATCCATTCTTCTTTGTGATCGCTATGAAATTAACACAGTCTGTGGGCTCTTCCGCTTTTTGAATGACTCCCAGACTGGTCATTCTGTCCAACTCTTTCTTCAACTGCGACAAGGGTCAGCCAGCACAACAGGCTGAGCGCCCCCTCTCAGCAGAATCTTGTACATGCAGGGTACCTTTGAAGACATAATCTTGAACCATTGCATCAACTGAGTCAATTGGTTCATTCAGTTTATATGATAGTCTCTTTTCACCAGTCCAAGTTCTTCGCAGGATTTATCAATTAAGTGACTCACAATCCTCATTTACAAATGAGAAGAATATAAGACGTTTTGTCCCTTTAACTGTCACACTCAGCTAACATGAGCCAATGCTCTCAATAAAATGTCCATTATAGCCTTTTAAGGCCACTTCACTTTTTATGTGAGGTTTTACTCGCATTTCCTTTATGCTTATGAGATTTGCTTTAAAACCTGTGTCCAATCTGAACCTCACTGTAGTTCCATTTATCAGCAAAGATTCTTGATTTTTTATCATCTCTGGCAACTTATTTTCTGACTCATTTTCATAGTTCACAATGCCAATAAAAATGTCACTTTGATCAGTTTCATCTGCTAAGTTTACACAATTCCCCTTCTTTTCTCTTCATAAAGCATTGTTTTATAAAATGGCAATTTAAACACTGCTTACCATAGGCAGGACATTGTCTCACTTTAGTGGCTCACAGCACTTACAGTTGATGACTCCATCCTCTTGCAGCTGCCTTATCTGTGACGTTTCTTCTGGCAGGACACAGCTCCGACTGCCACTGCTCCATCACTGACCTGTGAAGTAGTTCCTGACGAAAGTTCAGAAAACGTCCTCACTTGCTGTAGAGACAGTTCACTTTCCTGGCACATCTTTGCAGCTGCTTCCAGGGTCAGTTCCACTTCTCTCACCAGTGTCTCTCTGAGCTTTCTATCATGTACATCAAAGACAATCTAATCTCTGATCATAGTTATTTGGCAGGTCAAAATTGCATGACTTAGCTTTCACTTTCAAGTCTGTCAGAAAGTTATCGAAGGGTTCATGCTGCATCTGTTCTTCGTCTGCCTCCGGGAGCGAAACGCATATTTCTCGTAGCATTCATTCTTCTTGGGTGAACAGTGAGCATGATAATTACTTAACACAACATCCAACTTTTCTTTGTCTTCTGGTTCATCAAACACAAATGTTTTGTAGCCTGCGGTCCCACTATAGTCAGCAACATTGCTACCTTTCTTGGCTCCATCTTTGCCCATTGAGGCGACATATAGTTGGAAGCGTTGTTTGAAGGCATCCATGCCATTTCTAGTCAGCCTCAAGCTCTCTGGAGGTTTTAGTTCCATGGTCGGCCTCTCAGTTCACATCATGTCTATGCTTGATTATAACCAGCTGTCTTTTATTGCTCAGATACTTTTATTAAGGTGTCTCTGCTCGTAGGTCTTCTCAAAGCAGGTCTCTTAAAGATAGCTCATAGAACTCTTACTGTGTTGGCTATTCTTCAGATTCATTAATTCACATAAACTCGTGACTACCACCTAGTGGACATAATCATAATGCATTCAATCATCACACACCAGACACCCTTCTCTCAACAACTATACTTACATTTTGTCACCAACAGAATTGATGACAAAGAACAGAGTCCAACATCTTCCAGAAACAACCTTGAGTTTTTTAGGTTGTTCCTTAAAAGCAACACAAATCAAACTTAGATATCCCTAGATATCCTCTAAATGAATCCTGGGGAACATGTTTCATCTACCATGGTGATAAAACTGCCCTCTCATGAGCCTTCGGGCTGTGCCTCCCCAACTGTGAAGGGACATAGTAGAAATATTGTATAACAATATATCCAAAGTAAAATCATGAGTTTGATTTTTGAGATATTAGCCCTAACCCTAAAAACTTTGAGGTACAGATGAAGCAAAGTATTGAAAATATTTTTCACAAATTTTGATCAATGGCCATAAGAGCACAGTTGCTGCAGATTTATTGGTTGCACATTCCTGATAGGTATCTCCTGCTTTCCTATATCTCAAAGGTGTTCATTTACATTATGCATCCCCTAATGCATGGTGGACTTCAGTCGAAATACAGAGCGAGTTATGGTTCTGTCCAGACCCAAGCCCAATCTGATAAATTCACTGGAATTGATAGTTTTCATTTACTCCCTAGCGCATTTTTATGGCGAAAGACAGTAAACGCAGAGCCAAGGAGGAAAAAGGGCGGTGTGCTTTGGAGATTACCTCTACTCCAGTTATTGAGACAATAGGTTCACTCAGTTGAGCCAATGAAATCGTTTGTTTACCCTTAAAGGCCATTGTAGTGAACTTACCAGAGCATAGCTGAGCAGAAGAGATAGAAGTAACTTCAGCTGCTCCAAAGTAAAAAAAAGGTGATGCTGAAAAACATTGTTGTCATGATTGAGGGACAGAGCAATTTATGGTCAATCTTCAGGGAGGCACGTCAAAGCCTGTTAGCTTCACGTGCTCCAAAATTGTTGCAATAATTAAATGTGGACTCATAACATGCCGCTATGACATGAAGCACATCTCTTTTGAACAATGTTTTCTGCTGAAGTCTGAGCAAAGAGCCTGAGCATGAAACAAACCAAGCAGAACTGTTGGTTCTTCTGTCATCTACTGAGATACACCAAGCAACCAATTAGAGCCAGGAGAAAAACTTAGCACTGCTCATCACTCTCATGCTCAATATGCTGATGGCAGATGAGCACTTCTCCTGTACTGGTGAGTTGTTTATCTACCATCATCAGTGGCCATGTATATTAGTCTGCAGACTCATGGTGGGCTCTGTTATGAGGAAGAAGCTGTGGAAGGAGCTGGGTGTAATCAGTACACACATCAGCCTGAATGAAAACACTAAGTCCCTCTTTAAAAAATATATTTTAGGAGAAAACATCTCTAGGATTTATTTATTGTTTCATGAAGATGCTGGTCTGTTTTACTTGAAAACTAATTTTTTCACAGGTTGGCACAAGGCAGAAAAGGAGTGATGTTTTGCTTGCACAGCACTTTTTCTCTAAAAGAGCCACATTTTATTTTATGTCCTCTACTTTCTAGACGTTGACTTTTTTATTTGAAGTGTAAGCTTTCAGTTCTTTGAGTTGAGCTCTTTCAATTTAAGTGAAAAAATGGTAATTAGGCTTTGTTTGCACCTTTAAGATAAATGGTATTCTGAGGTTTATGATTTAATCTGAAAGGTCTTAAATTTATTGGGCTGGGACTACTTTTATATAGCAAGACAAATAGTTGCTTATAAAGGGTTGATTTTTAACAGTGAAAATGTGAACATACCAGTAGGCAGTTGGTATCATAAAATACAAATATTGGACTTTTGTGCAGACCTTGTGCTAGGAGGAAATTTCAGTAACTTCACTGAGTTTTAATTGAATATACCTGATTTAGAATGAGATCTAGAGTCTGGTGAGACTATAGAAGGACATTAAACACTTTGTCATGTTCAAATATACAGTCACTGATTACTCCCCCAAGAAAGTAATCCAGTTACTTTACTAATAACTTTTCAAAAGTAATGTTATTTAATTACTCATATTTTTCAAAAAATTATGCACGACCCAAATACGCAATATATCTTAAAGCCTAACTATTCTTTCTGCATATTCCATGATATAAAATTTAATCAGTTGAAACATCTCCTTTTAAACTTAATTTGTTTCAAAACCCTTTAACTTTTTAAACTAAAACTTATTTTATAAGCTGAAGGAAAACAAGGAAACTGATGTATCTGTAGAAGAACATAAAATGTTATGATCTTTCTACTTTCAGAGAACATCAACATTTTCTAATCATTCATGATCCATTTTCATTATTGCTCACTATGTTGCAGTTGGAAAAGTCTTGTTTTGTTTGCATATAATTAGATTACTGTACTGCTGGAGAATCTTGCTAATCTGTTTAATTCCATGTCTTTGATATTTTATGAGTTCAAGCTTATTTCTTTGTCAGTCCAGGGCTGAACTATGTGCTGAGAACAAAAATCAAAGAGCCTTAGGAACTGATAACCCCATCCCCACAATGGTTGAAAGCTATTTCTTGCCGCTTTGTTTCCATGGTAATAATGAGAAGCTGGTTGGTGAGGAATGGTGAGTTAGGGGCAGTTGCCAAATAAGACCTGGGCATTTTAACAATTCATAAGTGTTGAAATCAAACAGAGCTAAAGAGATTCAATAAATCACTCAAGCAGTGAGTATGTGTGTGCTTGCATGTGATGAAGACAGCAAGTGAGAGAATAAGGTGGAAAAACAGAGTGTGTCAGGGATAATGCTCATATTGGCTGACACAAGGGAAAAACAGCTTTTAAAGCATTTAGCTTTAATTTCATTCAGGAGTGACATAATTGATTTTAATGAGATGTTTATAGAGTGAAGTGAAGCCGGTGCTGCTGAATCATTTGCAAGTCTGCCTGACGGGTGCTTATGAGACTCACACTGGGGAGAAGCAGAAAGGAATAGAAACCTTTGCTGCCAAAACTCCTCCAGCACACGTGTGCCTAGCTCCACTCCTCACACCACTGAATACATTTGCCTGCTGACTTTAATTAAGAGAATATTTAATTCATGAGATACTTTTCTAACTTTGCCTCTGTTCACAAGAAAACCTTTAGAAGAAATGCTGATTTATAAAAATCTCCCAAAAACAGCGATAGAAACTAACACGGTCCCTGCTGTGTGTGGAGAACTTAAGCTGAAATTGCTGGGCGTGGTGCATGGGAAAAGCCTGACCATGTATGGGGGCAGATGTCACGGGTTCATTTCCCGCCTGATGACCCTTTCTGCATGTCTTCCTCCTCTCTCATGATGTTCTTTCTAGTCTGACCACTCTCACACAAAAGCCACCAGAGCCAATAAAATCTTTAAAAAATCTAAAACTGCTAACTTCTCCTGTTTCCAGTATCACTCTGTGAAAGACTGACAGGGTGCCACACAGCTAATAAAAAGGTTCCTGAGAGTCTGTGTGCTTTATTGCACAAAGAATGGATAGCTGTTAACATGAGAGCACTGTGTCCGCTCTGGGCCTCAGCACTGAGAGGCAGCCTGCCATCATGTCAGGCAGGATCTGAGGGATGATAGCAGAATCTGTCCTCACCATTTAGGACGTGGCCACTGATGGAACAAAGCTACAGTTTCTTTTAACATAAATGGAGCAGTGGCATTTTTTGTATAATTATGACAATGAGCAATATTTACACAAATGTAATTACTGAAGGTAACATAATAATCTGAATTATGCTGTCAATAGAGTCTGAAAATAATCATTGCGTTTTACTTTTACTTCAGAATTTGTCATTTAGTGAGGCTGGTCTCCTCCCACAGACCCTACCATGATGTTTCTATGTGGTCATCATCGCTGCACAACGGTAGTCCAGGATGGAAAAACTCACAATGTCTGATAAATAGGCATTTATCAGACATTAACAGCATCCTAAAGTTTATCTAATGTAAATTTCTAATATTTCTGATGAAGTTTTGTAAAACAAAAAGCTAGACATGAGTGACACCCAAAACACCCAAGCCCATACACACACTATAACTTTAAGTCTGTGACTTCAAATTACAGCTCAGAGTCGCCTCCCATACACAGACAGTACAGGTATATTATACATTTTCTGAATCCTTAAAATCTTTTGTGTACATTAGTTAACTTCTGAATCCCTGATGTTCCTGAATACCTCTGGGATAGAAAATCTTATCTAGTTTAGTCAAGAGGTGTGGAAAAAGGTGTATTATGTTTGGTTTAATGAGCTCTAGTGACCTCTGTGTTGGTCAGAGAGACTCAAAACCTGATTTAAGTGAAAGCGAAGAGTGTCCCTTTTAAGATGATACCAAACACCATATTATAGACCTTTGACAAATGCCCATACCATAAGCCTAAACCAGACATACACCAATTTCAAAAAACAGAGTTTGTCCATAGGGGTTGTTAACTTTATGAGCTGATATGACTCAGCAACCATTCTGGAAAGACTATCATACCAAAATATTAACTAGAGACACGTATCCTTTCTAAATAAATATGCATAGACTTTTCCACGCTGAGATGGTCCTGAGATGGATGTTGGCCTCTGGCTCATAGACTATTATTGGAGTAATTATGTCACAACATTTGAAACATTTGAAAATATTCTTACTGCTAAATAAGTGATAATTAATGGTGTTTAAAAGAGCTCATGTTGGGGGTTTGGTATGTGTCCAGGGTATGTGACTACATGTTTTAACACAGTGTATGTGCATTCTATACAAGATTAGGACACTCCTGCCTGGTATGTTCAGTTCCTGTATTATTACTTCAACATTGTGATAGTAATCATGTGGTATTTTCTGATTATTAAAAATGTTGATCTATTTTAAGAAAACGTTTTTGGTTTTTTTGGAAAGTCTGCCAGTATGAGCAACATCTATTGTCCTGCTGCTGGTTAAAACTATTATGGTTGTAGGAATACAGCATATTAGTTTCAGGCCATTCAAGTGTATTGCCCTTTATTTGACACCAGAGGAAAATACTTCCACTTCAACATTTTAGCAATAATTTCCACTGCTTTATTTTCATGCTGTCACACGTCAGGTTGAATAATGCAAAGTTTTCACACAAGTCCTGTGCACACATACAAACAGCCTTACTGGTTCTCAGACCTTAGACTGTCTTAGATTCAGGGCTCAAATTGGGAAGAAATGATGGTTTGAACTTGTTTCCTTCCGAAAGGACAATGCTTTCTCAGACACCGTGAGGCACAATTTATGTGCAACATCTGTGGAGAGCTGTGTTGATTGCTTTTCAATCAAGCGAGACAAACACTAATTCGATTTGTTTTATGTATTTATTTATTTATTTATGAGGATCTGTAAAATTGTAGGCTTCTTTCATGAAGCGTGAATGACTGGCAGTTCTCTGATAGGTCGGTTCGGGCCGATTGTTAACTGTCAAGACTTTAACATAAATATATCAACACAGATTAAGACAGTGAATTCTGGCAGCACAGAGAGAGGCTGGGAAGTGTTTGTATCTTTGAATATAAAGCTGCACAGGGGAACCTTTTTCTTTGTTACAGTAAATAATACTGTTCACACACTGTTATTGACTTTGAGAAAATGTGTTACTCCAACACTGATTTGTTGCAGCCTTGCCCTGAAACATGAAATATAACCAAAAGTGAGTTAAGGAAGCTTAGATGCTGAAAACATACTGTTGGACTTAGCATCATGGAAGAAAAAAAATCTAACATACCAGAAGGTGAACCCTCATTCATCTTCATACAGACCACATTGGTCACCAAGTGAAAAAAAAAAAATCCTTTTACAACACTACCATTGTAGGTTTGCTGCACTAGCTGAATTTCTGACAGCAAAGTGTATCTAGCACTTTAAGTTCAGATTTCTTATAAATTTAAACAACAATACATTCATGAATTAATTAATATGCATAGGCTGGTGCCTATCTCTATATCTATAGCATTCAGTTGGCGAGAGGTCACAGTCCATCACATGACAACACAGATCTGCAAAAAATGCACACACTCATTCCTAACTAATGGCAATATGAAACAACCCATAACCTATCACACATATTTGTGGAATGTGGGAGAAAGCCAGAGTAATCTAGTTAGAAGCCAGACATCCAGATGTTGATCCAGCATCTCTTAGTTTGTTCCCTGGTTCGACACAGATGAATAAAATGATGGTTAATTTGCAGAACGTCTTTGGAAATATGACAAGCTGAGGAGACAGTTGGACTGTTTGAATCAGCTGTGATGGGGAAGAAGCATTTAAAACCAGCATCATTCAACCCCTTTAGGAAGGGAGCTGGACTCCCATGGACTAAAATGTGACAATGATTATCAAAACAAAGAAGCAACAAAAAACATATTTTTGGAATTCAATTTTAATAATAAAGCTGAAAGTATTTACAGTTTTTCCTCTTCAAAGGTTTTAAATATGGAGCTCACAACATTTTAATTGGTAGTTGATGTCCAGGAGTTTCCACTTAACTTCCAGTGTTGTCCTTATACCCAACAAAAACCAGATTATTGGGGATAGAGTATGTGACTGTCTGGAGGAAAAGAAATACTATCACTATCATAGTACTGGAACTGTTTGATACAAAAAATAAGGTCTTGGGATATTTACTAAAAATAACTAAATGATTACAAAAAATATTTGGCTGATTGTAAGGAAATACTGAGAAATAAGTGAAAACCTGTAAACCAGTGCTGTACACTACTTGTGTGTTTTCTTTTCCTAACAAAGTCCTTACTGTGCTGAAACACATTCAAGTAAATTATTACTGTAGGACTATCATTGCAACATAGATTTGTGACCTTCTCCATGCTAAAGCTGTAAAGATAGCACCATGTGAGTGTAGAAGTAAAGTCTTTGATTTAGATATGAAGCTACTAACATTTTCTTGTCTGTGCACAGATTTCATGCCAGCTGCCTTCTCATCTGCTTAAAGCTATGCTTTGTGGTGATGACCTTCTGTTTCCCCCTTGTCTTGGTTTGTAGACAGATGCCGCGCTGATGTATGACGCCGTTCATGTGGTGGCCGTGGCTGTGCAGCAGTCTCAGCAGATCACTGTCAGTTCATTACAGTGCAACCGACACAAGCCTTGGCGCTTTGGAGCGCGCTTCATGGCCCTCATCAAAGAGGTAGATCTTAGTCTACCTGTTCTTCTGTATACTCTGTACCATCACACAGAAAACACATTTTCTCAGAAAAGCAGACAAGGTTGGAATGTAAACTAGGATGACCAAGTGCAGATGGGAAATAAAAATACTTGTGTGTTTATATGGAAATTCAAATATTCAATTTGGCCAAACAATATATCTTTTTTTCTGAAAAGGCAAGCCTTAAACTGTAGTATTTACTGCTTTATAACATGTGGTCCATCTGGAACATGAAGTATTGAGATATACCCACAAAATGACAACTAGAAGAGCACATAATGAGATGAAGTCATGTTAGTCGCACAGTTTCCTCTCATCCAGAACTCAACTTCTTCCCACAATACTTTGCCATTTCCTCTGGTGTTTTTATTTTTGTGTTAAGACCATAGTGATAAAGGCAATTATCACTACTAGATTAACATCTTAATTGTGCAATGGAAATATATCCAACTTTTATGCAAGACACATTAGATGTTTTAGTTTGATCTTAAAACGATTTTCCTCCACAGAGATGTAAAAAAAAAAAAAATCTAACTGCCCACTATCATAAATGCTTGATGGCCATTGCTCCTTTTAAGCTACTTTTTTCAAATAAGTGAAATCACCATTTTAAAAAATGTCATGTTGGGTTCTAGTCTCTTTACCCACATACAGAACACAATCAGAACAGATAAACAAATAAATAAAGTTTACTACAAAAATGATGGATTGTGTGGTTCTTGTCCTTGTGGATGGCAACTGGGGTCATCTGTACTCTGAAGAACAGACAACCCCAGTGAGAGAGATGGTGAGTTTGAGGTTTACGGGACAATGGAGCTTCAGGGAAAAATGGATTGAGCTTATCTGATATAAACTTCCGCCAGGGGGGAAAGTTACTGTGGTCTCTGGAGTTATGGTCTCTTTGTAGGGGTCCTTGTGATGATCCAGGTTTCAGTACGAGGTTCAAATGGAGAGAGTTATTTTGTGGTAGATGGTAGAGGCTGAAGTGGAGGGCGGACAGGTAAGTTCAGGTAAGAAGGAACGAAGAGCGATCCGACTGCCATCTGAGAATCCAGGAACTGTTAATGATTCATCTGCAGAGGCGAAAACAGACTTGGGCAACCAGTGAGTAACAATCCACAGCATCATGAGGATAAAATCCAGAAAGGCAGGAACTCAGGCTTCACAGGGCTTAAATCCAAGGCGTCACAAGGAAACACCTGAGGGAGATGCAACAGGTATATATTACTAGAAGTAATCTCAGAAAAACACAGAGCAAGCTCAGAGGAGCAAAGAGTACCAAAACTGGCAAACACTCAGGTGTTGACGTGCTGGCAGCCTCCTCCTCATGTACTCCTGGATGATTGGGTGATAGATCACAGGTGTGCTGACATCAGTCAGTGGACACGCCCTCCAAGGTACTGCAGCATGTAGGCATCATTTAGCAGATGAAGAGGGAAGCAGCAGGCAACAAAAAATTCCCAACAAAGAGCCAAACCCCGGTTCCCAGTGGTAACTGCATTTTACATTTTCACAAGCTTGTTTGTCTGATATTAAAATGAGTTTTTGTCAAACTTAGGAGTTTCAAATAATGAACAAATAAAAGTAGAACAAACATGTGAGTAAAGTAAATGCTTTAAAACCATCTAATATGATCCCAAATAAGGAAACTTTAAATATCTACAATGAGACAGAAAAACATGCAAAAGACTGGCAACATGTCCAGGGTGACCCCCACCTCCCATTGACCTCTGGAGATAAGAACCAGCAACCATTTGTGACCCTACTAGGGATAAGCGTGTAAGATAATGAATGGATGGATTTTGAAAAGCAAAGATAATTGTGTTAGGGTTACTTACAGTGAATGTTTTTTTAGTACATACTACAGATTTACAATGATCTCCACTGAAGTAAAACATCCTCAGATATTCCACAGCACTTTTGTAAATGAAGAGGCACTCAGACACAGAGCCACCCGCTGTAGAGTCAGAAAGGTTTTGAGTAGCTCACAGAGGAACTTCCAGATCTGTTGCTCCCACTCGCTGATTCAAAGATGGGCCTGGAAGTGCATTTCTCTCTGTCTGGAGAAACTGTGATGATTTGCTAAGCCATCTCTGTTGTGAGTCACTTTCATGCTTCAATGTATTCTATTATGGCTCTAAATATCTGTAAAGATAGGGTAATTGCTTTCCCAGTGTTACAAACAGACTTGGAGTCTGTTTAGACACGTTCAAACAGAAAAGACTTTACGCAAACAAAGGAAGATTTCTTGCATGTTTCTTTCATGGCTGACATCAAACCAATAGCAGAGCAGCAGACTTGATGTTGCTGGGTTGTTGTCTTCTCTGATGATCTGTGTCTTACTCCTTCTGTCTGCAGGCACACTGGGATGGCTTGACTGGAAGAATTTCTTTCAACAGGACCAATGGCCTGAGAACAGACTTCGACCTTGATGTTATTAGTCTCAAAGAAGAGGGTCTTGAGAAGGTTATGCATTTTCTGATTTTTTTGAAAATGTAATCTTAAGTAAAAATGTAAATCTTAAATCTTCAATTATACATATTTAACATGAGTTTGACAAAGACAAACCAGTCAATCTGTGTGCCAGAGTGTGATTAGTCAATGATCAGTCTGAACATTGTGTGTGTCTGTGACCTGAACTCAGAAATGTGCTCAGTCTCTATAAAAATTCTAGCTAAAGCACATCCTCATCATCGCATCTCACAAAACCTCTTAAGCTTTTAGTGACATCAGAGATCATTTGGTTTATTGGTCTTTATACCTCAATCAGTCAATCAATCAAATTTTATTTGTATAGCACATTTCAGCAGCAAGGCATTTCAAAGTGCTTTACATCATAACAAACATAAAAACACAAAGTCATGTAACATAGAATAAACAATCAAAACATTAATTTAGACGGCTGTCAAATTTATAACTTGTTATCCATTTATCTAAATGTTTTACTTGGTGCAGATCCTGATCTTTGACATACTTCCAGTCGTTTGATTTTAGACTGTATATTGGCTCATTTTTACTGATCCCTTTCCCTGTCATGTCACGGAATTTAAGCGCCTGTTTTCGCCGGACTCCGCCGTCCGTTTTACCACGGGTATTAGTCGGGCCCCGCTGCCCACAACAGGACAAGGTCTCAAACCTTGCAGCACCAGGCTCCGTACACCTTTACACAAAAATTTTCAACAAACTAATCCATTTCTTATGGATTTTGTGTGATACACAAAAGTAAAAATAGTGCCTGATTGTGAAATTGAAGGAGGATAATACATGTTTTTCCAGAACTGTTACAAATAAAAATATGAATGCATGTCTATTTGACCCAATTTACCCCTAAACAGAATAAAATGTGTTTATTGTTAAATAAACTAAAACCCCATGTTTCCTATGTGAAATTAAACCCGTGTCTTTAAACTTTGTAAGTTAGGGTACACATTGATGTGAAAATCTGGTGGGATGGCACTATAGAATGTTTTTATACACACTGTAAAAAAGTGGAATAGCTCTGTTATTCACATATTGAACTATTCTGAGTTAATACTTTAATATCAGACATTCTAATTGGTTAGACCAACAGTTGAGTTAGCTCAGTCAGCTTACGTAAACTAAAACTGTCCAGACATTGTCGTGTGTTCATGAAAAAAATGATTTCTTTTCAAAAACTGTATGTGATATTTGTACTCTGTTTGTTTTAAACTTCCATGATTGATGTTGTTCAAGGGATGAAATGAGGGTTAAATACATGAAAGTTAGAGTGAATGGGCTCTGCAAACCACTTTTTTTCTACATTTTATTTTTGTATTTATGTTTTCAGACATCTTGTTGTTTTCTGTGAATCCGTTACTTGATATAACTGCCTTTTATACTTGGAGATTTTTGATGCACCCTCAAAGAGTAGAGGCATAGAGATAAATTCATATAAAATTTCAAGGCTGGCTTCTAATCTCCAGTTTTTGCAAAGCTTTGATCTGCAGAAACTCTTTTTAACAGATTCTAAAGGGAGATGCAAGTATCTGTAACAGCATCCAAAATGTTTATTCTTGCCTTCCTGTTCTAAGCAGCCATTAATTATTTACATTGGGAGCCAAGGTAGTCACACTGGGTTTGTAAGAAAGAAGTGGCAGCTAAGCAGCTTTGTAAAAACTATTTTCAAATCAGATATTTCAAACTACACATGTTAAGCTCAGTCGGAAGGTCATATTCTTGACATAACAGTTTTATTTTGTACAAATGACCCTCCAGAAAGGTACAAAGCGCTTGCACTATAAGTTCCAAAATGCCCCATTTTTCACAGCTAACAACCAGGATAAAAAAATAAAACCTGTGCATTTTGCTGATTCTTTTTCCAATTCATCTGTGAAACATTGTTCCAACACCACATCCAAAATGCTCAAATGCTTTGCCTATTTATTCTTCTGCAGAAATGTGTGATGTCTTGGTCTTTCTCTGGCTTTCTGCAATTGCTTTCAGGTTCACCAATCATATATGTTACATGATGCTTCCTTTTCCCATTTGCTTCTTAAGTGTTTAGTCACAACTATCTAAGCTATTATTCTGCCACTTTTCAAACTAATTTGGTGAATAATAGCAAAAATAGTAAAGAAGCTGATCCTACAGTTCTTGACAATTTTTAAAATGCCTCGACAGAGGGAGAAACCATACATAATGTGACTGCAAGATGCAAGATTTAAACCTTTTTTTTTATTTAAAAGAATTACAACACACACATACACACACACACACAGATATATATATATATATATATATATATATATATATATATATATAAAATTCCCTTCTCACCCACCGTGGGTGGTTCCTATCCTCTGAGCTCGGGTCCTCTACCAGAGGCCTGGGAGCTTGAGGGTTCTGCAGTATCTTTGCTGTGCCTAGAACTGCACATTTCTGGACTGAGATGTCTGATGTTGTTCCTGGGATCTGTTGTAGCCACTGCTCCAGTTTGGGGCCCCGAGGGCCCCGATGACCACAGGCACCACTGTGGTCTTCACCTTCCAGGCCCTCTCCAGTTCCTCCCTGAGGCCCTGGTATTTCTCCAGTTTCTCGGCTCTTTTCCTGATGTTGCAGTCACTCGGTATTGCTACATCCACCACAACGGCTTTCCTCTGTTGTTTATCCACTACGACAATGTCCGGTTGGTTCGACCTCACCATTTTGTCTGTCTGGATCTGGAAGTCCCACAGGATCTTAGCTCGGCCATTCTCCACCACCTTTGGGGGTGTTCCCCACTTTGATCTCGGGGCTTCCAGTCCATATTCTGCACAGATGTTTCTGTACACTATGCCTGCCACTTGGTTATGTCGTTCCATGTACTCTTTCCCTGCCAGTATCTTGCACCCTGTTGTTATGTGCTGGACTGTCTCAGGGGCCTCCTTGCACAACCTACACCTTGGGTCTTGTCTGGTGTGGTAGATCTGGGCCTCTATTGCTCTGGTGTTTATGGCCTGTTCCTGGGCGGCCAGGATGAGGGCCTCTGTGCTGTCCTTGAGTCCAGCTTTTTCCAGCCATTGGTAGGACTTTCTGATATCAGCCACTTCAGTTATTTGCCGGTGGTACATCTCATGTAGGGGTTTGTCCTCCCATGATGGTACCTCCAGCACCTCAACTTCTGTTCCCCATTGTCTGAGACATTCACTGAGCACATTGTTTGTTGAGGCTTTGTCCCTGATGTATCTATGGATCTTGGATGTTTCGTCCTGGACAGTGGTTCTCACACTCACTAGTCCTCTGCCTCCTTCCTTGCGGCTCGTGTACAGTCTCAGGGTGCTGGATTTGGGGTGGAACCCTCCATGCATTGTTAGTCATTTTCGTGTCTTAACATCTGTGGCCTGTATCTCCTCCTTTGGCCAGCTAATTATTCCTGCAGGGTATCTGATTACTGGCAAGGCATAGCTGTTTATTGCCTGGATCTTGTTCTTGCCATTGAGCTGGCTTCTCAGGACTTGCCTTATTCGTTGGAGGTATTTGGCTGTGGCTGTTTTCCTTGTGACCTCATAGAGGTTGCCATTTGCTTGTGGTATTCCCAGGTACTTGTAACTGTCCTCTATGTCTGCTATTGTTCCTTCTGGGAGTGAGACCTCTTCCGTGCGAATGACCTTCCCTCTCTTTGTGACCATCCGACCACACTTCTCTAGTCCGAATGACATCCCAATGTCTGTGCTGTAGATCCTGGTGGTGTGGATCAGTGAGTCGATGTCTCGCTCACTCTTGGCGTACAGCTTGATGTCATCCATGTAGAGGAGGTGACTGATGTTGGCTCCATTCTTTAGTCGGTATCCGTAGCCAGTCTTGTTGATGATTTGGCTGAGGGGGTTCAGGCCGATGCAGAACAGCAGTGGGGACAGAGCATCTCCTTGGTATATGCCACATTTGATGGACACTTGTGCAAGTGGTTTGCAGTTGGCTTCAAGGGTGGTTTTCCACAGCCCCATCGAGTTTGCAATGAAGGCTCTCAGGGTCCTGTTGATGTTGTACATCTCTAAGCATTCAATGATCCAAGTGTGTGGCATTGAGTCATAAGCTTTCTTGTAATCAATCCAAGCCGTGCACAGGTTGGTGTGTCGGGTTTTGGAGTCTCGGGCAACTGTGTGGTCTACAAGGAGTTGATGTTTGGCTATATATATATATATATATAGCCAAACACCAACTCCTCGTAAATCACACAGTTGCCGATATATTGTTGTTGTTAAAACTACTAACAATGCATGGAGGGTTCCACCCCAAATCCAGCACCCTGAGACTGTACACGAGCCGCAAGGAAGGAGGCAGAGGACTAGTGAGTGTGAGAACCACTGTCCAGGACGAAACATCCAAGATCCATAGATACATCAGGGACAAAGCCTCATCAGACAATATGCTCAGTGAATGTCTCAGACAATGGGGAACAGAAGTTGAGGTGCTGGAGGTACCATCATGGGAGGAAAAACCCCTACATGGGATGTACCACCGGCAAATAACTGAAGTGGCTGATATCAGAAAGTCCTACCAATGGCTGGAAAAAGCTGGACTCAAGGACAGCACAGAGGCCCTCATCCTGGCCGCCCAGGAACAGGCCATAAACACCAGAGCAATAGAGGCCCAGATCTACCACACCAGACAAGACCCAAGGTGTAGGTTGTGCAAGGAGGCCCCTGAGACAGTCCAGCACATAACAACAGGGTGCAAGATACTGGCAGGGAAAGAGTACATGGAACGACATAACCAAGTGGCAGGCATAGTGTACAGAAACATCTGTGCAGAATATGGACTGGAAGCCCCGAGATCAAAGTGGGGAACACCCCCAAAGGTGGTGGAGAATGGCCGAGCTAAGATCCTGTGGGACTTCCAGATCCAGACAGACAAAATGGTGAGGTCGAACCAACCGGACATTGTCGTAGTGGATAAACAACAGAGGAAAGCCGTTGTGGTGGATGTAGCAATACCGAGTGACTGCAACATCAGGAAAAAGGAGAAACTGGAGAAATACCAGGGCCTCAGGGAGGAACTGGAGAGGGCCTGGAAGGTGAAGACTACAGTGGTGCCTGTGGTCATCGGGGCCCTCGGGGCCCCAAACTGGAGCAGTGGCTACAACAGATCCCAGGAACAACATCAGACATCTCAGTCCAGAAATGTGCAGTTCTAGGCACAGCAAAGATACTGCAGAACCCTCAAGCTCCCAGGCCTCTGGTAGAGGACCCGAGCTCAGAGGATAGGAACCACCCACGGTGGGTGAGAAGGGAATTTTTTATATATATATAGTGGCACAAAATCCCTTTTGCAAATGGGAGATTGGTCTCAGATGATTCCACAAAGTGTCACATGGGAGAGTTACATTCTACTGACTTTCATCAAAGAGATTGGGCTAGTGAGACTATGGGCATCTGCAACATTACCATTTGGCTGTGGGGTGTGAAAGCAAGAAAACCTGTGTGAAGCCAACAAAACAACATTCTCTAAAACTCCAATCAACACTGTTGATCATTTATGATCACTAGAAAAATAAGTATTAGAGCAGTAATATCTGTAGTATTATGAGAATAAACCTGAGGAACATGTTGATAGTATACTTGGTAAGTAAATTAACAATTACACTTTAATAAAGCCCTTGCACACAAGTAATCACAAAACCAGGCTCAAATGAAGACATAAGGGGACACACACTGCATCATCCTAGCATTAAACTGGGATGATACAGTAGTGACACTGAAAGTTTTGTGACTGAAAATATCAATAGATTACATTGTACACACTGCTCTGTGATCTTGAGTTGACTATTTGAATTGTTGACACTTGGGTTTGAGGTGTAGCAAAAATGGTTAATATTCCAATAAACATAGCTACCTAGAATCTGGGATGCCTGATGAGAGAACACAAACATACACATCTTAACCTCTGTAAGAGTGTAATTATACTCTTATAAGTTCTGCAGTACCAATAATGTGGAGTGGTGTTGGACTTCGCTTTATAAAAGAAAGACGCACAAAACAAAAAAAGAAAATATAAAGAATGTGTAATTCATAAACATAAAAAATGTATAACTAAAAAGCCTAACTCAAACTAGAAGGTGAAGAAAAAGAAAGGAACAAAAAACAGACATAGAACAGCAACAATAATAATAAATTCAGTGTTTATCAGTGACAGCTACCAGAGGGATTCAGAGTTTATCTGGTTTATAATGATTATAATTCACCTCTGCAATTTTTTTTGCACTTTATTTGCTTTGGGGGATGGTATGTAACTAGCCAACAGGTCAGCGCTTGTGTGAGGATTTGGGTTTCTCTGTACGTATTTAGTTGCCGTGTTGTCATGTCTTGCCCTTGATTGTATCCAGCTATCTCTTGTTCCTTTGTTATCCCCTGTGGATTTAATCTTACCTTTGTCATCTGCTCCCTGTTGGATCCTTAGCCATTGTTTTGTCATTCCAAGTCTGTCGTTCTCTGGTGTCTTTTCCTGTTGGTCCTTGCTTTGCCAACTGGTATTTGGACATTATTAAACTCAGTTTCTCACCATACCTTACTGCACTCATTCTCATCACATTAACTTCATGATAGCCTTGTCTGATTCCTGTGAAGAAAAGTTTGACTTTCTGACAGCATGGTCATCTTATCAGCTTGTTCAATATCATGTGATTCCTGTGTTTATGCAGCCATTAAAATTTGATAAGGTCAGCCATAAACGTCAAGCCACACATGAAATGTACAAATCATGGTTAAAAAGTATTTGATAAGCTGACTTAGAGTTAACTCAAAAAACATCTATGGATCAATGTTGACCTTATCCTTGAGCTAATTGTAATTGCTGCATCCTAGTTATACATGTTCACCTATATTTGACCAATGACTGAAACTTCAAATTGAATTTCTTGACACCACTAACTACAATTCAGCATGTTAACTATGACAATGTTTCCAGCATGATCTTTGTGTTCAACTTTACCTGCTAAAGAGTTCCAACAGTGTGGTAAGATGGAAAGATTGTTGCAAAATCATATTCAAAACTGCATTCTCTAATAATCCACTTCTCTAGTGTAGCTCTTAAGTTGGGACCTTGAGCTGTGTTGCTGGAAAGGCTCCACAGACCCAGGTTTTGGTTAGGTACCAGTGTTTCTTGGGTTATCCTTCACTGCACCTTTGTATTGTTCTGACAATTTTGATTGCAGAATTATAATGATCCTTGTTGCCTTTATTTAAGCGTTCAAGCTCTGCTTTCATGAGGGATATTACTCTGTATGTCTAATGCAGTGATTTGTAGTTTGTAACAAGTATCTCAAGCTGTTCATGTCTCTGTTGCTGTGGCATTACCAGCTTATTGTTCTCCATGAACAAAAGGCATCAAAGTCATGAGCAATGACTGATGCTCTTACATGAAAGCTCAGAGCAGACTCTACCTGCTGAAGATGCTGGGGTCTTTTGGAGTGCAGGAGGCATGTGGTGGCTGATGCAGCTCCAACATACAATAAGAAAGCAGTATGAGCTCATTAAGGCTGAATAACTTCTGCTCCTTACTTTATTTCTTTCCTTGCCAGGATAAGCTGCCTCCTACTCTGTTTAGATTGGAATAAGAAGATTGGCATAGCTATAAATGACACATTTTCATTTAGTTTTTTTTCCATTCTGTTTGTATAGTAGACTTATAATAAACACACCACAGAAGCCAGAGGCCATTGTGACCCAACCTAGTCCAAATTTCAATTCAGGCTCAGGGTTTAGATCTAAACTCCAATATGTCATTTTCTCAACTATATTGATGTTCTCAGATGGAGAGAAGCATCCTGAGAATAGAACAACTATATTGTTCAGCACTCAGAGGTTTACAAGATTATGAACAAGAGAAGAAGCAACTAATGTTGCTGATACAAATAATGTTCACTCATGGAACTGCAAGCACTTTCAACTTCATTATTCTCACTGGCGGATTTCTCTCAGCGTTTTCTGACCTTTGGTCTACGTAGTGTGTGTTCTGGCACATCCATGAATAATTTACTCCATTAATAAAAACTCATTCAAAAGCCCTCCAGTCTCATGAAACTTGAATTAAAGGGTTGATTTGCAATTCCAAAGACTATCTCAAGCACTCACTCAGATTATCATAGCGGCTGAGGAGTGTGTGGCTGCTGAGGGTTGGATTGTCTGTGGTCCCCTCTAGTGATGCTTATGGTTGAGAAGCTGGATGGAGAGCAGGGGATGGTGTCAAAGAGACCCGGCTTTACAACCTACAGTAAGAGTTGAAACATGAAAAGCCTTGAGGCATAAGCTGATCTTTACTGTCCTCTTCCACTTTGCTTCTCTGTTGTGTACGTTCTTCCCTCCCTTTTTCAGCTCCCACTGGTCAGCACCTCAAAAGGCCATGAGGCAGATCTGAATCTTAGATCAGCTGTAACATTGGTCCCTGTGGCTGTCAAGAAGAAAGCAGCCATGAAAGTGTTGAGGTGTCAGATTGCTGTCAACTGTTTCCTCAGGATGCCGTACAGATAATCTTTTGTTGAACCAAAAGGGAAAGATGGTAAAGTGACCAGCACATCAGTAGTTGTATAATTTGTTAGGCAAACTTACAAAAACTGGAATTAGTTTCATCTTTCATTCTATGCCGATTTTCTAAGTAAACAAAGAAATCTTGTACAGTCTAACAATTTTCCCACTGTGGAGACAGTGTTTCTGTTTCCATTCTCTTAACCCCTTAACATTCACCCCCAAAATCACCAAAACGGCAGAAACGGTATGCCCAAATTTAATCAGCTGCTGTTCTTGAACAATTTGGAGTACATGCAAAAGCTTGGTCTCTTTATAAAGATGACAAGCAAAGTTTTCTATTTTTGCAGTCAAAAATACCTTAATAGTTTGTAGCTATTACACTTGTAACACAAAAAAAACTGAAAAATTTTGCTTCACCCAGATTTTTAATTTTTATTTCTTGTAAATGCACATTGAGTGTTGAATGTATGGACTGGAAAATACAATAAATCTGTAGAATGAAGTATTCAGCTGGTGGATTTAAAGACTAATCAAAATAGCAAAAAAAGAAATGTCATTTTGGACATGTTTATTTTTGAGGATGTACAACATCTTCCAACTCCTTCTTTGCCCCGCCCTCCCCCTCCCCTTCTAATGATACACTGGCCCTCCTCCTAGTCTGCCTCCCCTTCTTGCAGACTAGACTCTTTCACTTTAACTTTACGGTTAAAGTGAAAGTCAAGGCGATAAGTTTCGAAATGGGTTACTGATTATTCTTAAGCCTTCCTGCATAAGAAACTTCATGCTGGGACAATGTTTTTTTCCTTTGCAGATTGGTACCTGGGATCCAGCAAGTGGCCTCAATATGACTGACAATCAGAAGGGAAAGACAACTAATGTCTCTGATTCATTGTCCAATCGATCCCTTATTGTCTCCTCCATACTGGTAATTACACTTTTTCCTCTTTTCTTAAACTTTATTTTATATATTTGTATTTGATAACAACACAGTCTGGTTCTGTTTATTCTAAAAATGTGTAGGGGAAAAAAATAAAAGGCACCCTGGAGATTACATAGGGTTGAGTTTGCAACTATTCATCATACTGAGCATGCATGCAGTAAAAAGAAAGAAAGGAATTTTCATAAGAACAAAACTCCATCTAAGTCAGGACCTGGCTCAGCATAAACGGACATCTGTCTTGGCCGACTGGGTGTTTGAGAAGACACAAAAAGACACACAAGCACTGATTCAGGAGTACTTTCTATGTTATAGACATAGATACATTCATACACCTATATACACAACAGTGGGAAACTGAATACAGTTTCACAGGAAATTGGACTTCAGCAGTTATCTTTCCAATTGCAAAATGACTTCTCTTTGAGTTACAGTCACTGTAAACACTGGATGCCTAAGCTATGTATTCCTGCAGATGGTTCTAGAATATATAAGGTTGTTGCATTAAATTGTATAATTTGTTACATTAAAATTGCTGCAGCATTAATGTAAATTGCAAGCATTAAGTAAATGAAGTTACTAATAAAAAACAATTTGAATAGTTATGGTGAAACTAGTCCCAGTGATCTCTTTGCTTGGAAATGTAGAGATGTTAGTCTGCAGGCTCCCAGTTGCAGCAATTTTGAAAATTACATTTTTAATGGACCTGACTCAGAAAATTATTTTTAATGAACCTATATTTTTACTCAGTTTTACAGACAAATGCTTCTCAAGAAACAAAAGAAATATTATTTAAAACAAAAAACAACACAAAGTCAACTGACAGAGTTGACAGAGTATTGACAGTGGTGACCAACCAGTGAGTAAAAAGAAAACACTGCGCTTAGAATGACAAGTAGGAGCATTCTTGTTGAAATAAATGCTGAAATGTTGTACAGCATACAACATGCCTCTTCTCAGATCATTGATATTTTAAATTTTTTCCTTTTCCACCGTCATAAAACGACACATTTCTGAAAATACACAGAAACATATTTAAAAAGAAATACTTGATGCATGTGAAGTAGGGTTATTTATGTAAAATACGTTAAAATGAATTAACTGAGAAAGTAAACACTGACAGGAAAAAACTCTGACGGTGTCGACAAAATGCCAAACTACCTCAATTTATACAGTATGATGCTAATCTGAAGGAGGCCATATTGTAGCTCATCAGTTCCTTGAAATCTTTACAATAAACCAAAATTAAGCATTTATTTTACAAAGTTTTATCAGACTTTTCTAAATTCTCAGGTGTGGTTTTGACACAATATAGTTGTGACAAAAAACTTTCTGAATTTCTGATGCCTCCCAGAAATGCCTGATTTTTTTACATTCTTATGTCTTAGCCAACAGAGTCTAAAATCAAACGACTGGAAGTCAAAGATCAGGATCTGCACCAAATAAAACATTTAGATAAATGGATGACAAGTTATAAATTTGACAGCCGTCTAAATGAATGTTTTGATTGTTT
Source organism: Poeciliopsis retropinna (assembly GCA_010277075.1). NCBI lineage: Eukaryota > Metazoa > Chordata > Actinopteri > Cyprinodontiformes > Poeciliidae > Poeciliopsis > Poeciliopsis retropinna. Next base: position 677,190 of record VMRM01000046.1, on the reverse strand, counting down.
ATTCTATGTTACATGACTTTGTGTTTTTATGTTTGTTATGATGTAAAGCACTTTGAAATAATGCCTTGCTGCTGAAATGTGCTATACAAATAAAATTTGATTGATTGATTGATTGATTACTGTATTGACAAAAACTCAATTTGAATTGAGTTGGAAAATAAATACAAATGATTTTTAATTCAATTTATTGATACTTACATGATTATTTATTTGAAAATTCATAGTTAGTTGCCATAACCTATTACTTTGGTATTCCTTAGAATTTCTTTAATTGTTCTGAACTATTTCTATAAACTATTGAGTTCTGCTCCTGAACAGCCACCATCCACTTACTACATAGTTTAAAATAAAAAATATTCAGCAAACACCATGACAACATAAATTGTTGTGCTAACATTGTCTAGGTTAGTTTTGTTGAAGAAATTATATTTCATATATATTTTATTCAAATTCTGTGCTTTATGCAGCTGACATATTTTTTCACTCTTCTCAAGATCACTGTTATCTGAGTTAACAGTGTCAACAGCATTCAAGAAAACAAAAACAGCACATGTAACTTGTATGCTAGTGTTGCAGTACTCGAGACAGGCCTTGGTCTCCAGACCACTTTTTGATGGTCTTGGACTCGGCTGCATTTGGTCTCGTCTCGGGCATTGAGGATTCTGCATTTTATTTCAAGACCTTTTCATTCTGTTTTCCTTTCATCTCTGTACCATAATCCGCAGAGGTCTCATGCTATCCCTAAAAATATAACGCCCTGGGCATTTGCCCATATTGCCCATGTCAGAAACCACCACTTTCTGCACCATTAAACATAGCAATTAAGGTAATGCTTTAATGGTAGACACTCAATTATGAACACTGCCCAGTGTCCAAAGAGCAACAAGTAAGAAGTAACCAAAAAACACTGAAATTGACTTTTATAGAACTTCTAGAAATCAAATAAAGGTTCAAATTGGGTTCTTCCTTCTGAGTACCAAATTTGGCATATTAGTGATTTTGCTCATAAGCAGGTGGAGTCCATTTACTACCAAGTCAGGACATGAAATCAATTTGAATATTATTAATTGTAATAAGTTTCTTCTCATAGTGCTATTTAAAAATAAGAATCAATTTAAATCCACTTAAATCTAATAGTAGCCAGTTCATTCCAATTTATTGTTGAATACTATGCATATGACTTCCAATAAAACATAATCAGCCCATCTTTACTGAAATGAGCAGTATGATTTGTGCACATTCATTTCAGTGCTGCATGTATGCTATGCTATGTAAAAGTTAGACCTTTAAAAAGAAAAAATGAGTTTGTGGTTTCAGGGTTCAAGATGAGATATCTGAACGATAAATCTGCAACTTAAAAATATTTCTGTTTCGTCTTCTGAAAACAATGTGCAAACTAAATGCAGCATTTTTTAAGGTTTGTTTTAGGCAAATTAAATTGCCCAAAATTTCGTTAAACCAGTTATACAAAGCTAGAGCAGCTCTCAGCCACAACACACAAAACACACTTGCTCCAAAGATGTCATTATTTTTAAGCCTTTCCTTTTGAAAACTCTCCCAGTGCTCTGCTTGTACTGCCTTTCCTTTCATAGCACTTTTTAGAAATTTTGCTCTCTGATTCAATTGAAGCAGAGGACCTCAAAGCACTTCTCTTCCAAATTGCCAATTGACTTCACCACTGTGGGGATTCCAATTTAGTGGAAGAAGACTCGGGCAAGGGGAAATTAACTGACTGATTGTCCAATAAGATTTTATGCTTTATGGCTCTGCCTCCTGTTGAGCAATTTATCAGAGACACCAAGTGTTTTTCTTTCCAGTGATTTCAAAATCAGGAAAGTTCTACTCAGCTTAGAGTATTTAAAAATCCTTCTTACTTGAAAAGCTCCTTATTTAATTGTTTGTTCAGAATTATTTGCTTAAATGTTTCAACGGTTGTATTTTTCAACTAGTGTCCATCTGATTTTCTTCTGTGTTTAAGATATGTAATTTTCATTGTTGCAATTTTTTAAACAAGTATCTGCTTACTAGTTATGCAGTGATCATCACCACTGTTTATAATAACATTATTTACTCATAAAGTTTAAAAGTAAAATACATATTTTCATTTTATTCTATTTTGTGTGTGCAGTGACTGTGTCATAAATTATTGCCCACATCAGAGAACAGAAGTTTGCATACTTTTCCAGTTTTAGGTAAATTGGGATTATTGATTTTTTTTTTTTCTATTTGCTAAATACCAGAATAATAAGAGAGACAGAACTTTTTAAGGCATTTTTTTATTACTTTTTTTAAAGTCAAAAGTTTAATTACACTTCATTGGGTCAAACATTTTGCATATCACAATAGTTAGATCTGCCTGCCATTTTATGCTTTGAGATTCTGGGAACCAGCAGTAAGCTTGCAATCTGAGAGCAGAGTGTTCTGCTAGGAATATCTTCAACAATCAAATCTCTGATGTGTGAAATAGGTGATTATTATGAGCTTTGTATGTGAGACCAGGTATCATCAATTATGTTCTGGATCTAACAGCCAGTCAATGAAGGAAAGCTAAAACAGGAGAAATATAATTTTCCTTTTTGATTTTCATCTGGGGCATCATGTATAAAGCGTGCGTGCGCACAAAAAATGTGCATCGTCATATTTTCCGCACAAATTGGTATGTATAAAATTAACTTTGCGTCAAAGTTTGTGTAAATATATGAACACTTTGATGGAGGCGTGAAAATGTGCAGAAGCCATGCAAAGATTTTCTGTGAACAATATCAGAATACAAAGTGTCAAAACTCACCTAAATACACTGAAATTCGACTAAAAGGGTGGATGACGAACAGAATTGTTGAGTCAGAACTAAAGAAAATGATCCCCAAAGGTGTGGAGACTTTCAGTCTGAATCTTTGCTAACGGTGGATGGCTGCTCCACTCCTCCACGGCAAATTTTTTCTGTTGACATGTTCCATAAAATATTGAACAAGAACTAAACTTAATTAAATTGAGATAAGGGGTAGGAGTAAGTAAGTGTTCACTTCTTCTTACTCCTTTTCAAACAGAAAATTAGTGGAAAACAAATTATTTTGTTCTTGGTTATGTATGCACATGTTTTCTCTCTTATTGATTGCTTGTTTTCTTGTTTTAAAAAACCTGTTAGAAATAAATAAATCAAATCACATCAAAACTTATAATGGATGTGTGTGACAAGACTGAAAACATTCAAACAAGGCAACAGTTGCTAATGAAGAACAGCACCAGGTTATGGAGTGACCCAGTCAGTGTTCAAACCTTACTCCCACAAAAGTTCTTGGAGGGAACTACAACTGGGTTTTCTAGGAAATTGAAATTTCCCTCCTGAAATGTACAAACCTGCTGGACAATGACAGGAAATCTGATCCTGATGTCCTAACGTCAGTGGGGATCAAATGCTTAATTCACTTGATAACATGCACAATTTAAAAATGTCTCTTTTTACTGGATGATTATTTTTTTGTGTGTGTTTGTTTCACTACTTAAACTTACAGTCATCAGTGATGGTGGCGGCCGTGGTTGTAAATTTCAATAGTTTGCCAGTAAATTTAGAAAGTTCCACAGCAGGTCGAAAATTAGTTATCAATTTTCTCTCTTAGCAGGTTGACATATCTCCCTTTTCTTTTTAAGTAACATTAGTATCTAACAATGTGAACTGAACGTGTAGGAACAGGTTATGAACATATTTGTGACTGGTATTAGGTCACATGGTTCATTAGTGATTTATTTGATAGGAACCTTTGATGGTGAAGACGGGTGTTCCACCTCAACAGGGGAAACAGTTTTTTGACCACTGAATGCTGACGGTGTCAACAAGTGTTTCATGAAAGGAATCGTTGTAAAAGATGTCTTTGATGATCATTGCAAAGATGCAAAGAAAATAAATGGATGACGTGAACGATCAAAGACGGCTCTGATTTTAAATCACTTGACAAGGTGATCAGGTGTCAACTTTACCCCATTGTACCACCAAAGCATTGGCTTAGCCTCTTCTACTGCATTAAGTAGAAAAAAAAATCCTAATTGCAGCACTGGATATTAAAACACCAGTTTTATTTATCATAGAGCGGCATAAGCTATTTGACTTATTTTCACTCGTGTATTTGAACATTTTGCACATTTTTATCAATCCAAACAAGAGTCACAGACTCTGGGCTTTCCACAAGGCATGGCAAAGGAAGGAAACTGAGCTCCTAGCTGAGTTAAAGCCAGTGATGATCCTGTTATTCAGGAAGCAAGCATAAAAATAACAATGTAAAGTAAATTGTGGGTTGTCATTATTTATCTTGGGCATTCTTTCCTTCCACACACGCTGTGAAGTGATTGGATTGCAGTTATTAGCAAAGACTCTCTGCAGCTGTAATTGCCATATCAGGATTGAGTCATGGGGAGCTGTGTGATGGCTGTGAGCAGCGAGGAAAAAGGAGGGAAGGATGACAATAATTGGGTTTGTTACATTTGATTGATGCACACTTTCATGCAGCTTCTCATCATTTTCTCAAGGATTATGAACTATAAAACATGATGTAATTACTGATAGGATCTTGGTCTATCAACAGTTTATCTACTTTGGAAATTACTGGCATAATGTTGCAGGGTAAATAGAGCACCTCTAGGCTGGAGCTGGAGCTGATATACTCTGCAATGTCCTAAAGAGCTGGAAGTAGACCCAATTCAGCTTCCAGACGAACAACTTAGGTTTTATTTATGTGCATGTAGGTGAAAACCAGTCACAAACTTACACAAAATCTTGGTTACCTTTGAGTTTTCCAAGAACATACAAACACAGATTGGACTTATAAATGCTATAGATGCTTACTTTGGTTATCTGCTCTGACTGATGTTTGAACTGAAATCTCCTAAGCCATTTCTGCTGTTTCACATTGAATCTGGTCCAACTGGTCTTTGTTAATGGGAATGGCTGTTTCCATGAATGAGGGTGCTGAACAACACATCCACAAAGTCTAGCCACTTGTAAATGGAATATACAAGGCCAGTGAATGCAGCAACCTAATCAGTGTCATTTCTAATACTTACAATTTAATTACAGTGACACAACAAGAACCTTATACATTTTTGTGCCATTTACACAATGCAATATTGCTACACTTAATCCCAAAAGGATTCACAGTTGGGGTAGAAGTAGATTACAACAAATAATTCGATTTTTTCCAACATATTCCTTCTGTCTGTGATGGACTGGCAGCCTGTGAGGGGCCGCATTCTTTGAAAGATGGGCGTGTAAGATAATGGATAGATGGTCCTTGTATCTGGAAGTGACTTTAAGGTTTTGGAGTGACCCAGTTCTTACTTTACTTGAGAGGGAATCTATGGAATAATCTAAACATTAGGGTGATGGCAAGATGGCTTTCTGATATAAAACATGTGGGCCTCATCAATGGTGATAAATAGAGGTGAGTGATATATATCACTTATGATTGTATTACAAATGTTGCTTTAAAGATGTGCAATTTTACATTATTTATTACATATACTATCTCAAAAAGAGAACAAAGGGTCAGTGCAGGAGAAGGGCATGAAAATCCTCATTAGGGAGGTTTGTCTCAATCAGCAGACAGGATTCAGTCTCCTCACTCATGGCAACCAAAACACAACAATCTTCTCACATGGAGGAAATATTCAGCAATACTATCACAGCAGATGAATTTAGTTGAAATGAAACTCTCTATTTGACTTAAAATATTTACTTTGATTTACATTTTCTTTAGGGCTGTCAACCTTAATTCATTGACGCATGCGAGTAATTTCAAAAGTGTATATTAATCTGTAAAGTGTATAATCTATATTAATCGAATTACAAATGTAAACATTTTCTGTCACATTGAACTCAACACACAGGATGTTGCACATTTTTTAGTCTTCTGTTGTCCTGATGCTTGCCTGCCGTTTGCATGTCTACGTTTGGTAAGCAAGTATGGGTTCAGGTGCTTAAAGATTCTTTTTATGCATTTTGTTTTTTTTAAATTTTTTTATTTTTTTGCTTAAAAATTAGAAAGCATAGGGGTATGGTCAGATTATTGTTATCAAAAAAAATTACAAAACTACAATTTTTTTTTCCATACCACCCACACCTTGTTATAAATCTCCATGGAGAAAGAATAAAAGCTAGTCAGCAATTGTAAGAATGTTAGGTTAGACTAGGTCCTGTTCAACATGCTATTTTTGTTCAATGTGACTAAAGACAACATCTTAAAAAAAACGTCTTTCTATATTTTCAGAGATGCCTGTATCTGACACAAGATTCTTCATTAAATGAAAATAATTTTAAATCTAAATCTGTCAGTCAGTGGGTAATTTCAGATTAATATGTGTGATGAAGATTTCCTCCAGAAGGCCAAATTTCAAACTATATTTCTGTGTGGACTAGTACTGCTGGGGATTCTGGGTGTTTTCAAGAGTCAGATGATGACCCTTAAGAACCAGTGGTTGGTTTGACCTTCTTCTGGCCCAACCTCTTCAAATCTTTGTTTTTTTTTTTGTTTTTTTTGTGCATGTCTTGATGGTATCTCTGGGATCATGGGTCAGATAAAAAGATGAGTGCAAAGTCATGGCAAAGTAGTGTATTGAAGTATACATTTGCCATCATTTAACAAAGTTCACAGGCCATATACATGTAAGAACCTTATGAAATCCATTTCATTTTTTTCCAAATTTCAATTGTTTTCTGCTTTTGTTTTTATCTGAATTACACTTTTTTCAATTAAACTATATGTATCAATCCTAATGCCAGGGTGAATGAAAAGTTGTCGGACAAACTGTTTTAATGTTTTTTTACTGGTTCAGCAAAACATTTAGTGTCATAGCAAAGTATTTAAAACTATTTAGCAAACCCTTATTTTAAAGAACAATAAAACATGAAAAACACAGTCTTGCACATTTTATGTATTTAAAGTTGTTCTCAGCTGCTTTAGTGCATTTCTCAAATCATTTTCAACATTTGCAAAATAGTAAATGCATCTCTCAAAAAAACTTGTACAAACAATAAAACAGCTTATATTACTTGCAAAAACCAGTTTCTTTCTCAAAATCCATACTACTTCTCTCAAAATGAAATGTCTTTCAGTGAACATGTCAGTGCCTCAGAATGATAAGTCATTGTTTCATTGTGTTCAGATAAGAGTCACTTTGGTTAGTCGTGTTGTCAATATAACAATGTAATCTGGAGAGATATTCTATTGTCAACTAGATATTTGATGTCAAAAATTGTAAAGTGTAATGGTACGGTATCAATGGCAAGAAACTGGACAAAATTCACATTCATGATTTTAGTGTAATTTTTTGGCAGACTATGACACTGTAATACAGAAAGCAGATCACAAAGACAAACTAAAGGTTTTATAGGAATATAAGCAATCTCTTTAAGGAAAACTACACATGCAGTTCTGTAGGAATTACAGTGCAGTCTTGTTAGACTTTCCATCTCCATGTTAAGAAAAATTTCTCCAGGGTGTTAAAGAGCAGGATGAGAGGAATTCCATCAGCATCCTGTTGTGGGCTGCAAACCATATCCTGATGATAGTGACGTTAACTGGCATTATGTCCTCAGCCTCTTCTGACTATTTGTTTTTGCTCTCTAACTCCTCTGTCACAGCCTTGCTCTTTATCCTCTTCTTTCTGGCTATTGATGCCGTCCAAATCCTTGTCCTTCCGTTGTCAGAAATGTAACATTATGTTATGCTCTGGCTGTATAGACTATGCTTGCCATTTGATAGTTCATGGGATGTACCTTTGAACTATTTCAGAAAATTAATGCTTACGTTGAAGAAACTCAGGATTCATCTAGAAGCAAGTTCAGGACAGACTTCTAGAAAAATCTGATGGGAACTTGACAACCTGTTCAAACATTTTACTTATTACTATAAAACTTATAGAATGAAATTGTGCTCAAATGCTGTGGATGTCAAAATTATTTAACAGAAACCCATTTAATAAATTTTGATCAATATGACTAAAATGTAGGAAAAAGCAGAGAAGTGGACATAATCGCTTTTACAATGTACAAAAGCATTTGTAACTTGCTCAAAGGAATGAGAAACTGCTTTTTGATGTGCACAAGTGACAACACATCTTCAGTCAGAAGGTTCATCAGATTTACTGCAATACAGACTGCTACAGGAGATCTTTCATGCCAACAGCCATTACAATCTATAACACTTTGAAGAATTAACGAGTTACAAAAACATTTAATGTCCCTTTGGGATTAATAAAGTATTTTTGTATTTGAATTGAAATTAATTTGAATCAATATGATAACCTTTAAGCAGGTTTTATACATATTTTTCACTGTTGATGTAATATTCAAATCCTAATGCCATGTATTTAGTAGCTGTAACCCAGAAATTATCATTGATATAAATAATAGCTTTAAAATATTTGTGTAATTAATCTATGAGTTTATTTGTTAGCTGAGTTACTGAAGTACATTAACTTTTCATTCAAACTCTCACTAATTAAGTATGAGTAGTATCCCAGAGGACTCCTGAAGCATCAATCAGAAGCCAACTTCACCGGTTGCTTTGTCCAACCTCTGAGTCCGTGAGAGCCTCCAGCTAAAATACACGTTCTGTCTGAGCGTCCACACAAAAACAATAAAGTCAAGAGTTATAGAATTATTTTCTAATAAAATCGCTGATCTTCAGCTCACTGGCATCTTTGTTGAAGCCAACTTAAGTATGATGCTAACCAACAAATAGTCAGAAGTTGAAGGGTTAAGACACCGCCCTCCTCATTTGCATAATGAAGCAGAAACGCATAAGGAAAAGCAGAAGAAGAAAAACTAAAAGAAAGGAAATGAGGAAATGAAAAAAGAACAAACGCTTGTATAAAGAAAACAAAAGAAAACAAAATATATACATTTCTTGATGAAAACACATGTGTGAGGAAAAACAAAATATGTATATTTTTGCTTTCATTTACAATTGGTCCTCCACTGTACCTTCACCAATAGTCAGGGCAGAGGACACCCACTCCTCTCTGTGTCCACGTTGCAAATAAATCACACATTTGTAAAGCTGAATAATGCTATCGAGCAATGCTAGCCAGTCACCATAGCAACACTTGCAGTAACTCCTGAATGGCTACCGAGTGGGCGAGGAACAGGAAGAGGTGGAGGAAGGGATCAACTGTGTTTTTATATCTGTTGAAGTTCTACCAAGAATGGTTTGACCACAGAGGCCTGTAGTCAAACAGTTTTAGGCCAAATAATCTTGAACTTAAAAATTTGCACAAAAATGTCAGAATTCACACAGAAGCATTTAGATAGAACTCTAAATAACCGATGTAGACTTTTTATCAGCAACAAAAGATTATGTACGTTAGAAATTTGCCATAGAGTGAAATATTATACTCACTTAAACTGAATGTAATGACCACAGGTTACTCTTGACCTCTCATGTTTTTAAACTTTTTTGGGTCACACAGGAGCTGCTGTTCACACATAAACTATCAACCATAATAAATGTGCATCGTACGTATTTTTCAGTTTGAGGAGACAGATTTATGAGATTTTGTAATAAATTACCCTTATGATGTATTTTAGTCTAGTTTAGTTTAGATACGTTTTTTTTTTTACTGATTACTATAAGAAAAAATGTGGTGGAGCTCAGCATTTTTTCATTTCAGTTATGCCACAGCTAAATGATAAACAACACCTGACAGGTGGCATATTTTGTGATTTATTTGTCTTGGAGAGACAAGGGGGTCTAAAGCTAGCAAAGACAGTCGTAAAGTGGAGAGAAGGCTTGTGGAGGGACATGGAGCGGAGGACTGTGGGTAGAGAGAAAAAAAGACAATAGCAATGTTGGCAACTGTTCATGTGAACAAAGAGAATGTACCAGCTTCTGCTCTGTGTTTTTGTGTCCATCTATCAACATCTCTTATCTTTTGACAAGAAATGTTGTCTCCAGAAAGCTGGACCCCAGCTTTGGCCTGGGTCCAAAGCTAACTTTATGTCATTGATAAGGAGGGATTATCTGTTATTATGATCATGTCTCACTTTGCACCCATCCTACATCAATAACAGGAGTTTCTTCTGCCAAGCACATGTACACAGCAGTATCACACTTCACTTGCTTCACTAGCCAAGCTGATGTTTTGTTTTGTTTTTTTCCCAGTCCATTTCCCATGTTGAAGAACCTTTCAGATAGGCCTTAACACCGTGTAAAAGATACCAAGTGTTTCAGGGACTAATCTTTTCACTATTTGCCCTGACAGGAGGAGCCATATGTAATGTTCAAGAAATCTGACACCCCACTTTATGGGAACAACCGCTTTGAAGGCTACTGCATTGACCTACTGAGAGAGCTGGCAAACATCCTGGGCTTTACATATGAGATTCACCTGGTAGAAGATGGAAAATATGGTGCACAGGATGAAAACACAGGCCAGTGGAATGGCATGGTTAAAGAGCTGATGGACCACGTAAGTACTATCTTACAATATGATGCTGCCATCCTTATACTTCCGATTTGAAAAGATGCTTTCAGGTTTTAAAGCCCCCCCCACCAAATATAGACATTAAGGACAAATGATCCAATTTCACTTTTACAAAACATGTCTTTAAAAATGCAGGTGTTTGTCCCTGAGTGAATTCTAAATTGCAAATCTGGTCTTTGGTATGACGTGTTTTTCTCATCTTAGTGGCCTTTCAGACTTTGCCAGTAGAACATATTTCTCGTACAATTTGCAGAAAAATGCGTTTTTCTCTGGACACAAAACTTTCTTTCTCCTGAAAAGTATGATTCAGGAGGGTGTTGTACTATGATAGTTATTTATGTAGATGAAGGTGGCACCTTAGGGCAAAGATGTCAAACTCATTTTTATGTTGGACCACATAAAGGTCATGAATGTGCTGAAAGGGCCGGTTGTGGCATAAAATATTGACCTTTTAACAAACAGATATTTTAAATATTTAACCATTGTCACCCAAGTAATTTGGCACAATGCAAATAAATAGTTAACTTATAAAATAATATGTAAGTACACAACTGTGATTCTATTTTTGTGGCCCTCTGAGATCTGGAGGGCTCCAGAAATAGGTAAGCCTAAAGTTTGACACATACGCCTGAGGGCTTTTTAAAAACTTTACCTAGAAATGAGCCAGACGTCCTTGCTTGGTTAGAATACTAGACAGTTGTCTGTTACCTAAACTGATCTCAGTTGGTTTCCCATTTTGTTAATCAAGAAAATAGTTTGTTTTAGATGGATCTTATGTTATTTCCACAGATGCAGTTACCTCAAAAATGTTCAATCAACACCTCATCTGGCCATGGTAAAGCTTAATGGCTACAGGCAGAAATGATTTTCTGAGGTGCACTTTGGCAAAATGAGTCTCTGGCTGAAGGTGCTCCTGTATCCAGTCAGCATGTCATATAATGGATGAGACTCGTTGTCCAAGATGGCCTGCACCTTGGACAGGAAAAGGAGGGGCTTAGGGATGGAAGTGGGGCAAACGGACAGATTAGATGGAAATGTAGGAGGAAATCCTGGAGCAATTGGCTGAGCTGGATTCACAGGTGCTTGAAGGCTTTGAAGAGAAGCTGGAGCCAAAATGGGCTGAGAGGCAGAAGAAATAGTAGATGAAGGGATGTATGTGCACAAGAATTTTGTGCCTGTGAGGACAGGGATTAAATAATGGTGGATAAGAGCTGGGAAACAGCCATTGATAGAATGACGTCATCGGAAATGTTGGAGGAGGAAGCGGAAGTTGAGAAAAAAGTCAGAAGCCCGGGATGTTCAGATGACGGCGATGCTGTTGTTTGTTGAGGTATTGAGGATGAAAGCAATAAGAAGAGTCTAAATTTGTTGTCTGAGCAGCTGAATGGGATGCCTTTCTCTTTTAAAGAGCATTGAAGGCGAGCGATAGTCCAAGATTTTCGAAGTTGGCGTGTTGGGATGCCAGAGGAGGAAGGCTGAGATGTGGACGTGTTTATGTCATTTGGTTGAGAGGCTCGGGAATGACGCTGTGGCCCTGGAGAATGAGCTTATTGTCTGACACCTAGAAGCGGTCCATGGTCACGGGATTGGGATGTTGTTGGAGGTTAGAGATGAAATGAAGGTGATCTAGTGTGAGACTGAGTTTGTGGATCAAATATCACGGCACGCAGGCGTTTGCAACCTGAAGCTTGTCTTTCACAGAAGGAAAGGAATTTTTGACAGCAGATGGAGTGTAGAAGAGAAGGTCGAGTCAGAAGGTTGAGCTGGAAAAAATTGAGGTGTGATTTGGGCGTGGCCCTGCTCCTGAACTTAAATTAACATCATAAAATGCAACATGTTCCATAATGTTTGCTTTAAGTCTGTAGAAATTATTTTCTTTTAGGTGTTATAGTAAGTCAGGCTGATTAAACTGTTTACTGTCATTTCACACTCAGCAGTAATTTATTGTTTTTACTGTTCTATAAACAATAACAGACATGGATGCCTCCAATCATATCAGTAGTTCTGGCATTGCTTTCTTTACACTGGTTGATCTTGTCATCTTGTAGTCAAGCACTTTTTCTTTTTTCCAACCGCCCGTTACAGCATAGGTTGAGTTATGTGTTGAGGATGTGAATGTGTTTACTTCAAACTTTCAGCTAATTGGCCGAGAACAAACAAAAGCAAGTGAATAATCAATAACACTCGGTATGATAATCAGCTGTAAGTTTCTCCTATATCTTCTGAAACGGCTCAGATTTACTCTGATTTACAAGTTGAATTCAAAGAAATTGTTTATCCTTTTAAATCCTGAAAGTGCTATGTTTTAAAATCACTGAGTTACAATATTTAGTTAGGGTTTTATTTTTTATTATCACTGTGCAGACATTTAAGAATAAAAAAGGTCAGGTTCAGCTATTACTATTGAAAAATGTATAGGCTACCCTGACTTAAAGTTTTGGTTTGGTCCACATTTCCTTCTCCCTTAGTTACCTCCTGCGTGTGTTCTGGTATGAGACATCGCTGTATTGTTTGGTACCACCTGTCAGGTCTCCCATTTTGGCCAGAAAGCAGTGATTTCTTACCCCCCTTTCCCAATGTGCTCCCATATGAGCATTCTGATCAGGCAGAATGTACATGTACCAAACATGTGCATTTTGGATATTTTCAGAATAAGCACACGTACTCCGGCATGAGTCATTCTTATTTGTAGATTTGGTTAATTTGTGTAAGTAATTCAAACCACCCTTTGGCAGCTTTTGTGCTTCTTTAAACATAATCAGACATATGAATATTTAACACCACTTTAAAACATTTTGAGTAGAGTTGTGCCAATTGATCAGCTGATTTCCGTGAAAAAGTGTGTGATCGGTGATTGCCGATCACTCTCTTGTTGCTCAAAGAAAAAAAACGATCAAAAAATGATCACCTTTCGCAGCCTGGAGAGACCCGGTGTGCAACGCATCTCCTCCTTTCTTTCACACTGCGCAAGTGCACAATGTAGAGGTATTTTTGCGACAGGAAAATACCTTGGAGGTGCAGGGCATCAAAATGCATCAGTACAAGGAATTTAATATGACATTTAGAAAACAAGAATTGACAGAGTATGGTGAGTTATCGACTAACTGCAGGTAAAAGACATCTGGAGCGATCGGACAGTAGGTACAGCAGCACACAACTAACAACACTTACTCAGATGAGCATGATGGTCAGAAACTAAATAGCTAGTTAAATAACCTGAAAAATGATTAAAATCATGGGGCTAGTGGTGGAAGATGCTGGGTTCTGCTTTGGTTGTTGGACCACAGCCACATGATTCTGAGATGTTCATATTTCACGTTTAACCTCCACCAGACAGTGGACTCTCACGTCTACTTAAAGCTACAGCATGTAACAAAAAAAACAACTTTTTACATGTGTATTAAAACTTTCACTGTCCTAACATGAGACAGATAAGCTCTGAAAAAATATCGAGTTCCTCTGCCCCCTCCCTTTGTTCTGCACTTGGTCAGAAACAACCAGCAGAAAACAGCTGGCCATGCTCTCAGGAAGTTTTGAAATTCCAACATTCAGATGTTGGCATATCTTAGAAAAGAAACAATACTGAATAGGATATTGTTTTTTCTTATGTCTGTATATTCTGACCTTTCTTATAATATTCACATTTTTTTTTCACATTTTTTTTCATATATCAAGAGAAAAAGTCAGACACGTTACTGACTTACAAATGAATGTTTAGTTGTAAGTCATAAAGAATGAGAAGTCCAAAGGAGGGAAAAGCTAAAGAAAAAAACAATTCACCAAAAAAAGAAAACAGGGAAGAAAAGATGGCTCAGATAGAAAGTACAATCTTCCAACAACAGGATAGAAGTTCATGAGTTGTTTCCCCCACAGAGCTTATTAAAGAACAAACACAAGCGCATGCAGTCTGCTCACAGTGTTGATCATTGCAGCAAAGTCCCAGTTAGGATAAATTACATGGACAGAAAAATAGCAGGCGCTGCATGGCCAATAGTCAATATCTGACCTCATTAGGTGCTGTACCTGAGAAGGGGTCAAGTGGCCCTTAACGCCTCCACAGTTGTCTTCTGCTTTTGATTGGTGTAGCAATTGTCCATTGGGACAGATAGTCTTGTTTTTACATGGGAGAAGGGCCCAATCCGCTGTGAGGTGTTGCGTCATGTGTGTTTGCCCCACTTCTTACTCTTGACTTAGACAGATGGTGATTGCAGCAGACAAGGTCTCAGAAGAGTTGAGAGAAGTGGACACAAAATGTGAGATCAGGTCAGAAGGACCCCTGAACTGTATTGAATAAGCTTCAAGGATTACATCCAAAAACAATTTTACGAATAATTTCTAATCTGTGATATGTGTGAAGTTTAACAAACATATTGTGATTTAGTTATCCATCCATCCATCCATCCATCCATCCATCCATCCATCCATCCATCCATCCATCCATCCATCCATCCATCCATCCATCCATCCATCCATCCATCCATCCATCCATCCATTTTCTTACACCTTACTCCTTTTTCCTGATGTTGCAGTCACTCAGTATTGCTACATCCACCACAACGGCTTTCCTCTGTTGTTTATCCACTACAATGTCCGGTTGGTTGGACCTTACCATTTTGTCTGTCTGGATCTGGAAGTCCCACAGGATCTTAGCTCGGCCATTCTCCACCACCTTTGGGGGTGTTCCCCACTTTGATCTGGGGGCTTCCAGTCCATATTCTGCACAGATGTTTCTGTACACTATGCCTGCCACTTGGTTATGTCGTTCCATGTACTCTTTCCCTGCCAGTATCTTGCACCCTGTTGTTATGTGCTGGACTGTCTCAGGGGCCTCCTTGCACAACCTACACCTTGGGTCTTGTCTGGTGTGGTAGATCTGGGCCTCTATTGCTCTGGTGTTTAGAGCAATAGAGGCTCTGATCTATCTGATTATCTGATCTATCTGTAATCAGATATACCTTATTATGCATCACAACAACAATGGTCTAAAAGTAAAGAAAGATATCAGCAAAAGTTCCTCCACCTGCAGAGTATTGAAGATACATCCAACAAAATAGTTTTAGCCAGTTATGGAGACACAAAGAAGAATGTAAGAGAGCTACTCCAACATGCTGCCAACTCAGGCATCACAATTTCATTTATATATTTTTCATAGAATCAGGAAAAATGTTGAATGACTGAATGGTATTGATGCAAGATACAGGCTATTCTGAAAATATCATAAACTTTTCCTCTTCTACAATAGGAAAAGAGAAAATATTTATCAAACAGCAATTTCGATTGAATAACGTATATATAGTAAGGATAAAAAGTATTAATTTTCCTCCTCAAATAAGAATTTGAACACCTTGTGACTTTGCAAGTTCTCCCTCTTAAAAATCATAGAAGCTAATATAGCTTGAGCTAATATCTGAGTATGGTTGTTGATCATGTTTGTCCTTGATGATCACATTGTAATCTTCTGATGTCACTTATAGCAGGATAATGGACCATTTCACAAAGTTCAAACATGTCAGAGTGTTTCCTTGGAATGTTAATGAGTTGTGCTATAATTGGAATTGTTGCATCATGCTGTTATGAATACAAAAGGGACTTCAGCCCAGCACTAGCAATGTGTGTCTAATAAAGTAGCTAGCTGGACTATATGAAATATAAGTGTGACCTAATAATAAATTAATGACTTCCTCAGTTTTGTAAATATTTACAGCTACATCTTTGGATTAATATCAGAATTTGTCAAAGGACAGTCCCATCTGTTTACTGGTAGAATTTTATGGTTAAGAGGACTTATGCTCTTAAATCCTTCCTTTTCATGTGTAAATTATTTTCACATCTATAGATTTATGGTCTATACAAAACAGAACTGCAACGCTTTGGTCTGAATTCCTGGTTATTGTATTTCCACAAGTCCCTCATTTTCCTTGTTCTGTGGCGCTTTAGATCATCTTGCTTTGCTGTGTTTTTTTTAAATGTGAATGAGACATTTCACACCCCAACCCCTCCAGGCTGCAGAGCGTTCCACTCCACCCCGGTCAGCCATTTTTGTAGTTTGACAGCAGAAATACAATTACCTACCGACAGAAAAACAATTTATTATATGTATTATATTATAAATATAAATATATAATATAAAATGTATTATATATTATTATTATATGGACCAACCAGCATCCATACACATTGGAGCCAGAGTCCCACTCAGAATGAAGATGACAAACCCTGCAGAACCAAGCATTCAAATGAATGTATCATTGGTGTTATTGTATTTACACTCTCTCCCTCCATAATAACTACCTAAAATATGGAGCATAGTTTAACTATGCTGTCCATGAATGTCAAATGCCTTTTAAAATATTAATGCTACACCAATAGACACTCCTAGACACTCAAAGTACACAAAAATGTATTTAAGGGCTAAAAAGGTGGATTTTGCATGTTAGGTCACCTTTAAACGTCATTTCTATGTATGATAATATTGTTAATTAAGAATTCCCAGACCATGTTAGGTTTATTGACAGTCAACTCTGCAACTGTCATCATATTTGAAAGTATGATGAAAAAAAATTTAACAAAGAGAAAAACATAAAAACAAATATCAAATTTTAGGATTCAGAAAAAGAAAAATGTTAGTGAAACAGTGAGAGTATAAATAAAATGATTTCTTGCTAATTGCTTTTAGACATTTTAAAGCATGTAAGAAATGTGTCTTTTAATTTGATTGCCTCTAAATGCTTCCTGTACCTGTAACTTAAAACGTATCCTTTTTCTTGTTTCTTTTTGATATTGACAGAGAGCTGATCTGGCAGTGGCTCCCCTCGCCATCTCATATGTGCGTGAGAAAGCTATTGACTTCTCCAAGCCCTTCATGACGCTGGGTATAAGTATACTGTTCCGCAAGCCCAACGGGACCAACCCCGGGGTCTTCTCCTTCCTCAACCCACTCTCGCCTGATATCTGGATGTATATTCTGCTGGCTTACTTGGGTGTCAGTTGTGTGCTGTTTGTCATAGCCAGGTAACATGTCACTTTGAGTGGTTGAAGCTCCACACAGAGTCAGACACATGTCTAGTTTCCATCAATGATATCACCCATATGACTCTGAACATTTTTAATGGTAGTCCTCTGTGACAGTGCTGAAATTAATTAAAGTGTAGGCTCAATATGATCACTCTGACATGTTTTCAATGTGAAATTGTGATGAGCCACTAAAATGGTCTCCATGTTCCACTCACATACATGTTTTACACATGAAATGTCTTCTTCCAGATCAACATAGATTTTGGAATAGCTTGGTATATAGAGGTGCCAACAATATTCTGGTAGCCACAGGTTCTCAGGTCCTGAGCAGAGATACTACAGACCTATCAACCGTCTCAGGGTTTTATGTGTCTGGGAGAGTTGGAGATAGCTTGTGTGCTCATATAGTGTGTGTGCATAAGTGTGTGAGATGTGCCAAGCTTGATGTTAATGGTGGCAGCCCCCTTCCCCCTTTCCCTTCACTGTCCCTGGTGTCTTAGTCTTCATGCTGTCTTTTCTATTCTCTTGTTTTCTTCACCTTCCTTCGAACACAGCATGACTCTGACTCAGGAGTATCTTTGTCTGTTTGTTACCAAACACATTAGTTAGTAATTTAGCTCTAAGGTTACCCAATTAGACATGATAAATCTGTTAACACTCCCTCTTACCTGTACTTGAGAAAAATGCTATTTTAGCTAAAAACGAAGAGGCATGTATACCAATTGGCTAAAATTAGACTTTTTGAATAATATTTTAAGTCTTGGAATTGTAAATCAGTTAGGTTCAAACTTTTTTTTCTAGGTGAATTGGGTAAAATCATTCATACAGACTCAAATATAAACAGGAAGACCCTCTAGTAGTTGGCCAAATTTCATTTGCTAAAAACCAACACCCTTTTCATAGCCACCAAGTTTTTTGACAATAAAGGCTAGTGTTTGACCTGGTCTTCTTTGTACTATAGATCTTAAAATACATGAAAGTAAATGCTATGTGTGGATTACAGAAGGTATTCTATATACCGTACAGGTTCACTCATGCTCATGATGACTGAATGTCATCTTAAGCATGACATTCAAATCTCTGAATTTTGAAGCTCTTTGATTCAAAGTCCTGGAATCAAAAGAGGAATGGTTGTTTCCTACTGGCTCAGATTGTGGTGAATAGTTTATAGTTGGTTCTTCTTGTGTAGAGAGTTTATATGTAATCTTCCTCTGTAGCCCCTAATCATAAAATCAAGCAGGTGTGTTCAGTTGTTCTGAAAAGAATTTCAACTGTGGTTTATATTAAAGGACAGTGGGGAAAATTAGCAAATTTGAATCAATAAAAACTCGATGAGTCCCTATTTGACATTGTCAGGCATATAGTTTTCACCATGATTATCTTTCTTTTTGAGTGAGTCATTCAAACTGTTTTTGTGGAGGTAAAATCAAGACTGTATTTTTTAAAAGAATGTAATACGTCTTGGGTGCTTGTTAGATGTTCTTGTAGCATTCTGCAAGTCCTTTGGGTTGGAAAATTACCTCTACTTTGGCAGTTTGAATCTTGGTGAAGAGTAGAAGAGAAAAGAAAGTCCTGTTAACCCTAAAACTGTTGGGCCACGGGGCTTTTTTGCAGCTGAACCCAGCAGTTCTACTGTTAACACACGTTTTTGATGTTACTGGCATTATGATCATGCAAGAGAATGTAAAGCAGCAACTGTCATCTAAGTTGGCTCAGAATATGCACCCATCTGTAATTATTATCACTCTTAGAGTATTTGGGTAAGTGTATTATTTTCCCCTTCAGCTTACCTTCTATTATCTTGTGTACACAAATGCATGCTGGGCTATAGTTGCATGTCTTTGCATTATGGGTAGCACAAATCCACAAAATGTCCAGATGGGAGAAAACTTTGAGAACAGAGACAAATGATTTTACTTTCCTCCATGATGCAATTTAAGACCTCTGGGTTTTTGTAAATTTATTTAACTTTATATAACTACATCTGCTTATTTTGATTCTCCTGGTTAGATGTTGGTTTTTATCCAGCATTAGATGGACTGGACTATACTTACCTTAACATTTTCACAGATAATAATTGTAACAGATAATATTTTTCTTTTAAATGAAGAAATAAGGCCTAGGCCATGTTGTCCACACACTTGATAGTTATTTAACTTCTACAAAGCGATGTTCCTTTCAAACCCAAACATTGTGATCTTATGTTCTGTTGCTTCACAATTTCATGTGAAATTGTGAAGCAAATCCCTGTCTTCTTCTTCACATTTGCTTTAATGAATTAGTTATTCCAACAATTTTTAGAACCGAACCATTATGACTGGTTTAAAGCTCATAATCAAAAGAAGGATTTTTATTTATTCGTTACATGTTTCTGTACACGTCACACGTTATCTATGTCAGCTTGTCTTTGTGCTGTGCTGGGTGAGTGTTTTGTTTATGTCAGTGAGACCACTACCAAGGTAAAGGCAGTAGTGAGTAGTGCAGGAGTTAAATCATCCCTTTTTCATTTTTTTAAGGGCTTCTTCCACATTGATGCACAGCTGAATGATTACTCACCACATGGTTGATTTCTCATCATTAATATCAGGGATAGTGGGGATAATTGTTTCTATTGCTGTTTTCTGTTGCTGATGTGTAGGTGGAAGTGGACATCAAAGGTCTGCTGATGTCTGTTCGTTGTATAGTTATTAGGTTTAGGAAATCCGGTATTCTGAATCTTTACCTGCAGAGAATTTTAAGAAAACAACAATAGAGATCAGGAAATTATTTGTTACACAACTATTGAATAATGTGCACCCTGACTATCTTGTTAAAACTTTGTTGTAATAAAATCTGATTATTATGTGCCCTTCAGGGCTTGGGAATGTGCTTCAACTCTGATCCTTTTTCATAGGCATCAAATTACAATCTCACCCAATGAATTAAACAAGACATTCATTTACATTGTACACATATAATGGCTCAACCTTATTAACAGACCTCTCTGAATCTCTCACTATCCAAAATTTTCACAATATTATTTAGATTTTGAAACATATACTTATTCATTTAAATCCACCCATCCATCATTGTTGTTACTTGTTCATCCTTACAGGGCCCAGGTTGGGCTGCTGCCTGTTTGGTGCTGGTTGTAGAGTGGCCAGTTCATTAAAGGACAACACAGAGACACATGGAACAAGCAGCCAAACACACACATCCGCTCGTACCTAAAATCAATTTGAAGTGGACAATAATAAATAAAGGCTGCCCAGAGAAAATCAGTGCATGTAATATAACTACTGAATTAGATTTGGATCAAATTGCATTATGGCCACAAGTTATGATCGATTTGTACTTATTTGTTCCAAAAATATTCTTTATCAAGTCTTTTAGTTTTCATAACCTGGAGATTTCTAAGCATTTCCATTGCTAGGATAAGTAAATGTTTCTAATATTTACTTGTCTATGTGACATTTACTTATCTTATGTGTCTAAGACACTAGGCTATGTGTCTTAGGCCTGGTTCATACATAGCCAGATCTTTTTAAAATGATGTACCAGAGATATTTATTTCTATAAAATAATTTTGTCCACACCTGATCGGTTCATCTACACCAACCCACTGAATTACAGCAAACATGCCAAACCCCCAGGTTTAAACTACATAGTTTAAATATAGTTTAAACCCCCAGGTTTAAACTATATTTTTATCCAAATATAGTTTGGATAAAAACTATATTATCCAATCCTAATTCTCCAAAAAACCACGACTTCCTGCTAAGAATTAAACATGCTACCAGGAGATTACTTTGTGTGGACAGACAGAGAGGTTGAACTACTTTTAAATTCTGTATTAAAATATAAAGTTAATAAAATATAAGACAGTATTAATTGGAAATAATTTAATAGAAAGTATGTGGACACATATGGACGTTGAACTGCATTGTGCCTCCGTATCGGGAGGGTTAACTGGTATAAAACAGCTGACCTAAAAACTCTTTCTCCTTTGTAAACTCAAAATAATTACATAGGAGAAAGAGTTTATAAAAAAAACTATTAAAGGTGTATGAACAAAGTAAAGTCAGCACCTCTTAGTTAGCAGGCATCTTTCCTCCCCTACATGTGCAACAATAACAGTGGTCACATATGACATGTCAGCAGCATGTTATTTGTTCCAGACTGTAATGCGCTGACCTCTAAATCTCCAGTTTAGAGGTCATTTGACTTTTCATTTGTCTACACGCAAATTAAAAAATTAGCATTCGTAAATCTTCACTTGAGCCAGAGGTTTTATTATCAATCTTTCTTAGCGCTATTAAACAGAAGTTACATGTGGATTAAAGTCCAAATTGCATAGAAATCTATTCAGTTTATCAGATATATGGCTGTATGTGGATAACAAAGACTAAAGTCTAAACTCACTCTACCTTTTTCCAACACAAGACCATGGCCTGAAATTTGGAGGCACTAATCCTCATCCCTGTGCCTTCATACTTGTCTGTGAAAGCTGTAGGTCACAACCTGATAAAGCCAATAGGGCCACATCATCTGCAAAAAGCAGAAACGCAACCCTAAGGCCAACAAAATGGATTCCCCTCAACACCTTGTCTGCAACTTATGAATAACATCTGTGACAAAGAGCAGCCTTGGTAGAGTCCAACTCTTACTTGAATTGAATCTGATAGTAAGTCATGCTTGACACTGGTCAGACAGGGACCTAACAGTCTGGATCAAAGGGCCTGGTAAGTCTGACCCTTTGATTATCTCCTGCAGAGTACCCCCACAGGGCTCCCCAAGGGACACAGTCAAATGCCTTCTCTAAGTCTACAAAGCACATGTAGACTACTTGGGCAAACTCTCACACACCTTTCAGGACTCTGGTGAGAGTGTAGAGCTGGTCCAGTGTTCCACGACTGGGACAGAAACCATACTGCTCTTCCTGAATCCGAGGTTTGTCTATGCGATGGACACTCCTCTCCAGAACCCCTCAATAAACCTTACCAGGGACTAAAACTAGTTCTTCTAGTTGTAATGGTAGAATGTGAAATTCTACCACATTCTGTGGAATAATTTATAACACCAGTTGAAGCTCAGGTGCCAATATATAAAATCCATCATCCTCTGACAGAAGCATTCTAAGTGTTGATTCATTGCTCTGACATTGGCGTTATCAAGAGTGTCATCAAAGGATTTTCACTAGGATGGCCTGGCCCACACAGAAAGATAAAACACTCACAATGATTGTGAGCTGCAGATGAATTCTCTCCTTTTGTCTCTTCTTATCTCTGTATTAACCTTGCTCAATGTCATTTCATCCCCACTCCACTCCTCAGAACTGATGACATGAGATAGTGTAAGGACAGGACAATTGGAGCAAACCGACAGAAAATAGGCCAAGCAGTGCTCCATGAGAAACAGGTTAAACTTACTGGTCTCCTGGCAGTGGCATTGGTTTAGCATCTCCTGACCTCATCACCAGAAGCAGAACTACAGTCAGGGACATAAATAATAAAGCATATCACCTCTATTGTTGCGGAGTAGTGTTTGGCCCCTTGCGTTGCTTCCAAAGAAGCTGCATATGCCACTGTAAGGTTGCAGTTTTCCTGAACTCAATCAAGCATGACAAATTGACAAGCAAGCAAATTTGGGGAAATTTGAAAGAGCAGACAAATTAATTTGAGGCCAATCATTCGTTTAAAGCTTAAATCAAGAGTACATTCTTTGATATGGAGCTATACCACACAATATCCTCTAAGTGATGCAGAGGTCAAAAGGGACACCTCCTCTAAACACATTATAATGTTGAAGCCCTCAATGACAGGATACAGGTAAGTTGCTGTCATTTCAACACAGTCATATATCTTCATGTACTACCACACTATGTAAAAAATACAAAAAAACTTTGATCTTCCTTAGCCTCCATCTAAAACAAATCTAAAACAACAAAAACATATACCTAACAACACAGAAAATAATAATAATAATTAAAAAAAATAATTTAAAAAACAGCCTTTTTTATGCAAATAAAAAAAGTTATTCACTTAAGGGTTTAACTTTTCATTTGCATTAGAGTAACATGGCCCACACTGAGTGTACATAATGCATGGCAATTTGATTGGATAAACCTTAGAGTTTGTTAAGCAGCTTGAATTAATACAGCCCCCTCTCACACTCACTTCCCTCTACAGTAGTACAACTCAAACCAGGTCAGGTTGCTTAATTGTAGACCAATCAACCTTTACTAATTTAATGTCACTTTTATTTAACATGAATAAATGAGGAATCTCTCTACTTGAGAAGTGAGCTGAGTGAGAGGCAGCACCAGAGCCAGTGTGGGCACGATGGGGATGAACCGTTTCATCTGCTGAATATTAATGTTCCTCCAAGATTATAAGGATTATTAGTCCTTTTCTCAGCTGACAATAGGGTTATTTTCAGAAGCTATCGATTAAATTGCTGAGGGAATTGCCTTTGATATGAACCTTCCCACATGAGGAGCTTCTTTTAGAAGCTGAAGAGTTCTAATTCCTCAATCACTTTGTTATTTGTATTGAAAACACCTGAGAGATTCAGATGAGGATTCAGTTTTTGGAGGCTCTTTTTGGAAGTCCAATATCTTCTGTTCCCTTTAGGCCATTAAAAAGGGTGACAAAGCTTAGGAAGATTAAAATCAATAATTACAGTCCTAGCTCTGTTGTTTATACAGTAGAACCACCTTAATCAGCCATGACTTAAGTCAATCACCTTTTTACGAGTGTGTATATTTCTCACATTCCTCTCATTAAACTTTGGACTACTGTCCTTCAGACTGTTGAATCGGTTCAATAAGGTTGACGGTTTTCATTATAATGAGAATGTCATTTTCCACACAAAGGGAAATGGGATTGACTTTCTTCGCTAAAAACCATACAAACGGACTCCAAATCTTAAAGCTTTGAATACCATGTTTGACATTTGGTATTATGTATTAGGAGTTTGGCTTTCACCAAACACAACATGGTGTTGCCTATTATGAAAAATGTATCGGTTTTATTCATTTCCATTCAGTAAAAGTATAATGTTTTTTGTCTGATTTTGGAACAATACAGCAAAAGATTAAGTCTTTTGCCATAATTTGAGGTTTTATTGTACCACCAGATTCATTATTTGAATCTGGTGGTAAAACATAGATGTCAACATAGCAAATGCCCAAACCTGAAACTCCTCATATACTATAAGTGTGAATGTTAATCAGATATTCATCAATTTAGTAAACTCTGTATTTTTGCTATATTTTTGTATATTTATATAAAAGCATAGAAGTGTATTTTTTAACTAGCTAACCAATATTTTGTCTTTATTTTTCCCCAGATGGAGTGACTATTCCTGCTCTCTTTTACCATACAGTACATGTCCAGTTGTTGGTGCAGCTACACTGAACATTGTTTGTGTGCTCTCTGTTAATTACCACAGGTTTAGTCCCTACGAGTGGCATAACCCCCATCCCTGCAACCCTGACTCTGATGTAGTGGAAAACAATTTCACCCTGCTTAATAGTTTCTGGTTCGGAGTTGGAGCTCTCATGCAGCAAGGTAGACGCCTCTGCCTGCTCCTCCTTTTCTAGAACATGTCCCACTTTTTTGCTGGGGGTCAAGCATTCTCTGAAACAGGCCCATGATCATGCATGGGGGCCTCTGTGCATGTAGTCAGACGCTCTATAGGTTGGCCAGCAAAACGGATTGAATGGAATGAAAGTAATGCAAACAATAAATTGATATGGTGCTGCTGCATGTTCCCCATCTCCATTTGATTTGATTTAGAATTACCTCTTCCCCCTTTCACTTCCCTGTCTATCCTAAGCCACACAGTCAGGTAAGTGCACATATACAGAGTATTATACAGAGTATATACAGAGTATTGGAGTGGGGTCAAACGGATGAGGGTGACCTAGAATATGACACAGGTTTCTAAACAAAGATATGAATAAATATCATCTCAACTATTTGCTATCTTAAAACAGAACGGTTTACGATGTGCAGGGCAAGTAATCATGCAAATTATGGGGCATGAATCTTTGGCAAATGTGGCATTCTTTCAAACTTTATTTGTTTCAAAGCAGTTACACTATATTAAGAATAAGCAGCAATTCTGTGAGTCAGTAAAGGAAGTTACTAATGTTACAGGCTATAATAATCAGACTTGTAACAATACTGTAATAATGATTTGATATGTGTTGTTTAGGTAAGCGTTTCTTACTTCTTATATGAAGCACTTGAAAAGAAATATATTGCTTGAGTATAATAATAATAATAATAATAATAATAATAATAATTTTTCACTAATTTTTTTTCTACTACTGCTCTTCAGGTTACTGAAACAGCTACACATAATTCTAGTTTAATTAAAGGATTTTTTTTTAAAGTTTCATTATAACTAGGCAAGGTATCTTATTTAGACATCAAAAACCAGTTGCTCATTTGTAACATTTTTTTGTTGTTTTTTTCCAGCTTAGGAGTAGTAGGAGTAATTTTTGGTTAGGGCAGGGTCTGCAACCTTTACTGTCCAAGGAGCCAGGTTTACCCTCAGTCATACAAAATAAGTCGTTTAGAGCTGCAAATGTTATATTACCTCTTGAAGAAAAGACAAAAACAATGCTAATAATTTCTGATAACTATCTACTTTAGGAAAAAATGTCACTTTTAAAAAAAACATCATTTTATTTTTGTGTTATTTATGTTTTCTTTTTTTATTACATTAAAATAAGAAAAAGCAACACTTTTGCAAAAAGAGGTTGGATACATTTTCTACTATGGGATGGTGATATTTGTGGAAAATATGTAAAAATAAATAAATGCAGTTACCAACTTAATGACAAGAAAAATACATATAAACATATGTTTAATGTGATTTTGATTCATTTCATTCAATGCAGTTGTTCCATGAAAAAAAATAAAACTACTAAAATGTCTATTTAAAAACAGAAGTTGGTTATTTATCATTTTTAGTTAAAGTTATTAAGAGCCATTGTGGAAAGTCCAGAAAGCCACTTGTGGCCCTGAGGCTAGGGCCCAGGCTCCTGGGTGAAGATTTGCAAACATTTATAGAGGTTATTAAAATTGTCACGACAACTAACTAAAATCACTATGTACATGTTCCATGAGTGTATTAGTGATGCAATATGGTGCAACCGCTCTCCATCAACAGTATAGGAATAATTAAAGTTAAAATTATAATGTTCTGCATTAATACAATTCTGCAATTAAATGAAACGTTGACCTAATTGGTTAAGAAGCTATGTTTGAGAAGCACAAGGTTGTGGAACTAAGCTGGACAAGCATTCATTGATCTACAATGTAGAGAGGCTCCCCTGTGTGGCGGCTTGCCATCCCCCCAGAAATCTGTGGGACGTGCTGTTTGGTCTTGACGTTACCTTGGGTACATGACAGTCAGCCCCAACCAGGTACTGTTTGGGTCCGACCGACCTCTTCAAATTGGTTTCTGACAATACGGAACCACAGGATGGTAACATGTTCCTGTCTACTGTCTACTAGCTGTGCTTGTAACGGAACATGCTAAGAAAATGTCAAGTTCTCGTCCAATTCTGTTTGTTACTTTTATCTTTTCTTTTTATTTGGGTAAAGACAGTGGGTTGTTGATGGCAATGTTGGGTAACTTTAATCATAGAAACACTCCATTTCAAAACAGATAAAGACATGCATTTATTCCACTTAACTATTGCACTCTAATAAGAATGAATCCTTGGTGCAACTCAATTTTTCTCCATGGGGCCCAAGATTTCTGGTGGTGCCCCTGAATAAACCTTCACTAACCTAAATCAATTTTGAATTATTCATATTAATTTTTAAAATACTTTATTCCAAAAGAAATGAAATTCATATTACAAAACTCATATAATCAACATATCTTTAAAGAGTTGTTGTGATGCTGTGGGCAGGAAGAATCTCTGAAAGCAGCCTTGCAACAAATCTGAAGAGACCTCTGACTGAAGACTTCAGCATGTCATGATAATATAATGATTGTTATGACATGCTAAAAGCTTAATTTCTAGGCAACAGAGACAAGATTTCACAGTAACATGTCCTGGATGATATCATCAGTTGTTGGCAAGCACTGCTAATCCACCTCATTTGATTTCAATGCTCCTCTTTAAATCTCTGTCTGTCTGTATTGTGAGAGAGCCGGACAGAAAGACTTTGGTTTACAATCAACAGTTGAGAAGGTTTGAACGTCTTCCTTTTCTCTCTGCTCTTCGGTCCTGTTCTGGATCCATCAATCTTCATTTTCACCTACTTTGGGATTCGGGGACATAGTTATTCTTTGGGATGAGCTGTGAGATGTTATAAAGGCTGTAAAAATGACAAAAGACTGCCTCATTAGAGGTGCTGTTACTTTTGTTGAAAGTCAAGACAAAATCTATACAATACAATTCAAAAATACTTCAATGATCCCAAAGGGAAGTCAAATAAAGTTTTCTGTATACAGTTGAGTAGCAACACAAAAATGATGAGTTTACTAACAGGACCTCACAAAAGCTTTCAGAAGTTTGTGGCCTTATGGCCTCCCTTTCCTGCTCCGTTCCAGTGTCTGCAGCAGCTGCACTTCATTTGTCATCTTTTTCCTCCTCTACTAGATAGCTCACTCAAGGGACTGCGAGAGAGAAAGTTTGATGAGAAGTAGAAATGCAAATGGAGGCTCACAGAAGGAGCATAGCACAGAGCTCTTAACCTTGTATTTGCTCTATTTATCAGCTTTCTGTCTTAATGAATGGGGAAAAAAATCCTTGTTTCACCTTCTCAACAGTTATAAACACCGTGCAACTTGACTGCAGAAAGAGCCAGCCGGCCTTTAAACACTCACTGGTTACCATGGTTACTCACATTTATCTTGCTGTTTTCACATTCATTAACATGTTGTCAGTTTACTACAACTTTTTTTTTTTCACAGAGTGATAAAATAAGTTATTCTGCCAAACTGACATTAGTGAGTGATATACCTCTTAATGACCCATAAGCACTAAATGCAGATGAGTTGATAAATAATGAGACAAAATGTTCCAAACATCGGACATAACTTATAAGCAATATTAAAACAATTTCTTTAGGGTAAGATCATGGACTATTGATATGTCAAGACCCTCTAAATAAAACAAACATATACTTGGTGAGCAGTAAGGGGACTGGAAAAGGGTTTTCCTAAAATGTAAGGTTCAACGACGCTGTGCTAAAATTAAAACTTCTGACATCAGACGGTGCAAAGCTGCATGTGGGAGTTGCACCAGTGTTATATTTAACATAACACTGGTTGAAGGAAGATGATCTGTATTGACTGCAAGTTGTAAATTATTTTTTAGGCAAGTTGTACTTAGTTTAAATAGTTAGAATAAATTTTCTTGCCTGCCTTCTGAAGCTGACACGTGCAGTAGAGTGGCTGCTGACGCACCGTGATGTTGACTGATAATCCCTCTGCAGGATCACCTTATTTCAATAGGTCAAACACTCACACTCATCACTCCTCTCATACAATATTTATCTTCCAAATATTTATCCCATTTTGTACCGTAGGCCTCGTCCTACATTTAACAGTTACCAGTACCTAAACACAAGTCACACCTTGCCCTAAACCTAATCCCTAACTCAACAGCACTTTTTCTTACCTCATGAGGAACAGTGGGACCTCACAGTGTAGTATGTACTTTTGTACTTTACTACTACAAAATGGATCTTACAGAGTGAGAAATGTTAAAACACACACACACACATTCTCTCTAGATATGTTTCTTTAGCAGTAAATATATCCTCCAAAAAGCTTGTACACAAACACCAACTAAATCCACTTATTAAGAAAACATTGAAAATAGTAAATGATGCATGAGATTAAATGGTGTCTCTAAAATATTACAAAAATGGTTCCTTTCCAGATGCAACAAAGATGCAGATTTGTTTAAGTTATGCTATTATACAACTGGAAAAAATTTATAATGATGCAAGTAGCAAGTATTCATCTCTCACCTGACTCTTGAGATTACACTTTGCAACAGCTTCTGTAGTTCAAAAGCAGAGTGCAGCAAATATTTCACCAGTAAATGTTGTATAACCTGATGGACATAACAATAGTTTGTCCAATGAAACATACGAGTAGGTAACTCGAATAAGAACTACTATCAGTTTTCATCAACCTACACACTCTGCCCACTCTGTGCCTTCCTGTTAGCATGAATTATCAAGACAGCAGATGCTCTGGTCCGGCCCGACCTAGTTGTGGTGCTTCTCCCTCCCTGACTCAGTCTTTCACCCAGCCTTACCCTGTTTTCTGCTCCTTTCATTCAGGATCTGAGCTCATGCCAAAAGCCCTCTCTACCAGAATTGTGGGAGGAATTTGGTGGTTTTTCACTCTAATCATCATCTCCTCCTACACGGCAAACCTGGCGGCTTTCCTCACTGTGGAGAGGATGGAGTCACCCATTGACTCTGCAGATGATCTAGCTAAGCAGACAAAGATTGAATATGGAGTGGTAGAAGATGGTGCCACAATGACCTTTTTCAAGGTAAGTGTAACATAGTTAATGTTGTATAGAATGCCATTTGTCATTACTTCCAAGTTTGGGTTCATGTGTAATGGGTGAAACAGCACCCCCTCCTGGTGGTTGGCAGTGTTAAATATAATGAACACAGACATCTCGTTGCCAGTTCATGAGAGATGGGCGTGAGGTAGGTTCACTGAGTTTAACGCTCCAGTAAAAAGTTCTGTTAGTTTGATGCTGACATGAGTACCAATGTAAGGTGCTGCACCCCCTGTGATGAACCTGGTTCCCGATTAGTCCTCATTCTGTTTCGTACGGATAAACCACCTTTCATCTCATCCTGTCTCTTGGCCCCTTTATTCACACAATGCAGAACTGATTCTGAACGATCACAATTTAAGAGGGTTTATGAGCTATTGCAGGATATTACAAAACCCACTGTATTTTTCTAACCAGATCATTATATTGCCATATGCTGTTTTGTGTTAAGTAGAAATGTGCAGTCAGTATGTGTGCTACTTGTTTTTTATAACCTCTTGACGTATATTTGGGTAAAAATTAATATTCTGAAGGGTATATTTCATTTTCCTAACAATAAATCTGGATTATGGCTTCTTTTTTTTTTTTTTTTAAGTAATTTGTATTCAAGTCTAATTTTGTTTAAGTGACTTTCCTGATAAATGAAGGTAATCAAAAAATGAAACAAAATTTAAATGTACAGCATATATGCATGGTCATATAGGTAACAATTGCATCTTAAAAAAAAAAAAAAAAAAAAAGACTTCTGAACTCTCCAGACAAGCTAGGGCTAACTCTGTTTGCTAATGTGACCTGCAGATATGAAGGCCATTAAGAAGTGGTAAAGAAATATCCATTTCAAAGTTTCAAAAAAAAATCAAAGAGTGGAGGACCTGATGACCTATGCCATCACAAAAATTACAGAAGAGGGAGGCATTGCAAAGTTGGTGGTGCAACAACTTAAAGTGGGTTGAGTGTGCGGTAGGAAAGGATGCCATTTTTTGCAAGTGCTGCAGACATTTTTTGGGCTTCAGGCAAAGCAGATATGTGAGAATTTCTCAATGCCCATCAACCTGATGGAATTGCCTGCTTCCATCAAATTGAAGTGCCTGTTTGTACCAAATCAAATGACTCAAGATTTTGATGTTGACCTACAGGATGAATCTAACTTCTGTTACCACAATATAGATTGAAATTACAAGCACCTCTTGAGCCAAAGTTTTGAAATCAGGGAACATTTCTCTACTTGAGGCAATCAGACGTTGAGGCAATCCTGCCCCAAGTGGAAGATTTTAAGTTTCTCAGTATCTTGTTCAAGAATGAGGGAAGATCGGAGAGAGCGGGAAATCGACAGACGGATCGGTGCAGATTTATTTGAGTTCAGTGAACTCATTGTGTTCAAGAAACCAGTCTGAGATGATTGACGCTTTATGACATGGTTCGTTATCCTGCTGGAAGTATCCATCAGAAGATGGATATACTGAGGTCATAAAGGGATGGACATGGTCAGCAACAATACTCAGGTTGTGGTGCTGACATGACGCTCAATTGGTACTAATGGACCCAAAATGTGCCAGGAAAATATCCCCCACACCACTGAACCACCACCAGCCTGAACTGTTGATACAAGGCAGGATAGATCCATGCTTTCATGTTGTTGATACCAAATTCTGACCCTACCATCTGAAGGTCACAGCAGAAATCAAGACTCATCAGAACAGGAAACATTTTTCCAATCCTCTATTGTCCAATTTTGGTGAGTCTGTGTGAACTGTAGCCTCAGTTTCCTGTGTTTAGCTGACAGTAGTGGAACCCAGTGTGGTATTCTGCTGCTGTAGCTCATGCATTATGCAAAAAATGCATAAAACAATTTCTGATATACATTAGAAAAAAAACAGCAAACAGACTTTGGTCATTTTAATGCTTCAGACATCAACGCAAGGCTACTATGTGTTACTGCACTCAGCTGTTTGAGCCCTTAAGAGTCAACATGTTGTGCGTTCAGTGGTTATTTGAGTTACTGTTGCTGTTTTATCAGCTCAAACCAGTCTGGACATTCTCCTCTGACCTCTGGCATCAACAAGAGATTTGCATCCACAGAACTGCTACTAACTGGATATTTTCTCCTTTTCTAACCATTCTCTGTAAACCCTGCAGATGGTTTTGTGTGAAAATCCCAGTAGATCAGCGGTTTCTGAAATACTCAGACCAACCAACCATCAACCATGTCACGTTCAAAGTCACTTAAATCACCTTTCTTCCTCGTTCTGATACTCTGTTTGAATTGCAGCAGATCATCTTGGCCATGTCTACATGCTTAAATGCATCTGTTTGCTGCCATTTGATTGACTAATTCAACATTTGTGTTAATGAGCAGTTGAACAGGTTAACCTAATAATGTGGCCGGTGAGTGTACATAGTCAAGAAATACTAGTAGCCAGTAGTGGATCTCCTGGTTTTGTTTGGGGTTTTTTTACAGGACAGATGTACTTTAGAATTATATGTATCTATGAATCGCATGGCTCTTTAGGTACTCTTCAGAATCTATTTATTTTTATTGTGGAAGTCATTCATGCAAACCATTTTTACAGATCACAACTTGTGTCATCTGTGACTGTGTATAATGTTGCTGAAAACACTGGTTTAATGTTATTTAAAATCTATTAATCTATCAGGCTCATTTCCTCCAGCAATGAGCCAGTGTCTAATAACAAAGCTTCAATGAGAAACAGCAGTACGTTGCTGACATTTCCATGTTTGAGCAACAGTCCACAGTTTTTTTTGTCAGGTCTGAATTAATCACATCCCACTGAAAAAGTTGTTTCTAACACGCATTAGTTAATTTCTTCAAATGTTACCTCAGTGTGTGTGTCTTGTGTAAGTATGTGTGTATCAAATATTTTTGAAATATGTGGACATTCAGAGTAAACTATTCGTTTGGTCCTACATTCAGAGTACATAAAACAGCACCAACAGCCTTTATCTATGCTTTATATAGCTTTAATATAAGCTATGTATCAGTTTGCTCATATTTTACCAAGTCAAAATGTAAATGAGGATTATTTGTCACGCCTTGAAACTCTTAACATATCAAAGAATTATACTAGATTAGGTTTGTCATGGTAGATATCTGCCCAAACTAACTGTTACAATTAAGATCACACTAAATGCCCTGATAAAACTTGTGTATAGCTACACAGGTCAGTCCATCTTTTTCAACCCTAACAATTATTCCTTTAATTTGTGCATTAAGAGTGCTGGCCAATCACAATCATGAGAATCCAACAAACTGGGAAGAATTCCAGTTGGAAAAACAACCAAGCAAAGTCACTGCTGTGTAATCAGAGATGAGAGAAAAAATTATCCTTATTTTGTTGGAAATTAAATCATAGCTTAAATTCAAATTTTTCTATAACATCACTGACCCCAGCTCTGTTGCTGGTTAGGTTTGCAGTATGAACAGCACAGTAAAAAACCCACGTCTGTTAATGAACCAAGAACTAAATGAATGAATAAATGAATGAATGTACTTTATTAATCCTCCAGGGGGACGGGGGGTTATGATTTTCCAGTACACCCCATTAAAAGAACAAAAAACAAACAACAGAAGACATTAGCAGACAGGTGCCTGAGGTTGCAGCCATGAGAAGCGCTGCCCTTTTGTTAGATGTGATAAAAAAAAAAAACACTAGGAAAATGGAGGGATAAAAATCATATCTCACACTGTGTCCCCATTGGGAACAACATAAAACATGTGATATAGGTGAGGGTGGAGTGTGAGGGGAGTGGCAGGGCTCCCATATAGTCTACCAAGGTGAGCGACGAGTTCACCTGGTGTGTCACGTCTGACTGAGGTTGTCGTACTAAGGGTCAGTAGGAAGGGGGCCAGTGGATGCGCTGCATTCGCTTTCACAGACATTAAGAAGAGAACTTCTGCTGCTTTTCCAATGACTTGTTGAAGTCTGACATTATATATACAGTCCTGTATAGTAAAGACACAGATTATGATGGCTGTCATAACTTGTGACCTTTGATTGTCATGAAGAGGAGGGAGAGCTCTGAAAAATGGTTGTATTGAATTCTGACATTATCTACAGGATGTGATTCTGGCTATTTGAGGGTTAAATATTTTTTGAAATGATATGTGTCTTTAATGAAGAAGGGGAAAAATATTAAACACCATGTTAACAACTATCAAAGCAATTAGAATTATTTATTAGTTGTTTACTGAGTCATTAAACGACTACAGTGGGTTTATATATCTTAATGTATAACGTATTCAATGCAATGGTCTGTCAAACAGTGTTCAGTGTCAAATACAATAGAATACATTATATTTTCTCCGTCAATGCAATGGTAATAAAGACGCCATGAAATTGACAATGTCAGATATATCAGTATCTACGCAGTGTGCAAAAATACTTTGCATGCTATCACCCCCCTGTCCTGCTTTCTTAAATAAAGTCTATCGTGACAATTAATTGTAGAGCCCTTAAAGATTTTGAAAAACTACACAGTACATGTGCTATATGTAAGCATTGTTTGAAGTTTTCATCTTCAGAGAATCAAATTCAGAAGAAAGACAATAATTATAACTATTCGAACCCAGGAGACTCTCATATCAAAATACTGTACATAGTCTTTGGGTGATAGAGGGGAATTCTAGAAAAACAAGTGACAGTGTCTAATTATCAAAATATCTGCACAAGATATCTTCTATAACATTTATGCAGGTCTATTGTCTTCCAAAGAGAGATATTCCCTATGGAGTGTTTCTACAATGGCACTGCATAATTTAATAGGCACACACACATGCATGCATACATCTGAGCTCTGTCTTGCTTGTTAGCTAATAAAATCAAACCTGGTAAAAGGGGTGCTGCATTTCCACCTTGTGTGGTTGGGTGATGGTTATCGTCTGCACACACACTGGCTGTGCATGTGGCATCAAGCTCCTTGTCTCCGGGCTATACAAGCCTGAATTGTTTTGCATTAGCCATAAGACAGATGGGAGGGACACCACCAGCATGGTGACTAAATCAAGCAGATAAAGCTTATTGAGATGATGTGTTTAATGCCGCACAGGGAAAAGAGGCAGCACATGGAAGAGCAGAGCGTGGAGGAAAAATCTGTTAAATCCTCTAACTTCATACTACTCCCCCATAAATGTAGAATTCAAACAAATAGTTTATATTTGTATCTACATAATTGTGTTATTGTTTTATGAAGACTGAATTATATCTATTAATACAGGCATAGCAACCTGTATTAATCATCAAACATCTTTCACAGAAATGAAACTTATTACCATTTTCTCACATATGTTTCTAACACTCATGTACTGGACTAGGAGTTAGAGTGTATTAAAATAACTGGGCAGTAGAAAGAGTGTATTAATGTATCCATCCATCCATCCATTATCTGTTCACCCTTGTCCCTAGTGGGGTCGGGAGTTGTTGGTGCCTATCTCCAGCTGCGTTCCGGGCGAGAGGCGGGGTCACTCTGGACAGGTCGCCAGCCTGTCACAATGTATTAAAATGATATTGCTTTTATAACTGTCATAACAAGCAACGATAATCAGAGCTATGATCGTCAGAGTCACTGGTCATCTGTTTTACATGTTAAAGAGTTTTTATATGAAACAGATTAACTTCCTTACTTTTGGAAGCATCTATGCACCAAAACTTTGGAACAAAAATTCCAGAAAACTGTAAAACAGATGAAACACTGAGTTCCTTTAAATCTCTACTGAAAACCCACCTGTTTAGAGTTGGATTTGAAACTTAATCAATTAAAAATTTAAGGATGGAACTTGACAATGTCTTCTTTAAAACGTGGCGAGTGACTGAGGGTCATTGCGGTACTGAAACCCCTGTATATTCTAGACTCTAACAGGTGAAAATAATGCACAAAATCCATGTAGGACAGCGAAGTCCTAGCGCAAAATTTCGTGTAAAGGTGTACAGAACCTGGTGCTGCAAGGTTTGAGACCTTGTCCTGTTGTGGGCAGCGGGGCCCGGCTAATACCCGTGGTAAAACGGACGGCGGAGTCCGGCGAAAACAGGCTCTTAAATTACCTGACAAAAAGGGTGAATGTGATTGGAGGTATAAATACCATTTGGTATTTTATCTCATATAAAACAATAGGGCTGTAAGCAGCAAACCTCTTGTGGATGCACAGGCAAGAACCCCCCACTTCAAAGAGTTGAAGCGGGAGCTACCACAACAGGTTGTTTTAATTTCTGGCCGACTGAATCAGAGCCCCAGTTTTTAGGACTCTAGGCGTCAACAAACTGGACCAAATTTCATAATAAAAAAAATATATAAATAAATAAAATTAAAAAAAATAGGGAAAGGGATCAGTAAAAATGAGCCAATAGACAATCTAAAATCAACCGACTGGAAGTATGTCAAAGATCAGGATCCGAACAAAGTAAAACATTTAGATAAATGGATAACAAGTTATAACTTTGACGGCCGTCTAAATTAATGTTTTGATTGTTTATTCTATGTTACATGACTTTGTGTTTTTATGTTTGTTATGATGTAAAGCACTTTGGAATGCCTTGCTGCTGAAATGTGCTATACAAATAAAATTTGATTTGATTTTTTTTTATTTTTAAATTTAAAATTAGACCTTATTACGACTTAGGTTCTAATATTTCTGAGGTGAGGTGCAGGTGGGAGTTAGGAACTTCTCAAAGCTACAATAATCTCTTAACTCAAACCTTCCAATAGGGAGAAACACACTAGAAAAAAACAGAAGTAACTTCAGACAATTCAGCTTAATCACATACAGTCACAAAAATTATAATCTCAAAGCACTTTGCAATATAAATAACACAGTTTACTTATTGAAATATATGGTCAAATGAGTCGAAAATTTTGCATATTTATTTATAGTTAAACACATTCCAATTTGATTCTACTTTGAATGCTGTCAGGTTCAGTCAATTAAGTCAATTACTCAGAAAATTAAAACATCTATTTAAAGAAACCTGACCAAATGCCTCAAATCACAAACCGGCATCATTCATACCTCCTCAATAAGCATGCATGGAAAGTGAACAGTTGAGCGTATGAAGTTGTTAACATTGTATCAATCCTTCATACAGAGTCTGCGTGCTCAGCAGACACAAGGAATGAAGGAAGACTTTGCCAACAAGACCCGTAGAAAATGTTTATGCACTTCTTCAACAGAAACATTTTGTCTTGTTTTTTAGGCTTTAAAATAAGCTTTGGGAATTCTTTGGCTCCTTTTTAAAATACTTTTTATTTCTACTTACATTTTGTTAAAATAACTCAATGGAGATGAACCTCAGTTACTTAATATAGTGTCAGTGAAGAAACTGATTATGCTTTGGCTGTGCTAACATACCACCAATATGAAAATAAGACACAAGCATATTCTGTTTATGGTTTTCCATGAAACATTGTTCTAATGTTTGATGGAACATGGTTGAGACTTTTTAATTAAGCCTGTTTAAAATACATGCAAAGTCAAGCAGAAAGTGGCAGTTCTTCACAAGTGATATTTGATTTTGATGAGAAGCGATAACACAAAAACACCATAGATATGCAGCAGAAAAACAGTGACGCATGCTTTATTATACATCTCCATTAATGTCCTTTTCTTGAGGCCTAGTTCATACATTTTAAAAAGATGTAGCAGAAATATTCATTTGTTTAAAACAATTTTGTCCACACCTGATCAGTTTAAGAAAAGTCTTGATCTAAACAAGGGGTGTCAAACTTCAGTCATCAAGGGCCACTGTCCTGCAGGTTTTAGATGAGCCACAGCTTCAAAACACTGGAATGAATTGGCTTAATGACCTCCTCCTTGTGTGGATCAGATCTCCAGAGCCTTGATGACCTAATTATTCTATTCAGGTGATGCAGCAGAGGCTCATCTGAAAGTTGCAGGTCAGTGGCTGTCCAGGATTGGAGTTTGACACTTGTGAGTGTTGTTTTATACATAGGGGGCAGTGTAGAGCAAAAATAAAAACTATATTAGCCAATCATAATCCTTCAAAACAACCATAACTTTCTGCTAAGAATTAAACATGACACCAGGAGATTACTGTGTTTGGACAGACATACAGACTACTTTTAAATACCATGTTAGAATATAAAGTTAAGAAAACACAAGACAATGGCGACGGGGAATCATGTCAAAGCTAGTATGCGGACACATGTGGAGGCTGAATTGCATTGTGTCTCCGTATTGGGAGGGATAACTGGTATAAAACAGCTGACCGAAAAACTCTTTATCCTCAGTAACTCAATATTTTGGAGCAGCTGGGCTTATAAAACTAGTAAAAAGAGTCAGAATAAACATAAATATCAGCACCTCTCTGACAGCAGTCATCTTTCCTCCACTATATACCTAAACAGTAACAATGGTCACATATTAGACGTCAGACTGTAAATGAGCTGACCTGTAACTCTCCAGTTTCCACTGTCTACACTCAAATGCAAATGAGAATTTGTAAATCTTCACTTTGGCCAGAGGTTACTATCAGTTGTTTTCAGTGCTATTAAACAGGGGTAATGTGTGGATGAAAGGCCAAATCACATAAAAATCTAGCTCACCAGATAGCCAGCTATGTCTGGACAGTGCCTGAGCTACAAGTCATTTAACATAGGTAGCCATTTTTTGTTGTTGCATAAAACAAATAGACATTTACAGAAAGAGTTGACTGTTTAACTTTCCCACAGTGAAATACAGGCCTGTTTTTTTTGTTTGCCTTTATTTGAATATGATTCAGTATTTTTTGTTGTTGTTGATCTTTAAATGAGTGTTATATCAGATTGAATGCAATATTGGCAGATTTGAGCATTTCTTGTAACATAATGTGTAAGAAAATAAGTCAAACTATCTCTGCATTTTAAATTCAATCACTCCTTTGTCAATAATATTGTCCATGCTGTACAGTCAGCCTACACACTATTTGCACTCATTGCAGTTTTTTATTTAGTTTTGATTGTTGTGTTGTTTTTTTTGCCTTTTTTTTCTCCCTAAAACCCTTCCTTATCAGTAGTAAATTGAAGTTGAGTTAAACTCACAAAGGGAATAGAAGTCCTAGGCAATGGTTGGCTGAGGCTCTGGGGTAATGAGAGTTTAGTAATAAGATTGCATTTGTATGTATTCTTTCTGTTTTGGCTGCTGCTCAGTCGTGACTTAAGTTAGTTAAGTCACGACTGGATGGAACTGGGATTTACACATGGTGGCCATTGGCAAAATGTGTCTGTTTGTAATTCACATTAAACTTAGTTAAGTCTCGATATCTAGATAGATTGTATGAAAATAAGGATGTCTTTGTAGAGTAGAACATAGTCGCTACTAATTAACCCTGAATTGAGTTTTATTCTTCTCCCATTTTCAGCTTCTTTTTTTTTTACATCTACCAGGTCCATTTTGTTTGTTAATATAACCGGAAGTGCAAATCATTGAGATGTGGGATTATTTTTTACAAATTTTGAAACTTAAAGGTACATTTAAACCTCTCTTACCTGCCTGGCATTTCTTTTCAATCTGAGCATACGTTGTTTCATCATCTCTCAGTCTTCCTGAACAGTATGCCACCAGTCACCTGTCCTCACCATGAAGCCCAATGCCATAACAGCTGTTTGTATCATAGAGCAGTAGAGTAGGTGATGATGTCAGAAGTTCTTTTGAATGATGAAAAGCAGTTTGCTGTACTGGGTCCCAGATCCATGCTGACTGGTTGAAGAAGTTCATATAATGGTTGTCCATTACATGACAACCATTGTATGTGGAACACTACAGTAGGAGTTCATTCCAAGCTCTTGGATGTTTCCTGGTGGACTGAGGCTTGGTGGGGTGAGGTCACACTCCATCTTTGTTGATCACCTGGTGCCACAGGAAGCTGTGCTCACACTTTTTCAGTTCACATTTATCATTGTCCATTTTCAGACAAGATGATTCTAATCACTCCATCACTTTTTGGAAAATGTGGGTTAACCTCTGAGTTACCTCAGAATCCTGAAGCTGCATCTGGTGGTGAGAAACTGTGGAACCTCTCTCCTCTGATATTGGTAGAATAAATCATTCTCTTTTAACTGTCTTATTCAGTCTTTTTAAGTCCACAAAGATTCAGGTGTTTCCATTCTTTTTAGGTCCTAGGATCATTGGGGCACACCACTCAGTTGGTTCTGTCATCAGCTTCCAATGATTAAGGATTATTATTTCAAGCTGCATTTTCACAAGTCCAAACTAACGTTCATTAATGCTAATTTCATTTACTCTTTTTACTAGTCCCTTTGCTAATGAAGCTTGTCTACTCTGTAGGTTGTTTACTTTATCACATCTCATCGCATAAAGTCTGAATGAATATGCATTGTCTTTGTAGCTTCTCTGGGTAAAGAACTTTCTTCAGTTTAGTTTAAAACAAAGCTGCACAGTAAGAAGATCCAGGTTTTGTTGATATGTGTCCCAATCCTAACCACAACAACGCATTTCTTGTCAATCTCCCTCATATTTCATCTGAGGTGCTGAAATCGGCTTAGTTTCAGTCGATGGATCTGGGTGTAAAAATGCTTTTTAGCTGACCCTAATTCAGTATTGTCATTTATCTCATATTTGCAATGTGTTTATAAACCTGTACACTGATTGTAGTTAGCACATGAAACACATATTTTTCATAAATTAAAATGCAAAAGTATGTGGTAAAGTCCAAAAGCCATTCCACTGGAAAAGATGATAAACTGAAACTGTCTGAACTTCTCCAAAAAGCTGTCATGTCTGAGAAGAAACATGCATTAAAAAGCTCCTTATCAGGGAAAAGATTTATTTTGGTGCAGTCAGAAAAGCATAAGATACATTGTTTGGACTTGGTTCTGGAAGATGTAAGAGGCTGGAGGTAAACTGTTGCTTTTTCAGCAGCAAAACATGTGACCTATAAATTACAGTCCTATGGGTGGGTTTTTATGAGCTTTTTGGTGAGGTAGTCATTCATTGTGTTCCCTCTCATGCTTTCTATATAATATTGCATGAACTCTGGTTTCAGGAAACCAACCTTGTCTCACTTCCTGCTTTAGAGTGTAGGTGGTTATCTTACTCTCCATGTATTCACAGCCTGTGCTCTTGCCTTATCAGCAGTCTGAAGCTTGCATGCTCAATCGTCTGATTTGTCAAGGGTGACTCCAAAAGATTCTGATAGGCACTCCACAAATCACCCAGTTGATCTAAAATATCGACCAGCCACCAAAAGTCATTACACACAATAATGGCGGGCGGGACCTTGAAGATGTGACTTAATTAGGTTTCAAATGGTTTCAAAAATTCCTTCAAATCTTCTCCCCTAGAGAATAAAGTGCTCCTGGCTTTTTCTCAGTGATTATAGGTGTAGAAAGAGAGGTATACAGAGAATGAAAATGCCACTGCTCCCCTGTAAAGTGATAGCAACGCCAAAGTAGTCAGAGATGAATATATATTATTTATCTACACTTCTGTTGCTATTTAGTGTTGTGCAACATCAGGTTTGGTTTGGCTATGAATAACTATTAATAGGTGCTAAAGGCAGTTATTTACAAAGCTGGTAACTTAGATAAAAAATTACCAAGTCAAGGTGATTATCAGGAAATATTATCCGAATAGTTTTCAGTTATTGTTTTTCTGAATACTTAAATGATGATGTGTGGGTATTAAATAACAGATGCAGTTAATTTTGAATCTGGTACTCAAACAGCAGGCCCTGCCACATATGTTGCCTGTCCCAGAAATTACGACTGAAAATATGCCTATTTGGCTCAACTGCAATATTTACAGAAATTTTAATAATGTGTGCTCTCTTTATTTTAAACAAAAATAAACAGAATAAACACAGACAACTTCTTTATGAAGAATAAAAAATTACTAACGGAAATACCTTGGCTGCTAGTTAAAATATGTCACTAAAACAAGGCCAGTAATTGTCAACTAAACTACTCCTAAACCACTTTTGAGGAATTTTGAATGATATCAAAATAGCTCAAAAGTCAGGAGTGGGACATATGATGCACTTTACAGGCCCATAAAGCCATTTTATAGCACAATCAAGTTACTTTACATGCTAATAAAAAAGCTGCATATGTCAAAAATATTTAAAAAATTTTTGACCTCGTAAACTGAAGCTTTAAAATGGCCATTTAAAGCTTTAGATGCTACGACTCTTTCAGTTCCATGTTTACACATTCTGCTTTATTTACATTTCTCGTTGTAAATACCTGATGATATAGCGACTTTCTTAGCATTAGCATTAAGTCAGGTTAAGTTCATTGGCATAGCAAATTTAAGCAACTCAGTAGTTCAAAGTGCTTCATAAAATAAAAACATCACACAACATCAATTTTGAAACAAGCAATGAACACTACATTTTGTCAAATATCAAAACCATCAAGCAAATACACATGAAATATGTTGTTCAATGATTCACTTATGAATCAAAAGCAACTCTGAACATGTGTGTTTAAGCCCTCATTTAAAAAAAAAAAAAACATTCATTGTTTCGGATGTTTTGCAGTTTTATGGAAGGTTGTTCCAATATGTGCCTATTGACACAGAAATCCCTGTTCTTTATGTAAGATTAGAACCAATTGAATATTGAACTGGAGATTAATACCCAGTTCTGCAGTCATTTCAGTAATATGTCATGGTCAGTAATGTCAACTGCTGCACTAAGGTCCAACATGACTGTGGTTAATCCGGTCTGTATTTATGTGGATGTCATTGAACACTTTGACTAGGACGATCTCAGTTACATCAGAGATGAAATCTGGAACAGTAAATTTGATTAAGATAATTTTCTGTGTTGTCTGTGAAGGAATGTTCTGTAATAATATCTGTTTTGCTAAGTGATTCAACAAATGAAAGAAATGATCACTACGTGGCCTAAATAGTGTGTTTCCTGCTTAGTAAGTTGAGTCAGACCAATGTTTTCAAGTATATCATTTAGATTATTTGGCACTTCTGTCTTCAGGTTTCTCAGCATGGTTAATGAAGCACCTAACAGGCAAAAGCTCACTAAAGTAATTAAAAAATGTTCACCATATTTTTGGGTTTTGTACAAAGTTAGTGTCACAGCTCGTTTATGGTCTTTTACCTTGATTTCCAAATCTATAACCCCACTGTAATAGTTACTTTAAAGGCTCACCGACTTGCTACAGATTAGGCTTGAGACAATTTCACCCAATATGATAATTGTATTTGCTACATAAATGCATGTTTTAATCAAAATAAAAATAATAATTTAAGACCACTGCAGAAAGAAGGTTTTAAATTAGCCTGTAAAGATAAGACAATTGACATGCCCAGCTCTTGGTCTGCATTACTGGACAAGGTAGAGACCTAAACAAAGTTAACTTAATGCTGTGTTCAAGAAACCAGTCTGAGATCATTCACGCTTTATGACATGGGCGCAAATCATCTTCTGATGCTGGAAGTAGCAAACAATAAAAAAAAAAAGAAATAAAAAAAAAAAAGGAAAAAGGACCACCACCCAGAAAGTCCACCACCAACACCAATATCTGTCCGTTTCCTGTCTGATAGAAAAGAAATTAAGATGCAAGATGCAATTTACATTTAAAAAATTAATCCAAATCAACCTAAATCAAAGAAATTAAATCACAATAAAAAAAATATATAGGTCTCCGTCCAAACTTCAATAAATGGTTAAGCACCAATAGTGTGCATTAAATAACGGTCTATCCTGGAACTGGGATGAACCACAAAGGCCGCAGCAGAAGATGCCACACACTGAGCGGCTCTAGCCTCATGAATTAGTTAATGATGAGCATCCCAAAGATGGCTGAATCACCAACACTAGTCCGTAGGCTAGACCTTTTTTTTTTTTCTCCATTTCAAGCTGGCGAAGTCTATCCTTATTTTTTGAAAAGATACAGGTCTTTAATTAATATTTTTGAATTATAGCCCTTCCTACATAGTAGCTGAGTCACAGTTAACAGCTCAAAAAGTGAACAGCTCCTTTGAACCAATTCTGTCTTTTTCGACTGGTGCATGTCGGCTTTAGGCTGATGGTATGGGCATTTGTCAAAAGGTCTATAATACAGTTTATGGTATTGTCTTGAAGCGGACACTCTTAGCTTTCATTTAAGTAAGGTTTTGAGTCTCTCTGACCAACACAGAGGTCACTAGAGCTTGTTAAACAAAAATAACACACAGGTAAAGTGACATTTTATGTGTCATTAATCTTACAGAATTAGGGCCAGGCTTACAGGCTCAGTGAGCTGTTTGCATTCAAGCAGTTTAGCACCACACACAATGAAATAAACAATATTTAAACAGTTGAATCCTTTACTGTTTTCCCCTGCCCAGATGCATCGTGAACCGTTCTTCCAAACTGGATGATTTACAGTGGGTGAGTGAGTTGCTCTCCAGTAAACAAAGAAAGCCAGTCAGATGAACAAAGAAGCAGTGGTCTAACGTTCTGCTCAGACTGGGGTAGTTGCATGAGACTATGGTATCTTCTTTCACTGAAGTGGAGGGAGAATCACAGTGTTTCTTCCTGGAGAATATAATTCTTTATGATTCCTTTCCTGTATGTACTCAGATAAGCCAGATTCAGACTTATGTTTTGGATGGACTACACTCACTGGTTACACAAACAAAAAACTGAATAGTTACTTTGGTTCCAAGGTTTCTTTGACAATGTAGTCTTTAACTTGGCCAATAAAAAGGGGATTTCACGTGTATGTTTCCCCAATGGAGTGGGATGCTGAAACAAGAAAAGTACATGAATTGCAAAAATGATCTTACTTAAAACTGTAGCTGAATGAACTTTTTAAATATGATAAATGTGCAAGGAGGCAGAGAGAGAGAGGCTCAAACCACATGAAAATCCCTTTTCTGGGTTGATCCATTTGTTCTTTGGTTGAAAAACGGGGTAAAAATAGATTTT
This sequence comes from Poeciliopsis retropinna, assembly GCA_010277075.1. Taxonomy (NCBI): domain Eukaryota; kingdom Metazoa; phylum Chordata; class Actinopteri; order Cyprinodontiformes; family Poeciliidae; genus Poeciliopsis; species Poeciliopsis retropinna. The sequence goes on along the minus strand of VMRM01000046.1, from coordinate 632,268 downwards.
TTTCCCCCAATGGGCAGATGCAGCCACAAAAATGTAATTGTAAAATTCCTAAACTTGTTCTTGACAAAACCTGTGAAAGTTCTTGAATCTAACAAGAAGAAAAACCCAACGTGAAGCAGCAGTCTTAAGAGTAAATCCAAATTTTGAAACGTCAACCTTTGGCTTGTTGGTTAGCCTCATCAGGGATGCAGTGAGAGGTTGGTGAGAGTCAGTCTTCACGATCTCCTCTCCTGATGTGGACATGAAGACTATCCCCGAGGCAAAACCCTGAATGTTTCTGAGTGCTTCCGCTTCATACTTTTTAGGGGCCATGCCTACATGACTTTTTGCATGAACCAATAAACTCATCCCTTTTGACTGACAAATTCTCTTTTTTTGGCATTGAAGATATTGCAAAAGAGTCTCCCATATGGCCACCTCTGTCCAAAACAACTTTCCCTTTTCTTTCACCACATCTGAGTCATTTTTTGTTTCTCATCTTACAGATGGGTACATTTTATACATTTGCAATCATAACTTCTTTTAAATGATTGTACTTCACATCACTTCCCAATTGTTGATATCATATTAAGACATTATTATTCCGTTGTCAAAAATAATCTGACTGCTTACAATTATAACTTGTCAATTATATAACCCATACAGTTTATATCAACTTTTCATCGTTATGAATTTTCCATGTTTATAACTTCTTGTGAGAATTATCCATTCTCTGGGCCAAGTTCTTGATGTATGAGGTTGAATAAGTGTCAGTGAGTTGAATTCATGAATTCCATTTATTAATACCAAAATACAGCTGGTCCATTTCTCATGCTACCTTTAGGAGCTAGCAGGACAAAATGGCACCAAGCAACAGTTTGTAATTCTATTTGTTAGCCTCTATCTAAGCTACGCTCTAAAGAGGGCGTTCCCTAGTGTGTCATTTCCTTTAGCTTTACAACTAGCTACAAGAGATAGAGAAAAACACAACTATTTATTCCCAACATTAGACATAGAAAGAAGAAGATTAAAGCATTTTTCATAAGACAAAACAGCTTAGCATCTTCATGGTTTGTACTAAAGTCTTATCTTGTTAGTTTTTTATCTTTCCTAATACTACTAGCTTGAGTTGACTTCTAAAAGCCTGACAAAGAACTGGTTCTACAAACTGCCTTCTGTCTAAAAGGGCATAGAGACAAATGTCCCTGTTAAAACTAGCAGTTTATGTCTCATCATTGCAAACAAATTTAGATAACTAATAATAGGCTGCCTCTATTTCTGTAAACTTCACTCTGTCACTGTTAAGCCTGAATTTAGTTGCCAACTAAAATCAATAAAACCCTTAAGTTATACTAAACACATCAAATCTGACCTTATTTCCTCAAATATTTATTTCTTACACTTGTCCCCACTTTGGGGTTGCGTCATCCTAATATCAAATTTCTCCATATCCTTACAATACACTTGTATTTGAGTGTCTTACAAGGAAGGTTACAAAGGTATAATCTATATTTCTTTCTTAAAGAGATTTAAGAAAGGAATAATATCAATGAATGTTAAAATTATTACTTTCTACAATAATCTATATAGAAGAAAACTTTTTAATTATTCACAGAGTAGGATGAGTAAATATTCTTTCATTTTAATACATGAGGAGAATATTTTAACACAGCCGTACCTGAAGTTCCCCTTTTAGTGATTTTACAATCTCCGACTTATTTTCACTCAAGATTTTCACACAAGAAAACAGCTGAATACTTGCTCATTAAATACATTGAGATATTATCTTAATGTTAGTTATGTTAATAAAGGGGAGGGATCTGTTGAATCTCAGGTATTTTGAACTACACTCATTTCCTTCAGATTATATTCCTCTTTTAAGCAAATTTAAGCATAGAGATATGGACTCTATTTTAACATTCTTTCCAAGCAAATTATATGTTTTTCTATAGACAATTTGAATGTTCCTCAATGCAAAGGATTCTGTAGGGCTGATATAACCAGATTGAGTTCTAGGATTGAAATAAAATAAGTAAACTTTTTTTCCTTTGGTCAATAAGACCATTAACATTCTTTCTCACACATCATGTGTCTCTTTACAGAAAACAAAGATCTCTACATACGATAAGATGTGGGAGTTTATGAGCAGTCGGAGGCACTCAGTAATGGTGAAGAATATTGAGGAAGGGATTCACCGTGTACTCACCTCTGACTACGCATTTCTCATGGAGTCTACGACCATCGAGTTTGTAACCCAACGCAACTGCAACCTCACACAGATTGGAGGTCTTATTGACTCCAAAGCTTATGGGGTTGGAACACCAATGGGTATGTACATCAAAAGTACACTGCATGTCTTGGTGAGGTAAAATGTAAGCTCTTGTTTTTTTCTTGTTACTTGTTTAAGTACTTTACAAAATAAACACCATATTACTATCAAAGCACTGTCATTCCTCTGGGAGATATTAGAAAAAATAAAACAAACATGAGAGAATTTTCATCTTCTTGGAATTAACATATCCCAAAATCTTGTGAAGTAATTTGACCACAACTATTGTCCTCTAAATGTGAGAATTAAATCAGATATACACAGGTGAAATGTGCCCCTTTCCCTGTCCTTTAGTTCCAGAATTCTGTCCATCAAAATGAAAATGTTTATTATACTTTTTCCAATGTCTTCCAGCAGAAGCACCCCAGAAATAATTTTCAAATTGGGATGGAGTAATATATTGTTTTTTATAGAAGGGAGAAAAAAACAGAGTTAGGTGCAAATTCAGAATGAGCCTTCTCTGCATTTAAGAATATTACCTGCAGTCTAGCTTAAACCACTAGCCTGTCTGTGTTCACCAATCTACTCAGCAGGATGGAAAGTTATGGCAGGCACAAGTATGGAAGACATTCCAATAACAACCAAACCTTCAAATAAAAAATTACAGACACAATTACCCATCTCAAATTCCCGTATTTTCCGGACTATAAGTAGCACTGGACTATAAGTCGCATTTTTGAGGGAAATTTATTTGATAAATCCAACACCAGTGTAACGCTTTACTTAAATGCGCAGATCTGACTGCGAGGTGTAGTGTTAACCAGGTTGTAGAATCAGAAGTAGGTACGACATGGAGTCATGATTGGGTGAATAATTAATACAACTGATGCAAAGATGTTTGTTGATACTGCTATTTATTGCAGTGGCAATAATAATAATAATAATAATAATAATAATAATAATAATAATGATAATACCAAACCCACAAAAAAATAAAGTTCTCAAAAACAAAACAAAAAAGAGAAAACAACCCAACAAAACAATTATAATAATAATCAGTGACACTTCAAAACCTAATAGAGTCCACAAGAGGTCCAAGAATGAAAGGAGAATAGTTATTTTCCTCTTTTCCTACTGAGTCTGTTCAGTTCCTATATGGAAAGTGTAGTTCTGTTTTCCTACCACCAGATGGTGGGTGGGTAGCTCGCCATCTTCCGTCCTCAAGTGTGTCAGTGAAGGGGCCCTGAAGAAAAAACCTGACCTAAAAGGCCAGTAAACACACATTAAGTTCATATATAAATGTTATATTTATATAAGTAAAAAACAATTAAATACATACTTGCTATGTTTTGACGACTTCATCATAATAAAAAAAATATATATTTTAAAAAGTGCACTTCATAATTCAAGTTCAAAATTGCTTAATTGACATAATTAGCAGTCGTTACAAACAGCAACTAATATTGAATCAATCAATCAATTTAAAAATGTGATCGATCAAAGTCGCTACAAACAAAATCATGTTAGATACCAAACTTCATTGCTGCACCAGCATAGAATGCAACACCAATAAAGAAATCATGAAAAATAATCAAATCTAAAGTTGAAGGGGAAACCCTTAAGTATTAAAGGTGTGGTCTTTAATTCGGCTGCAACAGTGTGACTTTTCATTAAATAAATAATTAATAAGTCGACTAAACTGATGCGGCCACTGATTGTCGAGTTGGTAGCTAATGCTAACTGGCGGAGCGCAGCAAAAATAACGCCCTACTATATATAACTGATATTTACTCACCGTCGAGTAACGGATTGTCTGAGGAGGCGGATGCAATGGTAACTTGTTCAAATCAGGAAGGTATGCCAGCTGTTAATGAATCACAATTCATTAACAGCTGGCGAATATTGCAATGGGAGGGAAATATTAGCGGCGCTATCATTGCAGATACAATACAACGCCAAGTCAGATGGTATTTAACAACTCACCGCAAATCTTCAAAGCTTAGAGATTAAATGAGTGATGAGTCGATTTAGAAACATGAAGTTGTTTTATCAACAACCGACGCGACAACCAACAGTGAGCAGCAGCAAACCCGGAAACACACATGACAATCCATTTAAAGGGATAGCTTAAAAGGAAGATGATTGGGTCATGTCGGCCACATGGGGTACACCAAGAACAGACATGTCATCTTGAAAGGCAACAACAGGCTGAATAATTGTACGGTATGCTAACGTTAAATGACAAACAAGGAACTGAGAACGCGCCTGGTATGTTCACATAACATATTAAGAGTTATTCAGGAGGGGGTCCTGGCCATCCGATCCTCGGCTGCAGAAGCTGGCTCTTGGGACGTGGAATGTCACCTCTCTGGTGGGGAAGGAGCCGGAGTTAGTGTGTGAGGTAGAGAGGTTCCGGCTAGAAATAGTCAGTCTCACCTCAATGCTTGGCTCTGGTTCTGGAACCAGTCCTCTTGAGAGGGGCTGGAAATACTTCCACTCTGGAGTTGCCCACGGTGAGAGGCGTCGGGCAGGAGTGGGCATACTTGTTGCTACCCATCTAGGCGCCTGTACATTGGGGTTTACTCTGGTGAACGAGAGGGTAGTCTCCCTCCGCCTACAGAACAGCAGTTCAGATTACCCACCCTTCTTGGAGTCCTTAGAAGGGGTACTGGAGAGTGCCCCACCTGGGGACTCCCTCATTCTGCTGGGGGTACTTCAACGCTCAGTTGGACAATGATAGTGAGACCTGGAGGGGCGTGGTTGGGAGGAACACTCCCCCCAATCTGAACTCGAGTGGTGTTAGACTTCTGTGCTCGTCACGGATTGTCCATAATGAACAGCATGTTCAGGCATAAGGGTGTCCATATGTGCACTTGGCACCAGGACACCCTAGCCTGCAGTTCAATGATTGATTTTGTCATCATTTCATAGGATCAACGGCCGTATGTCTTGGACACTCGGGTGAAGAGAGGTGCAGAGTTGTCCACTGACCACTACGTGGTGGTGAGTTGGCTTCGGTGGTGGGGGAGGATGCCGGTCAGACCTGGCAGGCCCAAACGTGTTGTGAGGGTCTGCTGGGAATGTCTGGCGGAATCCCCTGTGAGACGGAGCTTTAACTCCCATCTCCGGCAGAACTTCGAATACGTCCCGGGGGACGTGGGGGACATTGAGTCTGAGTGGACCATGTTCCGTACCTCCATTGTCGAGGCGGCTCACCGGAGCTGTGGTCGCAAGGTTGTCGGTGCCTGTTGTGGCGGCAACCCTCGAACTCGTTGGTGGACACCTTCGGTGAGGGACGCTGTCAGGCTGAAGAAAGAGTCTTATCAGACCTTTTTGGCCTCTGGAACTCCGGAAGCAGCTGATGGGTACCGGCGGGCTAAGCAGCATGTGGCTCGGGTGGTTGCTAAGGCAAAAACTCGAGTGAGGGAGGAGTTCGGAGAGGCTATGGAGAAAGACTTCCGTATGGCTTCGAGGCAATTCTGGTCCACCATCTGGTGTCTCAGGAGGGGGAAGGAGTGCAGCACCAACACTGTTTACAGTGGGGATGTTGTGCTGTTGACCTCAACTCGGGACGTTGTGGGCCGGTGGGCAGAATACTTCAAAGACCTCCTCAATCCCACTGACATGCCTTCCATTGAGGAAGCTGAATCTGGGGACTCTGGGTTGGGCTCTCCAATCTCTGTGGACGAGGTTGCCAAGGTGGTTAAGAAGCTCCTCGGTGGCAGGGCCCCGGGGGTGGATGAGATTCGCCTGGAGTTCCTTAAGGCTCTGGATGTTGTAGGGTTATGTTGGCTGACACAACTCTGCAATATCGCATGGACATCGGGGGCAGTTCCCCTGGATTGGCAGACTGGGGCGGTGGTCCCCCTGTACAAAAAGGGGGACCGGAGGGTGTGCTCCAATTATAGAGGGGTCACACTCTTAAGCCTCCCTGGCAAGGTCTATTCAGGGGTCCTGGAGAGGAGGGTCCATCAGTTAGTCAAACCTCGGATTCAGGAAGAGCAGTGTGGTTTTCATCCTGGTTGTGGAACACTGGACCAGCTCTACACCCTCAGCAGGGTCCTGGAGGGGGCATGGGAGTTCGCCCAATCGGTCTACATGTGTTTTGTGGACTTGGAGAAGGTGTTCGACCCTGTCCCTCTGGGAGCACTGTGGGGGGTTCTCCGGGAGTATGGGGAATCGGGCCCTTTGATACGGGCTGTCAGGTCCCTGTATGACAGGTGTCGGAGTCTGGTCAGCATTGCGGGCATTAAGTCGGGCTCGTTTCCGGTGAGAGTTGGACTCCGCCAGGGCTGCCCTTTGTCACCGATTCTGATCATTACTTTTATGGACAGAATTTCTAGACGCAGCCGAGGTGTTGAGGGGATCCGTTTTGGTGGTCTTAGGATCACATCTCTGCTTTTTGCGGATAATGTAGTCCTATTGACTTCATCAGGACGTGATCTGCTGCTCTCGCTGGAGCGGCTCGCAGCCAAGTGTGAAGCGACCGGGATGAGGATCAGTGCCTCCAAATCCGAGGCCATAGTCTTGAGCCGGAAGAGGGTAGAGTGCCTTCTCCGGGTCGGGGGGAATGTCCTGCCTCAAGTGGAGGAGTTTAAGTATCTTGGGATCTTGGTCACGAATGAGGAAAGAAGTGAGCAGGAGATCGACGGGCGGATTGGTGCAGCGTCTGCCGTGACACGGGTGCTGTACTGGTCCGTCGTGGTGAAGAGAGAGCTGAGTCAAAAAGCGAAGCTCTCGATTTATCGGTCGATCTACGTTCTTACCCTCGTCTATGGTCATGAGCTTTGGGTCATGGCCGAAAGAACGAGATCACGGATACAAGCGGCCGAAATGGGTTTCCTCCGTAGGGTGGCCGGGCTCTCCCTTAGAGATAGGGTGAAAAGCTCAGTCATCCGGGAGGGACTGAGAGTAGAGCCGCTGCTCCTTCACAACGAGAGGAGCCAGTAGAGGTGAGATGCCTGGTGAGATGTTCCGGGCACGTCCCACTGGGAGGAGGCCCCGGGGAAGACCCTGGACACGCTGGAGGGACTATGTCTCCCGGCTGGCCTGGGAACGTCTTGGGATTCCCCCAGAGGAGCTGGAAGAAGTGGCTGGGGAGAGGGAGGTCTGGGCCTCCCTTCTTAAGCTGCTACTCCCGTGACCCGACTCCGGAGAAGCAGAAGAAGATGGATGGATGAAGTTATTCAGATAACTAAAGCATAAATAACATGCTAACAAGTTTACCAAACCATCCGTGTCACTCCAAATCACTAAATGCAATGAAATCTTCATCCTCTGTGTTGTTTTTAAACAACTCGGCTAACTCCGGACGTAGCTTCTACCACACACATTATCAACACAGGCCTAGAGTGCCTACTTGTGGTTTAGTGTGAAAATAACATGTGATATGATGTAATAATTTGTTAATAATTTCACACATAAGTCGCTCCGGGGTAAAAGTCACACCCCCGGCCAAACTATGAAAAAAACTACGACTTATAGTCTGGAAAATACGGTACTCAATGCTAGACGTCCTACTAAAGTCATGGCAGGATACCACAAAACTTTGCAAATTAGGCACAGCTTTGAGTCTTTGAGAAATAAATATGGTCTGGAAAACAAAGACCTGCAAATTAGACAATGCTATACTCAGAATCTCAGAGTTTCGTGTCAGTATTGGTTTTGAATTTGTAAAAGTGTTTTTGTCAATGGTGAAAGAAAATTATATATTGAAATAATAACAAGACCTTATAATGGTATACAACTATTTAAACAAGAAAACAAAGCCTGAGCCATCAAAAAATACTCAGAAAATTCCAATATTTTTAGAACTATTTCTTCATTAAGCCTTGAAGCAAAATCTAAAAAATGTTTTTGCTATGTTATTTATTTTATATTTTTTGTATCATAGTTGATATGGCAGGCTTTTCTTAGAACTTTTGGCTCACAACAATGTGAGTTTTAGATACAAAAACAAATGTTGCCTATAACATTTAGAAAATATGGAACACTTTAGGAAGTTTTTCTCTTAGTTTTTTTTTTTCCCACCAACAACTTTCTACCGCCATTTATTTCACATCGTGGTAGGTACTGAAAGAGTTTCTGTCCTTGTTCAGCCAAAGCGGTACCTTACACTTTTCACCATAGATGTGTAAAAAGTGATTTTCCAGAACAGTGCTTGCATCTCTGTTGGGGTTCCCATGTTGGAAAATGATCAATGCCATTCTTTCTCACATTAAGAGGTACAATGCAGCTTGGTCTTCTGCAGGATGCTGTTGAAGTCGCTTCAGAGAGGAAAGTGGTACCATACTGATTTTGACTTTTCCTGCACTTGTAGGAGAATTGCCAACCAAAACATTTTAGGTTGTAGCTTCAGCTAATCTCTTGTGTAGAGGTTTCAAGCATTGATGATGGTTACTGTAACAATGTGCCACTAAACATACATGCACCATCTTTGGGATCTAAAGCCGAACTTCAAAAATGCTGATAATATATCAAGAAGTCATTTGCGTCCACAGAACTGCTACTAACTGGATATTTTCTCCTTTTCTAACCATTCTCTGTAAACCCTGCAGATGGTTTTGTGTGCAAATCCCAGTAGACCAGCAGTTTCTGAAATACTCAGACCAACCAACCATCAACCATGTCACGTTCAAAGTCACTTAAATCACCCTTTTTTCTCGTTCTGATACTCTGTTTGAATTGTAGCAGATAATCTTGGCCATGTCTACATGCCTAAATGCATTGAGTTGCTGTCACATGATTGGCTGATTCAACATTTGCGTTAATGAGCAATTGGACAGGTGTACCCAATAAAGTGGCCAGTGAGTGTGTATCTAGGAGACCTGACTCTGGACCATTGGGATCCACATGATAAAAACATGACTTTACATGTTGTTATGGCCAGTGAAAAAGCACTGACCAAAAAGTGGTTAAAGACTGAGCCAGATTGCATTGATGACTGGATTGGCACATAATATATTCACAATGGAAAAACTGTCCTATTCCAATTCATATTTTATTCATTTTGGAGTAAATGAACTAAATATGTAAATATGACTATGTAATTACTGATCTTTTATTCAATTTGCCCCATTCCCATTCCAAACAGTTTTGGATTTTGGTTTTTCAAAACCATGCATCACCTCCTGCTCTTCTCTTTCTTCCCCCATGTATTTTAATTTCTTCAAAAAATAGAACAAAATTAGAAAAACAAATTATGTATTGGAGATATGTTTTGTATTGTTTGTGTATTTTTCCAAATAAAGTGAAAAAAGTTATTAGGTGGCAGCATTACACTAAATGTTGCTGCCAATCAAAGTGTGAATGCATTTGGCAATTGCATCATACTTACCTGGCATTGCGCACATCAGAAAAGTAGCAGTGGCTCGGAGTGATAAAACCCGGCTCCAGGTGGCTAATGAGCCAAAAACTGCCTCCGTTTTTGATGAGGGTGGAGAGTTGGTAGTCAAGTGCCATCATTTAGATCATGAGATCTCAAATTACTTCAGTCTTTGTATCCTCTCAAGCTAATTTTCTTGTTTTGTGAAAAGCGTGGAAATGGATTTGAGTTTGAAGTGCGACGTATTGCTACCATCGTTTGCATCGTGGGTGTCCTAAAACACTTTGAATACTCCATCAAAGGGATGATTGTGTTTGAGTTGGTTGTTCAAATTTGATGTGTTAAAGGTTTGCTGTTTTCCTTTCAACTTTCGGTCAACTTTCGGCCAATATTCTGGCTTTGTTAAACAAAGCCAGAATATTGTCTTCCTCTAATCTTCTAATAAAGAAGCTACAGTTCCAAATTGCAGTCATTATATTCTCTGTTTTTTTAGGCTGCATTCATAGGGTGTTGGGCCTTTCCAGTTTGGGATTTTTTTCTGACCTCCTGTTCATAGTTATGTTGTTTGTGAACATCCTTGGGTAATTGATATATTGCTTTATAACTATTATAAAAAATTATGACAGATGTTTTCTGATATAAGGGAATTTTAAAATGACTTAATTCCAGTAAGAAAGTTGTTTTCTCCAATTACATCAACACCACTTGAACTCCATGTAGGTCTCATGCAGGAGTACGAGAGCTTGACTGAAATAAATAAAAAATACCCTCACCCCAGAACACGTTTTCTGTGCTATACATTATGATATTGTTATGAAATTGGACAAATAAGTATTATGCACCCCTATTGCGCATACTACAATAAGATACTTATGTAGGTGCTTACATAAGCTCTTCTGTCTGAAATCCACTTTAAAATATACCGTATTATAAGGACTATAAGCCGCTACTTTTTTCCCACGCTTTGAACAATGCAGCTTGTAGCCCGGTGCGGCTTTTCTGTGGATTTTTCTTCAACCACCCGGGGGTTATTAATAGGAAGTGAATCATTGGAAGTCAAAATTGTAACTCAAAGAAGAAAGTACAAGCACATACTATCAGCAGGCACAATGGAGAAATGTTTTCAAACTCATTCCCCTTCATCATGGAAACCACAAGAATAAGTTCATATGATGCAGCTTTGAAATTGAAGGCTAAAGATTTGGTAATACAAGAGGGAAATAGAGCCGCTGCATGTAAGCTCAGCGTGAACGAATCCATGGTTTGGGATTGGAGACGCAGGGCTGCGTCCTTAATAGATTTATTAAGGATGCAGCCCGGTGCGGCTTATATATGTACATTTTCAGTTTTTTTAAATTTTTTTTATTTTGTGGGTCCAGCTTATATAGTGTGACATGCTCTATAGTCCAGAAAATATGTTAGAATGTGTTACATGTGCTTTTTATTTTATTCAGAAAAAGGAACATTGGACATTCCTGAATGGAGGGATTTCTGTTTCAATTTTGCTAGGAATATGTTGAAGAAATATGGTGCACTCCTCCTACAGTCCACAAAAGAATTGTGAGATCAATGATTGTGATTCTGACTTGATAATGGAAGTGAGAATGGAGAGGAGTTTGTTTAATTGGCCTCTGTAAAGGATTTGCAGGCTGTCCATGAGTTATCCTGCCCCTTCCCAGTGCCATCTGAAATAGACTGCTGGCTCATGGTGGCCAACTCCATCAAATGACCTGATAGTAGTAATCTGTATGTCTCTTATATTTAATTCTGAGTAAAGTTTTGAAGTCTTTTAGTGACTGTAGTCACATATTCTTTAAACAATTGCTCACTGTGGGGAATATATGTTATCCAGTATGAGCTTCTAGATGAATGAGGAAATGTCCTTGAGGACTGGGCATGTTGGAGAGGTCATTTGCTGCTGCTTGTGTATTCTCTGTTGGTCAGCCACAAAAGGTAATTTGAGTGACTGTTTAGCATTGGAGGGAAGCAATATTTGCTTTGGGTGATTGCATTTCTTGACTGATGCAGTCCCTTCTGAAGTTTTCTGCAGTGTGTGTCTGTGCACGAGAGTGTATGCATGTATTAGACTATGGTATGGAAGCCTTTGGAAATTTTTCATATTTCTTTCATTGTTTATTGTGCTTATTTGTATTCATTTAACTCATACCTGTTTCACTAAGAGAAAAAAAGACAGAAACCTAAAAGCAATGAAAGTCTTAAAAAGAAGTGTTTTCGTATGGCAGCATGTGCATAGCAGGTTGTAAGGAACTGCATTTGCATCACCACTCACTTGTGAACAGTTCTTGTGTCGTCAGAACGAGTTATTGAATAGATTTTCCACCCTTTTAGTATTCTTTGCCATATGTGCACCAACTTACTAAAAAGCAACTTGTTCAGCAAATATCACAGTGATCCAAGCAGAGTAACCAACCAACATTAGCACCTGGACACTGTTAAAGCCAAGTGTCCAGCTCTGACTCTTAAGTTAGAGCTCATTCAAATGATGTGTTCACAGCATTAAGCTTCCATTATATATATTATATTTATGAAGTGGTTTGGTAAACCACAGATGGACTGTTCGAGAAAACAAAACAGAAGAAATATTTTTTGGTACACAGTCATTGCTAAATTCTGACAACAACTACATAAAATGATAAAACTTTGTCCTTATTCTATGATAATAAATCAGACTAAACTTTTCCTTTTCATTCATTTCAGTTAGGATTCCTGATGCCTACCCCCAGGAATCATTGCGCAAAGGGCGGAGTATGAAGGTTGACACTCTATTACAGGGTATCACAGAAACACACAGGACAAAAACTTTGATGTCATACACATAGGGACAGATAAGATTAACCAGTTCACCTATCAGTCATGTTTTTAAACTGTGGGAGGAAGACAAAGTACCTGTGCAGACCCTTTGAAATGATATCCTTGTTAAATTGTAAAATAATGAGGGAGCTATTTGGGAGGAGTAATGCTCAAATTGGAGAACCCAAAATTCCAGCCAGAACACAATAGTAAAGCACTGAATGGTTTACTGAGAATATGAATGTGTGGGAACGGGAAACCACCAACAGCAGGACTGGGCACCACTGAGGACAGAGAAACTGGCTAGTGGTTTGTAATAATCTTGATGTCAAGAGCTCAAAAGGGAAGCCATTAACCTTCTCAAAATTCGTGGGAAACAGGGACAGAATCTTGGTTCCTCTGCGAGACTATGGTGAGATGGCAGTGGTAAGGTGTCGTCTCCGGGAGTGGTGGTTGCCATGAACAGAACACTTCAGTTGGATGGTGGTGATTGATCCAAAGCAAGAACTCTGGTAGCACAGTGGTCTTATCTAAGGGTCAGGCAAGAATCAGGAGTCAGGGCACAGAAACAGGTAAGGCTCATGAAGGCAATCTCAGGTTGAGAGATCCAGGGATGTGGCAGAAGGTGGGAGTTGAGAGGGAGAAACAGAGACACGTCTAGATAACAAAAGCCAGTGGAGTACCCGACTGGGCCAGGAAAGACAGGGAGACCCAAAAGACAAAAGATAGTCATGAATGTGGTCAGGCAAAGAAGGAAATGCTGGATATCTACTCATTTGTGGGCTTTAAAACATCTGGAACCGTCTGCCTGCCAGAGAGCTAAATATAACTGCAGAGAACAGGTAGATGACTTGATGATTTCCCTGCAGCACAGCAGCATGCAGGTGGACCAGATGAGCTTGATTGCAAAGGTGAGAGAGCTTAGCGGGATAACAGAGTAGGCTGATGGGCTAGAATCATAACAAGACGATTATCCAGATTCAGAAGTTTCCATCAATTTCCTTAGTCTTAAGTAAAATTGTCTTTTGGTGAAACAGTTTGAGTATCTTATTGGTTGCTCCTCTCTATAGTTGGTTGGACTTTTTGGTCAATTCCTCCTAACACAACTGATATATACATGTGTGATTCAGGTTTGTAGACCACCTTGCTTACAAGCATCTTTTAAGCTTTGCCTATAGAGGCATCTTAATCGTGGCTTTATATTGTCCCATTTGAAATATTGACTCTGTTGCCCTTAAGTCACTTTGTCAATAATTTGGCTGTTTGTTTGAAATATAAAAAAAAAAGTTGAGATGGGGTTTTTTTCAGGTTTGCAAGTTTCCCACTCATTTGATCATTATGAAACACAAATTTTACTTTCTGCATTCTAGTGTAGTTTCAGTTAACACATCAGCCGCCCCAGTCATGAGATGTTCTGTTCCTAATTATGTCACAATAGAAAATTATTGGTTCTGCAATTGCAGGTATCACTTTTTCGTGTCCTTTCATGACCTAAGATGAGACAAATAATCTTTGACCAGGGAATGAAGAGGCAAAACTAGGAGGATATATGTTTTATTTAAAGAAAAATAATCCAAGAAGAATCTTGAGGATGGAAGGGAAAAACCTGGGAGAGACTATGACCCTCATATCTTCATAAACAAGGCCCCTCTCAGCTGCAAACCTGCAACAAAGGAACTCTTTCCCTTCAAAATACCAGCTTCCATCAAACCACACCAAAACTACTGCCCAGTTGGTCAAGAGGCCCTGAGATTAGTGCCCCACCTAGCTTTATACTCTGCTCATTAAGAGGCAGAGTGGAACCAGCTGCGCTTGCTTAAACTGCAGGAGCTCAGCAGCAACTTGAAATGGGGAAACATACATGCAATCACCACTGCACGTAACAATCACTACCAGTCAAAAACAACCAAACACGGCCAGAAGGAAAGTCTTAGCACCGTCAATCACCCTTGTGTTTGTGCTGCTCACATCCTCCCTGATATTCTCTGCTACACTACAGATGGTTCACCATAAGTGAATCTGGCATAAATGCTCAGGCTGGTTAGCATGACCACAATAATGTCAGAAAAACAGTTTTTCTGAACTGTTTAGTTCAGATTCTTTATTGTAAGGAACTGAAAGAACTGACACTAATTTATTTTTCCACCGTTAACACATTTAGGAGCAGCAGTTCTGTAGGCTCAAATGTCTTGTTGATGCCAGAGGTGAGGGAGAAAAGCCAGACAGGTCCAAGCTGATAGAACCACAACAGTAACTCAAATAACCACTCATTACAACTGAGGTATGCAGAAGAGCATCTCTGAACGCACAACACTTTAAACTTTGAGGCGATGGGCTACAGCAGCAGAAGACCACACTGAGTTCCACTACTGTCAGCTAAACACAGAAAACTGAGGCTACAATTCACACAGACTCACCAAAATTGGACAACAAAAGACTGGAAAAATGTTGCCTGGTTTCGATTTTTTCTGTGACATTCAGATGGTAGGGTCAGAATTTGGCGTCGTGTTATCAGGCCACTGTGCGGTGAGTGCTACATTGAAAGTGAGTTGACTTTTTTTTTTTACCAAATTAATTTTGTTACATCACAGCATTTCAGTGTAGAAGTTTTGGCATTTTGGTCAGATTTTATCATATGACAAAGCAAAGTAGTGTAATTTTAAATATTGAGTATCGTATTGAGAAAGTGTTGAATAATATTGTAGTGGAATTTGATTATAAAATGCTTTTATTTAATCTAAAATAATATAGATATTCCAGTGATGAACATGACTTGTTTTGCACGATGGAGTTAAAATGTCTGTGGAAAATGGCATAGAAGCACAGCTGGCAGATAAATCTATTTTGTCATGACAAGAACCCTTGCTGGACAGAACACCTGCTCTGGAAACCGATTTGCCTGTTCTGTTTTAACTGTGTTCTGTGGTCCTTGGTGTTCACACTTCAGGCTTTGCTTTGTTTCAAGGTCATCTGCTGGATTCTTGCAGCATGTCAGATGAATGCTGAGCTCACTAAATGCATTGAAAGCAGATAGTGGTGAACAGAGGCGCCATACAGGAGAAAAAAGTTAGGACAATTCCAAAGGCCCTTGACTGACACGAATTTTTATATATCTATAGAAATAGAATAAAACACATTTTGGGACCCTTTCAATAATAAAATTAATATAATTTGAAGTCTTTTTTGGCTCAAGTAGCCTTTATTTGAAAATGCTCAGATAGAAAAGTTGGTAAGACATGCAGCAAATGTCACCAGGAAGTGAATCACACTTGCAACAGCCGCATCAAGGACCTCCTAATGTAGGTTGTGCTTAACCCCTGCACCACCACAACACTGCCAAAAGAAACTGCCATTTTTGAAGTTTCTTTTTAGCTGTAAAAGTTAAATGTTACCCCTCCCAAAGTGAATATCCACTTTGAACTGAACAACCCTTGGATCTCAATGAAATGATTTGTTCACTTAACAGTGAGTGTTCAGCAGTCAGTTCAGCCAAGAAATATCAAAGTCAGATTTTAAAAAAAGAGAGAGAAAGAAGACAGACAAAAGACCACAGTGTGACGGGGTTCTCTTATGACTTGGGCAACCACACACAAAAAATGACTGGCCAAGGCCAAAGTGAAATTTATTCTTTATCAGTGCAGTGAATCAAAGATGGCAGGTTCAGCATATTTACAAAAAGATGTCCAAGGCAGGTTAAAATCACAACAACACAGCAGTACCTTCAAAGTCAAAGGACATCACCTCCAGTGTGGCATCTCCAGAGTCTAGGTGCAGACTGCCTCCCTGTGGAACAGAGCCCTGCTTTTAAAGCCACAGGCTCCGCCCACAGAAAGCAAAACAAAAACTAAGCAGTTACTTCTAACTCAAATAAACTCTTAAAATATACAAAAGAAAAAATAAATAAATTTATAATCAAAATACACTCAAATAGAAAACAACCAGCACATTGTGATGACGGCACCACATCACGTAATTCGCTCCCTGTGCGCTACAAGCCGGAAACAGCTCCACTCAAAAAGAAAGCCAGGAAAATGTTTGAAAACAGATTAGAATGAACGCCAACCGAAACGAGAACACCGCGTGTGCACCCACGACGAACCGCATCAGTTCAAGCTGCAAAAAAAAAAAGTAAGTTGCGATTGTGCATGTGTGCTAGCACCGACTCTTTAATTAGATCTCAGCTCGTGACGGCTCTTCCGTCACACCACCCCTCTCCAAGGTTGGCGAAATTCGGCAACCTAGAAAGAAAGTCTGCCACTTTAAGTCTGCCACTCCTATGACATATGTTAAATTTGTAAGGTTGCAAGGACAAATGCCACCTAGTCAGATGATGGTTACTGTCCTTCATGGTGTTGATCCAGGTCAGGGCACGATGGTCCGTTTCCAAATCAAATTCTCTGCCCAGCACATAATACCTGAGACTTTCCAGAGCCCACTTAATGGCTAGGCCTTCTTTTTCCACCACAGAATACCTCACCTCCCGAGGTAGCAGCTTGCGGCTCAGGTAGAGTATGGGTTGCTCCTCTCCAGGAACTCCTTGAGCCAGGACAGCTCCAAGGCCAACTGTGGATGCATCTACCTGGACCAGGAATTTCCTACTAAAATCAGGACTTTGGAGGACAGAGAGATGAACATAGATGAGCTGTCAGAGTATTAAAAGAAGCTTCACACTCCTTGGTCCATACAACAGGATTCTTCTGATCTTTAGCTGTCAAACTGGTGAGTGGAGAAGCAAGCGTAGCAAAATGAGGCACAAACCTTCGATACCAACCAGCTAGTCCCAGGAATGACCGCACTTCCTTCTTGGTTCGAGGACGAGGGCATTTTTGGATTGCTTCAACTTTGTCCATCTGTGGTCGCACCTCTCCTCTCCCTAGCTGGTAACCCAGGTATCTGGTCTCCTGTTGTGCCCAAACACACTTTGATATATTAAGTGTCAGCCCTGCTTCTCCAATCTTTTCCAACACTCTTGCTAGATGTACGACATGCTCCTCCCAGCTATTGCTGTAAAGGATTACATCATCGAGGTAAGCAGCGCTATAGTCTTCACTTCCTCGCAGTACTTTGTCCATTAGCTGCTGGAAGGTGGCTGGAGCACCATGCAGGCCGAATGGCATAACAGTAAACTGAAAAAGACCAGAAGGGGTACGAAATGCTGTGTACTGTCTGCTTGAAGGCTCCAATGGAACCTGCCTGTACCCTTTACACAGGTCAAGGGTGGTAATGAACTTTGCTTTTCCAATTTTTTCCAGCAGCTCATCCACCCTGGGCATGGGATAGGCATCAAACTCTGAAACTGCATTAAGCTTTCTAAAGTCAATGCAAATCTGCAGTGAGCCATCTTTCTTACACACAATGACCACTGGACTGCACCATTCAGAGTTTGAAGGTTCAATAATACCTGACGTTAGCATGGCCTCAACTTCCTCTCGCAGCTGTCCCACCAACTGCTGTGGAACTCTATATGGGTGTTGATGAATTGGCTGCTTCTCTTTCAATCGAATTGCATGTTCAATCAAGGTGGTCCGGCCTGGATTAGAAGAAAAGAGAGGAGACAGTTTCTGAAAACTGTCAAGCCTGAAGTTGTGAGGCTTGGTGTAAGGTCAAGTGACTGAAGTTGGGGGTTGACTGTTCAGCCTTCATTTCAATGCCAGGAACCTCTTCTTCCTCCGCCACTCGCCCTAACAGGCATGATGTTTCTGGAGCTGGACATGATGGTTCTTTCCACTCCTTTAGCAAGTTCACATGGTAAGCCTGTGTAGCTTTCTCTTTGTCAGGATGGTAGACTTCATAGGTGGTGGGTCCTAGCTGTCGGCTGATGGTATAGGGTCCTTGCCACTTTGCCAAAAGCTTGCTGGTGGATGAAGGCAGAAGCAGCCTGGTCTTCTGTCCAGGACTGAAGACCCTTTGCCGTGCCTGCTGGTCATACCACCTCTTTTGCTGGGCCTGCAGCAGGTTCTTCTTAGCTTCGTCCTGGTACTCAGCAAGCCGATCTCTCATCTGCAGCACGTACTGGACCACACCTTTGGCAATAGATGAGGTTTCTGATGCATCCCAGCTTTTCCTCAGCAGGTCTAGTGGTCCCTGAACATCCCACCCATACAGGCGTTCAAATGGGGAGAACCCAGTTAATGCCTGCGGCACCTCACGATAGGCAAAGAGAAGGAATGGTAACCAGCGGTCCCAATCTCTGCCAGTATCATTCACAAACTTTTGCAGCATCCTCTTCAACGTCTGGTTGAACCTTTCAACCAGTCCATCAGTTTGCGGATGGTAAGGCATCGTCCTGATGGCTGAGATCCCCAGCCGTTTATGAAACAGTTTTAGCAGATTAGAGGTGAAATTAGTTGCCTGGTCTGTCAAAATCTGATCTGGAACTCCAACTCTTGAAAACAGCTGGACCCGAGCTCTAACTATTGTAGGAGCAGTAATGGTATGCAGTGGAAAAGCCTCTGGAAATCTGGTGGCATAGTCACATACTACCAAGATGTACTGATGACCACGCCCACTCTTCACTAGGGGTCCAACAATGTCCATTGCAACCTTACGAAAAGGAGTAGAGATGACAGGTAGTGGCTGGAGGAGCGCCCGATCTGATTTCCGAACAGGACGAGTCTTCTGACATGTGGGACAAGAAGCACATAATGCATTAATGTCATTATACATTGACGGCCAGTAAAAACGTGAGCTGATGCGCATAAATGTTTTGTGACGCCCCAAATGCCCTGCCCATGGAATAGTGTGTGCTAAATGCATGACGAGTGCCCTACAACTAGTTGGAACTACCAACTGTGGTTTTTCATTACAAGCATACAACACACCATTTTTTAACACAAACATTTCTCTTCCTCTCCACTTAGCATTAGTTTTTTCCTCCACCCTGTCAAATAAAGGTTGTAAAGACACATCCTGTTTCTGTAAAGTAGCAATATTTTCAGGTATTTTCCACATGTCATCCACTGTTAAATCTTGTGACACATTTCCACCCAGCATTAACTTTTTCTGCTTTCTGGATTTTTTAGACATTTTTGGAACCTCAAACAAACTATCATCAAAATCAGGTAAGGATTCAACTTGTTCTTTGGCCTGAAAACAAGTAATCACAGGACAGGAAACATTGCTAACTTTGTCCCCCTCAGTTTGTACCTCTCCCAAAAGATGAAACATCACAGGTAAATCTGTCCCCAAAATGACATCAAAAGGTAGGTTTTTCACCACACCAACAGTTAGCAAATATGGTTGATCATCAACAATGACAGTCACCTCTGCTCTTGGATAAACATGACAATCTCCATGCACACACAAAATCTCAGTTTTCTTTTCATAGTTCACACATCCAACAGGTACAAGACTCTCTTTTATAAGTGATGTGGAACTACCACTGTCTATTAATGCAGTCACCTGCTGTCCATTCACAGTCACAGTTTTATGAGTTCTAGTTTCAAAGTTTTTGACTCCAGCCTGATTTTCAACTCTAGGAGCATAGCAGGAACAAGTAAACTTTGTCTTCTTTATTAGGCACACCGAAGCCTTGTGGCCCGGCTGCTGGCAATAATAGCAAATCAATGTCTTACCATTAGACGGTGGATTCAGAGAACTGATGGTGCCTTTAACCTCCTGGCTTGGGTCTCTGGCATACCGTTGATGTCCAGCCAGTTGAACAGGTCGCGGTACAGGGTTGGAGAAACGTGCTGCTCCTCCTCGCCGTGCATTAATGTACTGAAGAGCCAACTTTGCAGCAGTCAGACCATCCTTAGGTTCATGTTCCTTCACCCAGGTCCTTACATCAGAGGGCAGAACGCTCAGCAGTTGTTCCTGGATGATGAGCTCCCCGATGTCCTCCTTGGAATGCTGGTCCGGACGGATCCATCGTCGGTAGAGACCTCTAAGGCGGTGGTAGGTTTCAGTAGAAATTTCACCAGCAGGTATACTTGTTGCTCTGAACTTCTGTCTGCAAGTCTCTGGTGAGATGTCAAACTTATCTAACAAAGCAGTCTTCAAGTCCTTGTAGCAGTGAGCACGTTCCTCATCCATGGCAGCATAGGCCTCCAGCGCCTTCCCAGAAAGGAGTGGAATGAGACGGCACGCCCATTCGCTCTCTGGCCACCTCCAGGTCTTGGCAATGCGCTCAAACCAGCAGATAGTTTTCTAGGTCTTCTCCTAATTGATAAGGAGGAATTTTTGGATCAGTGGTGTAACTTACTGACTGAGGTTGCTGGCTTTGATCACCATTATCATCATCACCACCACCACCACAATCGTCGTCGTCACTTTGCTCTGCACCAACTCCAGACTGAAGGTGAGGACGTGGTACTTGCTGTGGTTGCTGCAAAGACATCCTAAGATTTCGCAGTTCCTTCAGCAGCCCTTTCTCTCGCTTTTGCTGACCTGCCATAAAGTCCTTCATCAAAGTGAGAAACTCACTGCCAGACGCACTTGATCCACTGGGGCCAGGCTTTGGTTCACCTTCCTCATCTGATCCATCCGACGTCGGCATGCTCTCCCATGCTTTGTCAGCCACCTGCTCTTCCATCTTTGATTGTGATCGAAGACCAGATCTTTGCTTCACCAGACGAGATCCTCTTCTCCGGCTTGCCATAATCCCACTTCTGACACCATGTGTGACGGGGTTCTCTTATGACTTGGGCAACCACACACAAAAAAATGACTGGCCAAGGCCAAAAAATACTTTAGTGAAATTTATTCTTTATCAGTGCAGTGAATCAAAGATGGCAGGTTCAGCATATTTACAAAAAGATGTCCAAGGCAGGTTAAAATCACAACAACACAGCAGTACCTTCAAAGTCAAAGGACATCACCTCCAGTGTGGCATCTCCAGAGTCTAGGTGCAGACTGCCTCCCTGTGGAACAGAGCCCTGCTTTTAAAGCCACAGGCTCCACCCACAGAAAACAAAACAAAAACTAAGCAGTTACTTCTAACTCAAATAAACTCTTAAAATATACAAAAGAAAAAATAAATAAATTTATAATCAAAATACACTCAAATAGAAAACAACCAGCACATTGTGATGACGGCACCACATCACGTAATTCGCTCCCTGTGCGCTACAAGCCGGAAACAGCTCCACTCAAAAAGAAAGCCAGGAAAATGTTTGACTGAAAACAGATTAGAATGAACGCCAACCGAAACGAGAACACCGCGTGTGCACCCACGACGAACCGCATCAGTTCAAGCTGCAAAAAAAAAAGTAAGTTGCGATTGTGCATGTGTGCTAGCACCGACTCTTTAATTAGATCTCAGCTCGTGACGGCTCTTCCGTCACATACAGTCTCAATTTGTAACCCAGTTTTCTCCAAGAGAGATGGGCAAACTGTCTGAGATTGTCTATCATTTAGCATATTTAGCTTAGCTTCTATTTAAGATACAGATATCTGCTGCCACTTTCCCTTCTGACCTGTCCAATCTACTTCTCCTAAGCGACATTAAAGCTGTAGTATTTAACTTTTATTTAAAAAATAATGCTTTATATATTTGTTAAAACTGTCACTATGTTATGACAGTATGGTTTGAGAGTTTATCTGTGAGAAAAACATGAAAATCCTCTGCCTTCTCCTAGTGCTTTTTTTTCCTGTCTCAAAAAAAACCCCAACCAAAGGCAGGAGGTGGGTCTTAATGCTGTCAATCACAATCTTGTATGGTGACATTCCAACTGAAAAGGCAAAAAGGGGTTGAACCTATTAGGTACTAGCAAGGTGTACCTAATAAAGTGGCCGGCTGGGGGCCTTTTTTGGTTGCCGTGGTGGCACACAGAGGTGCAGCAGCTTCTCCCAATTCCAGGATTAAACCTGATTTTAATTGACTTAAAGCTGATTTAGACACTTGTGTAATGCCAAATTTATGGCTGAAGTAAAGCCCAGCTGAGCCCACAGCCATCGGAGAAAGTTCAGTTGTTGGTTTATCACTAAGGCTCAACTCTGCACTTGGCAGACAGCAGCTTCTGACCCCTCAAAATGTGTGCTGCCTGTTTAACAGTATGTACATAATGTGCCAAGGGGACTCGGAATGCCTTATCCAGGTCATGGATGCAGAGAAGGCATTCAATAGAGTCGAGTGGAACATTTGAAAGATTTTGATTCGGTAGGATATTTATTTCATGGATAGAGTTATTATATGCCAGCCCATAAGCCATGGTTCTAAAACATCACCTTTATTCTACATCATTCAAATTACATCGTGGGACCTGCCAGGGTTGCCCGCTTCTTCCCCTTCTTTTTGTACTTGCAATTGAGCCATTGGTTATAGCC
Source organism: Poeciliopsis retropinna (assembly GCA_010277075.1). Taxonomy (NCBI): domain Eukaryota; kingdom Metazoa; phylum Chordata; class Actinopteri; order Cyprinodontiformes; family Poeciliidae; genus Poeciliopsis; species Poeciliopsis retropinna. The sequence goes on along the minus strand of VMRM01000046.1, from coordinate 609,619 downwards.
ATCAGATCTGGTGGTTCTATTCAGGGTGATAGCAGAGGCTGCTTTTTGTTTCCAGGACAGAGACAACTATTTCTTCTTCTTTAAAACTTCTCACTTAATTTGGAAAACTGTCAGGGTACAAATTAAATCTGAATATAAGTGAGCTCTTGCCATAAAATTTGGATAACATTGCTCTTGCAAATATTGTGGTACCTTTTAAGATAGCTACACATAGCTTTGTTGACCTAGGTGTTTCTGCAACTAAGCTTTTTTCCAATTAAAAAAAAATACTTCTGTTTATGAGAGTGAATGTGGTTCCCAGGTATCTAGTTCCATTTCCTCCCCGTGTTTCTTTCAAAAGCCTATTTTTTTTAAAAAAAAACTTGATTCTATTATATTAACATACATTTGGAATAGAAAGAAGCCAAGTTTGTGAAAAGACCATCTTCAGAAATCAAAACAAGATGGTGGAGTGGCCCTTCAAAATTATAGACACTATTATCAGGCAACTAATTTGTGATGTTTGTCATACTGGACATATTATTATAAACCTATTTGGGTTGAAATGGAGAAACAGTTTTGTGACTCTCAATTTCTATCTTCAGTAGTCGGAGCATCTGTACATTTTCCATGACCTGGACTATCACCATTGCAGTTCAGAATTTACTCACAATTAGGAAATACTTTGGTCTTTGAAATATGAGCCTTTCCAATACAATACCATCCTATGTTTTTTTTCCCCCTTCATCAATGGTAGATGCCACTTTTAATATTTGGTTCAAAAAGGGCCTGAGATCTAAGATCTTTTCACTGAAGATAAATGTGCCTCTTGCACAGCGGTCTTCTAAATTCAATCTCCCCACATCTGATTTTATAGTTTACCTACAAGCCAGGCTTTATGTTTTAGGCTCCATCCCAAGGTTCCCAGATAAACCAGTTCACAGCATAACTGACAAACTGATATTTAATTCAACAGATTTCTTCCATTTAGAGACTCGGCTCACATTTGCCCCCGCCCCATCTCTGCAGTAAAATCAGCTTGGGAGCAGAATTTACATATCACAAATTCAGACAATCTGGATTAAAGTTTAGAGAGAATTCACTCCTCCATGTGTGCAATACACTTTTGCATTCAATTTAAAGTTATTCACTGGATGCACCTTCACAAATACAAACTGGATAAGATTTATCCAGAAGTAGATCCAACTTGTGATAGGTGTAAATCTGAAGAAGCCTTTCTGAATCACTTGTTCTGGTTTTGTCCTAAAATCCCCAAATTTTGAGGAGGTGTTTGAAGCCTTTTCTGCTGTTTAATTTAAAATAACATTGAAACTAACCATGTTGCTTTTGGGGGTTAGTCCTGATGGTTGGGGCCTGTCAGTCGAGGGAGACAAAGTTGTTTTTTCAACCTTACTGGCACGCCACTTGATCCTTTTTAGGTGGAGGGTCACTGCCCCCACCCTCAATAACACACTGGATTCGGGATTTATTACTCAATTTAAAACTAGATGAAAATCAGATGTATAATGAGAGGTTTGAGAAATTTTACCAAATTTTGAAATTTTTTCTTTAATCAACCCTCAACACAGGTTCAGGAATAGACAGTTTCCAGTTATACTGGTTGATCTGGTTTTTATGAAATGCGGTAACTGGTGGTGAGGATGGATAGGAGCCAGGTAGTGGTGTGAAAAGGTTGATTTTATTAAAGCTCTTACAGATTAACAGAAAATCCAGGCATCACAGGTGAACTAAGAAGCAAGGAACTCAACTCTGGTAGCTCTGGCAATGAAGACAAACGGCAATGACATCTTGACACTTTGACAAGTGTAACCCACAATTAGTTAGGGACTTTTATTTTTGCGGGCCCACTTCCTATGTTGCCTCAAACTCTGAGCTTCTTTAAACCCCCTCCTCCAGCGCGCAGTTTGAACTTCCTCACCTGTTTCCATTGTGATTGCGGTTGCTGCTGGCGGCTTCCTCACAAACTGATTCAAATCTTTGAACCTACTGGTTTGATTGCCTGGTGAGACTGGTATTTGATAGCAGTATTGCTTTTACATGTGAAACTTCTGCTCGATTGCTTATTGGAGGGTTGTTTTGCCAGAATTGATGGTGGTGTTATGTCACCTTCATTCTGTCACAGCTGATTGGCTTAGTACACCCCACTTTTGTTGTATTGATACTGAGGCATGAAATTCATCAGAACATAATGTAGCTACACTTAAGTTTGATATTGTGCAGTATATTTATTTAATTACTTTTTTTCTTTCTCTCACTCTGCTTGAATATTTGACAATTTTTCATTCTTGATCTTTTGAAAGTGCACTTTAACTCTAAATAACTTTAAATTGATTAGCTTGAAATATGATACTCTTTTTATTTTACTTTATGTAAATTATGGTTAATTTTACCTGATTATTCAAATGTTTATGTCAAAATTATTTGAAATCTAATAACTGCATTTGCATTTAATATGCACAAACCAAATGCTTAAATTTAATATTTATTTTCTTTGTATGGTTGTACATAAATGTTTTTTGATAAACACTTCTAGGTTTGGGTTTTTCCCCTGTTGGATCAGATCCTCATCTGGATCTGAAGATGGCGAGCTAGAAAAAGGACAATGGACTTTGACTTTGGAATTAATTTATTCTAAGTCAATTATCTTGTCTCTCGAAATGCTTCTGTAACTGTCTGTTTTTATTCAAATGTATATACACCAAAATTAAAAACACTGCCTCCTGTTTTTTGGGTTTTTTTCACAACTCAGGCTCTTTTAAAGAACAATCTTCTGATGCTGCTTTTGTAGCCACATTTAACTGCCTAGCCCATAAGTGTTACACAAGGACCCAACGAGGAAACACAGACACAGGTGGGATTAGCTACACAAGGAGTAATCAATGAAACAGGACACAGCTAGGAACAATCAAGAGACAGGAACTAAATTGACTAGAAAACAAACAAACTTAAATCCTTACACTGGTATTGTGTACATTGTTTTGTGCTTTTTGTACAGCACCTAAAGGACCATGAGAACTGGGTTTGTTCATTGTTATGGGGTGTCTTTTTTATTCTCAATAATTTTTTTATTCTTTTTTATTTTCTGTAACTCTGGTATGTTTGTATATTTCCAATGAAAATCCTATAATAAATATACTGCTCAAAAAAATAAAGGGAACACTTAAACAACACAATGTAACTCCAAGTAAATCAAACTTCTGTGAAATCAAACTGTCCATCTAGGATGTGTTATTTGAGTGTTCCCTTTATTTTTTTGAGCAGTGTATATTAAACATTAAACACACAATACTGCAACTTGACTGAACATTTATTTGCCTTACCTGTTTCAACGTCCTCCTTTGTAACCAATGCTTGTGATAAAGATTCCAATTTTTGCACATTCACCTGTCTGTTTCCAGAACTTTCCTCTCTTCCTTTTCTGCACCAATCTTACTTTTCATCTTTTAAACACCACTGACTGAGAGCAAAAGACATGTTATGTCAGGAGAAATAAAGAAAAGCCAGTGCTATGACTGAAAACTGGCACATTCAAGAATTACTGACTAATCCTAACCCTAAAGCACTGGGTCCAGATGGACTTAAAGGAAACTTTTATAAACACTTTTGGGAAGACATTAAAATATTATTACATCAAGTTCTTACAGAAATTTTAAAAAATGACACTATACCTACTCTAATGAATCAAGGAACTATAAGTATCCCCAAACCAGACAAGGACCATAAATTTATTGAGAATAGAAGACCTATTACACTCAGAAATTCAGATTATAAATTACTAACATACATATTTACCATGCGTCTCCAAACGGGAATCTCAAACATTATTGTAGAATCACAGTCTGGCTTCTTGAAAGGAAGGTCAATCCACAACAATGTCAGACTGGTGAAGGACCTGATTGAATATGGGGACATGCTCCAATATGATGGTTTTATTCTTTTCCTTGACTTTTATAAAGCCTTTGACTCGGTGGAACATCAATTCTTATTCTCAGTTCTTGAACATTTTGATTTTGGAGCAAATTTTATTAACTTGATTAGAGGTTTATATCAAAACATTAATAATTGTGTAATTCTACCTAAAGGCACCACAGCCAGATTTAACATTAATGTTGGAATTTCCCCATATCTCTTTAATTTAGTTACAGAAATGTTAGCAATCTATCTTAAAAACTGTGCAGACATTGAGAAATGAGACATTTTCGGTACAGAATTAATCATTAGCCAGTTAGCAGATGACACCGCCGTTTTCTTAAAAAAATCACAAGCAGGTTCCAATTCTAATTGATAAAATAAAACTTTTTTCAGACTAAACATTACATTTAAAAAAATAAAAATGTGACCTTATAGCCATTCATGACACTTCCCTAAAAGAAATATCTAGCATTCCAGTTAAATCTGAAATTCAATACTTGGGAACTGTTATAACAAAAACTAAGAATCAACCTTAATTATTGAAAACAAGAATAAAGAATGTAAATCCAAATTTAACTCATGGCTCCAACGAGACCTCTCTATTTTAGGACAAATTTACTTATCAAAAATGGAAAGTTTGTCAAGATGAATTTATTCAACCTGTAGCACTGCTATCCCAAATAGTTTAACTAAAACTATTAACCAAATGAACATGAACTTTATTTGGAGGAACAGGCCACACTATCTATGAAAAAGTCATATGGTCAAAGAAATCAAAGATGGCGGTCAGAAAGTAATTGACTTTGAATGTCTTAACGGAACCCTTCAAATGAATTTGTTGAAATCCTGGGTTAAAAATTTTCATTTATTTTGGTATTATGTTCCGAATTATTTATTTAACAAAATAGGTGGTCTAAAACTTGCACTTCTAGCTGATTTCAATATTCATAAATTGCCCATTAATCTGTCAGAGTTCAATTAACGAGTATTACTATACTGGAAAATGCTCTATGTACATAACGACTCGCCATACTCCTCCCTCATGTGGAATAACAGATTCATATTACATCGCAATAAATCCTTATTTTACAAAGATTGGATGGAGAAGAATATTTGGTCTATTATACACTTAATGGATGCTAATGGTTGCCTGTTAAACTATGAACAATTATGTGCAAAATATCAATTCTTTCCCCCAAAAGCTGAATTTACCAAATTATTTAATGCCTTTCCAAAACAATTCATTAATCAGGTGAAAAATTTGATAACATATAATCTGATGACCTCACAATTACCCAATTTATCTATTAACGGAATTTCATTCACTGACCAAAAATTCAATAACCACACAATTATAAACTGTCTAAACGAAACTTTATTCCCTGGGAAAATAGATAGAAATAACATTCTTTGCAAGTTTGAAAATAAATCAACTGAAAGGTTAAGAACTCTTTATTTAAAACTCCCCATACAACCAAAAGCTAAAAAAACACACTTTAAAATTTTAAATGCAATTTACCCTTCAAAAGAACTATTAAGAAATGGCTTTGATATCGATGACAATAAATGCTCATTCTGAGAACGTGATATTGAAACAATAGACCATATCTTCTATGAATGCAACCAAACCAAAACATTTTGGAATTGCTTAGAAAGGTGGATCAACTCAAAAATTACACTTCCTGAATCTATTTCTAGAGATATGGTAACTTTTGGAGTGTTATTGAAAAACAAAACAATAGAACTCTGTTGTAACTTAATATTTTGTTTGGCAAAATTCTTTATTCATAAACAAAGAGTGCTGAGATCACCCCAGGTTTTTAACATTTTCTTATCTGAATTCCAGTTGTATTTGAAATCCTTGAAACGTGTTGAATCCTATGAACACCTAACTGAAATATTAATGGAATTGCCCACTGATGTATATCAATCCTAACATATGAATCCCATTGTTGCTATTTTAGTTTTGTTTAATTATTATTATTATTTTTTTAATCAACATTACTTTGTATTTCCATTTTAAAATATGCCTCTACTATGCCTTCTACAGAGTTGCACTGTTGTAATTGCCTTAATTGTTTGTGCTTACTTTGTTTAAATAAAGTAAAAAAAAAAGGAATTACTGATTAGCAGACGTAATTCAAATGTAACTGAGTAAAATATTTTACTTAAAATGTACTCAAGTAAAAATAAAAGTAAAAGTTCAGGTTTTGTAAACCACTTTAAAAGGTACAAAGTACAGATAAGTTATTCTTAATTACAGTAAAATGTGTAACTGTTACTTTCCGCCACTGACGGTCCTCCTTAATGTTGAGAATAAGCAGAAAGCTGAATTATTACTGCAGAGCTGTTTTACTGTGCACACTAATACTGGCAGCTCTCTGGGTGATAAAATAATGTTAAGAAAAAGACAGCAACATTGCTTGTTAATGTTTTTGTGTTTTGTTCCTCCAGGATCTCCATACAGAGATAAGATCACTATTGCCATTCTGCAACTTCAGGAAGAAGGGAAACTGCACATGATGAAGGAGAAATGGTGGCGAGGAAATGGTTGTCCAGAGGAGGAGAGTAAAGAGGCCAGCGCCCTTGGTGTGCAGAACATCGGTGGAATCTTCATTGTCCTGGCAGCTGGACTTGTTCTCTCTGTGTTTGTGGCTGTTGGAGAGTTCCTGTACAAGTCCAAACAGAATGCACAGCTGGAAAAGGTAAAGAATTCATGTGATATTTTCTCTGAAGAATTTAAACCAATGAAAGCAGAATTTCTTGCAGTAACCACATATGCCATGTATGGCAACCATGAGGCAAATACAAGCTATTATGAATCAACCTGTAGTAATTATGCTTTTATTAGAACTATAGCATTTGAATAGGGTTATTGATTTGAGAATAGATGGAACTTCACACAGTAATAAGAGTGCTATATCATAACCCATAAGATAAGAATTGGTGTCTTTGCATTTATTCACTTAGGCCCAATGGCGACAACGAGATAAGAAACGTGAGGAATTCTGCTGTCACCATGGACCCAAGCTAGACTTTAACCACCATCTCAAATGACCACAAGGGAACTTCAGAAACGATTTGCCTTTATTTGAGTCTAATATCTAAAACATCTCTTTTTGTTGTTGGTTTTAAGTTCATTCATTTGTTTTAACATTAAAAATTTTCCTTACAATTGCGAAGGAATGGGATTACTAAAGCAGTTTAATAAAATGTTTGAGGTGCTTGAACTAAAACACAATTGGATGAAATGCACATCTGTTCAAGGCTTGCTCTACTGCATGACATGTCTTCAACAGCCAAATCCAAAACTTCTCATTCTGAGCTGCTTCTGTTTTGTAACCAAGCCGACTTCATGCCTTTTGCTTTAAAGGTGATGGCTGCAGTGACAGAAGACTGTGAGATTTCACTTTCCACTGAGCTGTCTGCCAGTCACTAGTTGCTAATACAATGGCCTGCAAGTTCAGAAAAAGATGCATGGAACAAAACCTGAGATGCTGAAATATTAAATATTGATTTAACATACTGCATGTAAAATAATAATACCTGAATATCAGTCCCATAGATTCTGAACAATCTTCACAATTTCTTTATCTTAAGTATTCCACTTCAACCTAATGCTAATATTGCAGTTAGAAAGGAAGTCAAAATATTGATTTACAATCCATTTCATTCAGATATGAGTTGATACTGCAGCCTTTTTTATTTAGCATGCTGAGGGAATAGTTCAAGATTAATTTCTGATAAAAAAAACAAAAAACTATTTGCCTTTTTTCTGACAATAGCTGCAAACATTGAAAATCAGTTTAAAACAACAGAGTTTGTTAAAACTCTACATTCACAATCAACACCTGCAGTGAACTTGATGTTCTCACTGCTACGTCTACTAGACTCTTCTGTCCTAATTGTGACATGTAGTGTGTTGTGTTTTCTTGGCTCAGTCCTGCTATATTTTTTCTGGAAGCCATGTTTCCTGAGGTCTTATAATAATAGTCAAAGTTTCTCTAGATTGAACATGCTGTTTCATTGCTAAGGAGAATTCTCTCCTCGTCATTTCACAAGTCTGGCTTTTTCTGTTTTGGGGATTTTTGAGAAAAAGTATCAGTCAACACGTTTTTCTTTACTTTATTTTGGCAATAAATGACCATATTCCCTTCTGATTTATTCACACTAAAAAGTTATTTTTGTTAAGAAAACACTGTTTTCTAAATACAGCAATAAGTACATTCACTCTGCGACAGACTGGCGACCTGTCCAGGGTGACCCCGCCTCTCGCCCGGAATGCAGCTGGAGATAGACACCAGCAACTCCCGACCCCGTTAGGGAGAAGGGTGACAGAAAATGGATGGATGGATGGATGGAAGTACATTCACTGTCATTCATATAAGCAAGCGCTTCCCAAGGATGTTTTTTTTCCCCCAGGAAAGTGCAATGTAGTATTTTTTATATCTGCTTTGAAAAATAAACAAATTATTTACTAGTTTTATACTTGGGTTTTATGTCTAACATATGGATATAATTGCCCTTTAAAGCAAAAAATTCTATTTAGGTTCCCCTCAAACTAGAATGTTAATAGAAATAATGTAATGGGATGTTTCTTTGATGCGAACTTGTGATTCTGGAAATTACACAAAGCCAAGAAATGCTTTGCTTTCAATTTAGCACTTTTCTATATTTTTAAGCTGTTTTACACAATAACAAACTTTTGTGAAATAAAAATAAAAAAATATTTCAAAACAATTAAATTTATTTCCACAAGCACAAATGTATTAACGTCTATCTTAGGCATTTGATATGTTAAAATCACCAAAGAAAGCAAAACATAACTTTTCATTTATTTTATTTTCTCATAAATATTGTCAAACACAATAGGGACACGATTTTTAACTAAACTACTAAAAATGAAAGTTTAAGATTTTAGGACTTTGTTAAGCTGCAGTATGTAACCTTTATAAGGAATATGTTTCAATTCAAGTCAAAAGTTTCCCTTTGACCCCAAAGGAAAATCAAATGTTTAACTCAGATTCTTCAAAATGTTATGGTAGACAGTGATGACTGTTGGCAGGAACAATCTCCTGTAGCAGTCTGCATTACAGTGAATCTGAAGTAGCCTCTGACTGAAGATGCTCTATTTTCCTAAGACAGTCTAACGAAGAGGATGGTCAGGGTTGTACATAATTTTAGTTTTGTTTTGTTTTATGAAGAATTCTTTTTTTTAAAACCAGACTTCTTCATCAGGCTGCTGAGCCTTTATGTTCCTGGTACTGATGCTGCTGCCCCTACAGGAGACAGCACAAGAGATGATGCTCTCAACAGGCTTATAGATCTGCAACATGTTAGCTTCCTGAAGAAGTACACATTGTTAAAATTGTCACTATATTATGACAGTACACCATAAGACAACTGGTCTTCTTCCTCCCTGTGTTCCTAATGCTATCTGCAGAATCATCCAATCACAGGACCAGGAGCAAAGTCTTAGTGGAGTCAGTTACAGTTGTGTACCCACTGCTTGATGTACTAATGATGGAGAAACAACTTACTGTTACAGGAAAACTGTTTATTCACCATCATCAGAGGCCATGCTACTTGCCTGTGCAGACTCTAGTGTGGGGAACTGGCAGGGAGCAAGAGTCAAGGTGTGAGAAGTGCATGCACAAGAGTGTTTGAAAGGGCTAAGACCCTCCTCCTGACTCTGATTGGTTGTTTTTGACTGAGCAGTGTATTACTACAGATGGCAGTAGGACCACATGGAAAAGCCAGAGGACCTTGATTTGTTCCCAGATGATCTAGCTCATATTATGCTGTCACAATATGGTGTAAAAACTGTAGTGTTTCTAAAAGTTACACGTTGATTATAAAAGTTAGGTAATGCAGCTTTACTATGCCTATGGTTTGTGTTTCTGAGTTCTTGGTCCAATCTTTTACCTGGTTGAAAGTTTTTTTTTTTTTCCTATTAGTAACCCATCAAGAGCATTTACTGATAATATTAATACTTGAATTGAAAATATTTGTTAAAATTCATTAGGCCACTTAGCAAATGAAAATCAATTCAGGTCTATAACCTGAACCAGCATAAACAAGCCAAGTAATGTCTGTGTTTGCCATTTTTCTTAAACTGATAAAGTCTCAGGGGAAAAGAGAAATACACGTCTATTCTAGTGAAGGTTTATAAACCCTTGATACTCCATCAACAGTCTCAGTAGAAACATTATAATCTGTTGGATTTCAGTTTTAGATTGTGGTCATGCTTAACTTGTGTTTGTGGAATCATAGAAGTTGGTGTTGCAAATTACATTCACATTTAGATTGCCATAGTAGCAAACCGATGTTTTGTGAAGTACTGGTTAAGTAAAAATGTCTGAATTATTATATATGTCTCAGCTAAGGTAATATGACTATATATTAAGACCTTATCTTAAAAAATGAAATGAGGTATTGCTTGAAAGGTTTTTTTCTACTTGCTGTAGAGCAGTGTGTGGCAGGCCCTTGTGTTAGTAACTATATCCCAGATCTAAATGCACACAGCGATTTTGCACTTATGGATGTCAGTTGTCTTTTTTCTTATCATTTTTTCAGCCAAGTTGTGACTTGAATTTCTTAAGGCACTTTTCCACTAGCCCCCCTCTAACCTCTCTTTATTCGCTTTATTCACAAATAAAGCGAATAAAGTGTGGCTCAGCCCGGCTTTTTTCAGATTTGAGTACCAACTCCAGGGGTAGTACTTGCAGGATCGATCGAGGTATGGTACCGAAACCATTTGATTGACAGATGACAGCATTCATAGATTATATCACTGTAAACTGCAAAACAATCTTTAGTGTTTAGAATATAAGTTTAGCTATGGGCCACTGACATGCTGTCTGCTATCAGAGGTCTGTATGGAGAAGTTTAAATATGAAAATAATCAGGAGCGGTGGCAGGAACACATGCAGTAATTTCTGCAGCAGAATGACCGTGAATTAGCAGTGCTGCTAGCAGCTCGTTTCTCTGACTATCCTAAAGAAGAGAGACGGTGCAGCTGTGGTCAGCTTCCTGACAGAGCCGCTATTTTACGTCCACAGTGTGAAACACTAGAACAGCGTAATATTAACTTGTGATGTGAATTTTATTTTTCATTTAGTTAAAAAAATAATAAAGTGTATGCATAGCTATTGGTTTCCATCTTTTGACTGCATTGCCTAAATAAAAAAGGTTGTAATTATATTTACATTCATGGCAAAGTAACCAGCTGATTTGGGCCTTCATCATTATGTTTGGACCAGCAATGAATATCTGTAAGACAAAATTAAATATCTAAGCTTATTATAATCCACCAGAACCAGAACCTGGAGGTTCTCCATTTCTGAGTGTTGCTGCAAACATCAGCAGAGACTTGAACACAGCCGAGGAACAGACTGGATAACGGAAAAGTTCACAACCTGGGGTAGAACTGAACCGCTCAAGTCGGTTAGTGCTTGAGTTGCTAGTGGAAATGTGCTTTTACATTCATGGTAATGGTACTTTTTTCTCATTTCAGCTGATCTTTTCCTCCTATCATTTATACAGGTACATTATGAAAAGTAAAACTCATACATTAAATATTTTTATTACACAGAGTGAAATATTTCAAGCCCTTATTTCTTATATTTTATGATAATTATAGCTTATAGAATAAAAACGCATAATTCAATATTTTGGCAAATTTGGATATTTGGAAAAAGTTAAATATTGAAAACTGATTATTTCAAACCCTATCAGCTAGTTAACTCAAAACACCTGGGAAGTTTCCCTGAGCCTCGACACGTTCATCCACTATGAGTCAGTCGGCTGTACATTCATGGGGAGAGGTGATGACTGGACAAATGTCCAGAAGACAGTCATTGGCACCCTCCAAAAGGAGGGGCAATAAGCATATTTCATTAAAGTTGGGTGGAAGGACAAAGGTGTGGTAGGAAAAGATGCAATTGGGGCAATCACAAACTTGAGAGGATTGTCCAGCAAAGTCCATGTAAGAAATTAAGGGAACTTTATAAGGAGTGGTCTGAGACAGGAGTGAGAGGAGAGGAAAATCAAGTTTGCATTTCATTTGGAAATCAAGGTCCCAGAGTCTGGAGGAAGAGTAGAGGGGGACAGAATCCACATTGCTGAAAGTCCAGTGTTTCCTGTCAGTAATGATTTTGGGCACCATGTTATCAGCTGGAGTTGGTCCAGTGTGTTTTCCTGAAGTTCACAGTCAATTTGGGGAATCATAGTTTTGCATTATCTGTAATAAAGGCATAATTGTAAAATTGACAAGAAATAAACGCCTTAAATATTTAATTCTGTGTGGCAAATATAAACTAGATGAGTTTCACTTTCTGGAATGAGTAACAAAATCTCAACATTTTTCACAATATATACATTTTTTGAGATGCACCTGTATGTGAGCATATTGACAAAATATGTTTTGGGGGAGAATTTGCTGCATTAAAAACTTAATTTTTAATGGAGGCTTGTCTTGACTTGACTTGCTTAGCAAAAATAATCTGTTAACCAGAGAAAAGTAAAGACTCCATAAATCAACTAAGCAGATATGTCGACGTCAAAAAGCAGCTAGAAAATGTTTTGAAATAAATCAAAATAGTCTACAATTTATTACTTGATCCATCTATGAATGCCACCACTGTCATGCTTTATGCAGTCTGCTTTGTTCAGAGCACATGAAAGGACCCAAGTGACATGTTTGAATTTTCTACTAAATCTTTTCACTAAATAAGCTAGAATTGTAGGTCGATAGAAGTATAATAAGCTTAGACTGGTATTTGAAGGCCTTCACATAGACAGCCACATTCCAGTCCCTTTCCGTTGCTTTTATATCCTTGTTTTAAGATTTCAGTTGCTACCAACCTGTGAGGCAGCAGCATACTCATTCTGGGAACTTGATGGCTTAATTACCATGTGAGATTAAACAGAAAGTTTGCTTTTATGAATATGAAGAGGGCATTGAGCTTTACTCTATCTACCAATGACCAACAAATTATCTTTTAACTTCAATATCAATTCAAGATCAAATTTGGTTAGTCGAGTTAGAAAAAGATCAGTCGAAAAATATTTTGTAATGCCTCTGTCATGGTTGTAGTAATACTTCTGAACCACATGCAGAAAACCCTCAGGCGATAAACCGTTTTAAAGACTTATTTACAAATGTGAACTGTTGAAGACCGCAGGAAGGAAGACCAAGGCACCAGAGTACCAGGAGAGTCAGCACACTGAGGGCAGACAGAAGTACGGTACAGACCAAGAGTTGGACACACCTTTTCATTCAAAGAGTTTTCATTATTTTCATGACTATGAAAATTGTAGATTCACACTGAAGGCATCAAAACTATGAATTAACACATGTGGAAATATGTGTGAAACAACTGAAAATATGTCTTATATTCTAGATTCTTCAAAGTAGCCACCTTTTGCTTTGATTATTGCTTTGCACACTCGTGGCATCCTCTTGATGAGCTTCAAGAGGTCGTCACCTGAAATGGTCTTCCAACAGTCTTGAAGGAGTTCCCAGAGATGCTTAGCACTTGTTGGCCCTTTTGCCTTGACTCTGCGGTCCAGCTCATTCCAAACCATCTCGATTGGGTTCAGGTCCTGTGACTGTGGAGGTCAGGTCATCTGGCACAGCACCCCATCACTCTCCTTCTTGGTCAAATAGCCATTACACAGCCTTTGGGGCTCATTGGGGTCATTGTCCTGTTGAAAAATAAATGATGGTCCAACTAATGATGGAATAGCATGTCGCTGCAAGATGCTGTGGTAGCCATGCTGGTTCTGTATGCCTTACATTTTGAATAAATCCCCAACAGTGTCACCAGCAAAGCACCCCCCACACCATCACACCTCCTCCATGCTTCACGGTGGGAACCAGGCATGTAGAGTCCATCCGTTCACCTTTTCTGCGTTGCACAAAGACACGGTGGTCAGAACCAAAGATCTCAAATTTGGACTCATCAGACCAAAGCACAGATTTCCACTGGTCTAATGTCCATTCCTTGTGTTCTTTAGCCCAAACAAGTCTCTTCTGCTTGTTGCCTGTCCTTAGCAGTGGTTTCCTAGCAGCTATTCTACCATGAAGGCCTGATTCACACAGTCTCCTCTTAACAGTTGTTCTAGAGATGTGTCTGCTGCTAGAACTCTGTGTGGCATTGACCTGGTCTCTAATCTGAGCTGCTGTTAACCTGCGATTTCTGAGGCTGGTGACTCGGATGAACTTATCCTCCGCAGCAGAGCTGACTCTTGGTCTTCCTTTCCTGGGGCGGTCCTCATGTGAGCCAGTATCTTTGTAACGCTTGATGGTTTTTGCGACTGCACTTGGGGACACTTTCAAAGTTTTCCCAATGTTTCAGACGGACTGACCTTCATTTCTTAAAGTAATGATGGCCACTCATTTTTCTTTACTTGGCTGCTTTTTTCTTGCCATAATACAAATTCTAACAGTCTATTCAGTAGGACTATCAGCTGTGTGTCCACCTGACTGCTGCACAACACAACTAATGGTCCCAACCCCATTTATAAGGCAAGAAATTAACCTTACAGGACACACCTGTGAAGTGAAAACCGTTTCAGGTGACGACCTCTTGAAGCTCATCAAGAGGATGCAGAGTGTATGCAAAGCAGTAATCACAACAAAAGGTGGCTACTTTGAAGAAAATACAATATAAGGCGTATTTTTAGTTGTTTTACACTTTTTATTTTGTACATATTTCCACATGTGTTAATTCTTAGTTTTGATGCCTTCAGTGTGAATCTACAATGTCAATAGTCATGAAAATAATGGAAACTCATTGAATGAGAAGGTGTGTTCAAACTTTTGGTTTGTACTGTAGGTGAGAGAGAACAACAACAGTGAGCCAGATACTGGGAGGGAGAGGTGAGTGGGATCAGGTAAGACGATTGAAGCTGAGCGCCTGGACGGTGAACCCCGCCTCTCACTCAGAACGTTAGCTGGAGATAGGCACCAGCACCTCCCGACCCCACTAGGGACAAAGGTGTTAGAGGATGGATGGATGGTCATGATGAGAAAGGAGGGTACAGATATAGCTTATAGTTTTTCCCCAGCCACACAAAAATTCAAGTTCAAGTGGCATCATTTTCTATGTAGCTTTTTATTAATTTATGGGCTGATTTGGATTTAATTAGATTTTTTTAAAAAAAGAACCAACATGGGTATTTAAGTGGCAGGGAGCTTACTTGTGTAAAATGAAGTAAGCTCCATTACTTCATTGGAAAACTAAGTAGTGGCATCTTGAATGAAGAAATGACTGAGCATCTGAGAGTCAGAACAGTGAGTGAATGTGAATAGCAACATGGTGGTCACATTAGACCTTATTAATTCATGGTTTTTGTTATTTGTCTGACCCACATTCAGAGATGCTCTCAGGACACCAGAAAGGTTATCTACAAAAATTATAAAGTGCAGGAGATCAAGTCCGGGAGCAATGGGAACCAGGACAATCAGAGCATCGGGGCAGATGAGGAGAGGTGAAAATATGAAAGGAGATTAACAAAAGAAGGACTGGCTTTACCTGGGAGACGTAGAACAGTGGGTGGACACAGAAACCGGTTGACCACAGGTGGACTAATTGGGTGACCTGGCTGTCTCTGCTGACAGTGACTGACAGCTGTGGGACTGATGACAGATTCAGTGACATAAGGACCAATGAAGAGTGAATCGAGTTTCTTGGAGAGGTATAGTTTGGCTCCCTTATTTGATTATAAGGGAGCCCAACGTTCTCTGCAGGCGAGTACAGTAGATGGTATGCATCTTCGGTTGGTGAAACACCAATTTTGGTACGTTGGAGCGCAGAAATTGTGGACCAGATATGCTTGCAACAATGGATGTGATGGCAGACTGAGGCGCTTGAAATGTCTCTTCCATCTGCTGGGAAGACAGGAGGTTGATAGTCAAGAGAGACATTAAAAGGGGAGAGACCGATGGCTTCAGAAATGAGTGAATTGAATGTAAATGGAACCACACAGGTTCTTATCAAATAAGAACCTGTGTGGGCTGGAAGGCTGATGGGAGTTTTCTGAGGGAAATGAGATGACATGCTCTAGAAAATTGATCAAGATGTATGAAGATCGTCAGTCGCCCCTGCAGCCGTACTGCTGTACGCACTGTGTGTACCTTGAGATTTTCCTTTAAGTAAAAAAAATTTAAAAATAGTTATTAGATTGTTTTATTATTTAACCTGTTTTACCATTAACAAAATTGTGGAGAAAAAAAGGTATTTTGTGTCAAAACATTCTGTCCATAGCCCACATCTATATGAGTTTGTGGGGGTGGGCACATGTATGTCCTAAATGCTATTGATCAGTTTTACTTTCACTTATTTGGTCAGGTTGGTGCTCTGTCTGTAAGCTGTAAATGTGATTGTATGGTGACTAAGCAGTGAAGCTAGCCAAAAATTAAGAACTGGAGTCAGACTTTGAACCATCCTGCAGTTCTAAAGGCCCCCCTCATACTTGGATGTACTGTGTGCACTCTATGAGCCATGTGTACTCCATGATTACTCTCCATGGACGGTTGGGCCTTTATATGTTTGGACTAATATAATGCCCTTTTTAACTGCCTGGATAATTTCTCAATTTCACATTTCCAATCAATACAGAATGCAGCAGCCAGACTTCTCACCAAATCCAGTAAAGCATTAAATGGCTAGGCTCCTGATTAACTTTCTCAGCTTTTAACTAAATATTCTGTTGCTCATGGTCTTCATTCTCAAAGCCTGAATCTTTTGGTTGTTCTATGAACACAGTTAAAACCTAAAGGGGACCAGGCCTTTCAGTCGGTAGCGCTAAGGCTGTGGAACAGTTTACCCTTACAGCTCCATTTTGCTGACTCTGTGGAGGTTTTCAAACAGCAACTAAAATCATTTTTATTTTTCCAGGCTTTTATCTCTTGGTTTTGTTGTGTTTCTTATGCTGGTTTTATATTTTGCATGGTTTTAAGGTTGATTTCTACTGTACATCGCTTTGTGATTTTATATCTGTGAAAAGCTCTTTATAAATAAACTTTAATTACCTACTTACTGGCTGCCTAAAATTCTCTTGTAGCAAATTTATTTCACACAATCCTAATGAGAACTAGCAGGTTTATGAGCTATTTGGGCACCTAACTCTGTTTCATCTCCATCTGGGAAGTTTCAACACCTGTCAGAGCAGGACAGGGAATGACAGTCACATCCTGCTGCCCATCAGGGCAGAGAGCAGCAAGAGGCTCCACTGGCTTTAACTGTAATCTAACGGGATCCATTCATAATAAGCTTAGTTTATTATGTTCCAAAAGAACAGTTGTGGTAGATGTAATAATTTGTGCAGCTATCCAAAATGAGCATATACCTGATCGTCAGTACATGCCATTGTTTGGAAAAGAAAAAAGTCAAACTCAACTTACTGGACCACCTCTCTGCTCCACTGCTGATAAAGAAGTCTGGGATGATGTTATGTTTTTTGTTCTTTTAATTCTGTATAATACACCACGTCAATATTTGTGTGAGTATAAAGCCTGATGCTGTGAAGCATTTTTGCATATGACATCACTACAACACTACAATCTACAATACTTACTGACTGGAGTCAGATTTCAGTGTGTTTAGGTAAATTTTGACAATTTGTAGTTTGTTGTCCACAGAAAAAGTTTTAATGGCAGGTCAAAAGTTTGAATATATTTATGCACGTTTCCACGCCACAATAATTCTTATGCATGCCAACTTGTGCGTAAAATGTGGCGCCAGAAATTTTTTGTGTGTACGTACGCTTTATGCATGAGATTGCCTTTTTGAATCCTGCTGGGTTGATGACAGTTAATGAAGAACAGGCACAGACAAAATGTTACTTTTGTTGCTTCCAGTTTTACAATCATATTTCAAGAACAGTTTTAATCATTACACTTTCACATAAAAAGGTCATTCATTAGAAGAAAATGCTGAATCACACTACATATTAGCAGCTCAAAATATGTTTCTGCCAACATGATTAAAGACTGGTACATATTTTCAGCAGAAGATTATATAGCTACGGTAACATGTACAGGGGTGTATACATACTCCTGCCTCATTGCA
Organism: Poeciliopsis retropinna; assembly: GCA_010277075.1. Lineage (NCBI taxonomy): Eukaryota > Metazoa > Chordata > Actinopteri > Cyprinodontiformes > Poeciliidae > Poeciliopsis > Poeciliopsis retropinna. The sequence goes on along the minus strand of VMRM01000046.1, from coordinate 591,629 downwards.
CTCTTTCTAGATCTCTGCTAGAATCTTGAATCTTCTCTGCCTGATAATCCACTGGAGTTTGGCTGGTGGAACTTCTTCCACATTTTGTCCTTCCACTAGATTTTCAATTGAAGGACTTGGACACAGCACTCTGTGAACAGCCGGCCTACTTAGCTATGAACTTTTGTGGCTTACGCATTCTATGAAGGGTATCAATGATGGTCTTCTGGCCATTTGTTAGGTCTGCAGTATATTGAACCAAACTGAGACAAGTGACGCTTGTAATTTAATGACACCTGGTGGTGTCAGTACACACTAATTAGATAATTAGTGTGTCACTCACACTTAATTTAAAACATCCATTCCATGTAAAATATGGGCAGATTTCTTCAAAGTATTCAATTTATTTGGGTTTTATGAGCTGGAAGGCCAAATTATGTAACAATAAACAAACAAATACTTGAAATTGTTGTATAACCTATGAAAGTTTAACTTTTTGAATGGAATTATGGGAATTAAACAACTTTTCCATGATATTCTCTTCTATAAAGTGTTTATATACTTTACTTCAATCATTGGCTTAAAACAAGTTCCTTTTTCTTGGAAAAAGTTACTTGTAACCTAGTTTTGTCTTGTTTCAAGAGTAATAAGATAGTAGATCAAAAACACTTCACAAGACTTGGTGTTGTAATTTGTCTTTTTTTCTGTGTAAGAAATGACATGAATAATAGTAAATGTGTTACAGGGTTAATGTAGCCTTGGAGTGCTGAAGTATTTGGTTTTGATATGTTGGTATGTTGGTCCCTGAATTAAAATCTGTTCATATTTTGTAAATAATATTTGATCATTTTAAGCTGTGGCGCTGTTCTCTGCCCACCTATAAATAGGCTGGATTTTGGGACCCCATGTGGAATCCTGCCTTTCGTCTCTTTCGCTTCCACTTGCTCCTCTACCACCAGGATGAGTCCTGATGAGGTGCATTATGGGCCACAGCTGCCGCCTTCAGCCTGGCACGCAGTAGTTTTTGTTGGCTTTTGTTTGTTTTTTCTTCGTGATTTTACCCTTGTGGGACCAGTTGTCCTCTTTTTGCTTGTTTCTTTTGCAGTAGGTTCTTTTTTGACTATTTTTGCTGTAGTCTAGTACTAGCAGGTGTTTCTACAATCCTGTTGGTACCCGTCCTGTACTTTTTTTTATTATTTTTGACCAACTCAACAGGTCCACTTTTCTGTTAATACTTTTGGGGGTTTTTTTTATACCTTTGTGATTTAATATTCTGTGCACAAAACGAAAATGGAAAAAACCAATAATGAGGCACTCAATTTTGATTTTGTTTTTAATTAGACAAGTGTCCTGACCCGGACGTTCTCTCTGTCCTGCTGACACAAGGGCCGTTTCACACATAGACATTATACAGACTGGAGACAGACAGCTTTGATCATTTTACGTTGTAGTATCTTCTACAAACTGCAAGTCAGTTTAAGTAATGCTCCTGTGAGAAATAAATGGCATTTGGTCACCCGAGAAAAATGTTTAGTTTGAGTTTTTATTTGAGCTTTTTATAAGCAAGACCAAGAACAGCCATGTCTGTCTCGTCTCCGGACCTGGGCCAGGAAGATGGCCTCTGTTGCACTCCACCACCAGCAGACGGGAAGTATAGGTGAGTACACTATTAATTTGTCACAAAAAGTTGTTTTAAGATGTTTCAGGTGAGAAAGTAGCCCTCATAGCTTCATCTACTCACTTAGTTAATCCAAAATGAGGCTTCTTTGAAATTCGATTGGCTTCTCATGTGCTGTGTGAACTTTTTTATTTTATTTTTTTATTATTGTTGTTTCAGACAGGCAGCTCTTCAGGAGCAGAGGCCTCAGCTCCAGGTTTGGATTCAGCGTCCCAGAATCTCCCAGTGACCCTCTTCCTCCTCCTGACCTGCCACTGTCTCCTTGTCATTTTTTTATGATTCCTCAGACATGTGCTGAATATCTGCTTGTTTGTTATTCTAATAAATACATTTTCATGGAAACATTTTGTCCCTGTTAATTTTGTAAGATATGAGTTTACAATCTGATAAGAAAATAATTTTGGTAAGCATGTAAGTATGGTAAATAGATCATCCAGTTGCAAAGCACCAACTATGGCTACATACTGGTTGATACAAATTAACTATGAACTAATTCTTTTAATGCAGTGATGTGCGGTGAGGTTCATAGCTGGTGAGGCACTGACTTAATCAAATCAGATTTACAATTATAGACCCCTGCATGTGCACAACGCTGAAGGACAAAAACACTATTCTTTTACATGCCATGTGTAGCCGTGCTGCTGCGGTAGATTCCGTTAACTCAATAAAACCTGGAAATGTAGGTATTATTCATTTAGTGCCATGCTCCACAGCAAAGGGATAAACCATCAAGTACAACTCAAAACCACTTCTTTCTCGCTCTCTGTATATTTATATATATATTTATATATATATATATAATTCCCTTCTCACCCACCGTGGGTGGTTCTTATCCTCTGAGCTCGGGTCCTCTACCAGGGGCCTGGGAGCTTGAGGGTTCTGCAGTATCTTGTCTGTGCCTAGAACTGCACATTTCTGGACTGAGATGTCTGATGTTGTTCCTGGGATCTGTTGTAGCCACTGCTCCAGTTTGGGGCCCCGAGGGCCCCGATGACCACAGGCACCACTGTGGTCTTCACCTTCCAGGCCCTCTCCAGTTCCTCCCTGAGGCCCTGGTATTTCTCCAGTTTCTCCTTTTTCCTGATGTTGCAGTCACTCGGTATTGCTACATCCACCACAACGGCTTTCCTCTGTTGTTTATCCACTACGACAATGTCCGGTTGGTTCGACCTCACCATTTTGTCTGTCTGGATCTGGAAGTCCCACAGGATCTTAGCTCGGCCATTCTCCACCACCTTTGGGGGTGTTCCCCACTTTGATCTCGGGGCTTCCAGTCCATATTCTGCACAGATGTTTCTGTACACTATGCCTGCCACTTGGTTATGTCGTTCCATGTACTCTTTCCCTGCCAGTATCTTGCACCCTGTTGTTATGTGCTGGACTGTCTCAGGGGCCTCCTTGCACAACCTACACCTTGGGTCTTGTCTGGTGTGGTAGATCTGGGCCTCTATTGCTCTGGTGTTTATGGCCTGTTCCTGGGCGGCCAGGATGAGGGCCTCTGTACTGTCCTTGAGTCCAGCTTTTTCCAGCCATTGGTAGGACTTTCTGATATCAGCCACTTCAGTTATTTGCCGGTGGTACATCTCATGTAGGGGTTTTTCCTCCCATGATGGCACCTCCAGCACCTCAACTTCTGATCCCCATTGTCTGAGACATTCACTGAGCACATTGTTTGTTGAGGCTTTGTCCCTGATGTATCTATGGATCTTGGATGTTTCATCCTGGACAGTGGTTCTCACACTCACTAGTCCTCTGCCTCCTTCCTTGCGGCTCGTGTACAGTCTCAGGGTGCTGGATTTGGGGTGGAACCCTCCATGCATTGTTAGTAGTTTTCATGTCTTAACATCTGTGGCCTGTATCTCCTCCTTATATATATATATATATATATATATATATATATATATATATATATATATATATATATATATATATATATATATATATATATTGCCCATAATATATACACAGATTTACACAAACTTGTCGCCATAGCAATCAACAACAACACCACTTTATGTTTCAGGATTCAAGACCAAAAAGCACTGAAATATTTCCCACACAAAGAACCATACTACTGCACAGTCTGTTTCATTAGTATAGTTTTAATGTTTATTTTGCAATTATTAATAAGTGATCACTGTGGTAGATTATAGCTACAACTGCTATTAGCTAATCTACACAGCAGTTTGCAGAGTATGTTTCTTTTCTGCATTCTTTACACATACAAACTGTAGCCAAAATGCACAATTCAGTAAAAAGCTAAACAAAAAATGTTATTGCTGTTTTACCTTTACTTATGAATGAAGTCCATGCGCCGCTCATTCTGCACAAAACTTCTCTGGTTCATTCAAAACCAAGTCTATCCTCGATATCCCAAATGTTTTTAGAACTGCAATCTGGCTTTGAATATGAGTGGTCGACCGCTCATGCTTGGTTTAAGCCACAAAATCCCATTTGAGTCCACACAGTGCCACAAGTTGAGAAAAAAAGGTAGGGAGCGCAGAAAATGCAGTTTCTAGCAGGACATCCACAAAGCCTGTGTTTTCTTTCTGTTTAAGAAGAGCGGTGGCCTTCTGTCTTGTAATTTGAAGTAAAATTTTCAGCTCTAGTGTTGGTCATCCTTTAGCTATTATGTCCTGCTTCGATTGAATATCCACTTTAGAAAACTGTTTAAGTGTAGAAATTTAGTCTTCCATGTTGATGGAAGAGAGGAGAAAACGATTAATCTATCGCTGCACTTCACTCATTTACTGTATGGCTCGCTGTCTACGACACATTGTGACTGCAGTTGTGGAGTGGTCGACCGCTCCACAACTCATGATACCAACGTGTGGTATCTTGAGTGCCCCCTGCCAGGAGGCAAGAAAACGGCCTGCCTCACCTCGAAGCTGTTCTCTGCCGTTTCTGATCGCTCCTCAGCACATGAATCACGTCACACACGCAGTTGGTGACATAAAACACTGTATATTATATAGATACGCTAAATTATGGAAAATCAGTTCATATATTGAATGTTTTTTATTTATTTTATTGGTTGATGTACAGACAGGAGGAACATGCTCTCATCTAGTGGCAGCAAGCGCTGCTCACCTGCCACCCCTGACCGCATGTCACTGGTTTCTTCCTTTCCTACTTGGTAGATTCGGAAAATAACTACATGTTTATTGTATAATTTGAATAATCATACTTTTCTGGACTCTTGTTCATGACATAACGGATTATAATTAGTATGCTAATGCTATTCCAAAAGGAAAGCTGTAACAAAAAAAAACTATACGGTTTGAATGACTGGCAGAATGTTCTAGTTGCGGTTTGAGTGTCTTTTTAAACCAGAGCAGATTAGAGACTCAAGGTTGTGAAAACAAGGTTGTAAACTAGCCCTTTAGCCATTTACAGAAGCTATATGCAGAAGCCAACTTTAGCTTTGCATACAAAACAAAGTCAGAGTATAAAGCATTTTGTGTGAAGGTATCATGATCAAATTTATTAGATGCCACTTTGGATGAGTGTACAAAAAACGGGTCTCAGTGTGAGGGACAGAGAGAACTTCCAGGGCAGAACAATTGTCAAAAATGGAATTGTGAAAATTGATATTAAACACTCGTTATCTGTTTTTTTTGTTGTTGTTTTTTTCATTTTTGTTTTGTGCACACAATCTGAAATCGCATAACGACTTCAAACCATTATCTGATTTCTTATTTGGGTTTAATAAACCAAAAAGCAAGACTGTTTTTGTTTTTTTATTTTTTGTTCCAAATGAACTGCCTGAATATACATGGACTAATTTACATACTAGGTGTGTCAATTTCAGCTTTATTGTTTATTGTGGACAATCCATGGCTAGAACAACATTTCAACAACACAAGAATACAGCAGCTCAGTTTGGGCAGCTCATTCCATTTTTATTTTATACCAGGTAAATACGACAGTCAGAGTTCATTTTCCCATCCACAGGCGCAATGAGCTTTTTTGTAATCCACTGTTTGGCCAAACCTCTAATGCTGTTATGTGCTCTCTTCCAGTTCCACCTAGCCTGGAAAAAACCAGGCCCTTGTACTACACTTTGCTGCATATAGAGGCCCTTTAGCCATTTACTGAATCGGAAGCTATATGCAGAAGCCAACGTTAGCTTCGCATACAAAACAAAGTGAGAATCAATACTCAATACTAGAGAGCTTAGGCTCTACTATTGACAAACGATTGATTCCTGTAGATGTGCACTGTGTAGAGGTTTTAAATATTAACCAAATGCTCACATGTGACTGTGTCATATATAATGCATCAGTTTAAGAAGCTTACTGAAAATTGGCTGCACTGTAAAGAACCTAATTCAGAAGACATCTGTTAATGTTAATTCAATTTTTAAGTGTGGCCAACACTGAATGGTTTCCTTCACTTCCTTTGCTGCTATTGAGAAAACTACAGACAGACCACAATTCTAAAACATCGCAGAAAATCGACATCATAGTTCATAACTTCTCATTTTGTTTCCTGATTAGCCCAGTCAAAATTCAGAGACAATCCAAGTTGAGAGGAGACAGACCAAACGGTGCTGGAAGTAAGAATTCTTTTAGTACAATTGCACTGAAATGCAATAACTAGGCTAAGTTTAGCTTTTCTGTGTGAACAGCATCAGATCTGCAACAGCTACAGATCAAAACGGCGTCCTTGTTTGGGGGAGTTTTACTGCTATATATCGAGAATGCACATTTTTAGTTTGAAACTAGAATTTTATGTGTTTGTCTGCTCTCTCTGAAGGAGAGAGCAGACATTCCATGGCAATATTTTCTGTGCCCTCTCAAATATTTGTGCTCATGCTCAAATTTTTCCCTCTTGCACAAAACTTATCTCTTCACGGATTAAATCTCTGCTTGCAAACCTCTCTCTCAAAACAGAAAAGTACCATCACCATGGCAACATTCCAGTCAATAGAATGAAAGTGTTACACTGTGCAGTGGGAACCTCCTCAAGGATGCGTTAGTTTCTTTAGTCATCATAATAATTTTTAAATAACTGTGCAATTATAATAAGGGTATTATCAAAATTAGTGACAGCAGGTTACTTTTAAAGTGTAATTAGTTACTAGTTACTTTTGCAAAAAATAAAGTAACTGAGTTAGTAATTGAGCTACTACACTGTAAAAGTAACTATAACCAGGCAAAGTCAAGTATTAAGTTACTTTTAATGAAAAACCTTTTGGATCCCCTCTTATTAGAACTTTAAAATACTTGTTCAAAAGTTCATTATGAAATTGAATCAATAGATGGACACAAGGAATTACAAACTGGAAACTGCACTGAGTTTGTGGCTGCACTGTGTAAAACCCAGCTCAGACTGCTGGGACTGCATCACCCGTCTGCTTCATACGCCAACCTCACTTCAGCCTCACTGGGCTGCGCCTGCTAGCATCCACACTGTCATTCTTGGCAACTGGTTTTGTTGAAGCATGTGATATTGAAAGGTGCTTTGTGAGAATGTAGATACTTATGACTGATATTGAGAACGACATTGCAAACATTTCACATAACAAATTCACACCTTTTATGTCTTTGACTAAAAAATGACATCTGTACTTTCCATTAAAAATTCTATATTAAATTATCTGGGCTCTCTCTGCCTGATTCCACGGTCCATGGGTGTGGGTGTTCATTGCTGTCCATGCTCACTGTGCTTCACTGCTTGTGTGAACAGGAATGCAACGCTCCCTCTGCTGTCTTCTTCAGCCACTCAGCAGCACATATGTGATTCTTTTTTTCTTCCCTTTTTTTCCCCTTTGGATCTTGGTCAGATGAACCTTCAACTTTCTGTGTTCTGAATTACATTAATGCCAGTAACCATCATGGTAACAATGAAAATAGTAATTTGTTAAATCACTCAATAGTGAAAAAAAGTAACTGTTATTTCCATCACTGGTTATAACATTCAAACTATTTGGTATTTTTTTAGGTATTTTGTTATAACCAATACATTGGAATGTGTTGAATTATGTTGAATCTTGTTGGTCAGATTTGAAGGTACATTTTGAAAGTAACTGATTTAATCAGGAGTTAAATATACAGTGAACCCTTGTTTTTCGTGGGGGTTACGTTCCAAACAGAACCCATGATAGGCAAAATCCGCGAAGTAGTAACCTTAATTTTTTTACAATTATTATACAATGAAATACTCCATAATACATTGAAACTAAAGAACAAAACCTTTTTACTGGCCAAACATTTGTTTAACAAAAAAAGTACTTTATAAACGTTTTGTTTTTTTGTTTTTTACAACTAACTACTGTACTGTAAAATAATTTTAATCATCAATACGAACTGAAGGCTTCAAATTGCGGAGATCAGCACCGCCCCACCGCGACCCGAGTCATTGAATTAGAATGAGAGAAAATGAAAAATGATCATATAAAAATTACAAAGTATAGCAGGACAAATAGTGACTCACGAATTTCTGACCGAGCTGCTGCATCCTGACTCCGCTCTGTAGCGTTTTTCTTCTAAAGCTTGCGGTGCAGGTGTGTTTTTTTCAAGAGGAGAACATAGTTATAGGTAGTTGTTGTTGCTCTTTGTTTAATTTTCTCTGCAATAGTTAATTAGCATCTTCCTCTGAATTTTGGGCCCAGTTGGTGCCTTTGTCGGTGCAGAACGTTTTGTCGACATTATTAGAGAAACTTGCAAGAGAATTTGCAAACTTAAATTCTGCACGCTGTTTTACATACGTGTACATATTAAACCACAACATTATTGACACACAGGTAGAGAAGAAGCAGAGAGACTGTCTAGCCAATCAGGATGCAGAATACACACAAAAACTGCACAAAAAAGCCGCGAAGGAGCGAGACTGTGAAAGGTGAACTGCATTATAGCGAGTTTACTGTGCATTCATGTCTCTTTATTGGGTTTCCCTCAAGGGTCAGCGGCAGCTGCTGTGAGAAGTAGAGGAATGGAAGTTGTAAAATGATCACAACTACTAAATTAATCTATCTGATGATAAATAGCAATGTGTTTAACTAAATGAAACATACACATGCACACATGCAAAATCTTGAATTAGAATTCAGCTTACTGAATTCTAAATACTGAATTCAAATTCAGTAATTGTAATTCATTGAATATGTGAATGTATAGCATTCTATTTTGCAAAAGATGTCTGACATCAAGCTCTGATAATGTTAAACGCTAAGCTGAACAATGCCTTTGTGCACTGGGTGCTCCGATTTATCGGCGACTATTTTCCTTAATTTTGGGAGATCAGTGATGCTTACATGAGAACCTGATCTGTCTACTGATCTTATTGACTTCAGCAAAGGTCTAAAAGTCAAACACTGTCCTCTGTAGCTCTGCTGTGAGAGAGGTTTCACTGAAAGACTGGCCCACCGGGTCAGGTCTGCACATTTGTAGTTAACAATAGTCACCCCACTGTTGCCTACTCAGTGACTTTCTTGCTATATTTACATTTCAGACCAAAATATTGGTATTGGTCAAACTCAGAATCAACAAGTCAGGCTTTTTAAAGAACAGCCATCACTAATGCTTCCTAATAATCAGTCTCATTTTCCTCCATCCTCCTTCTGCCCTTGACTGTGGGAAGAAAAACTGCCTCTAAACCAGAAGTTTGTGGGTTTGATTCCAATTCTATCTAGCTACAGGAATCAAACTGCAATGATAAAGTGCTTTGAATGGTCAATATGACCAAAAATGACAACTGGATGTTGTCATTTTTGCAGAATAAGACAACATGGAATTCCCATTTGTTTCCATTGTAAAACGATTAGGACCAATCAGTCTTTGGAGATGCAGAATAAGAATTGTAGTAGCTATGGAATCCCTTGCGTGACAAACTTTCATCAAGTAAATCCTGCGGTGGCTCACAAAGTCAGAATTCACAGCAATCACACAACACAGAGACTATTTATTCAGTATTTATACTTTTATTTATTGGACTTTTATTCATGTCTGTATGGAATGGATTCTCACTACAACTTTGTCACAGCCTCTGTATTATCCCTTTGCAGTGTTGAGGCTCCATTTTAATTTTGTACTCATGTGACTTTTCATTTCTTCATCTACAGTGCTCCACATTTACTTGCGCAAATGTGTTTTCTATATAAAGTGATTTTGTACAAGGTGAATCAGAAATGAGAGCTGGATGTTGTCATTTTTGGTCATATACTTCATGATTATTTTATTTCATGATTATTTTATTTTATTTTCCTGCTCTATGATGAGATGGTGTGTGCTAAAAAATAAGTCATTTTTCTGGCTGATTTCTAGACCATTGTATTTGAACTAGGAAAATCGTCTGAAATAGTTTTTGTTCTCTTTTTGTTCTTTCCACTGCAGAGGTCATTCTGCAGTGCCATGGTGAACGAACTGCGGGTTTCCCTCAAGTGTCGGCAGCAGCTCAAACACAAGCCCCAGCCGCCTGTTATGGTGAAAACAGAGGAGGTCATCAACATGCACACCTTCAACGACCGAAGACTGCCAGGGAAAGAGACCATGGCCTAAAGCAGGAATCTCTGTCATTTGCTCACCCAGTCTCATGTACTGAGTTGGTGTGTGAAGACACTTGGAAAAAGGGTATGGGTAAATGGTAGAGGGGAACAATAAGTTGGCATGGTTGAAAGTTCTGATTACAGAGCAGGATTTATTTGCAGTGTGTTGTTAAAATGTAATTCTTCTGTCTTTCTAATTAGCTACAGGTAAGATATTCAATGATATTTCCTGTGGAAATAACTTCAATCCGGGTGAAATTTCAGCAAGATACCTCATTACAACACTGGCAACCAATGAGAAGTGTCAGGATTTAAAAAAGAAAAAATTGAATTGAAAAATAAAATGAGTGGAATCACACGTTTGATCTCGTTCCTCAGTCACTGCAGAGACTGAAAGTGCACCTCAAATATTGTGATTAAATACGGGCAAAACTATATACATTTTTTTCAGTATAAATTTGATCTCATTCTGATTGCAATGATGAGCAGTGTTCTCAAAATGTATAAAGGAGCACTGTTTGGTCACATACGGTATTGACTGACATCTAAAATGGACATAATGCAAAACATTATCAGGCAATAATTGAATTTATGTGTTTGTCTTTCAGAATACTAACACTTTTAGCTTTTAATAGGAGCTAGGTTAAAAAACCCAAGATGAACTAAAATCAGAGAATGCAAATCTAGGGTCAATATGTAGTGAATTGTTAATGTAAATTTATAAGCTGGTATAGAGATTCTTCAGAGGTTCACACAACTTTGACAGTGAATAGCTACCATCATGGTTGGCTGTTATATAAGAATTCTCCGTTTTGGATCCTGTATTAAGCACCAGATGGCTCGGATTCTGCTAGGTCGTGAACCACATGCTGCTGCTCACAGCTGTCTGCACAGTAAAACCTCATTACACTACAAAGCATCATAGAGAGGTACAATATGATGGGAATGCCATTTATTTCCATTGTAAAACGATTAGGACCAATCAGTCTTTGGAGATGCAGAATAAGAATTGTAGTAGCTATGGAATCCCTTGCGTGACAAACTTTCATCAAGTAAATCCTGCGGTGGCTCACAAAGTCAGAATTCACAGCAATCACACAACACAGAGACTATTTATTCAGTATTTGTACTTTTATTTATTGGACTTTTATTCATGTCTGTATGGAATGGATTCTCACTACAACTTTGTCACAGCCTCTGTATTATCCCTTTGCAGTGTTGAGGCTCCATTTTAATTTTGTACTCATGTGACTTTTCATTTCTTCATCTACAGTGCTCCACATTTACTTGCGCAAATGTGTTTTCTATATAAAGTGATTTTGTACAAGGTGAATCAGAATTTTATAATAATTTTTATCAACACAAAACACAACATAAAGAGCATCCATCCAATGTAAGGAGTCACTGTTGCAGCCATGTGACTTAGGAGTCCACATCTCACAAACACTCTCACATCCTCACACACAGGAACCTGAATACAGTCCAGACTTACAACATAAACAATATTCTGGTATAGCGTTAGTCACTCAACATTTTGAAGGGGGAAATAAACTATTTTTTATGATATAAAGGAATCATATTTAAATAAAGGTATTTTTACTTCACAAGAAATCAAAATGTCAGTTCTGGTTACAGTGAATATTAAATACACAACATGAATTTTGATGCTGAGCCTGTCTTCTTATAGACTGCTAAATCCAGTGCTGTGTAATGATTTCTAATGGTTTTAAAAAGGAGGGATCTATTAGAAAACGGAGTGTCTAATAAATTTTGACCTTGTTGTGAAAAACAAAATGCAGTGCACACAGTTTACCCTTTGAAGTAAATGCACAACTTTAAAGAAAATAAAAAAGTTCTTCTCAACTTTTCTTGACTTTTCCTTTGTGCTGATGACAAAACATTTAATGAGAGTGAAGTATGACATCACTATCATGCCAAAAGTTGAGAGAGTAAATGTGACTCTGTGTGTAGGGAATTGAGACAGCATAAGGATTTCCTCAAGTGGGTTGGAGATGCATAAGAGCGCAAAAGTAGAGTCAAACATGATCTCTCTGCTCACATGAGAACTTAGTTAAGGATTTTGGCAGTCACTGGGCAGAACTGGCTAGGCTTCTACACATGACTGGCTACATCCCCTGTCCTCTGTGATCATCTAAATTGAGGCTTTTCAGCAAAGGCAGTGAATTTTCCCAATAAAAGTCTTCCTCACAATTGTGAATTGTTATCATTGGCAGAACTGCTCAGATAATTCAAGTTCTAATTCTACACTATAAAATTTAAAAAGTACATCTTTTAATGCACCGTCTTAATATAATTAAATCAAAGCACATTTATTTAAATACGATTTACACTGAAAAAGCACACAGCAAGCAAGTGTTGAAGTGTGATGCATAATAGGTAACCAGGAAAACACAATGTGATGTGAATAAAAGATTTTGCTGAAATAGAGGACTTCAGATAACCTCATTAAGAATTCACATGAAAGTGAAAGTAAATTCAGTAAGCGGTTGCTGGTAGCAGTGGTCCCTGGAATTCTGCAAAAGTAATTGTCATTCTATGAAAACATTAAAGCTCTTTATCTAACCCCAAGGCCACAAACAGAATTGAAGGAATGAAACACTTTATTTGCATATATTTAGCCTAATGGTTTTTCCATTAAGTTGAAACACTCATCAGCATAATAAAACTGCTCTTGCGAGAAAGAGAATCAATGGCATCTGAAGATGGTGGAAGAGTCCCTGAACAAGACGTTCAGGATTACTCAGACCTGGTTATTATGTCCAGGCAGGAGTAAGATTTTGATTTAACGCTCAGAGAGTTTTTGTATTCAAAGTGTAAATTCTATATTATTAAATAGCTATTTTTAATCTTAATTTTCATCTCTATATTAAAAACACTCATACAATGCAATATTGAGTTTAAAGTGGAGGTTCTTGCTTAAAAATGAACAGGTTTATGATCCTGATTATTGGTTTGGTATTCAGGTATTGGTATTCAAGCAATTAGACAGGGGTGTATTGACAACATAAACAGCATCAATACACAATTTCTTTTATTTGTACAGTACTGTTTATGGTGTTTTCATTTTTGTTTTTTAGTCTAACCTCTGAAGAAGATGTTACGACCACACACTGTTTGATTCTCAAATCAAAGTCAAGTCTTGGCCTCAACTTTTGGAAACAAGTGATTTAATGTTTCTTATTACTGCAGGGTAACAAAAGAATCCCGGTGAGGATTTGACCCCAGGAGCTTCTTTTTATAATGTACCACAGTGGAATCAGTAAAATGTTTTGAATTGAAACAATGATGTGGAAAGGGCTCATAATAAATAACTACAATGTTTCCATTGTTATGATAGTACCAACAGAACTCATGATGGAAGGTCAATGCAGGCTCAAAACAACTTGTTGATTCCCACACTCCTGGAAGTGGAATATGGTGCCTGGTCTGTTAAACTCCTGAATATATCTTACAATGACCACCCACGTTCTGACAAATTTATTTGTATGTTGCAGTAAAATCTAAACTTAATTTTTTGAAACCTGATCCTACTTTCTCTGTTCTGGATTTTATAATACAATTTTTAAAAAAAAGTAGGCTAGGGGAAAGTTTAGTTAACATTTCATTATTCATCGGTGCTCTCTATTTAGCTTTAAGAGAATATTAATGCATATTGAACTGTGAAGAATTAAATGAAAATCCTGCAAATGCTTGACATTTTCAGACATTGGTGAATGTTATCCAGTCTCTCTGTGTGGCAGTCATTTCTATATAAAAACAAAGAAAACATACAGCTGAGCAAGTATTGCATGATAAAGATGCTGGGATTTTACCATTGTATTAGTTTTCAGTAGCTATAAATGCTCCATTATCCACTACAGTTAGTGAGACTGAGATTTATCTGAATTCTTTGACCAACTGTGTATGTTGCTGTACTAATTGGATTAGAAGCTAGTGGAAAATGTAGGTTGCTGCAGAACATGTCAGAGATGTTTCCTTTTTTCTTGTGAGGCAAAATGAATTTTCATTACATCAATCAGCCCAGTAAATTAATTGTTGCCTAAAAACATTAAGCCATGATTCAGTGCCACCTCAGCAATCAGTGCCAAAAATTATTTAAAACATCAGAATCATTTAAATGTGATGCCAAAAAAATAAATAAAAAATTCACAGTATGTAGTGGTGTTAAACAAAGAATATTCGCTAACATTTAGAAAGTAAAGAGCAGTACTTGCACATGAGTTCCATAATGTTGCTTTGGTTTTGTGTATTTGTTTTTTTTCTGTGTGAGCTTTGCAAAATCATGTACAGTGGAATGGAGCAACTCTAATAGCTGATAGTGAATGACCATGATAATTATTCAGTCATGCTCTGTCTCCTAGATGCTGGTGACTTAGGGTGCATTCACATTGATCTATGGTTTATCTGCTTTAATCAAACTCCACTAAGTAGTTCAATACTTAGTGGAGAAAGAACAGGAATCACCTGCTAGTTGGAACAAAAAGATCCAGGTGATTTCAATCAACCCAGAGCAGGAATTAGAACAACCTTACAATCCAGAGAGACTCATCTAGAGAAAGTACACTTTACCTTAACTCAACATTTAGAAGCATTTACTTTATAGAGTCTGGAGTACCAACACTTAGTTTTATCAAATCATGAATCTAGAGAAACCCCTACTAATGTAGTTCTATACTTTAATCTTCTTGTAAACTTTTTATACTTTTATTTTGTTTGTATTTCCTCTAACTCACGTAAACCATGTCTGGAAGTTTTGATAGCCACATAAATAAACACACCCACAATATTCATACCAATCTCTGAATAACCTCACAACCTGAAGCTAGCGGTGTGCTGCTGATGTTGTGTTAATGTCAGAAAAACAAACCAACTTTACAGGGAAATGTCTAATTTCTGAAATAGTACCAGCTTTAAGCATTAAAACTGACTTGCAGTTAGCAGAAAATAGTATATAGTGTGAAACATTCAAGATTGTCTGTCTGCAGACTATGTAATATTTGCATGTGTTGCAGCCCCTATATAAGCCGGACAGAGAGAACCTTCGGGTGAGGGTAACACTTCGTTATCTGATTTCTTGTTTTGGTTTAATAAATAACCAAAGCAAGTTGGTTGTTTATTAAACCAACCAACTCGTTTTGGTTGGTTTAAAAATGTTTTTTTTTTTTTTTTTTGTCTTTTCAAAAAAAAGATATTTTTGAAAAGACAAAATTGTCTTTTCATTTTTGTTTCAAACAAAAAGACAAATTGCCTGAATATATGCAGACTGATAGTGTGTGATGGCCAAATCCATGGCCACACTTCTATCTCTGTAACTCTTCTTATGCAGAATTTATTTTTTCATACAAACAACACTTTAGTTTCAATAAAAACATTTATTAGATGACTGAGATACATTTGTTCTATTTGTTAGCACACACATTTACTTAGCATATGTATTTATGTCAACTTAAAGTTAATTTTGTTTGCTTAAGATCAATTCTTTGTTTTCCTGCCAGTACTTACCTGCCTTAGAGTTGCCAGACAAAAGATGGGCCCAGGGCTCATCAGGCTTGATGCTGATTGGACTGCACCACTAGTTTCTGCTGGCAGGGGGAATTTGTAGTTTCTTTAGATAAGTTTTGGATTTAAGTAAGTATTTGTATGTAGACTTTAATATTTTTGATTTTCATTTTTGGGTCTTTAGTCAAACTTAGCTGTACTATTATTTGTTTTTTGTGCTATTTGTTATTGTATTCTGTTAACCAGAATTGTTAATTGTAGTATCTCCTGCGTCTGAATTGGTCTGATCAGCCAGTATATACACCCCTGTGTGACATTTCTTTGTTAGGTCAGTTATGTTTGTTTGTGCTAAAAGTTTGTTCATATTTTTTGCCTGAGTTCAGTTTTGTTTCTTTCTCCTCTTTTATGAGCTCAGTTTATAATCTGTGGGTTAAAATAAAAAAAATAAAAATTCCCATATATCTTGCGACTCATCCTGTTTCAAATAGGTCCATCACAGGAGGTGAGTGGCACCACATGAGATTGTGACTGACAGTGCTAAGACCCACCTCTGGGCTCTGATTGGTTGTTTCTGGTTAGCGTTGGGAGGCAAACGAGTTCAATTTTTTCAGATGATCTGTCTCATACTGTACTGCCACAACATAGCAGTATGGAATTACAGATATGTAGTTTCAACATACGTACAAAAATATTTTCTATAAATGCTGCAAATTTCATCTTTAATTTACATCAGACAAAGTCTGAGATTTTCATTGTGAAACCCATCTTCATGATCCTGAATGACTCTGGTGCGAGCAACAAATACAGACAAGGATAAGGATGCAAGATTAAATGTTTTATTTCACAGAAAATGTTTTGAATGATCTTTCTGCAGGAGGGCAAACACCAAGTCTGGACCGGATCCTCACTAGAAGACAGGGAGATGAACAAAGGGCGTGACAGGAGAACTGGTTATGCAGAGGAAGAAGTCAGGTTCTTACTTTATGAAGCGAAGAAGGCGATCAAGGAAGGATGTGGAGCATTCACAGATGCTCCACAGATGTGGAGCATCTGTGAATGCTCCACAGAGTGGTGGTGGTTGTGAATCACCAACTCCACCACTGCTTGCTGGTGGAGTTGGTGAGCCGCGATCGGTTTGCTCTCTAGACTCCTTGGCTGGAGGAGATGGACAGCGTGAGGGTGCACAGGCAGGTGAGGACTGGAGGGGAGCTGCAGGTGGGTGTTCTGAACAAGAGCAGCGAGGAGGACAAGAGCAAGTCGCCCAGGGCGGAAAGCCACAGGGCTGAAGGATCAGCATGGAAGCTGAACACTGAGGATCTATGAGGAAGGAAGAGGCAAGTAATATCATATTTACCTTCGATAGCAACCGCAGTAGTCATCACGAGTAGTAGTAAACCATCTGTCTGTGGGAATCCACTCCTCTAAGTACTGCTCCTTCATGAGGGAAATGCACACCACCTGGAAGCTGCACCTTCCCACTACACCCTGCAGAGCAGAAAGAAGGGAGAGCAGAAACCCAACAAGCGGGATACCTGTCTGTGGATATGACGCCCAGGGCCGGACTTAGGAGGGTGTGGGCCCCTGACCTTGAGCTATGGTGCAAGCCCTACTTAGTCATTTTTATTCAGTTGCACATAACATGCACATATGAGGGCTAATGAACAGTACCACCCACCAGGTCAACTCCCCATTTTCACAGTTTACAACAGACACCCCATGGTTGCCTATTTGACTTTTTTGCAAAAGTTTGCACACACACACACGCGCGCACACAAATTAGCAAGTCAGGCAGGTTTTTTAAAAGATCTGTGATCGGCCAGAAAATTGCAATCCATGCACTGCTGTTTCTTTTTAAACATGCCTCAACAGAATTCTTTAAAAAAAAATAAACTTATGAAACAAGCCTGGTATGGTGATGTTATGATGGTATCCCTGAAGCTAATGTGACCAAAGGGACATGTTAAATCAAGGTGTATCCATCACAGATATCTGCATTCTTCTAATGTCAGATATAGTCAATGGGCCTATATATAGGGCAGCAGGTAGTCACTGTGCTATTTGGTGACATGTGTACCACGTTCCACATGGATCAGCGGACGCAGAGGAATGAGTCTAATCAGGAGATTAGAAAGATTATAGATAAGCATGTTAAAGATAAAGGTTATAAAACCATCTCCAAGCCAGTTGATGTTCCTGTGATTACAGTTGAACATATTCAAAAATTTAAGATCCATGGGACTGTAGCCAACCTACCTGGACTTGGCTACAGGAGGAAAATTGATGACAAAACAAAGAGATAATACAAACAGTAATAAAAGAGCCCAGAAAAACTTCTGAAGAGCTTAAAGATTAATTTCAAGCTTAATAACAATAGATACAGGATAAAATTCCATCAAAAAACTAGTTAAATTTACCATTAACTACAAACACTTCCAAATATGTTAGGGTAAGGGTTAGGGTTAAAATTCATTCAAAAATGTCCATTCACTGATAAAGATCCTGCAAAACTAGTAATAATCCAGTTCTGTTTAACCAGCTACCAAACCAAGAATCAAAAGACTGAATTAGTCTTTACAGATCAGTGTTTCTCAATTCTGGTCACGTTTCCCTTCTGCCACAGAATCTATGGGTGATTATCAGCCTTCTGCAGTTCTTGATGGATGCAGAAGAGATCATGCAATCATCTAACTCAGCTGTTCTGGAACTGAGGCACATCTAAATATATTGGTAAGCACACCAAAGCAAAAATTAAATAAAAACAAGCGTTTTAAAATTATTTAATTTGAAATCATTTTAAAATTAACTAGCAGCCAGCCCTAAACTTCCTTGTCCACCACATGCTCTCCCAGATCAGACAAAAGGCCCTGCCTTACTTTTAAAAACTCAAATCCCACAAACTCTTACAGGATTTTATACTTGGGCCTAGAGTGGTTATTATTAAAAATATCTGGTTTACCCCAAAATAACCTGGGTTACATTAGGCACAAAACAATTCAGTTATTTAAAAAAAAAACTGTTAAGATAAAATTAATATCACCAAACCTACTGCAAATGTTCTCAGAGTAGAATTCAATTCAGAATCAGGTTGCAGACAAGCCAGCAGCAAAGGGGCTGTGTGGTTGGGACAAACCACTGGTGTAAAAAGGGGAGGTGGGCGGCGCCACCGCTTGGAGTGACTTGTAGATGTTTTTGTGTCAACACATTATGCAGTCAGTCAGTAATAATATTAACAGATAAGAAAATGTACAGAAAACCCACTGTCTTCAACATACAATGCTTAATTTAAAACATGAAAAGTCCCTGCACAACAATAAGATGTTCGCACCCAGAGTTCAAGGAGGAGGAGAGGAAGGGAGAGGAAGGGATTGATAGGTTGAGGAAGAGGGGGGCTGAAGTAGAAGGTAAGGGAGAGAGGAAGGGTAAGGTTAAGAACAGGTAAAAGGGAAGGAGTGTGACAAACAGCATAGTCTCTGTGCCTATTCATTTGTCCATAGCAAATGAAATTTCTACCCTATAGAAATAATGACAATTACATTTATTTTAGGTTAAAAATGTAACCTGCATATAGTTTAGCACAGAAAGAGACACAATATGAAAATGTCAAGGGCAATTTTAATTCAAATCCATCCATCCATTGTCTGCCGCTTATCCGGGATCGGGTTGCGGGGGCAGCAGCGTAAGAAGGGAGACCCAGACTTCCTTCTCCCCAGCCACTTCTTCCAGCTCCTCCGAGGGAATCCCAAGGTGTTCCCAGGCCAGCCAGCAGTCATACTCCCTCCAGAGTGTCTTGGGTCTCCTCCCGGTGGGACGTGCCCGAAACACCTCACCAGGGAGGCGTCCAGGAGGCATCCTGACCAGATTCCTGAGCCACCTCACCTGGCTCCTCTCAACGTGAAGGAGCAGAGGCTCTACTCTGAGTCCCTCCTGGATATATGAGCTTCTCACCCTATCTCTAAGGGAGAACCCAGCCACCTTCAGAGGAAACCCATTTTGGGCGTTTGTATCAGCGATCTTGTTCTTTCGGTCATGACCCAAAGCTCATGACCATAAATGAGGGCAGGCACACAGATCGACCGGTAAATAGAGAGATTCGCTTTTTGACTCAGCTCTCTCTTCACCACAACAGACCAATACAGCGCCAGCTTCACGGCAGACGCTGCGCCAATCCATCTCTCGATCTCCCGCTCCCTTCTTCCCTCATTCGTGAACAAGATCCCAAGATCCTTGAACTCCTCCACTTGAGGCAGGATTTTATTAAAATAAAATGTTTGATCTCAAAGTGCTTCATTTTCACAACATTTTGTGACATTTTAAAAATAATGAGGAAAAAAAGCTATTGTTGTGCCTTCTTGACCCGGAGAAGGCACTCTACCCTTTTCCGGCTCAAGACCACGGCCTCGGATTTGGAGGCACTGATCCTCATCCCGGCCGCTTCACACTCGGCTGCGGACCGCTCCAGCAAGAGCTGCAGATCACGTCCTGATGAAACCAACAAGACCACATCATCCGCAAAAAGCAGAGATGCAATCCTAAGGCCACCAAAACCGATCCCCTCAACACCTTGGCTGTGCCTAGAAATTCTGTCCATAAAAGTAATGAACAGAATCGGAGACAAAGGGCAGCCCTGGTGGAGTCCAACTCTCACCGGAAACGAGCCCGACTTAATGCCCGCAATGCTGACCAGACTCCGACACCTGTCATACAGGGACCTGACAGCCCGTATCAAAGGGCCCGGTTCCCCATACTCCCGGAGAACCCCCCACAGTGCTCCCAGAGGGACAGGGTCGAACACCTTCTCCAAGTCCACAAAACACATGTAGACCGGTTGGGCGAACTCCCATGCCCCCTCCAGGACCCTGCTGAGGGTATAGAGCTGGTCCAGTGTTCCACGACCAGGATGAAAACCACACTGCTCTTCCTGAATCCGAGGTTTGACTAACTGATGGACCCTCCTCTCCAGGACCCCTGAATAGACCTTGCCAGGGAGGCTTAAGAGTGTGACCCCTCTATAATTGGAGCACACCCTCCAGTCCCCCTTTTTGAACAGGGGGACCACCACCCCAGTCTGCCAATCCAGGGGAACTGCCCCCGATGTCTAGGCAGTATTGCAGAGTCGCGTCAACCAACGCAACCCTACAACATCCAGAGCCTTGAGGAACTCCGGGTGAATCTCATCCACACCTGGGGCCCTGCCACCGAGGAGCTTCTAGTAACATATATCCACTTCCATTAATAAACCTCTTAGATTTTTTAGGGTACAGGTTTGCTTATTCCCAGGCACAACATTCAAACTTACATAAACTATTCAGACAAATGCATCATTCCTACTCTACTGCACCATTAAAAGGGACATAAATTGGCATTTTAATGATGTGAGCTTTATTTTCAAGAGACAGTGCTGGTTCAAGGATATCCATAGAAAGTGGAAATGAAAATCAGACATTTGTTTTTGGAGGACTGGGATGGTTGAACATAAATTCATCAAGGTAAACTGATCAGAAGTTTATTTCTGATTATAATTTGTCTATATTTTGGAAGCAGTGGTATTTTTTAATAAGACCAATAAATTATTGAGTCTCCTTCGGTTTTTTAAAAAGACTGAAAGGTGTTGCATTTTTCCATGTGTTAGAGCAGAAGTTTCCAGTTGAGCTTATTTAATATTCTGCATGTTAAAACTCAAACCTGTAGTTTCACCAACTTCAAATAATTCAAATTCAAAAATATTTTGATTTATAAGCTTATATTTGATGCCAAGTCCTGCTTTAACGTGAGTACCTAGTTTTCTGCAGCCTGTAGGAGATCAGGGATTGCCATGGTTTCTGCCTCAGACCATCTCAGACAAACAGCAGGCAGTGCTGGTTCAAGGAAACTGTGAGGCATCAGTAGTCACATCACATCATTGAATTCCAACTCCAATTTTCTGTTGCTTAGTGTTGTTGAGTGCACACGATAGAGGCACAGGGAAAATTACAGTAGTCACCTCTGATGCAGCCTGTCTAATGGCAGAGTGTGGAGGCAGCAAACATACATGCCCAATAACCTTACAATGATGTAAGAATGTTTAAATTATACATTGTCAATTAAAAACAAAATTGACCACCTCGGCAGTCACATTGAATATAATTCAATGTGATAAATGTAATTTATCACATTATGTCTAACAGTAATGACCTTGTGGAATATAGGAAAACAGTGGCACTTTTAAATCGGCAGCAATATTTTAAAATTTATATGAAAGAAATTTTTAACTGTGCCAAGAAAGTAATTCCCAAAAACCTGAAATCTGCAGTCAGGGCTTCGGTTAAAGAATGGTGGATCTTTCAGGTCTTGCATCAGAAATGTGCAACATAACCATCTTAATTGTATATTGTAATTTATGCACATCTATATTAAAGGTTGCTTAGCTGCTACATTGTTCCAACCAGGTGCCACTTTTTCTTTTGACCCATACTGTCCCAGTTTCTTTAAATATTTTAACACATTGGGTCTGAACGATAATTCTGGCCTCCTAAAATGCATTGCAAAACCTTGGCTCTTTTGATAGAAGACCTTGGAAATATCATTTCAACCCTATAAAAGTGTGACTTTAAATTTAATGTAGCTGGCATAGTGAACAGCAAATAGGAAAGCTGACACAGTTGTCCTATTTATTACATTACTTATATTTTTTTTATTGTACATGAATGTTCTAAATTTTTTTGTGAAATAACATTCAAAGTTGTCTGTCAAGTGGGGATTAGTGGTACTTTTTTGTATTTTAAATACAAGATCCATTTAATAAGCTGACCACTGTTGTAGTTTCTGCTGTACAAGTTTTATTTTGAAACTCAGTTTGTATTAAATTTTGTAACGTTTTGAATATGGTAGCTAGCATAAGTCTGTATACTGGCATAGTATACACACACAAAAACATTGTTTTAATCAGGGTAGTTACAATGGGCAATTTGAATTTAAAACCATTATTTTAATAAAGATTAAATTGGTTGCAATAACTCTACTTGGAGTTACCTTTAAGGCACACAGACCTGCAACAGATGAGGCTTGACAGTTTCACCCAATTCAATAACTTTATTTATTGCACAATTGTTTTCACTTTTGTGAAAATATACTAATTGAAAAGCACTCACACATTAAAAGACAGTTATGGCTCAACTCAGAGATGACGGTGCAAATCAGAGTAGTGACCTACAAAAGAAACACGGCAAACAAGACAGCAAAAATAAAGAAAATTGTGCAATAAACCAGAAAAGAGTACCACCACCCAGAAAGTCCACCACCAACACTGCGAGCTGGCTGTTCCTGTCAAAATAAGAGGAAAAAACACTCAAATTACATGTGGATCAAGAACCGCCCCCCAGAGCACCACTATAATAAGAATTAGTCAGAGTTGATCACAAACCAGCCTGAATCGGCAACGCTGGATGAGTGACGAGAGCTAAGCAGAACACCTTCAACCAGGACGACAGGTCGGCAGCCAACAGATAACAGGACGCCCGCCAGCCAAACAGCCAGCCAAGGACAAACAGCAGCGATTATAAAAAAATAAATGCCAGAAATGGAATCTGGAAGTGTGTCTGGGTTAATTATATTTATTTTTCTTAAGAACCTTCTCAAAACACTTGTTTATTAATTGACATGTCTGTTGCATTGCAGCAGGGCTATTTCTGTTTCATACTGTTCTTATTGTTCGGCTATTAAATGGAATGGACTGAACTTATACAGCGCCTTTCTAGTCATTTTGACCACTCAAAGTGCTTTACACTAGAGTCACATTCACCCATTCACACCCACAAACACACGCAGAGAGGTAAGAGGCAGCAGGTGCTTTTGGTGAAATTTTGTTTAATGAAAAATCAAGAAACAAAACTTTACAAAAAAACAAAAAACACAGGGAGCCAGAGCAGAACAAAAATAATAGGAGCCAGGAACAACAGGGAGGTGACAAGATAAGGCAGGATAACTAGGATTAGACCAGAGGAACTAGCAAGGATGAACTAAGAACGAGGTGCTTAAATACTGGGACATTGAATGCTGAACAAATCAGCTAATAATCAGCTAACTGATTGCAGGTGTGTGGAGAGAGCAGAAGGCAGACTGAGGAGAGAGAGAGAAAGTGACACAGGGTCTGAGGAACTAGGAAATGAATCTAACTAAATAACCTGAGAAAAGAAACAAAAAATAATAACTCTAAACAAAAAATAAACATGATCTGGATGGTGCCTCCAGGAGAAAAGCTAATTCCGGGATGACAACAGGGGTGGCCAGAAAATGGAAAATCAGGTCCTGAACTCTCCTTCTGTGGTGATTTGTGAATTGATGGTTCGAAGGGGCCAGAAGTTGACGGTGGGCAGGAGGGATAGGAAGCAGTGGCTTGGAGGGGCAGAGTAAACTTTGGTGGAGGAACAGGAAATAGCTTGGATGAGCATAATGAGAATTTCAGTATCGAGAACGGACTAATAAGCGAACACCAGATTGAGGTAGAACCGAAGAGGGTTTGGAACCGAAAGTTTTGTGGTAATGGTAAAAAAAAACAAGAAAAAAACAACCGTACTTAAGAATCAGGTCTGCAATAAGAGACAACTAAGCATTCAGCTTGACCCTACAATTGGGATAGATGGAGCAGATGACGTCCCTATAAATGCTAAAAGTGGCTATAAACTCTCTGGTAGAGAGATCTTTAGCAAGCCGATGATCTGAGGACTTTAAGATGGTAGTGAGGCCATCAACAGAGGCAACATGATGGTCAGCCTCAGGTCAAAGAAGAGTAAGGAAGGTCAAATTAGCATAAAGACCTTGAAGGATTTTAGATTAGAGTCTAGGAGACATTTTAGCATGCATGGGGACTTAGGGTAAGCCTGTGTCAGAAAAAGAGCAAGTAAAATATAATGATAAAAAAAAAATATATAAATTAAAATAACAAATTAGAAAAGTTGGATATAGAGAAAAAAGAAAAGAAAAAGAAAAATATGGAAAATTAGTATTTTTACCTAGGGGTTAACCAGGATAAGCATTGGACAAGGAGTACGAGGGGCTGCTGGAGAGACTCGGGATGTGCAGCAGACACTGGAGTTGTAGATGTGGTAGGTCTGGCAGAAACAAACTCATGAAGATCCTCATTCCTTCCTGGTTCCTTAACCCATAAGCTCACCTAATTCTGGATCTACTCTGGATTGCCTTTTCTCCATGGTCATCTCCAATAAATCCATCAATGGCAATCACTCTATGCCTGAGTGCTGTCCAACGCATCCAGCCTAAAGGAACAAAAGAATCAAGCTTTGATTGGGATTGGCGTCATATTCTTGAGTAGCTCAGGAGCAAAAAGGCAAATATGATGATTGATTTTAGCCACAAACTCCCCTGATTAGTTGGAGAATTAAAACTGGAGGACTTGTTTAAAAAGCAGTCAAGTAACAAATGGGACATTGGCTTGCATAGCTTTTGCAATGACATACCCTGATAACAATTATAAAAATAAATATGAACTTGACAGTATGTGTCACATTTCTGAAACTCCAACAATATCAAACCTTTTCTTTATTGTAGCCTTTGTGCCTGTCTGTACCTTTCATTTATGTTTCTACTTTTGGTATTATCCAGCCAGGACTATACAGTGACAATCCACAGAGGCACTGAAGTGTTTCACTCAAGTGAATCCATAATTAGATTTCTGATAAAATGTCAATTTCTTCTGACAGAGGTAACTCACCTCAGAACTGTTTGGCACTCATCATACAAATCAATTGAATTCAATTTATTTCATTCATACTGTAAAGTTTTAAAGTAAGAACTATCTGAAGCATCTCTTACACAAAAGATAGAACAACCCCATATCTGTGGAAGCACATAGTCACAGTGTGTGTCAAATTCTTCCCTTGACACAAAGAAAACTGTTGACTGGGATGAAGACCAATTGCACCTGATTAATGTAAGGGTTTCCCCTACTTTAGTCAAATGAATATTGAGAGTTGTTTAGATCTATATTTTTATACATAATTAGCCCTTTTGGGTCTTGAGAAACTGTTGTATTTTTTGTGAAACAGGGCACTTTTTGGAACACAAAGAGGCATAAGATTAGTTTATTCACAGAAATTAATAGTTTTTTAGCTTGATATTTTAGCCAAATATTTCACAGTCAACAACAGCAACTCAGCCATGTAGTGGTAGGCCACGTAAACTGACGGATCAGGGTCAGTGGATGACAAAGCACATAGAGCAAAGAGATGGCCAACTTTCTACAGTCACTACAAACTTCCAAACTTCATGTGGCCATCAGATTAGCTCAAGATCTGCACAGAGAGCTTTAAGGAATGGGTCAACCAGCTGCATAGAGGCCATATGTCTCCTAGTGCAATGCAAAGTATCAGATGCTGTGCTGTAAAGTAAGCTGCCACTGGACTCTTAAAGAGGTGGAGGCGTGTTCTCTGGAGTGACAAATTATGCTCCTCCATCTGGCAATCGGATGGATGAGTCTGGGTTCGCAGTTGCCAGGAGAATGAATGAATGAATGAATGAATCCACTAAGGAGGTGGTGACAGACCATGGACCTTAGTTCACTTCAAGTGTCACTAAACCACTACTTTGCTCAATTTCTGTTTAGATACAGGAATATGTTACACATAACTACTAAAAAAAACACCTGAAAAACAGTTTTTAAATAATCAGGTTCATACACATCTGCCCCTGTTGAAACTGGTTGTGACATTGTCTTGCCAATCAGGACAGTTTCAGGAATTTTCAGCTGTAAAAACAAGGCAGAGAGGAGGAAAGAAGTGGTTTGATACATTAGTTACTCAGCCTACCAGCGTGGTCTTCTGCTGCTGTAGCCCATCCGCCTTAAAGTTTGATGTGTTGTGTTCAGAGATGCTCTTCTGCATACCTCAGTTGTAACGTGTAGTTATTCGAGTTACCTTTGCCGTTCTATCAGCTCGGACCAGTCTGGACATTCTCCTCTGACCTCTGGCATCAACAAGATATTTGCCCCCACAGAACTGCTACTCACTGGATATTTGAGGTGCAGCAGATCATCTTGACCATGTCTACATGCCTAAATGCTTTGAGTTGCTGTCATGTGATTGGCTGATTTGACATTTGCATGAATGAGCAATTGGACAGGTGTAACTAATAAAGTCACTGGTAAGTGTATGTGAAGAGACATGTATGTAAAATGCTTGATGGAAAAACAAAACCGGGATTATCCACACAAGCTACAATAATACATAAGAAATGTTTCAATTAAATTTAATTAAAATAACTATTTGTCCCTGAGGGGCAATTTCAATGCATATGAGTAGTACAAATAGATTCAAAAGCGATGGTTCAGAACATAGAATTCATAAAAATCACTCATACTAATAAAAACAGAATTAGGTCGTAAAAAGTAAAGTGTGATTTATGACTGTGTGCAGTGTGACATAATTATGAGGCTTAAGTGCAGCAGTGTAGTGGGATTTCAGAGTTGGGTTGGGAGGACCTGCTGGCCCTGGGTCACTGATGGCTACACTTTGGAAAGAGAGACTATCCTTGAGACAATAGTAACCTTCCTCCTCTGGGACTCACAGCTTGGGGGGAGTAGCCTGATTGCAGAGCCAAGTGAATTCAGAAAACAGAGGATGATCAGGGTCCTGATCCTGATCACCCTCACCTCGTCCAAGAAATCTGCAGTGATTTTAGAAGACACTTTAACAAGACTTGTAGGCCATTTCTGTTTTGCCCAGAGATGGAATGAAACCAGCTAATACAGGATAATGCTCTCTGCAAATGAGCAATAGAATATGGATATAATTTGCTTGCTGTCATTAAATTGGTTCAACTTCTGCAAAAGTTGTTGACATTTTTAACAATCTTTGTGGTATTGGTTGTCAAACAAGGTACCAAGATACTTGTGCTCTTTAATCTTGTAATCTAATATTTCCAGAGGGCCATCATCTGGAAATATGATGGAATATGTGTTATTGGACTCAGCCAGAGGTTTCTGATTGTTGGAAAAAGTCACAATCTTTGTTCTTTTGAACATTTAACTCCAAACTATTGATGTGAATGATGATGCAAATTATGTTGCTGTTTTTTTTAAATGATGACATTTATAAAACTGCTACTGTTGCCTGTGAGCATGAAGAAAATTTCCCTCAGATCACAACAGAGACCAACAGAGTCCTGGAACTTTCTTCATGTGCAGAAACCAAAAAGCCTATGGGCTCCTCAAAGCTTGAACTTGTGGGGGACTAAGAAAAGACAATGTGGAGCTAAATGTTGATATATGAACACAAATAGAGTTAAATTTAATTAAAAACTGTTAAAAAAAAAAAAAGGAAGAAATCTTGTTTTGCTATATGTATTGTTTAAAAAGACAAAAGTGGTTTAGTGCTTTAAAAAATTAAAAGAAACTGTGACAGGACTGAAAACAAGTGTTGGAGGGGAGGCCTATCATACGGCATATAGAAATCTGGCAATTAGTGGTACATCTCCAAAGTATATGGTAGATCATTTACAACATTGCAATAATAATCATAATATTAATATTACTACTACCACTACCAATAACAAATAATAAAATACTTTAAAAATACTTAGTTTTTTCTGTGTACAACTCAACTAATGCAGCAGGTACTCTGGCTCAGAATACTTGCTCCAACCCGCTTCCGAAAGAAAAACGTTAGTTCTAAAATGAATGTCAATGTGCTAAAATTTCCCTTCATTGAGTAGCATGTTTACTCTTGACGGTGCATGGAGACTTTGAAACCTGTTTCCATGGTTTCATGTTTGACAGCATGGTGATTTGGAGGTAGTGGGTGTGAATGAGACCTTGACTGGAGTCTTGCATCACAGGAAGGTACTTGGCATTTCAAGGGTAAGAATAATTTAAGCTACATGACTCAGGATTGGAAAACTAAGACTGTGAACATAACCATCCATCACACTGTCAAACATGACCTGCTATGTGTCAAAAGGTGTCATCAAACCATGTTTTAAGATTTTGTGGCTGATTTTCCTTCTTTTAAAGAACCAGGTCTATTTTGTTAAAAAAAAAAACACACTTAATCAAAAATAACAGCCATAACTAAATACTTTTGTTAAAATAGCTCCAAGAGTTAAATTAATTGAGCCGATGCTGGCAACGGTGGTAGGCATTTGTCCTGCAATTCTGTTCCTTAGGTCAGCATGGCCTGCATGTTTTAGGTGTCTCACCTGAATAAATGGCTGATTAACAGGCTTCTGTAGTACTAGATGGAATGGATGAGCTAACACTATCATTTGTGTCAGGTGTTCTGGAACAGACACTTCTAAAATGTGCAGAGAAGTGTCAAGTAAATGTTTTTTATAACAGTCTGTAACAGGGGTCACCAATACCTAGTTCTAAGAGGACGTTTGAATCCCGGCTGAGCTTTTTATTGTGTGTGCAGTTCTGGAGGGTCACCCATTGGCTGACATGCTCTTTCTGAGCATCGTGCTGAGACTACGGGTTAAACTATTTAATCTCGTCGAAACGTTCCTCAAAGGAGTAGAAATTAAGCAAACATTGTTGCTTTACCTTTTCCTCCTCTGGACGTCTGACACCACCTGAACCTGAGTTCAACGTCCCCCTCTTTCCATAAATTACATAGGGAGGCTTTGCTTTCAAGGCAACACTACAAGGAACTCAGGAATACTGTGCAATTTCAGTTTTTGGATACAAAAAATAAGTAGCTCAACAACGCCTCCCTGGGAATTTCACCCAGGGAATATTACCTTCTTTTTAAAGGCACACAGGTTCAGATATACAGATAGTTCTGACATCTGAGACAGCACTGTGATTCACAAAGCAATTTATCAATTTCTATTTTAAAATACTCCTTTTAAAAACAGTTTCCTATAAAAGAAAAGCAAATAAGAAAAAGAGAAAAAAAAAAAAAACAGTAGCTGAGGTTACCAGCAGAAGGGGTCACTATTGGGATGGCATCCACCAAACACAGCAAACAAAAACCCTTTAAAGCACCAGACGCAGTGAGACAACCCAAACTCAGGAATCACACCGAAGAGGAAAACACCGTCACCACAACTGCACCTCTGCAACTGCAAAGACAGCATCCACACACGCACACACACGGGGCAAGGAAGAGAGGAGAGCAGTGCAGTGGTGTTTACCTATGCCATGTTATATTTCTAACAAAGGTCAGCTATAGTGCAGGGAGACCAGACACTTACCAGCAGGAAACCAAAGCAGCATGCACCACACTTTCCGATCAAAAAAAGAAAGAGAGGGAAAAAATGGCACCAAATTAACAAAAGTAAACTGACCAAAAAGATTTAGGCTTTGGCTGCCCACCCCAACAGACTCACACTGATGTGTGCTACCTTCAAGATGTTTTGACACCAAAGTCTTATTTTTCTCCACAGTTTTGGTAATAGTTAATATATGTAAATGTATTATCATTACAAAGGCTGGGCCAAGAAAATGTATGTGTGTATCAAACAAGTAGCCCTTCATGTTACACTGTAACCAGTGAAGTAGCTTCCAGTCTCAAAAAGCTTGGTGACCCTGGTATAGAAGGATTATCAGTCGACATCAGGTGTCAGTGTCCAGTGTTACTGTTGCCTGCAGAAAGTAAACAAGCATATTCTATTTCCAATTAGGCTAACAAACTTATTTGCACATAGAAGCTGGCACAGATCACCTGTCTATGCTCGGGGTAACTCCGCACAAAGGCAGGTAACTATGGCAACCAGTGGCAGATTTAAAGGCAGGCTGACTCTTTCTCTAGTCAGGTTGTGTGTGTATCTGTTGTGCTCACAAACAAATAAGCCCTCTGTATTTCCATTATTATGATTAATTTTCTTGCCAGGAACGATGAGCTGCAGCTGGCTGCTAGTTGTAAATAATTTTATTAGCCTAATTGTAAATAGTTAGTATAATATAATATTGCTTTCTTTCTGCAGGCTGAGGGAACAGTTAAATGATAATCTCTCAATACTGTAGAAGATTATAGTATGGAAATGTTATACAGTTACCAGAATTTGAAAACTCTAATTTAAGATGTGTAAATAGTAAGGCTGGTTAATGAATATCATTCTTATGTACCTAGATTATTTGAATTAAGCAGAATTAAAGATGAATAATTATTAGTTACATAGATCTGTTTAATGCCATTCAGTGATTTGGAGGAGACAGATGTCCAGTCCCAACCCTTTGCTGTGGGGCCCTTCCTGACAGCAAATCATGTAAAGCCTAGTTCACATGGCAACACATTTTTGTCCCAATTTCTCTCTTCCTGACAATCTTAGAATGGAAAAACATTTAAGATAAATGTTTTTTATCTGCAGTGCTGTGTGTTGTGTGTGTAATAGGGATTTGTTATTAGTTGAACATATTGGTCTGAATGTGTCGTAATTGTCTTACTAACTAAAAAAGTGCTGCTTGTGACATGCCAAAAACTTTAAACATTTTATATATTTTGTTATATTTTTCATCCATCACCATTCTTTCACCTGTAGGATTGAAAAAATGAAAACTACAGAATAAACACAGGAAGGGTAGGTTTATCCCAGTTCTTTGTTTTTTTTTTGTTTTTTTTTATCTTATTGCGCTTGACTGGCGTAAATTTAGACAATGCCATACTGCATTACAGTTGGCTGAATTTAATAATAATAATAGAAAATTCTGGGAGGGGAATCTGGATCATTCAAAAATTGTTTTTTGTTTATAATGTAAACAGTACTGCCAGAGAAACCATACCATACGTGAATTTACAGTAGACAAACATGACTGGCAATGTAGAAGTAATGGCTGCTGAGATTGGGTCCCTTTCTACACACATCATGACAGTTTATGGTCCGATCTTTGGTCCAGTGTTGGTCCGTAGTTTCACATTACCAACAGCAGTAGCAATAGCTTCCTTATCAATTAAAAGAGCTCCCAGCAGTGCCTGTCTGATGTTTGTCCCAGTGTCTTTCGTTCACCAGCTGACGGTGGAGTTTAGGTGCTGGGATGATAAAAATAGTTGGCACAGCATTTGGTTTTAGCTTGTGAAGGTAATGATCACCAGTTAGATCCTTAGTCAGTTTTGCTTGTTCAAATCACTCGAAGTCTTCAGGAGAGAAATGTTGAGAACAGGCCTGGCCCAAGCTTCCATGGGGCCCTAAGCGAAATGTGGTTTTGGGGCTAATAATGTGGATGGCTGCAATCAGCAGTCTCATCATTAGATCATTCACATACCTGTTATAAACTTATTGCATCTCTGGCAGTACTGCCATATTCTTTTGTCTTGTAATTAAACAAAGCTGCTCACTAAATTGCCTTTTCCTGTTAAGTTTTTCAGCATTTCTGTTTCTTTTTTTTTATCGTTTTAGTATCTTTAAGATATTATGTTTATTCATGATAAACATAAATAAGATCCAAGCATCTCTTTTACTGTATTATCTCATAGGGCTTTTATCTCAGCTTTCCTAGCACCAGGCTTCAATAAGAGACCCTCTCACTTTTTTCATAGCCCATATTTCCCCCGACTTCCCACTGTGCTCTTTCAGTTGGCAATAGAAGCTGTCAGCTTCAAACAAACCAAGTCCAACCTGAAAACTATAAAGCATCCCTTTCATTCAGCAGCATCCCTGCCCTCCAAAGCTCCAGCCTCACCATCCCACCCATTAGCAGTAACACCTCCACACTTTTCTGCCCCCTCCTGTCTGAAAGCATCACTCTACTATTCTGTTTGTGCCTGATTGGAATCACTTGTCTTCTTTGAATTTCCGAGTTAAAGAGACAAATTTCTGTGGAAACAACCTCATTGGATGTGAATATGAATGGGTGAGCACCTCACCCCTTGTTTTTTTCCATCTGAGTCAGTGTACAAAATAGCAAGAAATACAGGCTATAATAAAAACAATAAATACATAATGAGGACAAGATGTTTGAAGTACTGTCCTCAGATCTGAGAGCATACTCCCTAATATATTCCAGGCTCTAGGTGTGTCTGCTGATGATGTTGATCCTCCTCCCCCACTCTCTTTTTTGCACCTCATTTCTCTCTCAGAGCTGTCAGTTTTATTTCCAATTAACGTATATCTGTTCCAGTCCAATGACTCAACACAAGCACTGCTGCTGCTCCCAACTATGCTTCTCAAACTTTCTGTTGTTGCTATGGTGTCTGTCTTCTTCCAGTAGGAAGCTGATTACATTTCAGCTCTCTAAGGCAAATCAAGTGATTTTCATTTTTAGCTTGGGAAAGGTAAACAGTTCTGTTTTAAATACTGTTTGTTATATACCTTACTTAGTTCAAAGTTGTATATTTCAACTACTTAGTAAGGAAATAAAATACATTCATCATTGTTTTGCAAACATATTTATGTATTATACATTTGAAATATTGTTTTTGCAAAGAAAAGGTGTGACCACGTGAGACAATGTAAAATGTATAATCAGAAATGTAAAATTAAAATAGTAAGTAGTAATTTTCTGTTAAAAAAATACTTTGAGAGTAATATTTGAAATTTTCTAAAAAATAAAATAAAATAAATAAATAAATAAAAATGCAAAGAAAATCAAATTTTTAGATTCATATCAGAAGTTTTCATAAAAGAACTCTGGAAGTTTCAAATGTCACATTTTCTTTAGAAATTCTTTCAAGGAAATTTAAAATGTTGTGGTGGAAATTTCACTCCCTATTTTTCTATCTACAGTGGTCCTAATACACCGTCAATATTTATTGTAGTTTTGAATCTACAATAAACATCGAGCTACTTTATTGTAAGTAGTTTTTTTTTTTTTTTTTGGCCCACGATTACTTATGAGTCTACAATTTTGACCCATGTTGCAAAACGTTTGGACACCCTTAATATAGACAAACCAGTAGATAATGAAATAAAAATATATAAATAAATTAACCATAAAAGGACTAAAAACAGAAGAACTAATTAATTTATGCTTCAGGGGGGATTAACTAAGGACAACATAATTCATAGTGAAGTTTGTCATTATCTCAGTACTACATTAAAACTCCACATATTTTTCCCAGGCCATATCTGTAAGCCCTGACCTCATCCTATTGGATGCAGTAGCACTTATGTGGGCAAAAGTCTAACCCATCTTCATTAAGTAAATAACTATAGCATATTCTTACAAAAACATAAGTACACATTTAGATAAAATATACAATTTCAAAATATAAATAACACAATAATCTTCAATATTTTCTGAATGGGTGGGGCTTTAGTGAGGTCATTAATGTACCACAACAATGTTTGAAGCTGTGCCATGATGCCGCACAAAATTGTGGAGCAGATCAGATGATGTATCAGGGAGATACAACTGTTGGAATTACCTCTGGGGCATCCTGGAGTTAAATTTCAATATAATGCTATTGGCATTTTTAGAGGTTAAAGATCATAGATCTTCAGTTTTGGGTAAATCGAATGATGCATATGTGATTTAGAGCCAATCGTATGCAAACAGCAAGTGACTGAAATTCACTACTTTTCCATATCCACATGGTTCATCCACCACCCAGTGTTAAGAGCATTCATCATCTATGTCAGTTGGCACAGGTTCAAACATACATTCACCGGCCACTTCATAAGGTACACCATGCTAGTACCGGGTTGAACCCCCTTTTCCTTCAGAACTGCCTTAATTCGTCGTGGCAGAGATTCAACAGACATTCCTCAGAAAATGGTCCACATCGACATGATGGCATCACACAGTTTCTGCAGATTTGTCAGCTGCACATCCATGATGTGAATCTCCTGTTCCACCACATCCCAAAGGTTCTCTACTGGATTGAGATCTGGTGTCTGTGGAGGCCATTGGAGTTCAGTGAACTCACTGTGTTCAAGAAACCAGTCTGAGATGATTGACGCTTTATCCTGGTGGGTTATCCTGCTGGAAGTATCCATCAGAAGATGGGTATATGAGGTCATAAAGAAATGGACATGGTCAGCAACAATACTCAGGTTGGCTGTGGTATTAACACAATGCTCAATTGATACTAATGGACCCAAAGTGTGCCAGAAAATATCCACCACCATCAGCCTGAACCAATAATACAAAGTAGGATGGATCCATGCTTTCATGTTGTTGACGCCAAATTCTGACCATCCACATGTTTTCAAACAGACCTTTGGATATGCCAAATCTGAGATTACAAAGAAGCTGCGGAATCTTAAGCAAGAAAATCAATCAGTAGCTGATTTTGCTATTGATCTCCTCACTCTAGCTGCATCTTCTGGAATGATGAGGCTTGTAAGAGGGCTCCAAGCACTAAATGAGCCATTAAAAGATGAATTAGTCTATTGATGAGCCTGAGACTGTGGAGATCTTGAATTCTCAGTCCGTCAAGATTGACAATGGGGTCAGAGCACAGTCTCTCTCTAAGAAACAAACCCATTCTGTTTCAACCAATTTTTTCTCCCATTCCATTCACTTCTAACATATCCTTAAACTCATCCACATAGGAACCCATGCAAATTGGCCAAGCCAAGTTATCACCTGAAGAACAGCAGCACCTTATGAAGACTGGGGCCTGCCTGTATTGTGGCCAGTTGGGTCACTTTGTGGCTTCCTGTCTTCTGCAGTTAAAAAGCAGAGCTCAATGGTAGGCTCAGGAGTACTGGTGGGTGGAGTTAAGAAATTTGATTCCCATGTTACACTCTCGTGCTCTTCTGAACAATCAGACCCATTTCCCTTGGTTGACTCAGGGTGTGAACAAAACCTCCTCGACCAGAACCTGGTTAATCAATTTCCAATTCCTGTTATTCCCCTTCCAGC
Source organism: Poeciliopsis retropinna (assembly GCA_010277075.1). Lineage (NCBI taxonomy): Eukaryota > Metazoa > Chordata > Actinopteri > Cyprinodontiformes > Poeciliidae > Poeciliopsis > Poeciliopsis retropinna. Next base: position 556,232 of record VMRM01000046.1, on the reverse strand, counting down.
CCCACTCCAGGAATCAGCCCTGGATGGCAACCTGTTGCCCAGGATCACCCACAAAACAGAACTTATTAATCTTTTGGTTTCCGGGAGCCATTAGGAATCACATAGCTCTTGACTTTGTTACTGGTTTGCTGTTTTCTAAGGGTTTTACTGCAATCATCACCATCATAGATATGTTCTCCAAAGCTTGTCACCTCATCCCCTTACATAAACTCCCCTCCTTGCAAGAAATGGCTCAGCTCCTCATTAAACACATTTTCCATCTTCATGGAGTCCCCCTCAAGATCCTGTCTGACCGAAGTCCCCAGCTTGTTTCCAAGGTTTCTAAGGAGTTTGGGAGTGCCTTGGGTGCCAGGGTAGAGCTCAGTTTGGGTTTTCACCCACAAACTAAAGGTCAAACAGAACAGGTGAACCAGGAACTTGAGTCCTCTCTCTGTTGTGTGTACTTCTAACCCCACTACTTGGAGTTCACAGCTGCCCTGGGTTGAATATGCTCATAACAGTCATGTCTTATCTGCCATTAGATTATCCCCATTTGAAACCTCCCTTGGTTACCAGCCACCACTGTTACCTTCACAAGACAGAAAACTCTCTGTCACCAATGTTCAGCATCATCTCTGTCGCTGTAGGTGCATCTGGGATTAGACCATTGCTGCTTTCAACTGCTCTGCAGCACAGAACCGGCATCTGGCTGACAGGAGAAGGATCCCAGCACCTCAATACCTGCCGGGTCAAAAGGTATTGCTCTCTACCAAGGACATAACACTGAAATCTTTCAATAAGAAGCTTTCCCCCAGGTTTACCAGACCCTACAAGACACCCTCAGTTCTCAGCCCCACTACAGTGCATCTCAAGCTCCCAGACAGTTTAAGGATCCACCCAGTTTTCCACGGCTCTTTGATTAAGCCTGTTGTCTCAAATCTCAAGTGCTATGGTGCACCTAACATAAAGACAACATATTATGAGTTAATTGTTTAATGTGAGTGTAGAAATTAATACAAATATGAAGAACATCCCCTAAGCATAACATATCTACTGAATACATTTAAGTGGAAATAAATATTTTATCTAACTTCCAATAGCCAAGTAAGGAAGAAGAAAAATGTTCAATAAAGCATCAAAAGAACTACACTACTAATCACAAGATTTTTAAAAATCTTTTCTTCTTGCTTTTATGAGGGTATAATCTGATATTACAATATAAAGTAGAGTAAAAGCATGGATAGCAGAAATTAAAATATCACCTGAGTAGGATAAAGAAAAGTGTGAATGAAATGCTTCATTAATATTCACTTAGTCTAAAGTGCCACATTAAAATTTCATTTGAAAAATGTTGCCAAAATGTATCTTGTATCTAAAGGGCTTTGGCTCAGCTCATTGTTCATTTTTAGAATGTTTTGAAAAAAAAAACTATTATAATATTGGTTTTGTTGTCCCCTTCAAACAGTGGTTATCATCCACCTTTTTCTCCAAGTATTGTTTAATCAATGTTGCATTATTGAGCTGAAAGACTCAAGCTGCACTGACACTTGAAGATGAACAGGTTAGTATTTGCATTTGGTACAATGATTTATGGGATATGGCCTGTGCACAAAATTGTTGGTAATGCCTTTGCTCATCTAAAGGCAAACCTCAAAAACAAACAATATGTGATTGCCACTTACTTTTATTTGAGGGCCTGAAAACAGATTTTCATCGGGAATGGGTTTCTCATTAGCATAGAAATGAATATGATGACAGATAATGAATATGCCTCTTGATGCTTCACAACGGCTCTAGAATGATCAAGTATACAGGCAAACAAAAAAAGATCTTTCTCTTTTGTTAGGCAAGAGAATATGTGTGAACATTAGCATACTGCACAACAGAGAAAGAAAGTGGTTCTACTGAAAGCAGGCAGAGTGATGTAGAAAAGAGAACAAAGTCAAGGTCAGTGTTAGATAGAGTGCCCTCCTATCTCTGTTTTTCCTTGCATTCCAAATCAAACACACACACATGCCCATGTCTGCCCAATGTTGCAGCCATGGAATGAGGTGTCACATTTGATTGCCTGGGGTAAGACAAGCTCATTAGTACTTTCTAGCCTGTAGATAAAGTGCCAGAAACTGATTCCTGAATATGCAACTCATTCTGTTAAATCAGCAGGCTACATGTGTTGTTAGTGTTTGATTTAGGAACTGTAAAAAGTAATAATTTTAGACACAATTTAATGTAGTCTACAGGCCAAACAAAAATTGAGGATTTGTCTCAAGATTAACCTGCACTAGCACAGCTCAATGACATGTGGCTGGGCTTGGTGTTATAACACCCGATAAAGCACTGTACTGTGAAAATGAAGATGGCTCAGGAGTTCCAGGACAGCCTAACTGATAGAGTGTTAATTCTGTACATTCTATGTACAGAATTACATAGAGCAAGGTAATTCTGTACATTACTCACAAAAACCTGCACAAAAAGCTTCATCTGGGTAATAATAAATTCTGACCAGAATAAGACATTTTGGTCAGAATGTCAGAATGTCATTTTGGTCAGACATCCTGACCAAAATGTCTTAGAATAACTGTCTTATTTCATTCTGACTAGAATGAAATAAGACAGTTCAGCAGCAGGAAGAACATCAGTTCACGTTCATCCATAAAAGCCAGGAATGGTCTGGACTTATATGGCAACATTCAACATTAAATGCTAATACAAATAATCATGTTACATATTTTAAATCAGGACAAAACAAATAATAAAAGAAACACAGATCACAAGTTGACATCTGTGATTAATAAATTAAATGCATAACAATGTGCATATTGTGAGAAGAAAAAACTCTACAAACAAACAAAAAAGTGAAATAAAAAGACAGATGAGTAACAACATACCGCACATTATGGAATAGACACTTTAGCTGCATGAAAAACACCCAGCTGACATCAGTTCACATGCCCATAACAAAGGAACCACTTAAAAATGCTTTTAAGTGGTTCCTTAAAACGCTGTACAGCGTGGGCAGAGCAGTTGGTTGTTCACACGTCCTGCAACAAAAAGGTCTTACTCAACAAAAACATTCCATCCTCCACTAAATTATACAAAAAACTTAAACATTTTACAAGCACATTGGCTAAAAGATAGTAAAGCATTTTGTCAACTAATGCTTTTAAATAGTACATCAACAGAAGCTCCTTGAGAAAATTTCCTTCCTCCATAACACCTAAGAATGGTCTGATGAAGGAAGAAGCGGCATCATGGGTTATGTCTGCAAAAATAAAACTAAACTTTCCCAATATTATTATATAAATTTAATGTATATGATAATTTGAAAATACAAATGAAAGACAATTAAATTAAGAAAAAAAATGTTTTTCTTTTAAATAGATACTTAAAATTAACAAATGAGGTATTTTTGGTGGAATGTGTTAGGTTTTCTTTCTTCCATGCTATACACACGTACACAAACACAAGTTTGTATTTATTAGGACTTTGTACTAACTTCCATTCATTTTAGTAACAGCACTTATGCCTAACCCAGACATTTTCCATAACCCTAACTTTAACCTAGTTACTTATAATACAAAGGTTGCAAGGCCTCCCAGTACATCTTATTATCACGTCTAACAATCAGTAACTGGGGATCAGCCAGAAAACTGCAGTTGATGCAGCCCAACTTAAGACAGGCTGCATCAAAGAACGTCAAAGAACGTCATGTACCAGGTACCAGGTGCATGACCAGGTTGATTCTAAGCCTTCAAACAATTTTAACAGACATTTCACATACTTTTCAAGTTGATGTAAAATGTTTGTTTTAGCCACAAAATGATTATGCTCAGCAGAAAACAAAATATCACCAACTACAGTTTAGAGTAGCTCTTTGATATTGTCATGTAGTAGCCATGTAGCCTGATGTAAAAACATTTTGCTAGACAATGTCAAACATTGGGAATTATTATCAAATGTTATCAAAGCTACCGTTTTGAAGCCAAAAAGAACTCATAAATATACAGAGCCAACCATGAGAATCAAACTGAGTTTTAAAGTTAAAACTCGGCTTCGAACCAAGATCGAGATGGACAAAGAACTCTGAAGCTGAAGAAGAGCTGGGGCCACAGAGCCGAAGACTGTCCTGTGTATGGGGACCAAACTGTCACCCTGACCTCAAATTGCACCTTGCTCCTCAGCTGGGTTCAGACCCTAAAGGCAAAAACAAAGACAAAGATGAAGGTAAAGGCAAAGACAAAGAACAAAGGCAAAAAAAAAAAACTGCTGGTGCCTTCCTTCCATGCGGCCACCTCACCTACATCTCAACGGACCAGAAAGAACTTGAAACAAGGTGAAGGGGGGTTCAGAGGTGCAAGACAAGAAGCTGAGGACTGCGATGTGCATGAGATCATCACCAAAAGACTCTAGACCGGCAGAAATAGATCAGTACTCTTCCTCCCAGCACCCAAGGCGTGTGTGACCTCACCATCCAAACAGAGAGGAAAACTCATCAGACCTACAGGGACACCAACCCTCATTGATCAGCGCTGTGAGCCTCCTCCTGAAACACCTTCTTCATCATCAGGCCGGTTCTGGGGTCCGAAATTCCATACTCCGTGCGTCTCGCAAAGGTTCCCTCAGTGTCAACATTAGGGAAAGATAGGTTAGACAAGAGGACTGATTTTTCTTAGTTGATTTTTTCTGCTACCGAAATTAAGCTGTACTGACCCTTGCAAAATTGCCTTACTTATAAAATACTTAGCATAAAATGTTTGTGCTGCCTTTTGTAAGTTAAGCTGCACCAGCAACATTGAAAACTGCCCGAGAGCACCCCCCCTGGGACTATTTTGTTATGTTGATTGGTGACACCTAAACAAAAAGAAAATAGATCCAAGATGGTGGAACGCAACACCGAACGGTTCAGGGATTAAGCTGATTATTATCTTTATATATTGTATTTCCGACAAGATTTGTTCCTAAGGTATTGGTTAATTGTGAAAATAATGATTGTTTCTTTGTTTTATGTAACTGTGGTGTAAATAATTTTACGCTGGAGTCATTTAGGAATTTTTTTTAATTTATTTATTTTAGCTCGCAGCAAGAATGGCTAATTTGCAATGTTCGTTTGCTAATACTAAACCTTGTATGTTACAGTTTACGATGGCCAAAGTGATGGTCAGAGTGATCAAAGGCCAGTCTTCAATAAACAAGTAAAAAAAGAAGTTTGGTTATTGGAGCGTCGTTGTCTGGCTGTCTAGCTGCTGAAGAAATCGAAAACTCAGGGCAAGCACAGCACAATGTTAATAATTCAAAGTAGGAAAATATTTTAATGCAATGCCCATTAATAATCAGAGAACTGATCTTTAACGTGGATATAAAAAAAAATACATTTCCTTTATAAATTAAGAGTGAATTTCCAGAAGCTCCCAGATTCTCATATCCTATCATTATACTTTTCACTGTCTTCTCATCTTAAAAAACAATTAAATTTTGGAAATATTTGCTTTCAATTAAACTGTCTTGGTATCAATTTTCTGGAGTTGTTGACTGATTATCTGCTCATTTTTTTGTTTTTGTACTATAGATTCCTACAACAAAAATGTGTCTCTTTCTATGTCGGTGTCTTACAAGAGTCAGTCAGTTGTGGGACAGCAATTGTGGCCAGATCCAGGTTGATAAAACATTAAATATGAAATAATTGTCTTAACTTTTCCTGCTTATGGATCCTCTGCACAACTAGGGGATGAGGAAAGAATCGGTCAACTGCATGACTAAAGGTGGCCATCATCTATTATTATTCGACATTTGAGACAAATATTTTATAAGCAAATAATCTCATGAATGTGGCAAACAAGACTCACATTCACTGGTAAAAAAAAAGTCTGAACAAGTAATTTGAGGTGATAAATTATTTACTATTAACTTACAATCAATAATAAAAACTTAAAGCCATTCATTTGAAAGTGTTTATTTGTAGAATTACATTTCTTTCTTTGTGTATATTTGATTTCTGTGAAGTTAAATGTTTTTTCAAATTATAAATGTAAAAATAATTTCCATGTTAAACTGGACAATTTCTTAATATTCACGGAAAGAGCTTAGCTGAGTGACGATATCATCAAAAATGACCTGTTCCAATTGGTATACTGCTTCCTTGTGAAGAAAGGACTTTCAACTGTTCTTGCATGTTACAGACTTGCCAAGAACACAAGAACGTCCTTGAGTATCGAGAAATGACCTGAGGTAAGCCACATGTACATTATCACAGAGCATTCAAACATCTTTCAGTCTATTTCAGAGATGAGTCAAATAATATTTATGTTATCTATTTGTTTCTTTTATTTTGTTAACAGGACATCACCAGCTGAGACGGCGCTGCATCCACAAGCTATCAATAAAAATACTTCAATCTGTTTGTACTTGTAATTGTTCCATTAAGATATTCAGTCCACATTTTAAGTGCTTCAAAACCAACTAATAAAAACCTTCATTACAATATAAAAGCTCTTATCACGCTATATTGGGTGAGAGTGCAGATTAATTACAGTGTCTAAGGAAATCCAAACACACTGACAAAAGGAAGGAGAAAAAGGTTGAGCCAGCTTCACACTGAGAAGTTATGCATGTCTCGGTGATACTGAAAATTAAAATCTCTGAAACATCTGCTATACGGGATCAACCCAGAGAAACTGACAGGGCTCCCCACGAACATACACCAACATTTTCTCTGAATGAACCAAATCAGCCAAAACCATTAGCAGGGTGAAGATTGTCTTTAGGGGAAAACAGAAGTTCATTTATCACCCTGATGCAGCTTTAACAAAGTCATAATGCTTTAACACATTCTGGGCAGGGGGTGGCCATGTACAAGTAAATGTGATGAATAGAGTAAAGATTGAATAACCTCGTTCCCAGACAAAGGTGATGGTGCATTCACCAAGTGAGAAACAAAAAGAAAAAGACATACGAATATGTATATTTGCTGTATCAGGTGAAGTTCCTACATATAGCACATTTCAGCATTCATAGACCATTTTAAAATAAATGCATTTAAATTCCCTCCCATCATAAAACAACTCTGTCATCATTTTATATATCAAAATAACAGAAATGTAAACATAAAAAGGTCAGGATGACTTCCAAATTGGAGACTTTCCACATCATATGAATATAGCCCAGCTCATCAGTAAATAAAACATGGTGAGAGTAGTTAGGAATTTTTTAAGGTTTCAGAGGAAGACAATATGATGGCTTTGTGTAACACATGTTGAAAGAAAGATCCTCAACAAGAAAAACGTTATGACTCTTAATTTCATCAGTAACAAACAAAATTATTGTTTTGACTCAGTATTCAAAGTATTTGAGGACAACTGCAATACTTGAGATTGTTGCAATTAGCTGTCAGGACTCATATCTATTGGTAAAGCTTTTGATGAAACAAGAACATCTGCCCAAGAGGATACAAATGTTGAAGTGATTAAAGATCCCAAAATAGAAATAATGGCACTTGATGACCATTTCTCCTTTTCTCGGCCCATTAGTCACTTGGAGCCACAATTTACCATGCCAAGTCGCACCACTTTTTTGATGTGCATCTTTCAGATGAGTATGATGATATTGTCAAATGCATTCATGCTTTAATTGACAGCTACATTACAGACATAAAATTCACCACAGCCATAAAGGTCATATATAATTATACATTGTGCCAAATCATTCTCTATTTTGATCTTGTGGAATGCATTTAATTGCTTTGTATTTGTTTTAAATCCCTGATCAATTCTAGAGATCTTATTTGTGTTGTTTACATGGATAAGTAATTCACCTTACTTAAATACTTGATATATTTTTGCTAAGGTCGGTTTAATAATATATTTTCAATTGAAAATGTTATATCTTCTTTAAAAGAACAAACTGTTTCGAGTCTTGTTTAGAGCATTGATGTCACAACCTTATATTTTTGCTCAACAGGCTTTTTTATTTTCAGGAAAGTTATCAGTTATCGGCTTTTAGAATGAGAAAACAATCGGTTATCACCAATGTTGTAGTCAAGACCAGAGTGCATCGAGACCAATGCACTCTGACCAAGATCACAACCCTACGCTACATGAAACAATAAAATGTGAAATATGATCAAAACTGCTTATCAAACTGATCTGAAAGATTCGCATTCCCATAAAACACCTAGATATTAAATACTTAGAGCTGAAATAAATTTAACCAATATGTTGTGATGTTGCTACAATAAAATAGTGGAAAATAAGAAGCATGAGACATAGTTCAGCTTCCATTCTCTTTACTCTCTTCTTCTCCACATACAACATATCTATGTCACATACATATTCAGAGCTCCCCCTTGAATCACAGCAGTAACTCTTTCCTGATCCAGTTGAAGACCTTCTTTTGAAATGGTGTGACCCAGGTAGTTTAGTGAAAGTTGATTGAATTTGCATTTATGCATGTTTAATTTGAGTCCGGCATCAGTCAAGGCTTGAAGCACTCTTTGTAAATTGTCATCATGTTCTCTTTGTGTATTGCCATAGCAGATGATGTCATCCAGGTATGCTTATACACCTGGTAAATCTTTAAGGATGATTGACATCATTTTTTGAAACGCTGGTGGGGCAGAAGCTAAGCCAAACGGAACTCTGCAGAAACGAAAAAGTCCATCATGAGTAATAAATGCTGTAATATCACGACTTTCTGGATGCAGAGGCATCTGGTGGTAGGTAGAGGCTAAATCAATCGTGGAAAAAACAGTAGTCCCATGTAGGTGTGAGAACAGTTCATCCATGTGTGGTATGGATGGCAATCAGCAACAATGACTTTATTTGGCTCCCTTAAATCAACACATACGCGTGGCTTTCCCCCATCTCTTCTTTGTGTCACGACTATGGGAGAAACCCAACACACCCAAGGAGAAGCATCAATATGTGCAATGATGCCCTTATCCTGGAGATCTTTGAGGTCCTCTGAAACAGCTTGTCTTACTGAAAATGAAAGTCTCCTGAGTTTTTGATGCACTGGAACAGCATTTGGCAGGATATGTACTTTGTGTATGTAGTTTTTAGCATAGCCAACTTCCTGAACTGACACTTCTGGATCATGTTCTGCTACAGTCTCAGGTACAGCAGGTTGAACTGTAGAAGTAGGAGAAGTACTAGTAGTAACAACTTTTCGTCCTTCAAGTTTCATTTGTAATGCCTGAAACAAATCTAAGCCAAGAAGAGCAGCTTAGACTCAACAACAAGAGTACCTGTAGTAGAATGACTATCATGAGAAATTGTAGCTTTTAAGCACCCTTTTACAGAAATTGTTTCTTTTGCATAGGTAACGAGAGCAAATGTAGGCTCAGTTAGCACACATTCTGAAAAGTAGGTGTGGTAAATGTTCTCTGGTATAATGGACACCGATGAGCCTGTATCCACAATCAGCTCAACATCTTTGCATCGTCCATTAACAGTCACTTGAACTGTGCAGAGGATCTTGTCTTGCACTGCATTGTTCATGTAAAGAACTGTGGGCTCATTAATGACGACTTCACGTACCTCCTTTTGAGTTGAACGGCACACTCGTGAAAAATGTCCCACTTTACCACATTTTTGCATGTCATTTTAGCAGCAGGGCACAAAGGTTTGTTAGCAAGGTGGTTGAAAGATCCACAGCAGAAGCATGAACGGTTACCAGCAGCTTGAGCCGAGGCAGGAGCAGGATCCGGCGGCTTCTTCTTCGTGTCCCAGCGGCAGTTTGGCTTTGGTTGCTTTTGTACGACCCTCCCTGGAGCGGAAGCGTTAGCAGCACTAGCATCAGAAAGGACGTTAGCATCTCTTAATTCACTTTCAATTTGCAACGCCAATGTAGTAGCTTTAGCAAGCGTTAAGTCCGTTTCAAGTAATAATCTGTCTCTGATGCGAGTGTTAGCAATACACTCAATCAGTTGATCACGTAGCATTTGTTCCTCCATGTTCCCAAAATCACATGTATCAGGGTTTCTCATCCGGTCTCTGTGTTCATTGTCGAAACTTGTGACGTTCAGCAATAACGTTCACCTTCGGCACAAAATGTTCTTTTAGGGCAGTAATAGCAGTAGCAAACGTGTCTCCAAATTCGGCAGGGTGTAGAAAAGCCTTTGGCCCTCCGTACCCAGGGCATGAAGTAGAACCGCACGCTTTCTGGCATCCCCCGATGGCTGGCCTGATGCCAGCATGTCATTGGCATGCTGGCCAACTACATGTAGTTGTCGAACCAACATGTAGTTGGCGAACATTTTTAGCCATGTTGGAAATGGTATTGCTGGTTCCCCTGGGCATGGCATGAAGGTAAAGGCACAGAAATAGACATCCTCGTCACCAATGTTGTGATGTTGCTATAATAAAATAGTGGAAAATAAGCAGCATGAGACGTAGTTCAGCTTCCGTTCTCTCTTTACTCTCTTCTTCTTCTTCTTCTTCTTCACATACAGCATATCTTTGTCACATACATATTCACGCTCCCCCTTCTGTCCTTCCCATGCAATAGCAGAACATAACACAATATTAAAATCAGAACAAACTCTTTGTTCTGCTTATCTAAGAAGATAACGCCCTGGACATTTGCCCATACCATTCATGTAAGAAAAAAACCACTGTCTGCATTATTAAACATAACAGTTGAGGCAATGCCCTGACGTTAAACACGCTGAACTATGAACACTGACCAAAGAGCAACAAGGAAGAAGTAACCAAACACAAGGTGCTCACCATGACTGTTCTCACCCTCTCCCACTGCATGAAGCCAGGCAGCACAATGCTGTAATGTCTACCATCATGGTTGACATTATAACTTGTTTTGAACGAAAACAACCAAAGAGCAATGCGCATGCTCTGCGTGCACTTTCATCCTTATGTTTTATTTATTTGCTAATTAAATAAATATCAAAGTATATAATTAAATAAAATAATAATAGCTACTGCAGTGTACGCAGAGCATTACAAGAACAAAGAAGGGCTCTCAGTGAGGCTCCAGTCCTTCTTCATAGTAAAGAGAAATTCAGAAGACTCGGATCGTACGTGAATGTCACATCACTATCACTTTAGGACAGTGTTGTCCCAAATATATGACACATTAGTCAACACCTTCGCACAGTAATTCAGTGCAGTGAATAACTTTTTTTCATCACAAATAATAAATAAGTCACTCACTACCTTTCTTTGAGCTTCTTTATTAAGTGACGAAAAAGGTTAGACGTAGTCCCCACCGAAAGTGAAGCCCTGCTGAATTAGCTGTCGCCATCGGATTACTTATGATTTATGCAGCGCAATTCTATTACTGATGATTAGACAGACATTTCTGCCGCTCAAAGAAAACCACTGCACATGTCTTGAAGCGCCACATGCAAGTGAAAGATGGGGAGAGGAGTAACAGAAACATGTCATTGATAAGTCACACTATTGGTTGGTTTAATTGGTGTGTTTTGCATCCAGTGAAAGCAAACATGTTAACAAATAAACTGAACAGTATGCTGTAAGTTTAGTGATATTTCCACAGTTGTGGCCTTGAAATAAAATCCCGAGTCCTCAGCGCCTGAGACTGAGACCATCAAAAAGTGGTCTCGAGACCAAGACCAGTCTTGAGTACTACAACACTGGTTGTCAATATCATTTTAAAATAAAGTTTTTGTGCAGCCTAGATTTGCCTAAATCCTTTGGATTTGAACCTCAGTTCTTTTGAAAAAACCCAGCCTGTGTATCTCATCTGGAAAGGTAAAGCCTCCTTTTCTTTTCATATAAAGAATTTATTTTCTAATGGGCTTCAAGTCATGTAATATTGATGGATCCACTGACCCAGCTTGAAACTTTCCCATCCCAGTGGTAAACAGCAAAGTTTAGCTGCCTTAAAGCTAGCCTCAGGCTATCGAAAAGGGAGGTCATGCCACTGGCCTGTTTGATTGATCTGAAACCGAATAAATACTTAACAAATAGAGCAGTGGTAGAGTGTCGCCATGAAAAAAATAAATGTTTATTCCAAAAAACCCTTGTTTCCTTTCACATAAATTTGCCTTTAAAACACAGTAAGCAGTTTTGCAATGTTTTGAAGAAGAAAATGTGTTTTTGTGAAATATGTTCAAGAACAGTGCCAAATTTAAATCTGGAAAAGCTGGAGGAACCTCCACAGATGAAAATAGCTATGAGCTTGAGGATGAAAATATCTGGTCTAAAACCAGTTAATTTAATATTGCACTGAGCACGACCATTTGTTCTATGACTTTGTATTTTTGTGTTTTTATTATGTAAAGTACTTTGAACTGCTTTGTTGCTGAAATGTGCTAGACAAATAAACTTGATCGATTGATTGATTCTTTCACTCAGTAATGTAATTGTCTTTTGGTGTTTCATTGTTACAGCTCACTGTTTACTGTTTACATTAAGCATTAAACAAAGTCAACAAAAATATATAAAAAATTACAGTAAATTGTAGATTATCTTAAAGTTTTCTTCTTGCTTAAATATATCATATTTGATATATTTGATTTAAAAGGAACTTTTCAGATCTCAAGCTCATGTATTTTTCATCCTTCTGAGAGTCCGTAACCCCAGTTGTTGGAATAAAATGTTTTGACTAAAGCTATCCATCTGCTGTAGGCTAATTTGAAGGGAAGCAGTTCTTGTAGGTGAAATTTAAAATCTTAGGTGTTAACATCCATCCCATCCCAAATGAGTGAATTGATTGGATTTCAAACATTAATTGTTACGTTTATATGTTTCTTATCTTGCAAACATTTGAATCGTTCTGTGTAACTGCACCAAGACATCTCTGTAAAACATCCAAGTAATCAAGGCAGTATGCAATAGCATTACTCATCTGTTTTTTGTTCAGTCTTTATCAAACAGGCATTCTATGTTTTGAATTTGTTGTGTTATTATGTAGGTTCTCTTAGAAGAGTGTTGTGCTGGTGCCTTACCTCATGAGAAGGTGGTCTACACATTAAAGTTATTCACTGGTGTCCAGTCTGAGACAACATGATGATTGGGTGTTGCCAGAAGGTTCCCTCTAGTCCTTAATGCTTTTCGGAGACACAAAAAGCATAAATAAAAGGGAAGACTTAATCTTTGTAGCCTGAAGCAATAGATTAGTAAAGATAAGCAGAGGTTGTAAGTGATAATATGAATATCAATGCACCCCTGCAAAGTAAACAATGACTCTCAATTACAAGGCCAAGTTTTAATTAAGATGATGGTAGAATAATTATTGCTCCTGACAGGGATGATTGAGACATCTATGGTCTGATTAAGGCATCCATCTGGATGCTTTCTGTCCTGTGGAGGTAATAAAGACATGACCTCTCATTGGCAGAAGAAAGCTTCCATCCACAAGAAGAGGCTCCTTCAATAATCTGTTTTTGTTTTCTCACATAAGTAAGTACATTTCAGAAACTTTTGTCCATTCACCGTTGATTCGTTTGTCCTTCCAGGGTTGTGTAGGGAGCTGGTGCGCAATCTACAGCAGTCATTTGGTGTGAGATGGGGCACTCCCTGGACATGTCACCACAGGGCAGCACAGAGTCACACAGTACATATAACTTTACATGGACTTAATTATAACAAAAGGCAATTTAGAGTTATGTGAAGAAGCCAGGGTACAGAGAGAATCAACTCATGCATATGGGGAACATTAAAATTCTATGCAGAAACACACCAGCCTGGAATTCAAACCCAGGCTCTTTCTGCTTCAAGGCAAAAACTCTAAAGACATTACTGAACAATACTACGTAGTTAGATTTTTTCAGTCTTTCCTGTTCCTTTCTTTTGTCAAATATCACATGAAATTGTGATTTTTCTCGTTTGTCTTCAGATCCAAAACCACTACTATAACTTAAGGCACTCCCTGGTTAGTGTTCAAAGTATTCCAAAACCTTTAAAAGATGTACAAGCAGTCACTGCAAGTTTCTGTCTATCGTAATATTTGGTTTTAGTTTCACCCATCTGCAGAAATGCTCACAGGAGACCAGAAAATACTTCAAGATTTATTTATAACAATGTTGAAATGTGCAATAATGATGATTGACTGGATTTCAAGTTTGAGAACTCAGGAGGATCGAAGCACTGGAGATGGACGAAAGAGAGCACAAATGAGGTTTTAAAACTGTCAAGACTATAGGTTTTTGGGTTTGCTTTGGGTTCTATATCTTTATTGTTTCTCTTTTTATTTATCAGTTATATTTTAGTTCACCTTTTTTATTATTTGTTGTTACTGATTTTTTGTTAGCGCTTTCTCATTTTTGTGTCTCTTTATTTTAGTCTCTCACAGGGTTCCTACTTACATTGTCACTCTATGTTTAGTTATTCTTTTATGTCTGTGTTCTTTAATTCTTTAGTGATTCTAGTTAGTCTTGAAACGATGTAGAGTCAACGCACAGCTTCAGTTATTAGAGAGAAACCAGAGATCAGGATTAAAACCTGGTTTTAGTGAGCTGACCTGAACCTTCAGAGCCACATAAAGACAGTTACAAAGTCGGCCTTCTATCACCTGAAGAACATCTCCAGGATTAGAGAATTAATGTCTCAGCCAGATCTAGAGAAACTCATCCATGTGTTTCTTTAGTCACATTGATTATTACAACAGCGTCTTCACAGGTCTGTCCAACAAATCAATCGTCCAGCTGCAGCTGATCTAGAACACTGCTGTTTGTGTTCTACTAAAACCAGGAAGATAGAGACATAACACCAGTTTTAAAGTCCCTCCACTGGCTCCATGTAGCTCAAAGAATAGACTTTAAAATACTGTTGTTAGTTTATAAATCACTAAACGGTTTAGCACCACAATACAGTAAAGATCTGCTGTTGTTGTATCAACCTGCCAGACCTCAGGAGAAGCAGCATTCAGCTTCTATGTACCACAAATCTGGAACAAACTTCCAGAAAACTATAAAACTGCTGAAACATTTAGTGCTTTTAAATCTGGACTAAAAGCCCACCTGTTTGGAGTTGCTTTTGAAGCACAGTCAATTAAGAATTTAACAATGGCACTTGACTTAATGTAATGATTCAATTGCTGATTCTATGTTGCATGACTTTGTGTTTTTGAGTTTTTATGATGTAAAGCACTTTGAAATGCCTTGCTGCTGAAATGTGCGATAGAAAAAAAATGTATTGCTTGATTGATTGATTGATTGATTGATTGATTGATTGATTGATTGATTGATTGATTGATTGATTGATTGATCGATATCCACTATGCAGACATAAGTGGGATCTATATAAGAGTCTGACCAAGATTCCAGACTGTTGATGAGCAGTTCATAATGGACTAGTTTGATTTGATGGCTGGTAACATGGTAGAGGGCAGAACAGACAAGCAAAACTCCGATGGAGCTGGATGAGGAGAACTTTTTAGTATTGATATCATATTCATTCCATGAAAAAAAATCTTTGTGTTTCTATCCACAAAACTCTCACGTCTTACTGTCTGTTCTTTCCATTGCTCCAGTAACAAGTCAGCAGGGTGGAAAATTGCATCTTGTCATGTAATATGCCACCACTCACACCCACTTCCTGAAAAAAATTTATATAATCTATGTTTTCAAAGGATTAATCTTTTTTCTGCTTCATTCCACTTAAGTTGAAAGCTAAGCAAAAAGAAGCAGGCCTTATCTATATCTGCAATCTGTTGGGATGAGCTTGAGAAGACTCAGAAAGATGAATAATGATCAACTGCCTTTTTCTCTACATGCTAGTATGAGAGTCTACCATAAATTACTTCAGCCAGTAGCTCCAAGGTACTTCACTAAAATGCATCACACTAGGAAAATAGGATGATGTTGTGCCATGGTGTTCCGATCAACTAAACTTTACTAAACCAATTCACAAATATGTTTGACAAGGTGCATGGTTAGATTAAATTAGGAAAAGACTAGCAGTGTTAGAAATAATAAAGTTGTTTTGTTTTATATAGGATCTTAATAGGACCATAGTCATAGTTCATAGTTACAGGTCCAGCTGCTCAACCTCACTCACTCATCAAAAGATCAACAAAGCACAGATATCATGTGATATCATTTTATCAGTTGCCAAAATGATCACATGCTTGTTCTCCAACTCATGGCATTTTATTTCTGCTTCGTCATCATGCTACTTTTTCCTTTATCTATATCACATGTTTATGAGCTGACAAATGGTGCCAGAATTTCTGAAAGCATCTTCTGTGCTCACCTGCCTGATCTTCAGGAGTGTTGGCTGAGATTCAACCACCTCTCCTCAGACAACGAATTTCAGATTCCCCTCTTCATGAATTCTGAGGTTGCTTTAATTTTGAATTTCTTTGAAGCTTATCTGACAATAGCCACTAACTTTTCCCTTTCTCCTTAGAGCCTTCTGGATCTGCTATTGGCAATTTATTAATTTCTACATTAAGATTCAATAAACCTTAAAAGCTCAATCACTGCTTCTGGTTGAAATTTTGGGTCCTCCGTGCTTTCCACTACAGAGAAATCTAGTCAATAATGGACCCTTCTCCAGCATAACTGTGGTATAATCCATCCATCCATCCATCTTCTTCCGCTTCTCCGGAGTCGGGTCGCGGGGGTAGCAGCTTAAGAAGGGAGGCCCAGACTTCCTTCTCCCCAGCCACTTCTTCCAGCTCCTCCAGGTGAATCCCAAGGCGTTCCCAGGCCAGCCGAGAGACATAGTCCCTCCAGCGTGTCCTGGGTCTTCCCCGGGCCTCCTCCCGGTGGGACGTGCCCGAAACACCTCACCAGGGAGGTGTCCAGGAGGCATCCTGACCAGATGCCCGAGCCACCTCAACTGGCTCCTCTCGATATGGAGGAGCAGCTGCTCTACTCTGAGTTCCTCCCAGATGACTGAGCTTCTCACCCTATCTCTAAGGGAGAGCCCAGACACCCTACGGAGGAAACCCATTTCGGCAGCTTTTATCCGAGATCTCGTTCTTTCGGTCATGACCCAAAGCTCATGACCATAGATGAGGCTAGGAACGTAGATCGACCGGTAAATTGAGAGCAACAGGACCACATCATCCGCAAAAAGCAGAGATGCGATCCTAAGGCCACCAAAACCGATCCCCTCAACACCTTGGCTGTGCCTAGAAATTCTGTCCATAAAAGTAATGAACAGAATCGGAGACAAAGGGCAGCCCTGGTGGAGTCCAACTCTCACCGGAAACGAGCCCGACTTAATGCCCGCAATGCTGACCAGACTCCGACACCTGTCATACAGGGACCTGACAGCCCGTATCAAAGGGCCCGGTTCCCCATACTCCCGGAGAACCCCCCACAGTGCTCCCAGAGGGACAGGGTCGAACACCTTCTCCAAGTCCACAAAACACATGTAGACCGATTGGGCGAACTCCCATGCCCCCTCCAGGACCTTGCTGAGGGTGTAGAGCTGGTCCAGTGTTCCACAACCAGGATGAAAACCACACTGCTCTTCCTGAATCCGAGGTTCGACTATCCAGTGGATCCTCCTCTCCAGGACCCCTGAATAGACCTTGCGAGGGGGCTCAAGAGTGTGACCCCTCTATAATTGGAGTACACCCTCCAGTCCCCCTTTTTGAACAGGGGGACCACCACCCCAGTCTGCCAATGCAGGGGAACTGCCCCCGATGTCCATACGATATTGCAGAGTCGTGTCACCCAACACAACCCTACAACATCCAGAGCCTTAAGGAACTCCGGGCGAATCTCATCCACCCCCGGGCCCTGCCACCGAGGAGCTTTTTAACCACCTTGGCGACCTCGACCCCAGAGATTGGAGAGCCCGACCCAGAGTCCCCGGGCTCTGCTTCCTCAATGGAAGGCCTGCTGGTGGGACTGAAGAGGTCTTCGAGGTCTTCGAAGCACAAACACTGTACTGCTTACCCCTCCTGAGACACCTAATGGTGGCCCAGAATCGCCTCGAAGCCGTGCGGAAGTCTTTCTCCATGGTCTCTCCGAACTCCTCCCACGCCCGAGTTCTTGCCTCAGCAACCACCCGAGCTGCATGCAGCTTCGCCCGCCGGTACCCATCAGCTGCTACTTCAGTTCCACAGGCCAAAAAGGCCAGATAGGACTCCTTCTTCAGCCTGACAGCATCCCTCGCCGAAGGTGTCCACCCACGGGTTTGAGGGTTGCCGCTGCGACAGGCACCGACAACCTTGCGACCACAGCTCTGATAAACCGCCTTGACAATGGAGATACGGAACATGGTCCACTCAGACTCAATGTCCCTCACCTCCCCCGGGACTGCAACTTTCTTGATATATTAAGCAATTTTTCAGACACAAAACTGGTATGGGCCAAAATCAGAATTGTTAAGTTTGGCTTTTTAAAAGATTGGTAATCGGCGATCAGCCACAAAACTGCAATCGGTGCACCCCTGTTTTCTGGTTCTTCTGGCCAAACATGTTTTAGAAGAAAAGAATAAAAATTGGCACCAATTAAAAAATCCACACAATTACAATTCGGTTCCCTGCTCCAGGAAAACAGGCATTCCATGTGTTGCCTGATTTTATTGAGCAAAAGCTCTTATGAAGACATATGATCAATAAAAATTATTGCAGTTGTAAATGAGGATGGTAAATGTTTGAAGTCTGGGACTTTAATCAGACAAGCTTTTTGTTTTTGTCAGAAAGTCAGGAAGGGTAGCACTTATTGACCTTTTAGATATGGAGCAGTCTTTATTGATGGATAAAGTTATGAAGTCAGTGTGATTTCTCTAGGAAGCCAAGAGGAAAGGTTAAACATATCTCATTAATTCCTCTAAAAGCTGATTTATTGACAGTATAGGACAACAAACCCAGAGGAGAGAAACACAAAGTTGAGACGACTATGACAGCAGAAACAAATGTCAAGTTTGATAGATTACAGTTTCTATAAAACAGAGATTTAAATTGGAAGTTATAGTAATGCAGACTTTCAATAAAAATAAATGTTAATTATTTAAAGAGAATAGAAATTACATGTGACAAAACCTAACATTTGTCAATTCAAGACACATGAAATATAGAGATAACTGTGTCCTTGTGCTGGCAAAAGCAAAGCATGGCAATGATCTGGTCACAATTCGCTCTACCAACACCTGGAGAACTAAAAGCAAAATGTGAAAGGAATTGGAATCAGAGGCGGTCCCAGTCTGTTTGGCGCCCCATCTCTATTCCCAAACCCTCCACCAGACAGCAGTGCTCAAACTCATAAGCAGGCAGAAATTTACTCATTTTTTACATTTACAATGACTTAGGATTAAATAAACCTGGGGAAATCACATGTATAGGAAAAAATTATTTAAAGTGCAAATAAAAGAATATAGCCTTATAATTTCTCATGAAAATATTTTTCCCATTAAATACTTCTCCAGTACAATCCGTTGTACCCGAGCTCCTGGCCTCATTAATTCCTGTTCTTCTGCTAAATGTTGCTACATCATGTCTGTGACCCGTTTTTTGCGGACCTCTAGGTGACGCGAATGGCTGATAAGAATGCTGTTACAGAATATCTATTTAGCAAGCATCCATCCAGTGTCTTTCGCTTATCTGGAGACCCAGGCTTCCCTCTCCAGCTGTCCAGTGGAATCCAAAGGCATTATCAGGCCAGGCGAGAAACATAGTCCCCCCAGCGTGTCCTGAGTCTTACTCTGGATCTCCTCTTAAGACATCCAGGAGGCATCTTAACCCAAAATCCAACCACCTCAACTGACTCCTCTCAACATGAAGAAGCAATTGTCCCTCTGAGCTGACTGAACACCTCGCCCTATTTCTAAAGGAGAGTTCAGACACCCTACCGGGGAAACTCATTTCAGCCACTTGTATCCGTGATCTTGTTCCTTTGGTCAAGACCCCAATCTCATGACCATAGATGAGGGTAGGAATGTAGACTGACCAGTTTATTGACAGTTTTGCCTTTTGACTCAGCTCTCTCTTCACTCTCTGTGGTGTCTGTCACTGTGGTTTGAAGATCCTTTGGTCATAATCTTTAAAAGGACCTTGAAGCCAGCTGGCTCAAGGCACTGGAGCTTGGGGCCCACAGAACTGTGGTACCAGAGGTGTTTAACGCTAGAAGGCTGACAACGGCTGAAGAGCCTTAAATTCTTCCCTTTGAGAGATGGGGAAGACGACCTACATAGAGTAGTTGAATAGGGCACAAGTACAGGCATTGAATTGTGCACTGGAAACAAAGGTGGCTCATCTTCAACCCCTTTGAGGACTGCAGACTGAAGACCACAGTCAAGTTCAGAAGACTGTAGAACATGAGGAGACTGTGCTGCACGGAACCCTTGAGGAAGCTGTTAGATTGGTGGTTCTGGTGCTGCAGCTGCTGAAATCCTTGCAGAAGCTGCAGCTGGTGGGGATGCTGCTGGCGCTGAGGCCGGTGAATGAGCTGCTGCTGGTTATGCTTTAGGACTGCAAGAGTGGCTACAGTGGACAATGTGAATGTGATGAGTGCCAGTCTCAAAGACTGCGGAAGGAGACAAGGGGGATGCTGGTGAAGACGGAAAAAGGAACCTCTTTCTAAACAGTTTTGGAACACATTTCAAGACTTATGTCAAAAATTGTTTAGCCCTTGATGTCATTAGGTTTTGAGATACATTCTTTTCCTGAATGAAAAAGAATGCAGAAGATTGTCGAACCAAACATACTGCAGCTTCATGCACCATGTTATTTTACAACTTTTTCTAAAATTGTGTGTAGCTCAGCATAAACTAATAGCTTTCAAAGCTGCTGCTGCAAATCTTAGTGGCAAATAATGTCAATACAGCTACTGGGTGGTGGCCATCTGCAGGTGATTGAGTCGAGGTGAGAGATGTCAAAGTAAATCAGATCTGAAATGTGGCATTATGCAGTCTTAATGGAGATTAAAAGCTCTCAAAGTCAGCACAACACACTAGGCTTCACCTGTGTTCACCTTTTCTGTTTTTATGTTTGACCAGCAGAAACACTAAAAGCCTCCAGCTGTAGCTCCCTGTCAGGCTACACTCTGAAAGAGGGTAATTTTCCCTCCAGGAGAATCAGACAGAAAAGAACATGCTTTTAGATGTGAAGAGAGGAATTGTGCCTCTGATGTGCTGTGAAGTGAGGGTTACTGGGCCCAAAACTGTGTTGGGTCACTAAGTGACAGAAAACAGTTTTTTTTTTGTTGTTTGTTATTTTTTTTCATTGTTTCTCTTTTATAAATTAAATTTTTACTAAAATAGTTGGTGCTACCAGGAAAGTGGCCATAGAACATCTAAGAACTTCAACTTCTAGAAATATTAAAATATTTCACACAGGAAAATAGTTCATTAGTAGAAGATGGCGGTTATGCTGTTTGATTAATATTAATGGTTTAAATGCACGACATAAGGACTTGTATCCCTTATGTCGTGCCCCTCCTTCATCTGTTCCAATTAAGGAAATCTTTGTCCTACCTTTTTTCTGTCTCTAATTTTTTTCATGTTTTCTTTCCATTAAATTTTCCAATGCGGTTGCTGGGTGACTGCATTGTTGAGTTTCACGGGGTTCTGTCTTCTGTCATTGAGTTTGGATAATTGCAATATTACAATATTTATTGCCAAGCAAGATGTCCATTGTCTGCTAGATTTGACATCTAGTAGAGACCTTGATTGCCTTGTTGTAATCAAGGTCTCCTTAGTGACTTTCTTACATTTCCTAAGTCAATTCAAGATCTCTGTTGTTTCACCTGTTCCTGAGTGATGAGTCCCTTTTATTAAATCCTTTTACTTCCTGCCTGTATTCTCTAACACACACTTTTAGAATTCTCTTTCTGTTCACCTGTGGAAATCAAAGAAAGCACTAACTCCATCGGAAAGAACAACTTTTCTTTAAAATATACCTGTTCAATTCTGTACACAGTTTTGTCTCAAATAAACCGTATTAGCAATTTCTACACATTAATACACATTTTACACCTTTAAATTACATTGGAATATTTTGTAGTGCACAGAAAAAAGCTTTTGTACAGTGAGATGGTTTATGAAGTGAAAGAAGTCTTGTATTGTGACATATGAGTGTTGGAGAAATAGCCCTTCTGTCTTTGCAGCGTCTTGTCCCAGATAGAGGGCTCCTGTCATAAATCTGCGTATTGAGCCTGCTGGTATCTCTTGCACTGACAGTACCTGCATTGCCCTCTACTTAGACTGATAAAGAAATTCCAGAATTTTACGGTCTGTATTAAAGGAACCAAAATTTCTTTAGTATTTGGAGTCTTTTCATTCCTTGCTTGTTCACAACTTGTGTTAATACCCCAGTCCAACCTACTGTTAAAGGTTGGACTTGAAGCACTCAGTCAACTATTTATTTTCTCATAATGTTAATGGCAGTGAACCAAGATGTTTTCTTCCTGAATTTGCCCACTATCTCGTTGGTATTGGTAAAAAAAAAAAAAAGTTACTCACTCGCCTGTAACTGTGTGAATACTTAACATCTCCATAGAGGTGAAGTTTTGATGTTCAACAAACTGGTTCAAGGTTTAAAAGGTTTAATATGACTGAAGTCTTCAGTAATAATGACCTCCAGGTGTTTGATTTGCAGCTTAATGGTGTAGGAAGTTGCACGTTGGTGTTGTTAAATGTGATAGTGGCATCTAAGCAATCACAAATACTCCTTCATAGTAATATGCCCAGGATTGCACCACCATTATAAAATGGTCAAAGTGAAAACAGTGAAACAGGGTAGTTGTTCACATTATGTTAATATTTCATTTCAAGTTAATGCATAAAAAATGTGTTTGTTGTGTTTAATTAATTTATCCTAGTAAAGATAAAAAAAAAAAGTCACATGTTAACCTAACAAAATAATTTAGTTATGTGTGAACACAACAAAATTTTAAGTGAATTAACACATACCTCTTATCACCATAAGGTGGCAGTATTGCAACAATAAAATTGCACTAAAAGAATAACCAGTTTAGAAAGTCACTAGCCTGATGCTATTAGCATGCAGAAGCGCTAGCATAGCTCGGTAGCACAGGTTACTCACGTAGATCTCTAGTTTGTTTTCATAGTAGCACAATTAAATTGATTAACATTAATAATGATAACATTGGTATAAATAGCTAAATACGTTTAGACAGATATTTCACTTACTGCTCCTCTATCGCTGCCAGAAGCCAGGCTGAGGTCTAAACTGTGGGGCTTCGTCATGGTTACAGAGCAGTTGGAATGGGTTAATGTGATGGGCTGAAACGTAGGTTACCCCAATGTGGGGTCCTGTTCCCATGATTGGCTGATTGGTTGCTGATTATCCAATCAAATGGACCAGTTCTTAAAAAACACATTTGTGGATTGAAACCCCAGGGGAGTTTCAAAAGTCACACGCAAATGCAGTGACTCACAGGCCAGAAGCTGCTTGTAAATCAATAAATATTTGTGTTTGCATCAAAAATACAAGTGTGAATCTCGTCCTGTGTATTGGTGAATCTTGGAAATACCACATATCCAATCTTTTCAAATGTGACCTGAATCTCAACAGCCAACAGCGTTAACGTCACTAATACACAGCAGACGTCACTATTCTGCATCCAGATACTCGCATGTGGGAAGAAAAACAACAGCCATGACTGACTATAATGCGGATTAAGTTGTTAATATGCTGCTCCAGTCAGACAACTTCAACTGTAAGCTATGCTGTTAGCATCCATGTTTACTTCCACAAGACTGAGAACTACGTCTTCTTTTTATGCCATTTGGCAAAACACTCTCTATGTGTGACGTTATTATGCCCTCTATGTGGGACACTTTCAAGTCGTTTCCCATTCACACTGGAGAAAACATAAGTTGCATATGTTTGGAATTGTGAACAGGCACAGCAAAAAAATCAGATTTGACAAAACATTTGGAATTGGGTCACTTCAGGCTACAGTGTGAATACAGCCTACTTTTCAAGCCACTGTATCTGCATAGTTGAATGTGTCATTGTTGAGTCAATATCATTTAATGTATGAAATTGGTGGAAACAAAAGGAAATTAATATATCAAGCAGCTGCAACTCATCTAAATTTCTGTCTTGACCAACACCAGGCAAATAGATCATGTCACACTAGTTCTTAAATCTCTGCTCATCATCAGTGCATCAGTATATAAAAAAGGTCTGAGTTCATCCATCCATCCATTCATCCATTACCTAACACACTTATCCTTGCAGGGCTGGTGCCTATCCCCAGCAGGCACATGGTGGGAGGTGGGGCCATCCAGGACAGGTTGCCAAACCATCGCAAAAAATTATGACTGGTATAAACTTATAGTGACATTTTAGCTGCATGAAAACTTCTCTCACTGCAGTAGCAAGTTGTGTGTATTTGTTAGTAAGTAATAATGTGTTATTTCTGTGAAGACTGTGAGGGCTGGATGTCAATCAGAGCTGGATGGAGGCAGTTTCAGATTATTAGAATGTTTCACTCCAGGATGCATTCACAGACTAATCAGAGTAATCACTTTAATGAGGCCTCTTTATAAGCTACTGAACACTAGGGAGCTTTGAGACATCCCATGTGGTCTGTGTTTATTTTGCATAATGAGATGAGAGTTGGAATGAAATCCAGACATTCAGAAAAAAACTGAATACCTCACATGTAATATAACTTCTAATACATTAGATGTGCATAAAATTACAGTCATTTAACTCAAGAAAACTTTAGTTGCTCCCAAAGAGCCAATTTATATTTATTTATTTATTCAAATTTTATTGGCCTTTATTTGAGAGCTCATACAGGACAGTGGGTATTGGGAGTGGGGGAAAACATGGAACAATGTTCATCAGGACAGGACTCGGACCTGTGGCGTACACTGGAGCAGCACAAACAGACAGCTGCATGTCTGTTTGTAATGTAAAAAAAATGTAAAAATGTAAAAAAAATTCCTTAAAATTATAAGTTGAAAACATAAAGAAATAATAAATGAATCAGAATTCCTATTATTATCACTGTGTACAAAGAAAGCACAACAAAATTTTAAAAACACCAACTGTAAATCAGTCTATCACAATACATATGAAAAATATAGCAGAAACAGAACATCTGGGATGTTTGATCCCAGCAAGGCATTCTGCTTCTGATTTTGGAAATCTGTGAATTTGACTACCACAAATACGATCAGGATACCTGACATCACCAGCACAGATACCCTACTGGCAATGGAGAACCATTTTTTTTTTTTTATTGTTGATGCGAAAACTTTCTGCCAGTCTGCTAGTCCACAACGTAGTCTGGCGCTACATTAGATTGTGTTTGTGAGACAGCTACGCACGTGGTAGCACAGCTACTACGTAGAATGGGCATCAGCCAATGAAACACGGCCCCTGTGGTAAGGTCCATTATCATGGTATCATCAGCAAACTTTATGATGGTATTGTTTGGGGGGTGGGACTCCAGTCATGGGTGTAGAGGGTGCAAAATAGGGGGCTTAGCACACATCCTTGTGGAGAGTCGGTGCTGGTGCTCAGAGTTGAGGTCAGGTGGGATCTTATTCTCACCCTCTGGGAGCAGTTTGTCAGGAAGAACATGATCCAGTAGCATGTGTTATGGTGGAGACCCAGGTCACCCAGTTTCCTCCCAGTTTGCTCGGAATGATGATGTTAAAAGCCGAGCTGAAGTCCAGGAAGAGCAGTCTCGCTTAGCTCCTTTGCTGTTCCATGTGAGTAGATGTAGTGTGAAGAGCGGCAGTGATGGCATCATCTGTTGGTTCTGTATGCAAACAATTGGGGTTGAGTTTGGTTGGCAGACAAGAAGTGATGTGACTCTGAACCAGTTTCTGAAATGACTTCATAATGATGGGGCTTAGTGTCACTGGCCTGTAGTCATTGAGACTGGTAATGTTCTTTTTTGGCAGAGGGATGACAGCGGAGGACTTTAAGCATGGTGGGATGGAGCAACGAGTGAGGGACTGATTAAAGATGCTAAAAACCCAGGCTAGCTGGTCTGCACAGACCCTCTCCGTCACACCAACAGCTTTCTGGGGGTTCACAGTCCTCATGGTTCTCCATACTTCCTGTACAGCAATGGTCAGGCTGTGGAGGGATGTCAGCTACAGTTGGGGCTCTGCTAGTGACTCTAAACGGGTGAAGAAGTAATTGAGATTTTGGAGGTATGCTGAATCTAAAGTTGGTGATGTGCTGAACTCCTTGCTTGTCACACCTGCCGGCAGGTGTTGCTGCTGAATTCCTCCTCAATCCGGTGCTTGTAGTTTACCTTAGCCTCTCTGATGCCTCTCTTCAAAGAGGCAGAGGCACAACTGTACAGATCCCTGTCCCAAGATCTGAAAACACTATTTCTATCCATCAACAGTTACTTGACTTCTTTATTCATCCAGGGCTTCTGGTTTGGAAACACCTGCATGTGCTTCTCCATGGTGATGGTGTTAACACAGTGTTGGATGTAGCCGAGTACTGTTGAGGTGAATACCTCCATGTCCTGGCGCCAGAAACTTTCTGTGGTTGCTGGACAGTTCTGCAGCTGCCGAGTGGCACCGTGAGACAAAGATTTCATAGTCCTTATTTTGGAGTTGCCATCTTTTTCATTGGTTTGTATGCTAAAATAGGAAGCAGCAACAAATGGGGGAGCTGAGTGGACCAATGGGAGGGGCCATTGGTCTGCTCTGCCAGTCAGCTAGAACCTCAAAAGACATTTACACAGACTGCAAGCAAATCTGACAATCTGTGAGTGGCATCTCTGTGTGTGTCTAAATACAGACAGAAGCACAGACAAAACCTACAGCAATGAGATTTTTACCAAATTCGTTAAGGCTCCAGATCACACAACAGTCACTTGGGTTTACGTTTACGTGCCAGCTCTGGGTCTGGGCCAAATCTGCCTAAAAATAATTCTGTATTTGTGCCACATGAGGCCCAAATGTAGTATTTCTAGAACTGTGGTGATGTTTTCTTTCCAACGAAAAAAAGAGTGTTGGGATCAAGAAAAAAAAAAAAAAAAGACATCAAGCCCACTGAGGTTTGAACTGTCCATTTAAGTGTCCAGGTCAAATGCCTACCCATATTTTTCCCAGAGCAGATACATTTTGCTGTAAGGTTGAAATATAATTGTGTCAATAGTTTTTTTGTTTTCTTTCTTTTTGCTCATCTAATAGTCAGCTATGCAAAGAAGACAAGATATTTTGAACAACTTACACAGGGCCCATCGAGATATTTTTGTGAAGCCACAGAGAAACTGATTGTTGTAAAAATTGGTTCTTTTATTCGTTTTATCTTCTATGTTGATATCTACTTACGGTTTTCGGCTCTCTGTTGGCTGTTAAAATGTGTTTTTGTTTGTAAAAATAACAAATGGCATTTTTCATTTTGTTTTTATTGCAAAAATACTGTCAGCAGTTGCACTCTGGTAAAGAGCCAAATGTGACTATGCAGTGAAGCTAGCTAAAATGACTAAGTGGACTTTTACCCCTCATGCAATTATAAGAGGGTTGAGTGGAGCCTGGCAGAACCTTTTATACTCTGTGTGGTCCACGTTTGCTTTTATAAGTTTTTTTTGTTTGGTTTGAGACTAAAGCATTGACTGCACGCCCCGTTGCTTCCACACTGACTAACCATGATACCTGCTGTGCTCTTCCCCAGTGTCACTGTAGAGTGACTAAGTTTTTATTTGTGCATAAAAACTTAGCCAGAGTATTAAATCGTTAATATAATCTAACTACTTTAATTGTATTATTGTATCCACTGTTAGAACATCAAATTTAAATATATCAAAACTTAAAAGTAGAATAGACTTCTTTTATAAGATCCAGTTTTGAAAACCTTTCCAAAAACTTTCATGAAGTTGCTATTAAAAAAAGAGTGTATTATCTCAAAATCTCTGTCACAAAACACACAGGAATCTACATTTATCTAGAATTTCTTTAGCAGAAGGTCACTACAGGAAAAATCTTATTATGAAATTAAATTGAACTCAGCTGAGGATGGTGACTTCTTGATGAAGCACAGTAATGCTATTCTTGTTCCAGGCTTGGAGACAAAAGACCAGAAATATAACAAAACAAATTTGTTAGTGAAGTGATTAGCCACCCTGTAACATTTCTGATAAAAAATACAATTTGCCAAAGATAACTACCTACCACCATAAAATCTAGAAGGTACGTTACTGTGGTGTTGGCGCTAATATATATATATATATATATATATATATATATATATATATATATATATATATATATATATATATATATATACACTTGTGCATATTTATTCATTAGTTTTATTTTGTAGCCAGGTTGCTGTGTATTGCAGACTTCTGCCCAGGTTCCTCTTGAAAATCCAGATCTCAACAGGGTTTACCTGGTTAAATAAAGGAAATAAAAATAAATAAATTTTAAAAAGATGACTTGCACCAACAGGAGGCAGTAGATTTGTCAACAACATAAGGTTGTTACAAGTCTGATATGAAAGTGAACCAACAGCCAAACTCTAAAAATCTGTATTGTATGGGCGACTATAAATACAAATCATCCAACTTTTTATGTAATAATCAACTTACCTTCCAATCAGTGCCTGACATTATATAAGAGACTTTCAATTTCAAAAAACTTTCCTCTAATGTAGGTCAACATTTTATTGTTTTGGGGGGTTTTTTATCAACAAAAGAATTTTTGTAATCTTTTCTCCTGTTTAATATAAGTTTTATATTTTAAGATGTTATTTATAAAGTTCATAAATCCCTTATTCCACCATATAAATATCTTGGTCCATGTCTTTGAGTTTGGCACGATGTCAGCGCTCCCACGTACGAAGAAACCTGTTAGGCTTCCGTACTCTGAGTCCAGTTATAACAAAGGAAAGCCAAAAAATGTTTTGAAAACTAAAAGTACGACGCTGTTGGTTCAGTCATAAAGTTACAGGGGGGAAATGTCTAGAAGCCACTCATTTTCATTCAGACTGTCTGTATTATAAGGATAACTGGAAGAAAAGAACAACATTCAATCTTAGTAATTCAGTCATGCAATGACAAAAAATCACATCTTTATTCTGAGGCGCATCAATCATGAGTCTATGAGAACCTCCTGGTTGTAGAGGGCATGAGACAAAAATCTGTTTGAACTGTCTAGAACTAAATTAATTATCCAATTACTTCTAACCGAATGACTGTGCCGCTCAGATAACTCCAGAGCTATTTACAACAAACTGACTTGCCAAGATAACAAAATGACCAGTTGCCTCACTTTGCATAGTAAATGGCTGACAAAAAATCCTGAGACTGCCAAAAACTTCACAGACCTATAAGCAGTCATCAACATATTTTTACATTTTCTTTGAGAAACTAGAACAGGGCAATGGAAATACACTAAAGTAAATGAGAAAACAAAATTGAAACACTGGGGAGATTTAATGTAACAACATTCTCTTATTCTGCCTCTACATCCATTTTGAAGTCATGCTTCGCCTTGCAGCCAGCTGTTTCATTACCATTACAACCATCCATTTTGTCTTTATCTCTCAGAGCTCCGTAAAGAGGAGGGGTAGGAAAAGAATGGCTGTGAAGGCAAATACTGCTTGCCCATGTAAACCCTTCATCCACTCATCACCTTGCTGAAAAGGAGACAGAAAATGTTTTAATCCACGGTTGTCACTGCAGCCAAGGTTGTTGGCCAGATGAGAAATTTATCAGTCATGTAACAACAGTAATGAATCAAAAGCAGCTCAGCTAACACAGCCCTGCAGAAGTATTCCTCATTTCTATGTGTTGGCTGTATTTATCACAGCCAACACATTTCTCTCCATGGAAAAGAAAGTAAAGGGGTGTGTGGATTTCCTGCTTACAAGTGTTGGGATCTTGGTTTGTTTTGGATTTTGGGTGATTTTACAAAGGATGACACTTTACTGATGATATTAAGATTTAATGGCAATGAACCCTCCAAACTCAACATGTTTACTACTTGAAATAATTTTGGTTTTGGCATACAGTTAAACAAATCCACAATTTCAATCACACAATATTTAAAGCAAGTACTTATTAACAGCATAAACATACATTGTGTTGCTAATAAGATACATTTGATAAGCTCTGATACAACTTATCTTCTGTTTTTTGATTGCAGTTAGGCTGCCTTTGCAGTAACAGGAAATTGTCCCTTCAAAACAAAAGCATCACAATTCAAACAATAAGTTTGCCACTGTTAAAATAATTAAGAGCAATATAGGCCAGACCTTCGAAGTTATTGATACAAGTCACTTGTACACTGTAGTGAACATTTTGTCCATATACTTCCCAGATACTGCAAAATGTTCTATATATCAATAAGACGTCAGTGACAGCCTTTCAGATTCACACATCTGTCTGTCTTTCCATCTCCCATCTATCCACCTGCAGATTCAATTAGTCTACTATTGTTTGCTATTGTAGCAGCAGTTTTTCTCTTTAGTGTTTTGTGCTCATAATCCTCAATATATCGATGTTGTTCTTTTGGTGGGAGGTATGATAGACGCTATTTATCTGGCACAGCATCAGTGAATCTGTGACCATTCTAATTGGTCTGCTGAAGAAATCTGCACTCACACATTCTCCTGAATTACTTAGGCCTGCCTCGACTTACAGTCTCACTCCAGTGCCTGGTTTGGTGTTGTAAAATGGATAAAGCCTGGATGATCTGGTGGCGCTATGGCTGATGGCTTCAACTCTTATCCTGGATTTCTGGAAAGCTGCTTTTCTGAAACAGCTTTTTGGAAATTTGTGAATTGTGGTTTATTTGTTTTCTTTTTTCATAAAATCACTCAGATCTCCCTTTTGTCTCAGTCTGTTTTTGGATCCACTTACCATCAAACATCATGACAAAAAGGTTACTATCCTCTCTGCAGAGCCATAATTCAGCCTGGTTCTTACAAATGCTATTGTCGATCCATGTCCTTATTCCCTGCTACTCTGTCCCTCTTTATATATTTTCTTTGTATCAGCGCAGTTCACAGATCAGAAAGCCTACTTTGAATGTGAAATTAAATAGAATAATCTCTAAAAAGCGGTCATTGCTTTGTTTTTATGTATTTTTTTATTATTATTTTAGTGAATTCAATAAAATAGCTAATATAAACACTTGAAGCCTGTTTTGCTTTCATTATAAGCTATATATAAGGCTTTTAATATTTGGCTCAAGACAGATATGTGTTTTGTTTTTTTTTTTGTCCAATATGGCTCTTTCAACATTTTGGGTTGATGACTCCTGGTATGTGTGTACAGAGACAATATTGAATTCTATTCTAATTCTGATTAGACAAAAGTAGAGCTTTTCAGTCTAAATTCCAAAGTTCATTTTTGGAGAAAGAAGGATGATTGCAGTCCCACGGCACCATCCTGACCATGAGGCATGGGGGTGCAAACAATCTTTGGGATGGTTTTCTGCAAAGGGGACAAGACAACTGCACCATGTTGAGGGACGATGGATGGAGCCGAGTATCAGTCAAGGTATTGAAGATGGGCTGTGGCTGGACCTTAAAGCTCACAACCAGGGCAACTAACTGAATGGAAGCAATGTTTTAAAAACCAGCAGGATGCAGTTCACAATAATTTATTACAATAAATTAAATAAAAATGCAGTTGTCAAATCTAAAGGCAGCACAATGAACAAAAGTCTTTGAATAAGACAGAAGCAGTTTAAGCGTGATCCTCTCACCGGCTGTACGGTGTTCTTTGGCCTTGACCTCCAGCTATGTATGGAGGTCTAGGCTGACTCCTCATCTGGATCGAATGCACATTGTGGCCCCGCTTTGCAGGCCTCCAGTCCCACTGCTGTGCTGACCGGCTGACTGCTGCTTCCCTGCTTCTGTCCAGCCCTGGGCAGCTAATTTGATGATATTCTATTTTTATTTCTACCATTTCTGGCTTGCTGCTGCTGCAGCTGATGGAGAACACCTGTGCGAGCTGTCAGCAGGTGTGTCTGGCCGTGCCATGGGCGGCAATCGAAGTCTCAAAATAAAATATACATTTAAAAAATTAGCAAAACAGCAACACAGCAATCTCAAATGAATCCAAAATAAACATAACACAGCAAAATTAAATACTTTCAAAATATCACAGCAAAGGCTGATTAATCCAAAGGAAACACAGCAAATGTAAAACTAAAACATCAAAATAATTCAAAAAGGCCACATTGCCACAATAGCACCACAATACATTAAAGAACTGCTGCTGTTGTATCAACCTTCCAGACCCCTCAGGTTCTGGGTCTGCTCTGTATCCAGAACCAGAACCAAACGAGGAGAAGCAGCATTTAGCTTCTATACACAACAAATCTGGAGCAAACAGCTGAAACACTGACTTCCTTTAAATCAAGGGTTAACCTACCCATCATTCACCAACATATTTATGTGCATTTCACAAAATGGAATGTTTGTTACTGGTTTCTGTTTAAAATTGGTTTCTGTAAAAACATCATACAGTTGGTGACTGTATGATGTTTTTTGACTTTGTTTTTGTGTTTTCTGCCTTGTTACTTCATAGAGCAATAACTCACACATACACACATACCTGCATAGCCTACTTTTTCTTCTTTTTTTTTCTTTTTCTTTGCAAAGCACACTAATAACTACAACAGGAAAGCAGCGCCTACCCGATTGATCCCTCCGTGGAAGAGGACAGAAATTCCCAGGTTTCGGTGGAGCGTCTGAGACGTCAAAAGAAGGAGGAGGTGAAGCGACAATGTTTGGTTCATGCCTTCTCTTTTTGTCAAACGTTTTGACTAGATTTAACTGTTTAAAAGTCCACTTATTCATTTTTAGCTAGCATCATTGCACAGTCACTTTTAGCATACACAGCAACAAACCAATAAAAGGTAAATTTGGGGCATGTGGCACCTCAAGGTAGCACAGTGAGTACTGCCAGTCAGCCACTGGTTGCTGGTTGATCCCAGCTCTGTCTGCCTCTTTCCAGCCATCTTGTCCCTCGGTCAGGAGGGGTCCTGGTGCCTGTCTCCAGCAAATGTTTCTGGCAAGAGGACAGGACAGGTCCTCTTCAAGGACAACCAACCAGGACAACATGCATTCTAACAGTCATGTTTTTGGACTGTGGGAGGAACCCTAACCCAGCATGCAAACTGTGTGTAGACCCCGGGCCAGGAATCAAACCCAGGACCTTCTTGCTGCAAGGCAACTCCGCCACTGTGTAGTTCTCCACATCAGCTTGTCATATATAATTAATATATTCTACAATAGGTTGCTTATATATATAATTATAAATTTCATTTATGTTTTCATATATATAAAATATTTCGTATGAGCATACTATATCTTAATGTGTGTTACCAATACATTTTTCATAATACATATATTTTGGGATATATAAACATATACTATATATTCATGTTTACTATATATAGAATATATTGAAAGCAGCAATCATTTGTATATTTTGTAATACATTTCAAAGTATTTCATAAATATGTGGTATATTCCATAATGCATTAATTTTATATAATGCATTTAAAATATTTATCAGAAAATGTATTGTGAAAATAATGTATTAGAATACATTACAATATATTTCCATTAATGCATTAGTTAATGCATTTTCCTTTTGTAATGACACCCAGAAAGATTCCTTATGAGAATTATAAAGAAAATGTTTCTGCCATTTTAATATAAATGAATTAAAATTACTATTTTTATAGATATAATCTATAAAAATAGATTATATTTTTATATAAATATAATCAAGTGCCATCATATATATTATTTCCATATGAACCTGGTAACCTCAGGCTTGCTTTTTAGTAATAAATATGTCTCCCCTTAAATCATTATATTTACAATAAGGTCTCTGCACAATTATCGGGAAAAGTTTTAAATAGTTGCAAAAATGCATCTTTAACAAGAAACTAGCTTTACTATAATTCCCATCATCATAATTAATGACAAACAGAAGGAGAGAGTTCAACTGCAGAAACATAATTACTGTGTTGACAGCTGACCCTTCAAAAGCAACACAAAACTAATGTGTATTTATAACGGTCAAGCACAAAGAGCCAAGGTCAGAGGATAAGATATTCCAGACACCTACACAAAGAAACACTGATTTTAAAGTAGTTAATCTGCACTTTGATGGTTTGAGCCTTTCACAGTGTTGTGAAGCAATGAACAAAAGATCACATGTAGTGATCTTCACAGTAACCTTGACCTTTCCTTTGAGAAAGGTCAGGCAAAGCAAGAGTAGGATGAGGATCCAAGAATCAACAATAAACCTGAGGCATTTACACTGTCCTCTTTCTCTCCAGTGTCATCAGCTGATTCATGGATCCAGTCACCAGCAATAGTCGACCAGATGATGTAGTCAATCAGTACTAATGATCACTCTTTTTGCTCTTGGGTGTCATATCTGTTATTGTCTCATGTTTTTATTGCTGCTTACTAAATGTTTTCATGAAGTTTCAGTATTTAGTATGAAGTTTTCCTACAGAATTCACTTCCTTTCATAGAAAACTCAGGCAGGGATTTACTGGCTGAAGTAAATTTACTGCTCTATTTAAGTGCTCACCTGTGGTAGAGAAACATAGTAAAGCTTTGCTTGCCAACCACAAATAAGCAAGAAGAAGGAGAAAGAAGAATAACTGTCCAGAAATGTTGAGTTGAATCCAAATGAAATCATTGGCAGATTTCCTGACTGAGGTATGCTTTGTTTGCCATTTTATTTATTAAATGTTTTATTTAGGCTCTACTGGCCTTTAAAACAACAGGAAGTAGGGAGGAGAGAAGGGGAAGTGATGCAGCAAAGGCCCTGAGATCCAAAATTGAATCCACAACAATCGCCACAGCCCCAGCACATGGCATGTGTATGCCACCAACTGAACCACCCAGTGCCCCTCTTAGCTGCTTCTAGCTGTTTGTCTTGGTTGAAGGTCGTCCTGATTTACGCCCTTTTAAATGGAAGCTCCTGTTATCAAGAGGCAACACACAATGCTTTGTTTACAGATGTACATTTTTTATTTTCATTGCTCCATTTGTATCATGCTGGGTTTGGACTTCGCCTGCTACTGCTATATTTTCACCTTAATTCTCCCAAAATTTGCTGAGAGGGTCACTTTCAGGGCAAACCTTTGATTAAAATTTAATTTTTTGTCTTGACTTTGTGTCTCTGGGGTTTAGTTATAATTGTAGGGATATGTGCCATTTATTTTAAAAGCTTTTTGCCCCTCAGGTCTTGTTTCAGAAAGCAGGGTTAACAAGCTCTGAATAAATCTACTCAGGATTTTAGGTTTCAGAACAAGAGATATCAACAAAGTAACTTGACTCTGAGTCAAGTTACCTCTGAGTTAAGTGTGAGCGGGAGAATACAAAAAGCTCTCATCAATGGAAGAATGAAATTCACTATGGCAATGGGAGAAAAAAAGAAGCCTCAAAGTCTACATTTCTTGCTGATGAAATTACTAATGTTAATGATGGCATATGGAGAATATCAAAACATATAAAAAAAATAATACTAGGAAAACTAACTACAAAGTACAGTTGCAATAAGTTTTAAGAGTCCAATTAAATATTTATAGGGTTATTTCCAAAGAGAAGGTTTCCTGGCATTTTTAAGTTTTTTGGCTGAGGGGGATGCTGAGAAGTATTGAACAGTTTTTTTCTGTTTAATTTTTACCTTTAAGGATTTGACTCTGCATAAATCAGTCATGTTGATGTTCGCTGTTTGTGTGTATTTTAATATTTGGTCTGAAATTGTGTGCAGAATGCGGAGAGACTATTTTGACTGAGCAGAAACAGTTGCAAATGTTATTCAGACTTCCTGACACATTTTGTGTATTCTGCATAATTAACAATGCAGGCTTTTACAAAATCCGTTTCTCTTGTTGGGCTGTGACTCAGGCCCCTGTAATCCCCAAAAGCCTAAATTAATAAATGAAAGCAGCACCTGTAACAAGAATGCCAGAGCACATTAAGGTTGTAGCCCAATCCCAGTAAGCAACAGTGAGGGTTGCAGTCTACTTCAATGAACTGGGATTGGGGGATCTGGAGAGTAAACAGAGGTGGGAAGGGAGCAGACTTTGAAAGGATCAAACTGATACCATTGTACATTTTATACAAACACCACATGTGAGCAAAGTAGAATGCAAATAATAGAAAATTCAGAGCAACAACATAAATTCTTTTTTAGATGAAATATTAAGTTACTGAGAGTTGAGAAAAAAGGGGTTCCCATAAAATCCTAACCATAAAGCTTAGAAAAGAACAACAAAAAACAGACACGAAAGTTATTGAATCCGGAGTCCTGTTTTCTGAGACCCTGCACTTGCAGTGTTAAACATGGAATAGAACATTCATTCATGGTGCTCTCCAATAAGTCCAGCCCCAGCAGCTGTCATTTTAATGCATCTTTCAAAGAATGGAGAGCTCTGCAATTTTCATTATAAGTACACCTCAGCTGTGAGACACATATTAAAACAAAAAAAGGGAAAATTACATTGTATGATTTTTAAATCAATAATTTATGTGCCCATGAGAATCCCAACAGATTTACTTTAAACTAGAACTTTATTGATTAAATACACATCTTATTGTCTAGCAACCAGCAAAAATTCTGGGTTTTACAAACTAATGAGCTGGATGTACTGCACTTGCTTGAATCAGTTGAACTGTGTAGAAGACACGCGTCCACACTCTCAATCTAGCGATGCCAAGCTTTCCACCATGGACAAGACCAAAGAACTGTCTAAGGCAGGGGTGCCCAAAGTGGGTCCTTGAGGGGCATCCTGCATATTTCAGTTCTCTCCCTGGTGGTACCAACAACCTTTTCAGCATATCAGTGTTCTTCTTAGGCCTTCTAACGAGCCATCATTTGATTCAGGTGTGTCAAACCAGGGAGAGAACTACAACATACAGAATGCCGGCCCTTGAGGACCGACTTTAGGGACCCCTGGTCTAAGGACTACAGGGACTAAATAGATCTGCACAAGGCTGGGATGGACTACAGAAATAAAAGCAAACAGTTTAATGAGACGGCAACCACAATTGGTGTGATTATTAGAAAACGACAAAACTCAAGATCACCTTCACCCTTGGACTGGGACACATTCAAGATCTCACCTTGTGGAGAATCAATGATCATGATAAAATGAGGGATCAGCCCAGAACTACATGGGAGGATCTAGTCAAAGATCTGGGGAGAGATGGAACAAGTACTTATTACCCGTACTGTATATACATGAGTATGGCATGGAAAGGTGAATTATTGCTTCACTCTACATATCAAGTTTGTATGGGGGGGAACTGGAGGCTGGACCATTTTAGCAGAGACCTGCTAAAATTAAATTATGTTTCAAAGACATGGGAGCCCAATATGTTGGGGTCTAAAACTGACAGCAGTGTTCACTTTTGACTTTAACAAAGACTCAGATGGTGCCTACAGATTAGCCTAAATGAGGATTAGACAATAACAGCTCAAAATTGCTAAGTGATTTCAAGGTTCACTCTGAAGCTTCCAAGTAAAACCAAACCTAACAAGATAATGATCATTTACCATGTATTTTGTTGTAACCATAAGTAAGCATACTTTATAGGGTTGTTCTGTAGGGTTTGATTCTCATTCAGATTCTCATGGTATACCACACTATAAATGAGTAATAATTTTATCACTTCCACCTCTTCTTAACAGCAATAAAGAGTTTGCTGAACTGCTGGTGAGAAGTCAGCTTTAATGCAGATCTTTAAAGTTGTTCTTGTCACGACTCCACTTTCGTTCCTATTGATGTCAACACCACCGCCAAATTAAAATACAACACAAACTTAAGTGAGATGCTGTCATGAGTACAATAACAACATAAAAAATGATACAAATACTTTTGTATTTGTATCAATACAAATTGGTGAGGTATGTTTACCCTGACCCTTCTTTTGAGGTAGAAATGAGGTTATTAAATTAATGCTCTAAACTTAAATTACTTTTCTACAACCATTTCCTAAAGTCATCCTTTTATACCACGGGCATCTTCTTTCTGGTGCCACAGCGAACATGCTGGATTCAATCCACTTCTACTTAACCCTTTCAAAATAAGAGTCGTAATAGCAAAAAAAAATGGGCATAATACAAAATAAAACATACAAACTAAAATTATGACAGTAAAAAATTTGATTATTCAATTTCTTTTGTTTTATTTTATTTCACGTTAAGCTGTTTTATGATCAAAGGTCACCTCTACATCCCAGAAAGTGAGTTATGGTGTCTTTAAGTTTTATTGTCCTTTTTCTAGCTCGCCATCTTCAAATCCAGATGAGGATCTGATGCAACATGGGAAAAAACCGACCGATCAAGAGACTGGGGCTGTCAGCCACAATCAACTGTGACAGAATCAAGGTGACATAACACCACCATCAATTCTGGCAAAACAACCCTCCAATAAGCAATCGAGCAGAAGTTTCACATGTAAAAGCAATACTGCTATCAAATACCAGTCTCACCAGGCAATCAAACCAGTAGGTTCAAAGATTTGGATCAGTTTGTGAGGAAGCCGCCAGCAGCAACCGCAATCACAATGGAAACAGGTGAGGAAGTTCAAACTGCGCGCTGGAGGAGGGGGTTTAAAGAAGCTCAGAGTTTGGGGCAACATAGGAAGTGGGCCCGCAAAAATAAAAATCTGACAAGGTGTAACAGATAAACGGGACATCTGTACTGTGCAGCTAGCATGGAGATTCTTGCTTCTCAGCCTGGATCGTATCTGTGGTCGTCACCCACCATATCAGCTCTCCTCTTCCTTCTGCCTGAGCACATTTTATTCCTCTCTGCCAACACCTGTATGAGCAGGAATCACTGCGCTCCACCTCGTTGTTAGATGACCAGTTCAGTGTCTTTGAGGAGTTCAAAGAGAAAACTAAAATGCAAAAATACAACCAAATATCAAAAATCACATTTTACACCGTGTAACATGTGCACAAGATTGACATGACACTGTCACATATCCATGACATAACATGTATAATAAACATGAAATTGCAAATGTTTAAGACTGTTGTCATTGTCAATCGGTAAATAATGACAATATAAAGCTGGCATTGTTTCAAATGTCTTTGTTATGATGACTTGCCATTAACTAAGAAATCATAATCTTTGATAAATCTAACAGGTATAATTATTAAACTTTGAAAAGTTATGTTGCTTTATGTGTTGATATTAAATTACTCTGTCATTTGTTGTTAGTGTTAAAGTGATTCAAGATCAGCTGAACATGTTGGCCTAAATATGTTGTAATTTTCCTGTTAACTAAAAAATTGCTGTTTGTGATACGCTAGAACTCATAATTACTTCTGTACTGGAATGTCCAGAGTAAACACAGGAAGGCTAGTTTTACCTGAGTTGTTTATCATATAGCGTTTGACTTGTGTAATTTTAGGTAATGCCACACTGTCACTGTTGACTGTAATTAAAAAACAAAAAACAGTGAGGTGAATCTGGATCACTTCCCACATAAAAAGAGCTCAGTGGACGAGAGCTGAACGCAACTTCTTGAGCATTTCTCGCCAGAAGATTTTGAGTCAATCGTGTGAGCAAAACTGACGACTCTACCGTCAGCTCTATCAGGTGATGGTAACCTTAACAAACTAAAAACAAATGCAGTTTTTATCCACAAACGCCTAAACCTCGCCGCCGCCAGATAGAGGACACTGGAAGAAACATCAGAAACAGGCAGTGGAAGTTCTTCTATATGCTAGCAGAGCTATTGATACTGCCTCGAGTGCTGAATGTGAAACTACAGACCAACACCGGACTGAAGGCCAGACCCTAAACAGCCGTTACCAGACACAGAGCTATAGAAGTACTTACTGGATCACACAGTCAACCAGAGGTAAGTGTCAGTCATTGTTTCATTTACGAAGCTGAAGGTGGCAGCAGTAGCAGCAAACAGCACCTCCAACAGCCGTCTCCGTCCTCTTCCTTTTTGTTCCTCCTCACCTTCATCACCTCTTGTGATTTCTACATTCCCATCGACTTCAATGCACTCATGTCCAATTTGAAAAGACTTAATGACGATACTCATCGCGGTTTTGGCTGGACGGAGCTAGTACAGTTGAACCAAGTAGATGTCATTTACCCAGAATGCACTGCAGCATGTACAACAGGGCGACATTCATTTGACAATATTTCATTAATATTTATAAAACCTAAACAACCTACAGTATTGTTACTGTATTGTTTTTACATCTAAAATAAATATTTCTCAAATATGGTCTGTTACAACTAATCATGGATCCCTTTAACTTTCTTCATTCTACAGTTGTACACCAAGAGGCCTACAAAGCACTTATAAACTTTCCATTTGAAATATTATTTAAGGCAGTTCTTCTGAACTAGTGAGGCGCGGCCCCCAGGGGGGCATGGTGAGCTGCCAGGGGGACGTGAGAAGCACGACTTTATAATTGTCTCTATTCACAATCCTCATAAGGACCAATCAGTCACACGATGCGGTGCTATGTGTTAGGAAAATGGTTGACTTACAATGTATTAAATACAAGGCCACGCCCACACACACATACTAGTACTATCTTTGCAAAGCATTTGGATTGACATCCATTTGGACCCCATCGAAGGCAGCGAGTCATCACAATGTAAATTATTTGTTGGAAAAAATGGGGCTTACAAGATGAGAAAGGCTAAACTTTCACACACACAACACAAAATCATGCTTGTGGACAAAAAAATCTAGCAGGCAGGGTTTTGAATTGTGGGACAAACAAGGATTATGTAGAGAAAAATAATGGAAAATGATCCATAACAAAATTCTCAAGTGTTTTATTTAAGGCACATGTGTCAAACTCAAGGCCCGCGGGCCGCCACGTCATTTCATGTGGCCCTCCCCCCACCACCACCGTTTTATAGGCCCATGATTGACTTAAAATAGGTTTTGAGTACGAATTGAATACAAACTACATCTCCCATAATGCATTCCGATCGTTACCAGCCAACATTACAGCTTCTCTCCACTAGAGTGCAGCAGAGTCACCTCAAGCTCATTAATTTTCCCAGCGAATAAAACTGAGACATCGACAAGCTAACATCAAAATGTCTAAGAAAAGAAAAATCGATTTACAAGGAAGACTGTTTCATGAACGATGGGAAAACGAATACCTGTTTGTACTTCAAGGTGAAAAACCAGTGTGTCTTTTGTGTTCTGGGACCGTGTCCGTCGTGAAAGAAAACAATATACTTCGGCATTTTGAAACCAAACACGGAGCTAAGTTCACCAAATTTAGCCTTCAAGAAGAACAAAGGAAACTCTTGTCTGAACTGTCCGATCCGAAATGGCTGTGTGACTTTACAATGTTATGTGACGTCACCGAGCATCTTGCTCAGCTAAATCAGAAACTGCAAGGACGTAAACAAATCATCACCCAGATGTCCGACATGATCACAGCTTTCCAGCGTAAACTCGACCTATGGAAGCGCCAGGTGGTACAAAACAATCTCGTTCACTTTCCTGCTTGTCAGATCATCTCGGCCTCCCGGTGCTTTTTCATGTGCTCGATTAACTACCAAACTAACTGTTAATAAACGAGTTTGATCGGCGGTTTTCTGACTTTAAATCGCAGCACTCTGATTTTGACACCTTTACCAATCCTTTCACCGCCTTCAGATGAAGTTAATTGAGCTTCAAAGCCACAGCGGCCTGAGAGCGAAGTTCCGTGATGTTTCAATCGAGGACCTTTACCATCTACTGCCCCCTGATTTGATGCCACAGCTCCGACTCCATGCAGCTCGTGTTTTGTCCATGTTTGGAAGCACCTATCTGTGCGAACAGATGTTTTCAATAATGAATTTAAACAAGACCAAACACAGATCGCGCATTACTGACGAAAACCTGCACGCCGTTTTGCGGATTGCCACAGCACAAGAACTAAAACCAGACATGGACGAACTGACCAAGGGAAAACGGTGCCAGACATCCGACCATGAAAC
This sequence comes from Poeciliopsis retropinna, assembly GCA_010277075.1. NCBI lineage: Eukaryota > Metazoa > Chordata > Actinopteri > Cyprinodontiformes > Poeciliidae > Poeciliopsis > Poeciliopsis retropinna. The sequence goes on along the minus strand of VMRM01000046.1, from coordinate 514,447 downwards.
ATCGGTAAGCACGAACTAACTGAATTAAAATAGAATGAATGTAAAACCAAGACTAAGTATTCTAGAATATGCATGTAGTTTATTGATTTTGCTTGTGTTTTGTGTTTATTTACAGAACAGGACCGATAAATGAGGATGTGTGTGAGTTGGTGTCAGGGTGAAGAGGACAGGCAACATCACCTAATTGTTTTGTTCTTATGTGAAATACATGTTGGTTGTGTAATAACAAAAACGTTTTGTGAATGAAGTTGAGAGTTAATGGGCTGCACAGTGGCGCAGTTGGTAGCACTGTTGACTTGCAGCAAGAAGGTTCTGGATTCTGCACTGAGTTTGAATGTTCTCCCTGTGCATGTTGGGTTCTCTCCGGGTTCTTAAGCTTCCTCCCACAGTCCAAAAACATGACTGTTAGGTTCATTGGTCTTTCCAAATTCTCCCTAGGTGTGAGTGTGTGGTTGTTTGTCCTGTTTGTTTCTGTGTTGCCCTGCGACAGACTGGCGACCAGTCCAGGGTGATCCCGCCTCTCGCCCGGAACGCAGCTGGAGATCAGCACCAGCAACACCCGACCCCATTAGGGACAAGGATGAAAGAAAATGGATGGATGGATGGAAGTTGAGAGTTAATATCAAAACTTGTTTTTATTATTTGCTTGCTTACCTTTAAACACTGATTTAAGTATTGTAATTTTTAAACTGAGCAGTAACTTTACATCCATGTAAACTCAAATGTAATATTTAAAACTTCAATACATAAAATGAGTTATTTGACAATATGAGGTGTTGTTTAATTTATTTTTAACATTGTATTTTCATAAATTTATGCTCGGGGTGCCCAAGTCTAGTTTTCCAGACCTACCACTCTGCAACTTTAGATGCCTTCCTGGATCATTGACTCATCACTAGGCCTCTACAGAACTGAGTTGCTGCTAATGAGGGAAGTCAACCTTTAGTCTGGGATGTGTTTTAGGAGGGATGCATCTAAAAGTTGCAGTCTGGAGGCCTGCACTTGGGCACTCCTGATTTATGCCGTCAATGTGGCCCGTTGAGGTGGCCAATATGCTGAAGTGGCCCTTGGTGAAATTCAGTTTGACACCCCTGATTTAAGGTAAGTCATAAAATGACAAGATAATAAAGATGCCAGTTTTTTTTTTTTTACCACTGAATTTTTGGCGCCAATAACATTTGATATGAGCAGGTGTCCATGTTAAACCTGAGAGAATGAATGAAGAGGACAGATTATGACTGGGAGTGGGAGCAAAAGCACAGGGTGGGAGTTTGAAGAAATAAAGTGTTTTTCAGCCAGAGCAGTGTGCATTCCTGAGAGGACAGTGTTGAACAGATGTAATCAGCAAGTGTGAAAGCAGAGGCAATAACTCCACATGGCAAAAGGTGGAGAAGTGAATCTGTCTCTGTCAAGAAGGTGTATGAAAGTATGAAAAAATGAAAACTAAGCCAACTGATAAGGAAGCAAGAGGTGAAGTACAGAATATTGAGAGCAGGAAGTAGGTATAAAGTATATTTTTTAACATCATACCCCTGCACAAACATGAGCTCCACTTGCTTAATATTATAAAAATATCACATAAAATTAGAAACTGATTAAAGTTACAATAAGTCAGTTGAATGAATTTATTTGAAAAATCAATGAACATGGAAACTATAAGGTTATAAGTTGCAGCTAGTTATACTGTATATCAGTTATTATCCAGTAAATTAGAATGCATTGTCAGATCGAAACATGTATGAAATATATATTTTTAAGCCCACATTTGTACATTAGAAATGTTTTTTATAGATCTAATGCAACACTGCAATCTTAAATATCATGTGTCCATTAGATGCAAGGGAATAATGATCAAAGTTGTGGCTGAAATAGAAAGTCATGTCACTTCTTTCAACCATTCAGAAAATGGGATTTTTAAAAAATAAATGCAATAAAATGTATTTCTCTATAACATGCTCAGTTACATAAAACATATTTTCTTGAACTCTACAATATATCAAGAAAATTTTGTTCAGTTAAAAAAAAAAAAGACAGCCTTGACAGCATAAAGTCTGGATGGTTACTTTATTTCTCTGAAGGATACCCTGAATGTCAGAAATGAAATCTGAATCTTTGACATATCAGCCTTCCAGATGTAACAATAAACTAATGCTATGAATAAATGCACCTTTTAGTAAGTGATATTCCAGCATCTTCTTCTGATATCAGCATCTGATACTGTCACAGAGCTACACAATATTCATGTTCAAAAATCTAAATCTTATTTTGAAATAAACTCCAATGTGGAGCAAATAAGAGAGCAAATCTCTTTGCTTTCAAAGTGTCATTTTTAAAAGACATGATCTGTTCCTGCTGTTCTGTTGAATTATTGTCTGAGGGAGTTGTTGCCAAATCATTTCCTTTATTTCAGAAAATCTAATTACAAGTATTTCAAAGTAAAATACATAATTTTCTGCTGAAGAAATGTACAGTACAATATTTATAAAGCCTCCTTTTACAACATCCTCAGTTTCTATCAGCAATTCAGGCAAGAACTGAAAACAACACTAACACATGAACCGGTATATTAATGGATGTCTTAATTCCCTTTAGAGAGAAAACAAAGATCTACACCTTATTCACAACATCCTCTCCACATTTTCAGGAGGATTTTGCACCAACAACAATAACAGAGATAGAAGAGATTTCACTGTTTTGGCACTGCAAGCCAAATGTTTGGGCAAGTACAAACAAAAGACTTTCACTTAGAATATACTTCATTTCAGACAAAGGCAATTGCAAAACATCTTATGTAGTCCAAGTCAGTACAGTCAATCACATGACAGGATGAGAGAGCTCCAGCAGCTCTGACAACAGATGGAAAACACTTTGGACTCATCAACACAGATCAGTTCAGTTCTTCTCCAGCACAGGGAAATGAAATCCTTAAAACAGCCACAAGATTTTCAACCAAAGATAAACCAAGAACATGCCATGACACTCTGCTTATGGGTGGATGTTTGTGGGCAGCAATGGCACCTCCTGGTTTCAAGTTTAATTGTAGACATGGAGTTTGATCAGAGCAGTCAGTGCTGATATGATTTTATAGGTGGTATTGAGTTTTTAAATTGCTGTTAGGAGAATGACTGATTTACTTTTTGAGGTGAAAACGGTTTAATTCTACACAGACACACCTGAATGTCTGAATGAAAATGTCCTTGAATCCTTTTTATGCTCCCAGTAATCCTCCTGTGGGAGAGCACAGCCAGTTCAGATCCATTCAGACACAACAGGTGAATGGATGTTTTGACAGGCACTGACAAATAAAACTTAGAATTAAAATATTTATTCCATGGAATTTTTCATCATTATACGGTAAAAAAAAAAAAATTGATTTCTTTGTGTGGAACAACTAGAATGTTCAGTATCATTTTGGTTTCCTCTAACAGATCTCATCCTCAGTGGTTCATGTACCATGACAAGCTTTTTATTTCTTGAAACACTTGACATGGGAGCTGAACTCAAGATCAGTGATGAGCACATCAATACGTGGTTTTTATCAGCAGCAAACAATACATAGAGAATAAAGATGAGTTGGAAATGCTATCTGACATCAGGAACATGACATTATCAGCTTTTCCATGAGGTTTTGGAGCCAGTTGGTCATGTAGTTTCCTACCCGAGTTTTTCAGGTAGGAAATGGTTCCATGGAGTTTATGGCGCCAAGCATTCATCAATTTACACACACTTTTATGGGGATTTTGTATCCGCTCAGTGGATGTTTCAAAACCAGGATTCAATATATCATGTGGTTCGCTTCTGCCTGCAAACATCTTTACATTCAGCCCACAGTACAGTATAACACCACACAGTCAGTGCAAAAACTTACAGATGTTATACACGCATGGGTGTGGGAAGTTTGTGTATATATATATATATATATAATATAAATATAATATATATATATATATATATATATATATATATATATATATATATATATATATATATATATATGTATATATATATATATATAAATATAAATATAAATATAAAATATGATTGCACATAAAACTGATCAGCTGCTGGAACATGAGAAAGCTCCTTAAACTCCTCTGAATGGAATGTTCAGCATTCCCATTGATTCCTACCATTTTTGTGCATCTTATGCAGAAAGTCTTTAAACGTAAACAGCATTGATTGACCAGTAAATTATGTGATGAAATATTAACTACCAATTTGCTGATACAATGCCTCAAACAACTAAAAGTGTGCAGAACCAGAGGTTCAACAGCATTATACTAAAAAAATAACAATGATGACAACAACAACCTCTATTTCAGTTTGAGATTAGCAACTGTGCAGAACTGCAGGCCCTGACAGCAGCAGAGTGTTCAGGCCATGGTGTATCCATAGCTCCCACAGTGCAGAGCTACCAGCAGTCGGTCTCGGAGAACCTCCTGGTTCGGATATTCTGGCAGTTTCAGCATGTTGATGCTAAAAAATGAAGGAAAAACTGACAGTTAGCAGGTTGATTGTCATGGTAACAGGTGTGGCTCAAATGAAGTCATGAGTGAAGCTATGGATTGTCAATCCCTCCCAGACATCTTTGGGTGTTTTAAAAAGAGCTGTTTGATTTACTATTATTATGATGACGATGATGATTATGATGAAGATCTGCACCAAAGAAAAATCCTCTGCCCACCAAACTGAAACCCCTCCCGATTCTTGGAGGTGTTTGATCAAGTGCTTGCAGACTGTTCAGACCAACAAGCAGGGCAGAGATGACAGATGTCTTCAGCTGAGCATCAAGTTTAAAGGTGTTTCATGGATGTCAGATTTGTGGAAGTGATATTCTTCCACATCCCCAATTTTATTGAGTTATAAACTAATTAGATCTAGAAACCACATGCAAAAATATTCAGTTCTTATTTGCACCAAGCCTTGAGTGACGTACAGGATGACTTCAGTGTTTGTGATTTAATAAGGGTCTTATTTTACTTTAGGATAGGTAAAAGATGCAGATGCTGCACTTATAACCTCTCCCATACTAATTGTTACTGATGTTCTTATTTAATAACAATTATTAAAAAGTTGCTTCAGTATTTTGTTTATCTAAGGAATGGATTGTTAATGTTAATTGTTGGCTTAACTGTCTTTTAGGACAAATTTAGGCTTTTTTGTACCGTAGATACTTTTGTTTTATTATTCTATTAATTACAAACAAACTAAATTTGTTTTTGAAGCAGTAAAATTTTCTTTCAAGTTTTTCTTTATAAGTTGGTATATAACCCTAATTTATTTATTTTTGCCAATTCTCAAACATTCCCTGTTTTTCTCTCCCCTAAGCTAAACTCCTTTCTGTCCCTGTGATGTGTTTGCCTGGAAGAAACTCTTCCCTCTAAGAATATTCAGATGTGCTAGTTACCATGTCAGGAAGGATAGAAACACAAAGTGCCTCAGGGCATTATGACAAGCAGCTAATGAGCTGATTTAGTTTAAAGACATTTAAACTAAATCAAGTAGACAAGTCAAAATGTTCAGTTTTACCATAAGTGCTAGCTTTACCCAAAATACCAATGTAAGCTCAGTGGGTCTAAAGGCTCAGGAGAGATGGGTGACCTCTGACCTTTTTCTATAACACTGAGTCTCTCCATTGTGTTGAATTTTCTCATGCAGAGAACAGAAGGACCAACCGCAAGAGTAGCAAAAAGTGGTGTAGCAGTAAATGAGCTTGGTTTAAGCATCAGGTTTGTAGCATTTTACTAAATAAAACCATGAATATCGATGTGAAGTGGTAAAGCCCCGATAGTACTGCAGCTACAACGGGTGGTGAGAGCTGCCACATCTACGAAGTATTTGCTGAGAGTGGAAGAGACCCACTCCATTCAGTTTACACATTGCAACGTGTAAACTGCGCAGCACAACGCTGCTGGTAATCTCGTTCTGGATTAAAAATAATCTAAATATAGCTTTTTATGTTGCGCAATTTTTTTTTTAACCCAAACTGTCACACCAAAACAAAATATCTTCATTGACTCACAGCCTCAGTTCTGTTAAATGATAGAATACAAAAATACATGTATTGTTTAAATGTATTTTTGAAGTATCTGACTGAGATTCTGTATTGGATGAGACTGAATAAATGAGTTGAAGGCAAAATAAAACATGAATGGGACATCGCAATTAAAAATTACGATCACCACAGATGTAAACCCTTACATTCCAGTTTTTCCCCAGTGTATTACAGGCCTGGTGAGCAAATTGTTTTTCAGTCATGTTTGATGCATAGAGTAGTTTTATAATGGAGGATAACATTGTTATTTGATAGTTCTAAAAAAAATGGCACTAATGTGCCTGAAAAATGCATAATATCCCCCTTTAATCAATGTTAATTTTTACATAAACCAACCGTTGTATGCAACCCGGTATGCAACTGATCTTTGTTGCATACCGGGTTCAACTGAAAGAAGAGCAGTTTCACACTTTGCTCAGTGAACAGAACAAGTAACAGGTCAGGAAAGGTCATAGTAGACTTGTAAGTGGGTTCCTGGTGACCCAGAAGCAAACCAAGATCATGAAATGTTTTTCTGCAAAACATTGCAGAAAAATTCTATATCAACTAAAGTTAATAAACGTAAGGTAAAATAAAAAGAAATATGAAGTCATTATCATACAAAAAGTCAAGAGAGTAAAAGAGACAGAATTGCACAGAATTGCTCCGCCAGTGGAATGTAAATGTTTGAGAGTATAAAAGAATGTCTCGGCTCGCTCGCAGTTAATGTTTTTGGCTTCGGTGGGCGGATCCATCCAGTTTTTTACCACTACACATGATCAACTACGTTCCCTAATCCTCTGTGATTGGGCGTCTAAATTCCAGCCTTTCAGCAATGACAGTGAGTTTTCCTGATAAAAGTCTTCCTCGTGATTTTGAATGTTTATACTTGACCAAACTGACAGAATAAGAGTTCAGCTCCAAGTTGATATTTCTGTGCTACATATTCTGTATGTAGAAATATTAAGTTGAATTGAAATACGCTTTATTGATCCCACAAGGGAAATGAAATGTTGTAACTCAGTTTTCTTGGAGTTGTTAATGTTTCCATGAGTTGTAAATCGTAATCACTGGCAGAACTGATTAGATAATTTTTTCACGTACTAATTCTACACTATAAAATAGAGAAAAAACATCGAAGTACTGAGTACAAAGTAAAAATGTTCATTTTACAATATCAGAGATGGACAAGAAGTTGAGTACAGAGAGCTAATGGACTGCTTTGTGGCATGGTGTGGAAACAATCACCTTAGCTTAAATGTGATCAAAATAGAGGACATGATTATAGATTTCAGGAGAAACAGGATGAAAGATCAAACTCATTTCCATCATGAGAGAACACGTGGAGGTGGTGAATCAATATGAATACCTTAGTGTTTATCTGGACAACAGACTGGACTGGAGACGCAACAGTGAAGTGTCTGTAAGAAGAGGAAGATAAGCAGATGCTACAGATCTTCAGTCTGTTGTTAAGAGCATCATCTCTTCTTCTGTCATATGTTGGGGCAGCAGCATCAGAACCAGGGACATAAAAAAGGCTCAACAACCTGATAAAAAAAGACTGGTTCTGTTCTGGTTCTGGTTCTGTTCTGGTTCTGTTATGGTTCTGGTTTTGTTCTGGTTCTGGTTTTGTTCTGGGGACGACTGTGGGACCTCTTGGGGTCACAATGTAAAGAAGGACTCTTCATAAAATTAATAAAATTATGAACAACTCTGTCCATCCTCTTTATGAAACTGTAGTTTCATAAAGAGCAGAGTGTCTTCAGTCAGAGGCTTCTTCATATTTGTTGTAAAACAGACTGCTACAGAAGATCTTTCCTGGCTACTGCCATCACAAACTGAAGAACCTTAAGTAATGAGCTACAACATTTAATTTCCCTTTGGGACTAATAAAGCATTTTTTAACTGATTTGTTGCTTTGTAGTGTTAAACCATTATATCTAAAGTATATCAAATGGCACCAATGTGGAAGCTTTGGTTGTTTTTATTGGTAACCTAGACAACAGAGCATAATGTCACAACCTTACATGCGAGCAAGCAGTGGTGGGTATTAGTAACACCACTATCTTGAACCAGCACCAGTACATCATAAATATCAATATATTACAGTGTTGATGTCTGTTTTCATTATTACTGTGCAGCAGGCCTGTGCAAAGATGTTAGGAGAATCAGCTGATCAAATATAAAAAGGGGCTCATGGAATAAGATTTTAAAACACCTTACAACAGATTTTCATCAAGAATTTAATACAGAGGCATTAAAGTATCCTTAAATTTCCAATTTGCAGGACATTAAAGGCTCTTTCTATTCTGTCATAGTCATCAGAAGGGGATAATGCAAAGCAAAGGTAGTCTAGCTGCTCCGGATGAAAGTCAGGGCTGTGTTGATCTGAGATTGTAGACGAGAAAAAGCATAGGAGAGATGGTTCCTCATTAAACAAGAATTATTTAATACATTATAACATTTCTTAAATTCCTTTTGTGTCTCACTAAACAAACCCTAATAATTGACTGGTTGACCTACACTATGTTGCAGATTGCTTCAAAAATAATGATAAAAAAAAGCTCAGAGGGGCGAGCTATTTTTCTATGTTATTGTTTGTGCCTCAGAGATTCAGGTTTGGAAGGCAGAGAGACAAAATATATTCATGAGATCTTATCCTTCTCAAGATCAAGAAAATCTAGATCATATGTTTATTTTTAGTCGTGTTGATTACTGTAATAGTCTTCACAGGTCTGCCTAAAACGTCAGACAGCTGCAGCTGAGCCAGAACGCTGCTAGTCCCGTTCTGTCATATGAAATGGTTTTCTTTAATACCAATAGCAGGCCTAAATTTTTGTTTACAAAAAGTATACTTAAAAAAACATTCCTGGCTATATCTTAATAGTTGGAGGGCCCAGCTCCCCCCGCCCCCCTACCATGATAAGAAACACACAGCATAATCATTTCACTTCACAATCTGCATCTCGGAGCTCAGAGGTTAAAAGTAACCATATAATTAACAGAAGCCAGAATAGTTTAGCCATTTTTGTTTTAAAAGTAGTTATTGTTGAGGGGCGTAGACAGGGTTCCAAGCACACAAAGAAAAAAATGCCCCAACAAAGGCAACTTGGGGCATCAAGGAGGAAAGGGAAAGAGGCAGGAGTTCAAGCCTCTGTGTACATCTCTACTGTGCAGTCATTAGAAACAATTATACAATATAGAATGACACTCTGATAAGTAATCTTAAACAATGTTAGCCAGACTCTTACAGTTTTCTTCATTAGCAAGGACACTCCTCCTTAACACAACAACCACCCAACTAACTGTTCTTGCTAAACTGGCATAAACAGATAAGACAGGCTAGTCTGCTAGCATTAGCTTTCGTCAGCTGCTGGCAGACAGCGGCAGCCATGTAAATAAAGTAAGTTACCACAATATTTTAACTGAATATCAAGCTACAGAAATATTCTGTTTCACCAAGAATACTATGCATTCAAGATATGTGCAACTTGCCTCCTGATGGTCTGCAATGCTGCTGTCCTAACTCAGCAAATCCCCCTCTTCATCTTCCTCTTTGCCCAATCACACATGATCAGGGAATGCAGCTAATCATGTCCTGTGATAGAACTCTGGCTGGATCCGCCCACTGGCGGCCAAGAACCTTAACCTTGAACGAGCAGAAGCAGGAGACAGCGAACGAAAGGAGACATCCTGCGTGTGCGTGGATCCATACGTTCGAAATCTCAATTCCCCTCGCTTGGGGTCTAATTTATTTTCTCGACTTTTGGCAATAATAATGACGCCATAGAGGAAAAGCAAATAAAATGTAACTCACCAGGTGCTGGAAGTAGGCAGCAAGTTGGAGGTATATGGCACTGCAGCAATGGTGAACTTCTGCAAACCACTGCCACCCATGAGAAAGGCAAAGCCACCATGAGGAACCCTGGAACTGATTCAGATCATGTTATTTTTGACTAAAAGATAATCATTCTTTAATCAGAACCACAGCAGACCAACCTTCCAGTGACAAACTGCAGCAATAAGACCCGTTCCTCCTGGGTGAGACTCCTCACCACCTTCCAAAACCACTGCAGACATGGAGACAGATTAGCTGCTTGCTAAACAAGAAGTGAAGCCAACCAGAGCCAGCCAAAGGCATAAGCATAGTAAGCAGCCACTTAGGGCCCTACTCAGTGAAGCTGATATATTGTTTTAGTAACCATTTCTGTGTCATAATAACAAAAACACAGTTTCATTATGAAATGATTTGTTTTTACAATAATATATATTTGATAATGTATGGAGAAATCATTATTTTATCAGCAAAAAGAAAAAAAATGTTATTGGGGGAATATGTTGCTTGCTGCTGAGCATGACCACTTATGTGGTTGAGACAAACATTATTTTAACATCAACTTCTAAGTTATGTGAAACTTCTGTTAAAATCATTTGAAGGCTCAGAATCAGTCCAGTACCGGTACCGGTCCACATTCTCAGGGGAGAAAAACTCACCTGGTATAAATTACATTTTTAGCTGTTGGAGTAATGCTTAAGAGAAATTTATTTAATCAAAGAATGTCATGAATATGTGCTATTGGCTGCACTGATTGCAGCCACATGTAAGTATCGGCCAATCATGATCCCCCAAAATTAAGGAAATCGACTGGCCGATAAATGTATCCTATATTATACATGCATAGGATATAATGTAAACAGCTCTATCAGAGTTGCAATAAGTTTATAATAGGTGTGTGAATGATGTAATTGTCTAACTGTTGATTCCAGCAATCCACATTGTTAGCAAAAATAGAGGGCCCCAAAACCAAATTTCACTTAGGGCCCCATGGAGGCGTGGGTCGGCCTTGGGGCCAATGTCACCATGACTTCAATGTTCAATGTTACCTGTGGTCCAACCCAAGCTGTAAAGTTATATTTTCAGGAAACTGAGACAATACCTGTGTTTAAGGTCTTAAACACAGAAGGCTAGGAACATCTTACATCTTCTATACTACAAAAGTTGGGCGACTCTGTAAAAATCAATATTTGCTTTTATTTTTTCTACTTTTAAAATATCAGTGCCTGGAACCAAATATTCATCTGTGTATTATGGTAATAGTTTATGCAATGAATTTTAAGTAACAAGATAGCCATGGCTTCCTCTATCACAGTGTTTTGATCGATTTTGGCATGATCATGTTGAACGTTGGAAGGTCAGTCAAAAAGGTAATTCTGTAATAAATAATAACATTACGTGAAATTGATCCTGAAAGGCATACATGTTATGTGTCAACATGGTGAAGTTAGCTGAGTGGACAGAGCAGGCCACCTGGATTACAGGATCTTCAGGGTCATAGCCACTGGTGTACTCAGTGTTTCTGCACCAATCCTCCACATCCATCTCTGGCATCCCTGATAGCAGGAGCTCCTGTAGATACACATACACACACACACACCCACACACAGTCGTGGTTTTGTATCTTGTGGAGACTACATTGTATCTTGTGGAGACTACATTCGTTTTCTACAGCCTAACCCTTACAGTAACCCTAACCCTAACCAAAAGTCAATTCATATCTTATCCCTAAACCTAACACTATTACAGCATTTCCCCTCATGTGGACCAAGAAAATGTCCCCACCAGGAGCAATGGTCTCCACAATCCCATATTGTAGATAGAAGTAGGTCCCCACAAGGATATAAGAACCTGGTTCACACATGCACGCACACATCTAAAGGGCAATTTATAGTCATCACTCACTAAATAGCCAGCCACAGACTCAGCCCTGGGCTAGAGGCCGTTTTGTTTTATCTCAGTGAGGCCAACTTTCTATTTCTCCTATCTGGATTTGATACAGCAGGGGGTCCCACACTTTCTGTATCTTCCTAGACATGTATCTGTCCCCTCTGTCCCTCACACTTTTTTCAGTCGTTACAACATTTTAATCCATTGCTAATATGTTGTAACATGTTTTTTAACATTAAGCGTTAAGTCACTCACACCAATTTTACACCCATGAGGAGGCAAAGAGATGCTGTTGTGCAGAGCGGCACCAATGTGTGGTAGAACCATGACAGTAATCCAGCAAAAGGGAAAGTACTTTGCACAGTTTTTAATCCCAAACATGTTGAGTAAGCATCTGGATGCAGATAATATTAGCTAAATGATTACTCGCTTTTCCATGACAACATATCACTTAAGGTTGTTAACAACAGGCTACTAATTTTGTTATCCATGTTTAGAGGTTGGTAGTTCACTCTACTTTTTACTTGAGTAATAATTTGATCTACTGCTTTTCTCATTTGAGTAAATTGATTTTGTTTTTGTAGAAATAGATTTCAGAGATTGGAAACTTTAGATTCTTAGATTTCTGAGACTTGAAAATTTGAACATAATTACTCAGTATTTTCTACATGTTACTGTTTAGATAATTAATATTCTTCTGAAGTAATGAACAACATGGTTATTTTATTTGGTGCATGGCCTTACGTTAGTATTTCAACACTCATCTTTCTTAAGACTCATCTTTTTTCTTTGACGTTTGGCACTATCTGAGATATTTCACTTTGTTCTACTGTGTCTGTATATTAATATGTATTTTATATTCAATATTTTCTATTTTATAATTGCCTTGTATTTTATGATTGTGTACTGCACTTTGGTCCTGTCTGTGTATAAAGTGCTTCATAAATAAAGTTGATGATGATGATGATGATGATGAGGAATCCACATAAAACTATTGGAAACTTTAAATGATATTACATATTTTTGTCATGGTGGAAATATGACACTATGTGTTTATATTAATGATTTATGTTTTGTCTTATATTCGTGGAGAAAACAATTGTAACAGAAAAGCTGTTTTAGCTGCAAAACAAAAACCCCTCACTTCAAATTCTAAGCAGCATCTCAGTGCCAAAAGCAGTCAGCCAGAGGGAAAATGGAAAAGCTGTTACCACTAAATTGACTGTTGAGTTGACCTGAAAACATGGCACCATGAAGAGATTCCAGGTTAGAGAGTTGCGTACACACTGATCCGCGCATGATGTGAAATTGTCCAAAAGGAAAATAAAGAAAAGAGCCTAATGGAGTTGAAGAGAATCGGGTTCCAAGGTGACACAAGCCGCCCCTCTCCTCATGGCAAATCAATCCTTCATCAGATGTGAGGGGTGGCACACAGAGGGGAACAGTAACACAGAGGAGAGCAGAGAGGGGGAGGAGAAACACGTACCAATTCATATTCATCAAAAAGCTGGATGAGCGACGGGGGGATGAAGGTGTGGAATCCTTGCAAGAAGGCGTTTATCTGAGGCTGGATGGCTCGTGTCATCCTCAGCTCCGTCACCAGCTGGACGTACTCCGCCTGAGAAAAACATTCAATCCCTGATCAAAGTCCTTCACAAATACAGACGGACAAGAGAAGGACGGAGTTCATGCATAGTTATTCTTTCCTCAGAAGGCTTTTCAAAGCCTTACAAGACAGTACCACCTACAGGAGAACTGCAGAACTACATGAGGAGGCATCAACCAAAAACAACAATCTTTTGGCTGACTGTAGACATACTATAGCTGATTTGAAAAGTCACTATAATCAGATTCAACCACAATAAATATTATCAAGTTTTAAAACCGGAAGAAAAACTCTCATCAGATCCAAGTGATTCTAGTTTGTTAAAAATAATAATGCAAGAAGCAGGCAGGTCTGGTTGTCTATGATAGATTGTATGTACAATATTTATTGACTGTCACATGCCAGCAAAGTTTTTACCTGAATACACATTCAGCAAAACAAGAACAGTCAAGCAATAGTTCCAAGAACAGAGGAGAGATATTGTCTGTATTACTAGCGGAACAAGTCAGCGTCAGGCAGGGGAGCGGGACTAATGACCGGGCCCTATACCCAAATAATAAAGCTCATGATAACTTAACTTTACAACATAGATATGCCCCCAACAGAGGAGCTTACAAGTTTCATCACGACAGAGAGTGACGATGTCATTCTGAAATCCATCTGACATGAAGTACAACAAACCAAGAGAACAGAAACATCAGGCTGAAACATCAGGTCACTGATGAAACGACACAAATTCAAAGTAGTTCAGAACCGCGGAGAGCGATCGGATCATTTTGACACTTTATCAATTTCAACTCAGAGCCTGGAGCAGCTAGTAACCGCTGCAGCTACGTTCATTGTTGACGCATTGAACCGAGCACGCGTTGAAGCGGGTACCCAGCGGAACGCGTTGAAGCGGGTACCCAGCGGAACGCGCCACATGCGTGTCGCAGCATCTCATGCTCTTCTGGATCGGCACAGATCGCGCGCGTCGCCGTTCACACAAACCGGACGGTCTGGAAATGCTCTTCCAGGCGGCTCCAAAGTCAACCTTAACTATAAATGCCATACTGCTGCCTTGGCTCAAAAACGCTCAACCTGAACTGCTGAAAGTGACTGTAGTGACTATTTGTCCCAAAATTCAAATTCAAAAATAAAAAACACTTAAGACTTAAAGGTGACCAAAGCAAAAGGTGAATTCAGCTCAAATATTCACCATGGTGCACCGTGGATTCTGGCTTACACAGTTCAAAAAATCAAAACTGTCAAACGGTCTTTGTTTTATTCCACTACTCAGACAAAACAAGTTACAGGCCTAATAGGATTCCCCTACTTCTTCCGCTCTGATTCCTGCACCTGTTCTTTGACTGATGACAAACTGGCTGACCGATAGGATAGACTGTCTGACTGGTAAAAAAAAAATAAATAAATAAAAACATATGACCACCCAGGTGCATAATAAGCTACTTCAAACCTCCCTATTTATACTGTGAAACATTCACATCCAAACAGAAATTAATTAAATAATTAAGTGAATTTCTGACCAAAGAACATATTTTAAATAACAAATTAAACAAAAATTCTAATTATAAATCAACTAGAAAATAAGCAAAAAATAAAAATGAACTAAATAAACTGCTACCCCGCGACTTAACCCCGGATAAGCAGAAGACAATGAATGAATGAATGAATGGATGGATGGATGGATGGATGGATGGATGGATGGATGGATGGATGGATGGATGGATGGATGGATGGATGGATGGATGGATGGATGGATGGATGGATGGATGGATGGATGGATGGATGGATGGATGGATGGATGGATGGATGGATGGATGGATGGATGGATGGATGGATGGATGATCTAAATTCTAAGATTTAACTGAAAATGGAGCACTAGTTCCTACAGCAACTATAACTCAGCCCTCAGTCCCTGACATCGCCACCTCATCTATACAGTCTAGTATAATTTCACACGATTTGGAAGCTATTGAAGAAAACATTATTTAATATTAAAATTATTTAAATTATTAAATAAGACTTAAAATTTCAATAGAGGATAGTGTGCCTCGTGTAATAGCATGAATTACCACTTTTTGTATCAGTTGGTCACAAGGGAAGGCATTTATTTACAAGAGTGTTTGGTTTGGAAATTAACGGTCCCCAAGTGAACCTCCGAGCGCTTGAGGAGGGAGCGGTAGAGAACAGCTGGCCGGAATTAGAGTTCATAAATCAGATCAACCTTGAGCTAAAAGCCCCTTACTCCGCAGACGCAGATATCTAATATCCAACTTGAAAACAACTTCACTGCCGTCTGTAACACAATGAAAACAGCGGAATAAAGTTTGTTTTGGTATGTGGCCTTTAAAGATGGTGTCAAGCGACTGAGCGAGACGTAAACGTCATACGCAGTGACATTGGTTCCAAAGCTCTATATTCTCCCTCCCATTCAGGCCCCCTCCAGGCCCAAGCCGGGCCGGGGGCCTGCCAGCCCCCCCAGTCACCCATGAAGGGAAGCTGGACTGCTCCAAAACATTCATGTTATTTCTTTCAGAAGAAACAAGGTAGCTAAATTAAAACAGTTTTGTAAACCTACATTTGCCAGTGGTAAGAATTCTTTTTGGGTTTCACGGCTTCTAATACAAGTCTGCTCATTTTATAACAAGTCAACATCCAATTAAATCTTAAAATCTTAAAAAAAAGAACTACTTACCTCTTCATGCCTTTACAGCGTGCATCACATACAGTAATGGATTTGGTATCATACAAAACATGTTTTGTATGATACCAAAGCTAAATATGTGTTTAGTGGTAACTAACCTTGTTGTCTTGAGTGACAAGGATGCTGCTCCCTCCAGGTTTGAGTGGCACTTCCTCCATGGCTCCAAACACATCTGTCTCCACAGAAAAGGTCAGCTCCAGACCCAGGTCACTGATGTCATTATCCAAGATCCACTGCAGATTTTTAGCATACTCTGGATCGATAGATGACACATCCTGATAATTCACTGGAATACCTGGCAACAAAAAGATTATACATAATCAGGATTAACAAGAGAAATATTTTGCTTTGAAAACAGTATTTGACATTTGTTGTCATAGTAAAAAAGTTAAACCAAGGGAAGCGCAAGGGAAGTGTGCAGTTATTTAAAATGCAGACTTCTGCTGACATATTAATATGCCAACTTTATTATATTAGTCATTAATATGACTAATATTAATGTCATATTAATATTAATATGACATATTAATATGTCAGTAGGAAGGAAATCTTAGTCGGTCTCAACAGCATCAAAAAACTGATGCTACTGGATGCTGATTATTCTAATGCTCCAAAGACTTTAGCACTGACTGTTAAGATGATAGTTAACTTACAATCAAGTTGTTCAGATGACCTGAACTTCCAAAACATCCCTCACACACAGCTCTGGAACACCTACAGATTTTGTTTGACTGTGACACTGAAATGTTTCAGATCAGCAAAAACAGCTTAATACCAGACAAACATAACCTGAGTAAATATTAAACGCAGCCTTCAAATGATGATGTATTGGAAAAAAGCTATCGCAACCGAGCTTAACATGAAAACAAAGCAACCCCTTGAGCTTTAAGTCAAAGTGATGGACTGACATTCTCTTTCAGAATTTTGTGGCATGAGGCAGGATTAATGTTTCCACTAATTACAACAAAGCAGCCCCAGCCATCACACTGTCACCACTGTGTCTGACTTACCACCATTAGCATGTGAATGTGTGTGTGTGAATGAGTGAATGACTGGATATGGCGTAAAGCATGTTGGGATTCTCTGGACTTGATCAAGCTTTATAGATTTTTAACTTATAATAAGTCAAATCCTCATTTAAAAGACAGCATTTTCTATTTAATCGAGTTATCTTTGCATATTTAAATTTGTTAGATGATCTGAAACATTTAAGTGTGCCAAAAAATAAAAATGAATGAAAACTATTCTGCAATGGGAATATGACTTTTTCTCCAATATAGTTAGTTTGGATGTTTTTTTTTTTTTTTTGCCTTCTTCCATCTTGCCTTTTCTGTATGTGCTTGTGCCACACAGTCTCAGCCTGTCCTTTGAAGGAAGTTGGAAGCTGATTTATCAACCTATTTTGGTTTTGCTAGCTGTACAGAAAAAGTTGACAAATGAGGAAAACAGTTGAGTTGATCAACCTGAACAGAAGATTCCCAAGAAAACAAATTTCAATCCCCTTTTTTACTTTGAACAGAAATAGACTTTTAAAAAACTGATGCAACAATGGTTACAAATAACCATATGTTTTTCACAAATACAAATGTCATGAGCCTTTGTTTAACATCTAGATATCTTTGTGTTTTCTACCCAATATGTGTTTGTAGAAGGAGCGGGTGAAGTAGATGTTGACCAGCTGCCGGTGGTAGAGAGCCAGACCCAAAATCTGACCCGCAAACTGGAAGTAGTTCAGATGGTCTGGATTCACCGAGGAGTTGCTGTTGGGCTGAAAGGTTGTTCCTATGCAGAAGGAAAGCACAGCGCACTGCAGTTCAGCATTTGCCATTTGAAGTTACCACTGTAGGTAATTTGCTGCATACCATCAGCTGACTGGGTGAACAGAGCGTAGTCAGGGTTGATAATTTCATTAGACAAAATATCAAACCACTCCCGAACCACACCCTGGCCCTGAAACACACACACCCAAGACAACTCACCACACTGATCAGAGTGCAGCAGAAAATTGACTTTTTTCATTCCTCCTAAAGGTACTGACAAACAGAGAAAGTGTCAGAACCGACTATCTATCTTCCAGATTTTCTTCCAGCTATTACCTAAACCTGTCTGTCTAAAGGACAGAGATGTTTGTTCACATTTTCCTGTTTTAGTCAAACTTGATATAGGAAGGCTCTAAAAAAAACTTTATAATGTGATATATTTCAACATTTGAGGAGCCATTTCTCACTCTGCTCCCCGACTGGAGCTCTCTACTTATTGACTCTATTTTTACTTTCAAATCCCAAATCAAAACACATCTGTTCCAGTCGGCCTTTGTTAGTAGATTTTTTTTTTTTCATTTTGTTAATCCTTCTTCATCTGGTTTTTATTTTTAGTCTACTCCTGTATTGTTTTTTCTTGTAATTGGGTGTCTTGAAAGTGGCTGACAAATAAAATGCATTAATTAATCAACTAACTAATTAAACAGCCACTGTTCAATGGCATCAAACAATTCTTATGGTTTATCACTTTCTATTTTTTTAAAAACTAGATGGCTATGGACAAAATGTTGAACTTGAGGCAGTGAAGATATAAGTTATAGTATGTAATTTTTTTGCAAAGTTTTATGTCTATGAATGTAATATGAATATAGAAACTCACCATGCCTTCTTCACCATGAAAGCGGACAGCTATACCCTGTTTGAGCTTCTCATTAGTGGACTTGGAAACCATCTCACAGCTGCTCCTGAATATGGAGTCTGAGTGTGAAGCACAACAGCAGCGCAGCATTAACAAGTTTCACCAGACATAAACATTGGAACCTGAAGAAGCAAATACTGCTCCTGAGAAGATTGATTTGGAAGATTTCTTGTCTGGCTCACTGTGATTCTACTGGGTTTTAAACTCAAAGCATTTGACCTTATTCTGTGTTCCCAGTCCTTCTCGTGGCCAAAAACATCTACCATGGACAAGTATAATGATTTCTGTATATCTATATTTATATTCTTTGAAAGAAATTGTAAGCAACAGAAAATTTGGTGCTTTGGTGCAGGAGTGCCCAAAGTGGGTCCTGGAGGGCTGGCATCCTGCACGTTTCAGTTCTCTCCCTGGTTTTACCAACTACCTTTTCAGCATGTCAGTGTTCTTAGGCCTCTAATGAGCCATCATTTGATTCAGGTGCATTAAACCAGGGAGAGAACTAAAACATGCAGGATGCCAGCCTTCCAGGACCCAGTTTGGACACCCCTGTTCTAAGCAATGATGTCAGTAACATAATTAGACTTTATTGACGTCGGACCACATTTTCAGTAACGAGTTATCTAACGTGTTGCTATTTCAAATCCAGTAGTCAGACTACAGTTACTTATCAAAATCACTTTGCGTTACTGTGCGGTACTATTTTTATTTTGTAATTTTATATTATTTCTGCTACATTTCTTGGGGAGTAACCGCCATTTCTATGCAGCAGTATCAACATAAACAGTGGAGGGGACAGGGAGATGCGCATTTTGTTGCTGGAAAAACAGCAAAACATCCCAAAACTCAACTATTTTGAGTTTCGCTCACCAAGTCCGATTGTTATAAGTGGTTTTGGGCTCGTTTTTTTTCTAAAGTTGCTTGCAGATTTAATGAGTCACGGGTTGCGCTTTTTGGGCTCGGAAGTAAGCAGACAAACCCCAGAATTTCTCTCATATCTAGTTAGTTTTAGTCAGACTCACCCTGTCCATCATTTCCCGGACACACAAAAGCACTAACATTTTTTTTCCAACTGTTGTAACCATTAAACAATCCTCCTTTAGTTCAACCATATAAGTGGAGACACATTGTTGATGTTACCATTATAAAATAACTTGCAATTAAGTATTGGCAAAGATCAATGTCATTTTCACAGGTGGTGGAGCGTTGTTGTTGTTAGCAGCTGCTGAAAGTAACTAATAAAGTTACTTTTAATGTAACTTAGTTACTTTCTAAATCAAGTAATCAGTAATCTAAGCTACTTTTTCTAGAAGTAATCAGTAATCCAATTAAAGTTACTTCTTCAAAGTAACTATGCAATCACTGCTTCTACAATAATTCCAAATAATTGGACAGAGTTAATCATCAGAAGCTGTCAGATTTCAGAGCAAATGGGTTGCTGGGTTCAGATTTTACAGAAGTGGTGCTAACTGACAAGATGCAAGCTACGTGGAAGGAGCCTTTTGAACTATTACCTAATGGGATCAAAGAAGATCAGATATTCTCATCTGCTTTTTATTTCGCATCTGTACAACTGCTACAAAGTTGCAGAGTGGTGGCGTGATTATGACCTGCTCATTCAGACTATCTACAGTGCTGGTTTGCACCACTTACTTAAAAGTTTAGATTTGCTAGTGCCCATAATAACTTCAACTTTCCATTTTGCAACAGCAATATTAAAAACATAAGAGAAAAACTTCTGCAGCTCTTGGACATGTCTGGCAGAAGTGTGCTGTGAGGACTGTGGGTACCTCTGTGGATGAGAAGGATGTCACTCTCATTAACAGGACGATGGACCATGTCTGAGTCTGGCTGGCCAGCCAGCAGATGCTCATAGAACCACTCACAGCGATCCTTAAAAGGCTAGAGGGGACAACAAAGACTTTACTCAACAAAACTGCACAGCATTTCCCAGACTAATTACCACTTCTCTGTGCTGTCAACTTTCAGGCTGTGGATATTTCAGTCACAACTGGTGGCTTAGAAAGGCTTCGGAGCTGAAACACTCATTAGTAATACAGAGATGAGGATTGAGTCTATTTGCATAATATATGCCTTTGTTCCCTAAGCAATGGATGTAGACTGAAGGATGAGCACGAAAAAAAGATAAAGGCTTTTCCCTCAGGGCTGCAGGGCACACTAAAAAACGAATCAGAAGATGAAATCAAATTCACCAGGTTAAAGTCTGTAATTAAAACAAGAGCCTACTCCCGAGTGAGCTATAATCCATGGGTAACGAGGCGCAAATGCTGCAGCTCAAATATAAGTACTAAAAAATAAGTGAACAGCGCACAACTCAGAGCAGCACTTAAAATTTATGATGCCATTTAAATTAAACTTAAGACAAGTGTTATTGTCATGGAGATCATGCTGTTAAATGATGCTAAAGTGAAGACAAGGGAGTTTCAAAGTCACTTTCTATAAAGTCTCTAAGGAAACAAAGACAGAACTGTCACATAAAGAATAAGTTAAGTCAATCTGATGCCCGAGCCCAGGCACAAAAGAAGCAGAGATGTCAGGGGCCTAAAGGAGTGCGCAGATTCGCACTAAAAGTTGGCATAGGGACAAATTTTGAAAAATGCAGTGCACAAAAAACAATCAGATATATAAAATCATGAGAAGGCATGTAGCTGCTCACCTTTCCTTTGTACTTGTACTTTGTACCCAGAAATGCTTATTTAAAATGGTATAAATAACCAGAAGGCTGCCACCACTTGTCCCAATTATCGTAACAACGGGCCCTGCTTTCCAACTACTACTGAAATTAATAACATGCTTTATTTAAATGGTGTCCTTCAGAAATCACAAAGTCATTTCACAAAAAATTAAAGCAAAAAAACTCAAGAGAAAAATATTTAAAATGGAAAACAAAAAGGACTCGTTGATCAAAGTGAAAATTGCCCCTTTTCCACCGGCTCTACTTCAGCAGCTCGGCTCGGCTCTATTTCGGAGTGACCGCTTTTCCACCGGCCGGACTCTGCTCTGTAGCAGGGTGCTGCCTCCTGGCAGTGGGGGGTGTAGTGCTCTGCCTCCAGGCGCCATGTGCTGTGCTTTGTTACTATGCAACCTAATGTGAGTTGTTTTTCTGATACAAAAGAAGAAGAGAGAGCTGAGCTACTGTTTTATAACCTGATTGTGATTTTTCTGAGGCTTCAAGACAATGCGCAGTGGGAGGAAAGCTGTGCTGTGGTGAGGACAGCTGATGACAGCCATGCCCACATCGACACAACAACCACCCAAGTATTGTGTGCTCCTGTCACATTAGTAATTGCTTATTTCAATCATATGGCTCTTACACTAATATTAAGGCAACTATTGGGACCCCCATAGAGCCACTGCTGCTCCATGCCAAACTGCTTCTTCTTACCAAGGATGGGCCACCTTATGTCAATATATGCCAGGATGTTAAGTTTGAAAACAGCTTTCCTTCAAGCTATTCACACAATTCTCTTAATTTTTTTTTATTTTTTATTTTTTATAAAGATGTAATAGAAAAAGAGTTTCAGGGCTTTTCTCCGCTCTACTCCTCCTACACCCGTTTCTGACTTTCCTGCAGTCACTCTTATAACAGATTCCAAGATGAGTATTAGAAAGTCAATGTGCAGAAAGTAAAGGAAGAAAACTTGTCATTCTTTATAAGTTAATGATTTTTTTTGAAAGTACAGTTGGGAAGCTAAGAGTAGCATGTCTGTTTACAGTACATGCTACTAGGTGGTTAGGATTCAGGCTAACCACCCAAGTACGTATGTGGTATGACTAATTAATCAAATAATATCAGCTTGTTATATTTTCCAGGGTAAAAAAAAAAAGTTTGATTAGTTAACTATATAAAGATTGGTTTGACACAAAGGAATAAGCTGTAAATTAAGTATATTTATTTTAACACACAGCTTTTTCACCACTGTGTACTTCTGTTTAAAAACAAATCTTCTAAAATGACAAAACAATCAGGCAACTTCATATCTGAACTCAATATTTGTGAAAAAGAAAAACAATTCTTAGTTTTTTGTGAGTTTTGCTTACATAAACCGGTTTGTAAAGTCGATAAACTAAGTACTCTCACACTTTATGTGTGCTAAGTATCTAAATAAATTCAAATAAATCTGCAGATGATCATCACTGAAACCATAAAAACTAATGCAATATTCTCATAGTAGCAATAGAAGCAATTGTTGCTGTTTGTGATGAGATTATAAAATTAAATTTGTTTTCATATTTATGTTCATATTGTTTTAAGGTAATACCATGAGAATCTCATACTGTGCCATGCCTATTGTCACCATTCCAAAACAGAAGGAATATTTAATCAGCCAAAAATATAAAGATATGTACAAGTAAGTCAACAAATTGAGAGCGCAAATCTTTTTTCATACCTGGTTCTTAATAATGTGCATAAAACGTGACATCAACTCTGGACACTCAAGCAGAAAATGGAAATGGTTAAAGATGATTTTTGGATTCCTGGAAAGAGAAGGCAGAGGGGAAACATCCACAAGGACACAAAAAACAAGGAGACAGCAGTGGAAACAAATTAGGAGCAAAATAAGCAGTGTGATCGATATTTCATCTCTAATGTGAGAGGAGTCTGATGTATAGCCAGGAGCATATCGACTCACCTGGTTACAAAACATTTCAGCACCTCGTCATGCTTGCAGACAAACTCTATAAAGCGTGGGGATGTCATTCTGAACAAGCAAATAGAAGAATGAGAAGAAGAAGACGAGAACGACTCAAGTAAAAACTGAACATGATGTTGGATCACGACAGAGGACATGTTGCTAAGGACACAGCACAGGGGTGCACACAGTTCTGGATTAAATGCACATCACATGAAATATAATAATAATGGAAACATTTGCCAAGTATTTTAGTACAACAATGTCTGTATCAAAGCCAGGATAATTATGGTGATTAACTTATCAATAGTATGACTATCAGAATTAGTCATACTATTGAGAATAACTAATTCTGTGTTTTTTTCTGTCTCTTGTAGCTAGTTACAAAGCTAAAGCGAAAGGAAATGACATGTTAGGAAACACCCTCAAAGGTAAGATTAAAATAAATGACACAATAGGGAACGCCCTCTGAATTTATTGCCATTAATAAATGGAATAAGTTCCTATTTATTCCAAACGATCTCACTTTGCCGTTTGGTTTTCAGATTCAAACAATGGGATTTTCTAAGATGAGGGTGGTGCAGAGACAGGAAGAAGTGGCAATTCTGCTTGTCAGGTGAAGCCAGAATGCTAAGCACTGACCCCTGTGGCATCTGACACGAGCAGCTCATGTAGAAGGCCTGAATAACCGCACTGAGCCGATTGGCTGTCATGGAGATCACATCCTCCCCGTCAACATATGCTTCTCCTTCCAGCAAGGAGAGCGTGGTCCTGGAGGGGTCTGACTCCCGCTGCTTGAGCAGGAGGGACGCTATCTCACTGCTGGAAGAGGACAAAGATGGGTTCTTCGTGGATCTTTCCAGCTCTGTAGAGATGAGCATCAGCCACTCATCAAGAGAATGCCATAGCAGCTCCAATGGCTGCAGAAACACAGACAGAGAGAGGGATGGGAGATCAAAAGCTACATCCACTCAGGCAATAAAAGACAGAGGCTTCTAGGAACATTTGCTTCACATTATAAAAAACATACTATCTATGAGTTAAACATAATATAAAGAAAAATGGATCACTGCATGGCGCAGAGTTTAGAGTGGGGCCCTGTACATGGAGGCCACAGATCTTGATGCAGCCAACCCGAAAAAAAAAAAAAAACAACCACCAGACCAGCCGTACACTGTATTGACTGATTTTCACACATTGAAATTTGGAAGATTTTTTTAGCTACTGGTGCATCCTTTACTACAAATGTTCAATAGTTCTCTAAAGGAATGTTGTTACTGCATTTTAAGCAAAAAAAAAACATTTTTTATTGTATTTAAAAGATAAATTGATTTGTTGGTTTATTGGAATTTCTTACGCATTTCTAATATTGAATTAAAAAAGCTTCAGTGGTTAAACAAAAAAGTTGCAGAATGTTCCAAATTTTTCAATCAGAATAGCTGATTGTCAGAATAATCAATAGATTAATCAATTACTAAAACAATAGCTAGTTGAGGTTTTAGGTTAATCATTGAAATTCAATAAAAAAAAATACTTATTGATGCTCTTAACAACAGAGTGATAGCAGATCTGCAGCATCTTGCTGCAAACCTTGAAGGATCTTAGCTCCAGTTCAGTCTGCGTTGGCTCTTCTTAGACACTTCACTTTGTGCCTCAAGTCCAGTCTGTTGTCCAGATGAACACCGAGGTATTTAGGTTCCTCAACCACCTTATTCCCTCATTCAGACACTGATGATGGGGAACTACACTGTAGCCACAACTGCCCTGGGGCAGTCTGACAGAAACAAGGCTGCCACATCAAGACAGCAGGCCCTCTGATCCCCACCACCAGGAGAGGGACGGAGCGAGAATTGAACGAGCATGCATTCTCATTCCCATTTTGAAAGAGCTGTATGTGTAAAGTACCTCAAGGTGAGGTGCAAATGAAAAAGAATTGTCAGTGTGTTCAAACTGATCATTCTATATTAGATCTGCACCGAGTACTAACCTTAAAGACCTGGCTCCGAGGCGTCTTGTTCCCATTGTAGCCCAAATCGTTACCATTGTTGGGAGAAGAAGGGCCGAGGCGGAACACATGGCAGAAAATACGAACTATTCTCAGAAGGCTTTTCATCTGAGCTTCATAACTACTGGACAGACTGACAGAAGGATAAAACACAGTTGTGTCAAATTAACTTGTACAACCATAAAAATACATTTAGCCTTAGAGCAAGGTACATGGTGAAGGTACGTGTACTTTCACCATGACTTTATTTACATCTTTGTTATGGTCTCCACAGAGACAGACCAGCATAAATCTTCAGGTTTGATCTTCAGCATAAAACCTTTTACATCTTAAGTTATGCCACAAACCAACACAAAGCGGTACAAAGAAACCACTTTGATATCTTCGATAATTAAAATTTTGAAAAGTTTAGCATATATATTTGTGTTCAGCCCTCCTTAGTTAATATGTTGTAAAACCACCTTTTGCTGCAAACAGTTGGCATTTGAAAAGCATTTGTCAATATCGAAACTAAAACAGACTAAAAACTTTAGCTGTGGATCTCTGCAGCTCCTCCAGAGTTACCATGGGCATTCCAGCTGCTTCACTGATTAATGTTCTTTTCTCCTGGCCTAGATATTTACATGCAGTGCCATCTTGGTAGGCTTGCAGTAGGGCATGCATGTCATACTTTTCAGAATTATTTGTAAAACCAAGCAAAATTTTCCATCAATATGTTGGTCTGTCACTTAAAATTTCAATAAAATACATCGAAGTAGGAGATTGTAGCATAAAAAATGTGAAAAGGTTCCAGGGCTGTGAATACTTTATAAGCCACAGTTAAGTATGTGGCTTGTAAAGTGTTTTGTTTCTGATGCAATATATCAGAAACAAAACAAAAGGTTTAATCAAATGCTGCAAATCTGTAACTTCACCTGAGAAGTTTGTGTCCATTAGTGGTCGCCACTTCTGCAAGACTGGTCAAAACCTTCTGATAGTGACTGTCACTTTGCTGAGACACATGCTCCAAAACCTGCCTGAGCTACAAAACAATGAAAAAATGCAAACATATTACTTATAGTTCATACTCTGTTTGCAACTGCTTTCTAACATAAAGGAAAGTTTCTGTGTCTTGGTCTTCCTTAAACTTCAACTGGCTTTTTACTCATCTTTTGTCCAGTCTTTTATTTGATCATGACAGCAAGGTGTGTGTGTTTAAGCAAACAATGGGTAAAAGGAGAATTAATACACATTTTATTTAAAAAAAGAAGCTTTCCACAAAGATACATCAAATGTTAAGCTATTACTTCAACATTTAGCAGAAATAGACAGAGAAGTCATTCTCTTGTTTTTAATTAGAAGCTCTTTGGTTACAAAAAATACTCTTTTCTGTGTCAAAATAAGTTAGATTTTCATATTTTATTATCAGAAATTGGAATAAATTGAATTTTTTTACTTTTGTATTGAAATTTCTTTTAACAACTATGAAGAATTTTTCTTGGGCGCAAAGAGGAACTGAAGGTGATTTTGATGAACAAACACAATTTTATAGAGAATGAAGTTCCAGTTATGTACATAAAATGTTATTACCATATTCTCTTTAACGTCCTCATTCTGTGTCATCTGGATTAGCATCTGGAATAATCTAGCATGGTGCTGGATGAGAATCTCACAAGTCTCCCCATAACCACCCTGAAAATAATACAGCTGGTTCAAAAACAGCAGCAAATGAAATGAAAAGGTAAAACATGTTCTGCTACAGTAAATGGAGCTGAACTAGCCACCTGCACACAGAGATCCAATGGAGTGATTCCATTTTTGTCAGCAAGGTATTTGGCACCACGAGAGAGCAGGATCTGTGCAGTGTCCCTCTGTCCATGGCTGAGGAACAACACAACACAAGCTTTATGCCACTGTAATAACAAGAAATGCTGGATCAATCTAGGCTCAACATTTTCCATTGTAAAAGATGCTTTGAAGTAGAAGCAGAAAAGTGTGGAGGAAAACGGGGAGAGGTTTGCAGCAAAGCGCCTCCTGCACCAGCTGTGTCTGTGATTTACACACCAAACCAGGAGATGCTGCTGCTCCCTTTGTCTCCCCCTTCCATATTTCTGCATCTAAATGTCAGGAGAAGAGGCAGCTGGAGAGGCTGAACCTGAACAAGTCTGCAGCTCCAGATGGTGTCAGCCCCAGAATCCTAAAGGCCTGAAGCTGCAGAGTAGCTCTGTGGGATTCTGCAGGATCTCTTCAACTTTAGCCTGACCCAAGACAAGGCTCCACTGTTATGGAAGACGTTCGTCCTGGTCCCGGTACCAAAGAAAGCTCACTCATCAGTCACCGATGACTATAAACCTGTTGCCCTGACAACCCACATCATGAAGGTCCTGGAGAGAATCCTGCTGGCCCTTCTGACTAAGCAGACAAAGACATATCAAGACCTCCAGCAGGTTGCTCATCACCATGGATCTGGAGTTGATAATGCCATCATACATAACATACCCACTGTCATCTGGTCAAAGCAGGCAGCACTGAGGATCATGTTCTTTGATTTCTCCACAGCTTTTAACAGAATTCACCTGCTTTGTGAAAAACTCCAGAAGACACAGGCAGAGTCCTCAACAATCACCTGGATCTATGACTACCTCACAAACAGGCCATGGCTTGTGAGACTGAAGGACTGTGTGTCTAACCAGGTGGTCAGCAACACAGCAGCACCACCATTCCTTTTCACTCTCTACACTTCAGACGTCCAGCACAAGTCTGACTTCGGTCATCTGCAGAAATATTCAGATGACTGCAGTTGCTGGTTGAATCACAGATGGACAAGAGGCTGAGTACAGCAGACTGGACTTCTTGAGGAAGCTAAGATCTTTCAAGGTTTGCAGCAAGATGCTGCAGATCTTCTATCAGTCTGTTGTTAAGAGCATCATCTCTTCTGATGTCATCTGTTGGTGCAGCAGCATCAGAATCAGGGACATAAAAAGGCTCAACAACCTAATAAAGAAGGCTGGTTCTGTTCTGGCTCTGCTCTGGTTCTGTTCTGGCTCTGCTCTGGTTCTGTTCTGGCTCTGCTCTGGTTCTGTTCTGGCTCTGCTCTGGCTCTGCTTTGGTTCTGCCCTAGTTCTGCCCTGGTTCTGCCCTGGTTCCACTCTGGTTCTGTTCTGGCTCTGCTCTGGCTCTGCTTTGGTTCTGCCCTAGTTCTGCCCTGGTTCTGCCCTGGTTCCACTCTGGTTCCGCTCTGGTTCTGTTCTGGCTCTGCTCTGGCTCTGCTTTGGTTCTGCCCTAGTTCTGCCCTGGTTCTGCCCTGGTTCCACTCTGGTTCCGCTCTGGTTCTGTTCTGGCTCTGCTCTGGCTCTGCTTTGGTTCTGCCCTAGTTCTGCCCTGGTTCTGCCCTGGTTCCACTCTGGTTCCGCTCTGGTTCTGTTCTGGTTCTGCTTTGGTTCTGCTCTGGTTCATTTTCATTAAACTGTCTTGGGAAAGCAGAACATCTTCAGTCAGAGGCTTCTTCCGATTCAGTAATACAGACTGCTACAGGAGATCTTCCTGCTGACAGCCATGACAATCTTAAATAACTCTTTGAAGAATCAGAATTAATCTGATTTACAACATTTAATTTCCTTTGATTTTGCTTTGGAGTCAATAAAGTATTTTTGAATTTGACACTAAACCAGGTCAGTCCTGAGGACCCGTGTGTAATGTGGTTTTTTGTTACCTGCAAGCAAAGTACAGAGGTGTGGCTCCAGAGACATTCGGTCGGTTGATGTCAGCTCCACGGTCCAGAAGACACAACACCGTCTGTGAACATACAGCTCCTTTTCATGTCACATCATCAGGACATTGAAAGAAGCTCTGAAACTGATTACTCATCAGTTTTTAGAACTTAAAAAGTCAGATGTTTAGAGCAGGGGTGAAAGCTGCCATCCTGGATGTTTCCTATGCAGCCCTGCTCCAATTGTTCAGCTGTGAAGAGTAAATGGTAACAAGCCGTCCACCTAGTTGAGACATTGTGCTGCTCTGAAGAGTCCAGGTGGAGGGAGCTCACAAGGAAAGCCCTGATAAGAGTTAGATGGTCATTCCCCAAACTACATGAAAACTGATCACTAAACAGCGATAAATATTGCATTATAAAATTTGAGGCTGCTTTATGATGGCTCAAATTCTGGTATTTGTAAAGTTTTGACCTGACAATTTTTAATCCAATTAGAAAAATTAAAAATATTAAAAAGGCTCTAAATATTTTTCTAACATTCCTGCTGTTACAAATTATGATTTATGTTAGAAGCAGAGGTGACCACTCCCAATCTTTGCAGAAATGTCTCATCATAACTTCTGCAGTGTAGACTGTTTTCAGCCTACTATCTGATTGTAGTCACTCGACATGTTCTTTACCAGACACCCAGAGAGTAGACATTCTCTGGGTATCTCTATTATTATCCCTATTTCACCTATTTATAAGATATTTCTTAATTGGCTTACTGTTTTGTGTCCATTTTGACACGCTACATGTAATGCAGTTTGTCCCATGGCATCCTCCACATCCACATTAGACACATGCTGGACCAGATCATGCAGAAGCTCTGTTCTGCCATTAACTGCCAACCAGTGGATCTGCAGTAGAGAATCACATCAACACTTTCATTCTAACAAGCAGAAAATACAGCAGCAATTTGTTTGGAAAAGGCAATTTTATGCTAACAAAGTCAAACATCATTAAGTGTAAACAACTCACAGCAGTCAGGCCCTCATTGTTGCAGATATTGACATCGGCATTATATTCCAATAATTTTCCCATGCACTTCTTCTGTCTGAGGAAATAGTGGAGGACATGGTTGGTTACACTTCAGTCTTAATGCACATATAAACGACTCAGGCCTGAGAGTCTAAACATGGTCGGTTCTCCTGAGCAACATGTCTAACACAAGCCTATAAAGCAGAGCTGTCAGAAGAAAAGAAAACACAATAATCCTTGTTCTCCTCTAAGGAAAATTGACTCAACAATTTTAATTCTGAATGTAATTAAATTCAGAATTTAATTGATTAAATTTAATGTAATTACATTTAATAGAAGGAAGAAAGGATGGCAGTGGTTAGTCATGTTTTACCCATTCCTAGCAGCTAGGTGTAGAGGGGTGCAGCCAGAGATGTCCTGATAGTTTGGATTGGCTCCTCTCTTCAGCAGCAGAACCAAACACTCCACTGACCCACAGCTGCACAAGAACACAAAAGATTGTTACTAAACTGATAAGACAACTGTTTAAAAAAGAAGAGTCAAAATTCTCATGTGATGTGACTGTACCAGAAACCAAGACTAAAATGACATCAGAGTGCAGCTGGGAGCTGCCTATAGAGATGATGCCTTTAAACTTCAGCTTCAACTGCATAGGAGCAGCTCACATGTGGCTAAAGGTCCACCTTAGCGAATACCAACAGCAACCACAATGTTTCTGAGACTTATGAATAGAAATCTGAGAGTTCAGACTTTTCATTCCAGAAGATGGATCCAAAAGTTTGTTGAAATAAATAGCTTCTCTTTGTCATTGTCGCCATTCTGAAAACACACCAGCTACTTTTTACCTGTTATTTTTGTTACTGAAGTCATTTATTAGGGATGATGATCATTGGTAAAGTCATCTGTTTCATAAATGATGATCATGAAAAAAACAAACAAGTAAATAATAGGTTAAAAAAAGTTTGAAATTGGTCCTTGTTTTTTGGAGAAGTTAATGGAAAATTAAAGAATAATGACAGTTATATTAAGATCATCAAAACAAACTCTTCTCTGCAAAAGTAATCCAGCAATAAGTATTGAAGAACTGGTTGATTAAGAATATGCAATGATTTTCATGCATCTGTAATAATTTTTTATGTCTGCGAAGTTTGAAATATCTGTTTTATCAGACTTATTGCAATGATGAACTTAAAAAATATGTCAAATTAACTCTGCAGTAGAAACAAAGTTTACATGTTGTCTGAGATGGGAAAAGGTTTTAAAACCCAAGAAGTTATCAGCTCTCAGGGCAGGAGAACAGCCACAAAGGGTATTGCAGTAAAAACTGATGAATTATCAGTCATCGATGAATGAAGGATGACAAGAGAGACGAAAGCAACTGCTGCAAAGGGCCATATAAGGGGCAGAATCAATATGGGAAGGACATTGTTGGGTCCTCAAAACAGACAACAACCCAAGATCAAAAATATTTTATGTGGATTTGGACCCCCATGCCACATTTGTTTGTATGTCCTTTTATGGACAGAAGTGAAACTTAAAAGTTAACAGTGGGGGAAAAAAAACAAAATATTTTTTCTCACACTGTTCACACTGTTTAAACTATTGACTATCTTACTCTTTTTTTAAAGTAACCTTGTTCCTTGACTTGATAGTAAATGGCTTATCAAGTCCAAAATGCTTTAGACTACAATCAGTAGACGGAGAATCAAACCGGCAACACGTCACACTAGCCATCTGAGCATCTGGAAGCAGCACAGAGCTGTACTACTTTTTAAGTATCATAACTGTGATACAATTTAAATAGATAAAAATGTATTTGCTGCTTCTTTTATTATGAGAAGAGAGGAGCAGAAACGTCACCATACAGCATCTTACTTGGCAGCAATGTGTAGCAAGCTTCTCTTTACTCGTCCAAAGGCGTAGTTCACATCAAATTTGGAGTTGAGGAGCAACTCTGACACAGACCTGGCAGAAAACGAAGCAAAAATAATAAAACTGAAAAAATTAATTTTCTATGGAACAAAAAGCTATAAAATCATAACTTTGCTATGCATAACCTAATGGTGAATCATGCTTCAACACATGCTTTCTAAACAAATTTTACAGTAGCACATAGATGGGACTCTCACCTGTGCTGGTCAGCCATGACCATAGGCATGAGTGTGTAGACTGCTGTCTCATTGTCTGTGGAGATAAATGAGGAGAACAAAGACAACATTAAACATTTAAATAGAGAAAAATCTCATTTAAGTAAGCTAATGCCAGACGGTCAAGTGGCATGGTTAGTATCTGTGCTAAGAATATCGCAATAGGGCATTACTACAAAAAAAAAGAAATTACAGCTCAGAATAGACTTTAAGCAAGATTCAATAAGTTCAATTAAGACATGTTAAAAACATTATGCTTTAAGTTTAAGACCAACATGAATTATGAATCAATCAATCAATCAAATTTTATTTGTATAGCACATTTCAGCAGCAAGGCATTTCAAAGTGCTTTACATCATAACAAACATAAAAACACAAAGTCATGTAACATAGAATAAACAATCAAAACATTAATTTAGACGGCTGTCAAATTTATAACTTGTTATCCATTTATCTAAATGTTTTACTTGGTGCAGATCCTGATCTTTGACATACTTCCAGTCGGTTGATTTTAGACTGTCTATTGGCTCATTTTTACTGATCCCTTTCCCGTCACGTCACGGAATTTAAGCGCCTGTTTTCGCCGGACTCCGCCGTCCGTTTTACCACGGGTATTAGCCGGGCCCCGCTGCCCACAACAGGACAAGGTCTCAAACCTTGCAGCACCAAGTTCTGTACACCTTTACACAAAATTTTGAAACATAACTTACTTTAAAAGTTTTTGTTTGAGTTACTTGATAGGATAAACAAGCTAGGACCTCATGGTGGAACAGTTGGTAGCACTGCTCCCATGCTGCACCAGGGTCTTAGGTGTTGGTTCAAGTCCGGCCAGGGTCTTTCTGTATGGAGTTTACAGTTTTTCCCCTTGGCTAAGCGGGTTTTCTCTGGGTACTCAAGCTTCCTCCCACAGTCCAAAAACATGCCTGCTAGCTTACCTGGTCTCTCTAAAGTTGACCTTAAGTATGAGTGCGTGTTCTCTGGACGTGGCGACCTGTCTCCTTACTTTAACACAATCTTACAATACAGAGCAAGCTTCTAATTAAGAGTTACTGATAACAGGTTTGAGAAAACTATTAAAATTGAAGTATTCAAGCAAAGCCATCTTAAAAATACATTTGCGCATGCTGAAGTACCAGATAGCAGATAATGTAACCAGAACATTTCAATTACCTTACACAAACCTCTGCACAAGCTTCTCTGAGTCAAGAGGTTTGTAGTTCTGTCAAAGTTTTATAAATATCAGAATTCCTCAACCAAAGTTCCAAATTAAGTAAAAAAAAATGAATGCCACCAGCATAATTCTCAAAAAGAACGAAAATGTTGATAGAAGATGTAATAAAACATACTTTCATGTATTCAGTACCTGGTATAAAAAAAAAAATTGCTTTAGGCCTAAAGCAATTTAGGCCTAAACAACAAAAGCCTAAGCCTAAATTCCAGAAATGTAAAAGTTTCTGGAAGCTTGTTTCTGAATAAGAAAGCTTGTTCTGCTGCTTCTTGTCTGTTAAGTACATGAAACTCCGGTATCAATTATTTATTAAACTTGGATAATTGAGTTTTGAAATGATGCACAATTCTGTGAGATGCGATTAATTCTTGTGTTATGTACTGTGGCTTTCAAAAATGTCATACCCCTTGGACTTTTCTATATTTTGTTCTATACTTTACAACCATATATATAAATATAATTCATTGGAATTTAGTGTGAAAGACCAACACAAAGTGACACCGCAGAGCGTCCTTTGCAGTGAGTGGGTAATGTGGAGGTGTATTTTAAATTGAGGAATTGTGTTTTATCAGGCCAACGTCCCACTACATTTATCAGGCACTTTGCTCATATAAGCTGCACATTTACAGAATGGAGATGCTTTCTATTCATAAAAGCACATTCCTAAGCTGGCATGACTTGACTGAGGGATCTATTATAACTCTTTGAAAAATTGAAATTAATATGAGTTACAACATTTAATTTTCCTTTGGGATCATTAAAATATTTTTGACCATCAACCATAATCAACATGTTCCAGCAGATCAATATGATCTCTGAACGCTCTCGCTGAATCCTTTCCATTGGCAAATTACTCCAGCAGTGCCAAAGCGTTTCACAATTAAGCAGCACACCTCTGCACAGCTGCGTTTACACGTGTGATTGTCTACACCTCGTCCACGTTAAGTTATCCATCCTGACCTTTTTGGAGTGAGACTATTTTTCACATCCTTTTATTTTTATTTTATTTATTTTGTGAGTGTTAGCTTATTGCCTGAGGATGAATGTGGTTCAGTTTTATTGTTTAAGTTTAACAATAGAAGATTAAAATCATAAAACAAACATTGGGTTTGATGATTCTTTGTCTAAAAAGCAGTGAATGGAGTCACATTTTAGGATTTTTAGATGAGTTTTGGTCCCCGGCTGCCGGACATTTTCACATTCATTGTTATACCTGGTGGATATTCCTTCTCTATCTGCTATTCCTGGAATCTGTAAACTTTGCCAAATAGCCTCCAGTAATGGTTCAATCTAAAGAGCTAAGCAAAGAGGTGACATTCAATCTCCTTGTCTTACTTCTTTCTCTTCACACTTCGAAAAAGTCACAGCTGTTACTTTTTAATTTTTGACCTACTGTTTTCATAAAGAAAATTGAACGTTTTAACAAAGTTCTCAGCAAAGTCCATTTTAATGAGAGTGTGTTCTAAGTACCTCCGGGGTATTCTGTTGAACGCCTTTTCTGCATCTAAACCAGTGGCTCCCAAAGATTTGCTTCTGGGCCCCCCTATGGATTACAATAAAATCCCCCCCAAAAAAGAAAAAAAAGGAATCAACTGGGCACACAGGTCGTTCAACCAGACATAAACTTATACACATATTTTGTTTTCAAACTCCACTGAAATTTATTTCACACTTCAGGTTGCATCAAAACACACTACAAACCATCGTTATAGTGAAACACTTTTGTGCAACTGTTTTGTTGTTTTTTTTCTTCCATACTGCTTCCCACGCCCCTGCTCCCCTCCTGCAATGGCATTGTGCCCCCCCCAGGAGGGCCCCACACTTTGGGAACCACTGGTCTCAACTAAGGAGCATCAATGATTCTTTTCTTGCCATTCTGAACTTCAACTTTTCTCCTCACATAATTTAAGTATTTATGTACTGTTTGATGTGTTGGTGCTGTGTGGGATACTGATCTACAATTTCCCTGAGGGTAAATCCCAAAGGGATGAATAAAGTTTTTATCTATCTATCCATCTGTCTGTCTATACGTTATATTTATAAATCCCATCTTATCGGGCTTAATTAACTGTTTTATATAATTCTGCACTCTGGTCGCTGAAATTGAAGTTTCTATTTCATAATCAACATACAACAGGGTTATGGTCAACAACTAGAACTTTTTATTGAGTCATTTCCATCTCTACACAATACTTTAATAATAGCTTCAGACCAATCATTGGGCAGATTACCCAAAGCTAATACATAATTTTAAAGTTTACATAATATAGCTAAGAAATCACTTATTAATGTTTTATAATATTTTCCTGAAAATCCATGTTGATTAAGCTAATTTACTTACTTTCTAATTTACTTATAGTTTCTCTATATGTACTTTCTTTAATAGGTTTGGTGAAACTGTTTATTTTTCTGTCCAGTTTAAAATTTGTAAAGGATTCTCATAAGTATTTTTTACTGTCGATGACTGTTCCTGTCTGTAATATTCAGCAAAATTAATTGATATTGCTTTGGGGCTTGTTTTGATTTTATTTTGATCATACTTTTAATTATAGGAACAAAACTAGATTGTGCCTTTTTTGTTGAAAAGCTAGCAATGTGCTGGCTTTGTTTCCCATTTTATAATATTTTCTGTGTATGATTTCAAAGTATCTTCTGCTTTATATGTTACTAACTCATCCAGCTTTGTTCTGGTGTCCTTTAGTTTATTAAGATTTTCCTACCTTCCATGTTGTAAATGGCTCTTTTCTAGTGTTTTAATTTCCTATTCAAATTCCAACTGTTATGTTCTTCTTTCAAACCGCTAGGGTTACTACTGCAAGTTAATGTAAAAGTTATAAAGGAGGACATCTGTCCAACCTGTTTCAGCTTGGCAGGGACTCGTCTTCCAGTCAGCAGCATTTTTACACAGCTCAAAGGTAAAAAACAAAAAACAAAAAAAAAACGAGTCCATCTTATGACTACAAACCATGAAAACAAAAGCACTTTTACACTGTTTCAACAGCTAATCGCTAAAGCATGGTAACTTATCCAGGAACCCAGTCAGGGATCTGGATCATAAACAGACATTTGTATGTAACTAGGCCCCACCATGCTGTTAGAATGAACAGAACATGTTACCCTCTGGAAGTTCCACGGTTCTGGCCCGGCGTAGGGAGCGGGTCAGACGGCTGAGCTGTACATTAAGCTGCTCCATCGCCCGTTCCATCATAGGTGAACTGGCGACGCGTTTGAGCCTAGTTCGCCGTACCTATTGGTTGCTAATAGAGTTGTGTTGTTCATAAGTCACGTCCATTGACGCCGATGGAAGATATACCGTTTTTATAACAGACAAGCTGATTTACTGGGCGTTTAAATGGTTCATTCTGCCCGTAAACCTGCGTTGTTCCTGATTCTCATGCTTCCTGTTGTGATGACGTATGAGTGACGCAATCTTAAAGTCAGTTCGTTAAAGGGGCAGTTTTATGTCTTTTCAAGGCACAATTAAGAAAATATGTCAGGATTGTGGGATATTTGAGGTCATTTTGCGTTTTCTTATTATTTGTGCTCTTTAGTTCTTTCAATTATTACTACCTCGTTCCTTTCTTCTTAAGTTATTCTAGTTATGTTAATGTCTTGTGTCTAGATCTTTTCTTAGCTACTCTAGTTTTTACTATGTTTCTTATGTCAAGTTAGTTTTGTCCTTGTCCCTCACCCCATGTCAGTTCCTCTTTCTCTCTCTCTCCCCACACCTGCAACCCATGAGCTCATCAGCCCAGGTCTTTTGTTCAGCATTCAAACTCCCAGTATTTGCGCACGTCATTCTCAGCCTCTTCTCTCTGGTTGCTACCATTATACCCTGTAACTTCTCTGTCTAATCTCGTGTACTGTGGATCTCCTTGTTGGCTTTTTTGTTTCTACCCTGGTTCTCTGATTTTTGTTCATAATGTTTTATATTAAACATTTATCATAAACTCCCTGTTTATGCTGCTCCTGCATTTGGGTCCTACATCAAAACCACACCTTATCAATTGATATAAAAATGCTCTATACATCAAACATGACTCCAATGAAATTTGACTTGGAAAATTAGTGCCTTTTATATGGGTCTTTGTCTTTTTAAGAATATTATTTTCTTTTCAACTCTCACATTCAGTATGTCATCACAACAGTGTCCTTCCAGTAAACCTTTAACTTTGTTCTTAGAAAGTAGTGAGCTTGTATGTAGATATGAGAATGGATATAAATGATGTACATTTAAAATTTTGTAAGATAATAATGGAAGCAGCACATAATTCTATAAAGAAAGCAGGGTGTAAAAATGATAAGAAAATGGTGCCATGGTGGACAAATGAATTAAAAAAAATATTTAAGAAATAAAGCATTTAAAGTACTAAAATGTAATCCAATTTATAAGAATTTAATTGATTATAAAAGAAAGCAAGCAATGGTAAGGAGAACTATCAAGAATGCAAAAAGAGAATATTGGAGAATTTTTTTCTAGCACAATAGGGAAAGAAACAAAAATAGAAAAAAATTGGAAAGTAATTAAAAGAATGAATGGCATAAAGAGAGAGTTTGAATAAATATAATAAAAGATGAAGATAAAGTATTGGCAAGAACATTTAGTAAAATTCACAGTTTGAATAATATTAGTGAATAGGGAAGAAAAGGAAGAGAAAATACAAAACTTAAATATAAAGATCTATTACAGCGTGTTGAAGAAACAAATAATTTGTTGAGTTTACAAAAGACAAATTGAATTATGCACTTAAGAAGACAAAAAAATAAAGCACCAGGTAAA
This sequence comes from Poeciliopsis retropinna, assembly GCA_010277075.1. Taxonomy (NCBI): domain Eukaryota; kingdom Metazoa; phylum Chordata; class Actinopteri; order Cyprinodontiformes; family Poeciliidae; genus Poeciliopsis; species Poeciliopsis retropinna. Next base: position 476,176 of record VMRM01000046.1, on the reverse strand, counting down.
GATCAAATCTGGTATAGAATGACAAGGAAAAAAAATTAAACTCAGTGAAAAATTGAAAGATATAATAATACAATTATATAATAAATTTGGGAGGAGGGAAAAATTACGGCTGACCTGGAAGGAATCAATTCCAATAGCTAAACCAGGAACAGATAACTCAAACCCAGAAAATTACAGACCAATAGCTCTAACATCAAATCTATGTAAAATAATGAAAAAAAAAAAATGAAAAAAAGAAAAAAAGATTAACAATAGACTAGTACATTATTTAAATAACTAGAAAATTCCTGAAGAAATTTAACCGGGACCTGCCACAGTGTGCCCGTCGGTTGGAATCATTGCTAGGTTTAGCTAAAATATAGTGAATAGCATGTGGATAATCAAAAGCATGTTGGCTAACATGGACTTGTACCATTCAGTATGTTAAAATTAGTGTACAAGTTAAAATTAGCCAAAATGCTAATGTTAGCATGAATGTTGTCAGTAGCATATGGGCATCTAGCATGTTGTCTGTCAATGACTTTCTCCATTCAGTATACTAAGCATGGCTAATAAGTAAGAAAAATAGGTAAAAGATTTTTTAGGGGAAAGGCTAATGCGGCGCAAGGCAGTGCATTAGTGGGAGGCAGTGAAATGTAAATGTTTGTGCAGTGAAATGGAAGAAGAAATAGAAAGGAAGAAAGCGTGATCACAAGGTTGAGATTTGGACATACAGGACTTATACACTTTTTAAAATTCAAAAGGATATTACTGGCAAATGTGATTACTGTTAAAAATATGAAACAATAGAGCATATTAGAGTGTTGTAAATATGAAAAAGAGAAGATATAAGAGGCATGTTTATTTTATATTTAAATATTTAAATAATTAAACATTTATTTATGCATAGAATAACAATTGTTAGTGACAGCAATCATTTCTGAATGTATTAAGAAAAAGTTATTAGATATTTTGAGGAAGAATTTGGGGAGTAAATATGTACAAATAGTTATTCGATTTTTAAAGAAAACTAAATTATTTCATAAAATGTGATTATAGTAGGTGTTTTTGTGAATGTGTGTATGTTATAGATGGGCAGAACACAAAGTTATGTATAAGTATGTATATTTGTGTGTGTGTGTGTGGGTAGGTGGGTTCAGCCCAAAGATTGTGCCATGTGACTACATTTACCCAAAAAACTTCAGTTTCCCCATTTTTAAACATTTATTTATGCACAGAATTACAATTGTTAGTGACAGCAATCATTTCTGACAGTTATGCTTCAACACAGTATATTTCTGAAATTATTTAGTCATGTATTTAATGAAAAGAATACAAGAGGGCACTATTATCTGACTTAGCAGGAAAAAACTGAGTAGATAGCTGATGAGAAAAATGTGACATACTACAGCATGTGCCAAAGCTGAAAGAATAGAAATGCAGCAGAATATAATAAACCTCAGAAGCATAAGGAAAAACATTTACTCTAAAATATGTGGTTTAGTAAAGTCTTAAATACAAAGAACTAGTTACAAACATTTGTATTCTCTGATAATATTTGACATAAATTCCCTCAAACCAAGAAGTTGTCTTGGTTTTGCAAAAAATACATATTTTTGTAAAGATTAATTTTTGAACAACACAACACTCAAAAGTACAATGGAAAATAAAACTCATGCTTTCTAATGAACAAACATTGTGTATAAAGGATGCTTACAAATGAACACATGAACACTTTGTTTACTGGCACTGGCAGGTATCAGTAAAGTAGTCAGGCTCTAAAGAAGGTGATAAAATACTTGTGTTGCTAGTTGATCTTCTCCTGATCCCTACACTTCTTTGGTGGAAGCTGTGTGCTGCTGCAGAGAGGAGACGGATTCTTCAAAAACATCGTCCTCCATGCCTTCCTCTATAGGCCTCATCTTCGAAGATTTGGTTTCAGGTGATTTTTCTAGAAATATAAATATTACAATTACATCAATAAGGAAGAATTAAAATGCAAATTTCTTACCTGGGGTTAGATAATGCAAAACTGAAAACTAGTGATTATCAGCCCCAGGGCTCCTCGGCAGCTCTGGGAGTGTCATGGAGCTGGATGTAGCGCATCCGACGTAAAATTTTGAAAGCTATCTTCACCACATTCACTTTTATCAGATGATTTGTTTCCTTCTAATGCAGATAATGGTTTCACACTTAACACAGTTTTTTATCAAAAATGAAAGAAAATGACACATTATATACTTTCCATGTATGCCATCCTTTCACCTGCATGCAGTTATAGTGAGTAGTTTCCATTGTTAAGACATTAATCTAAGTATTTTTGACCCTTGAATCCTTCATTATAATCTTTTTTATTCATTGCAGAATTACTTTATAGCACTCTAAGGTAATGACTTTTAAGAAGAACTGGTTGTACAATTCTCAGTTTATCCATACAGGCTCAAATATATTAATGAGTGTCATCTCTAGAGAGCTGCTTTAATGTTACTTTTGTTTTCAAGTAGAAATATCCAAAAAAACAAACAAAAGCAAACTGAATAAAGAGCTTGCTAGTTTTGTCCTGCTCTCTGAAAGATCAAAGGAATATAACATTGCTTTTTTTGATTGAAATGTTTGTTTTTAGAATTTGCTTCTTCCTTCCTAAATGTTTCTATTATGTCTTCCTTTTTGTGGTTCTTAAATGTTACTATCCACTATAAAGATAACCTTTAGCCAGTCAGCATTAGGTAACAACGGTTCCACCTAAAATTATTCAGCTGTCAGATAAAAATGTTGGTGTTTGGTGATGAGGTCCAAGTTTCTGGGGCTACATGGCCTCTTTGCCATCACCTAATCTTTAACTCCTTCCACATATTGTGTAACAATTCACAATATTAACATTACTCGCAGCTAAAGAAACAAATTGGTAAAATTAAATGATTATTTTAACATAAGTCTGGCAGGGAGTATGAACAATTCTGGGTTCAACTGCATCATGTTCCAGTCAAGCTAATTTTTAAAGTCACTGAATTCTCAGTAGCATTTGCACAATATAAGAAACGGGACTTTGTACAGAGATGTTATTTTTTCAGTCCAGTCTCTTTTGTTCTTTTATCAATCTTTGATCTAGTTTTAGACAAAATTATCTTCTCAGTATTAATCCACAACATATACATAACAAACATGTGAACATCAGATACACTGTGAGACTAGAAATCTTAACAAAACAGAAAAAAATATATTACAAGTTAAGAACAAAGCTAAAGAAAGTATAAATGGTGAGGACAAACAAATGATCAATGTTTAAATAATCTGATGCACGACATCACCTTTATTAAAAAAAAATTAAATTCAAAAATAATTTCATGATCCCAAAGGGAAATGAAATGTGGTTGTAACTCATTAATTCTTCATAATGTTATTGTAGATCGCTGTTGACAGGAAAGATCTCCTGTAGCAGTCTGTATTACACTGAATCTGAAGAAGCCTCTGACTGAAAATACTCCATTTTCCCAAGTCAATCTCCTGAAGAGATTGGTCAGTGTTGTCCACAATTTTAATGATATGAAAAATTCTTCTTTGCATCATCTCCAAAAGTTCCACAGTCATCCCCAGAACAGAACCAGCCTTCTTTATCAGGCTGTTGAGCCTTTTTATGTCCCTGGTTCTGATGCTGCTGCCCCAACAGATGACAGCAGAAGAGATGATGCTCTTAACAACAGACTTATGATTTAGTAAAGTCTTAAATACAAAGGCCTACTGACAGCAGTTCTAGGTCTTTGTAGCAGCAGAAAACCATACCACGTGCCACTCCTGTCCGCTAGAAGCTACAATCAGAACAGGCTCATGAAGTCTTAGATTCAGCTGAAACATTCAGATCTTAAGAAATGGGTACAAAAGTATGAAAGCATGGACTAATGCCCCCTTGTATAAATTGTTCCAGCTGCTGAAAGAGGTGTAATGATACTGGGAATATTTTATACAGTTCCATTAGTGTCAACTGAGAACTATTTAAACACCACAGCCTATCATATAATTATTAGTCACCTCAATCCAAAAAAAAAAAAATTAAAATCTTTGGTCAAAGTTGTTTGTTTTGCTCTGTTTGGCATATAAGATGGTTACAGGATGCAGAAGAAGCCCTCTGTGGTTGTTTTAAGACTACATGCAATATGCAGTCACATGTAGAGGACATCAATGCCTTAACTCAGCGCTTCTCAATTCCAGTCCTCAGGTCCCCTGCTCTGCATGTTTTAGATGTACCTCTATTCCAGAACAGCTAATTCAAATGATTGCATGACCATCAAGTGCTACAGAAGCCTGTTAATCACCCACATATGCAATCCAGGTGTGTGGCATAAGGGAAACACCTAAAACATGTAGGGCAGGGGGGGTGTGAGGACCAGAATTGAGAAACACTGGTTTAAGTAAAGGTTAGGCTTGAGCACATGGTCAAGTTTCATCACTCTTTGTCCCAAAGTGGCAGGCAGGTCAAAATCTGAAGTGTCTCTAGACCTGATTCCCTCCACCTTTGCTTCTTTCTCCTCACATCTCCCACTGCAGGGTGGGACACACTGATTAGTAATGCAGGATTTTAGTTGCTGTTGTGGTTCTGCTGATCTTTCTTTCTTCATCTTCTTGCTTCAAATAATTGTAAAGGTCATAAATTTGTCTCTCTCTCTCTCTTTCTCTCTGATGACTCCAAAGATTCTGGATATAGCCTTGATTCAACTACAGAAACCTAAACATTATTAATAATTATATAAGTAGCATTAATGCACATTTTGATACTCAACACTGATATGTCTTTGGACTGCTTTGAGTCAGTTGAGCTTTCTGAGCTATCAAAAACATTAACCTCTTCCAAACCCCCCACCACCATTTTAGATATGATTAACCTATCCTTAGTACATGGGCACACTGGCTTTTGATCAAGATAACTTAGTAAATCACAAACCTATGTTTAATCTCCCTTTCATATCTAAAATTCTTGAGAAAATTGTAGCTAATCAAGTGTTTGAGCATTTAAATGACCTGTTGGAAGAGTTTCAGTCAGGTTTCATCAAATCACTGAAACTGCAGTTCTGAAAGTTACAAATGATATTCTCTTGGCTTCAGACTAGAGTCTGACTAGACTAGACTTGTGTCTGTTCTGGTTATGCTTGATCTCAGTGCAATTTTCCATACAGTCGACCACAACATTCTGTAAAGGCTTGAACATGTATAGGTATCAAAGCAACAGCACTGGGCTGGCTTAAATCCTAGAAATGAAGCTCTGGGTATTTCAACTAAGATGACCACATCAGATGTTACCAGTCCTCAACACTGCCTTTGCCTTTCAATTATCTTATTTTGACGAACCTCTGACTATATAAAATATTAATAGCACCCAGTAAGTTAGGACAAGACTGTTAAACAAGGCAAATGTAGATTTGAAGAGGTTAACTTATCTAATCGTGAAGAAGTTGAGATTTTTGATGTCAAGGGAAGAACTCTAATCAGGTCAGTAGGTTTGTGTTTGGTTACAGAAAGTTGAGTTAGGGGGGAAATAAAGAGGTGCTCTTACAACATTTCCATGGAAGTGCTGTGTCTGAGGGAGCGGTCACAGCTGAAGGTTGGACAGGAGGACAACTGTCAGAGAAACACTACATATCGTCTGAGTGGGGAAATTAAAAAGACTACAATGAGCTTACTGTGGGAGGACCTAATTATACTGTAGTTTGTAAATAAATGACGACAATGGAGAAGTGAAAACACAAGTACAATTCCACACACCTGTCGCAGGTGAAAGAAAATTGAGACTATTCTACTTTGATTCTATAAGAAGATTGTACATAAAGGCTCTTTCAAATATTGAGGTGAAAAATAACATTCAATGAAAGTTAAAGCTCGAGTCAAAGAAGCAATATGGGAAAGTCTGAAAGTCCAAAATTTGCCAACTATAATTCTAAACAAGTTGAAACAGTGAAAATGGCATGTTCTGATTTAATTTTCTAACTCACATGCAGAATCATATACGAGAAGCCACATAAAGAAATTGTATTTATTTTCAAATTAAGATCAGAATGTACAGGTGAAAAGATCTTGTTTTTCTGGAGTGGGAAAGACACTGGAATGGTTCCGTCTGGAAAGAAAGTGGTGTTAATAACAGCAAGAAATGAAATGTTAAAAGAGAGATAAGGCAGAATAACTGTGCTTACTCTTGAATGGACCTGAGTGGTGCACCAGTTGGGAAACAGCCAGAGTCTGATGTGGTGAATGGATTATGATAATTCCAGAGGCGAGAATGAAATTGGCGGTCAGGGTTTCAAAGAAAAAAATAACGAGATACCCGCAAAGAAGTTGTTGACATCTTAGCCAAGATTGCTAGACTGGGCCTCGTCAATTGACAATGCAGTGAACATCGTGCATCGTCTGGGGAAAAAAGAAGATGGAAGACATCGCCAAATACTAATTCAGTTCAGCATGAGACACCACAAAGATGCCTTCTGGAAACTCACCAAAAGGATCTGGGAATCCACTTCAAGCAAGATTTCTGCAAACTGGATTGGGAGGCAAGAGCTGCAGTCTGGCCCAAAATGGAGTAAGCCAGGAACGAAGGGAAAAATGTCTACTATCGAGGACACGTTGGCTACATCAGCGGAGTTCGGGTATTACCTGATGGACTGAAGATTCAGTGGTAGTGTCTAGTAATCATACAATATTGCACGAGTCCACAAGGTGCTACTTTATGATTCAAGAAAAGTTGTATTCTTTTATTTCTACAATTCCTTTTGATTAAAAAGGCCAAATTAATAAATAAGGCTATTTAAAAAGGCAAAGTTAATTATTCACAGGTTTGATAAATCCATTCTAATATTATTCGATTAGAGGTCAGTTGTTCTGTTCTAAATTTGGTTTAAGGGAGTTAGTGCTTCATTCTTACCTTTTCCTGAAAACTAGAGGTTCAGTTACCTTCTTATTTTTTCTGGTGCTTCCCTTTTATGTCTGCGTTTCTTTCTAATTTTAACTGTGTGTCTTTAAATGTTAGGGGTTTGAGAAATGGTATTAAAAGAAAATCAATATTTCTTTTTTGTAAAAATGCAAAAGCCAACTGTATATTTTTACAAGAAATACGTTCTATCGAGGCAGATGAGAACTTCTCGTCTAATCAATGGGGGGAAAATAATTTTGTCTCATGGTACTAATACATCTGCTGGTGTTGCCTTAGTATTTCAAAAATATTCAGAATAAACTAGAATCTCATAAGAAAGACAAGCAGGGCCACTGGATTATCTGTGTACTCAAAATGGAAACTAGTTTTCTGATTCTCTGTAACGTCTATGGTTACAACAGTGTTGCTCAGAATAAACCCTTATTGTTTGAAGTAACTAGACATCTAAAAGAACTATCTCAGAAATGTTCCACGAACAATTTCATATTGGGAAATTTCAAAATGGTGTACAATGAATGGTTTGATAAATCACCCTCTACACTCCAATCTCATCATATAAATGTAGTTTTATAAAACTTGCTTAACTCTGAACCTGGAGGATCCTTGGAGAGAAACAAATCAAGTAGTCAGTCTTTCTCCTGGTTTAAACCATCAGCTAAGTCATGTATCAACTTCTGGCTAACTTCAGACAATCTGATGCAAAATAGTGTAAATGCTGGAATTTCACCTGTACCTTTGTCTGATCACTGCCTGATACAACTAAGCATCACAACGCAATGTAATAAAAATCCCATAACAAAGGTTATTGGAAGTTTAACTCAGCCCTGCTTAACAACCAGAAATATAATAAAGAAATCCTGGAGCTTCTCAATTTAATTTGCAATAATAAAAATATGAATTCTTATACGGAAAAATGGGAACTCTTTAAATTTAAAGTCCAACAAATCTCAAACAATAAATTAATAGCTATCCAAAATAAGGACAAAAAATTTGAAATAATTCAAGAACTTAGTCACATCTGTTCTAAACATTTTTTTAATTATGATGACAAAGTGCAAAAAAATTCTACAGTCTGATTTAGATGATTTTTATACTAAAAAAGTCAAAGGAGCATATTTGAGGTGGACTGAGGATGGTGAGAAAAGTACTGCATATTTCTGTAGATTAGAAAAAAATAGATGAGAAAGAAATACAATAAATAATAAACCATGCACTGACTCAAAGTTAATATCCAAAGAAATGTTTACGTTTTATAGCAGTTTATATTCTTCCGCATATAATAACTCAATGGCAGAAACATTCTATCATTCTGTTCAACTTTTGATTCCTAAAATTGATGACAATTCTAAGCAGATATGTGAGGCAGATATCACCGTAGAGGAATTGGATAAAGCTGTGGGTCTTTATCCAAGGACAAAGCTCCAGGCTGCGACCGCTTAAGTAGTAACTTTTCTAAACATTTTTGGGTTCAGATCAGAACCTTGTGTTTGGAATGATTACAGAACTGTTAGAAAACGGCAGTTTAACTATGAAACAAGGTGTCATCACGCTCATTCCTAAACCTGGAAAAGTTACAACTTTTCTTGATAATTTAAAACCGATAACATTATTAAATAATAATTCCAAGCTTCTGACACACATTTATGCCTCAGGTTAAAATCAGGCATATCCCAAATTATTTCTGACAAATTATTTATAAAAGGGCGATCTATGCATAAATACATTCACCTTATTTTGGACGTAATTGACTATAACCACGTCGTTGAAAATGAAGGCTTTGTATTATTTTTAGACTTTTATAAAGCATTTTATATGATAGAACATGAATTTAGAACATGTTCAAAGCTTTAGGTTTATTTGGGTTTGGAAATAAATTTATGAATGTAATTAAAACATTTTACAAAGATACCAACAGTTCAGTGAGTCTTCCACATGGTACCTCACAGAGATTTAGCATCAACAAAGATATAAAACAAGGTTAGTTCAATCTCTCTTTTGCTGTTTTTTTGCTGCTGCAGAAATGCTTTTCATATCAATTAAAATGCTCAATTTGGTAAATTATAGGTGGAAGGCAAAGAGTTTTCTATTAGTCAGCTAGCTGATGACACAATCATCTTTTTGAATAACCTGAATTGAAATTCCCAAAACTCTTAAATTGATTGAAACATTCTCAAAGGATTCAGGACTTAAGTTAAATTTAAACAAAAGTGAAATTTTGCCTCAAAGACTGTCCTATATCTACTGCTTTTAATATTCCTGTAAAATACAATGTCAAATATCTGGGTGTGCATATAAATGAAAGTAAATCAGATTTAGAAAATCTGAATATGTGGGAGAAACTTCAAAAATGTAAAACTCATTTGTCTGGACGTGCATTTTTATGAGGATCTTTTTTGCGTGGTTTTGCTTCTCCGAAACGGACAGATGTTACACCTGCCGCGCTTCTCCCGAACGCCGCTCTCCAGGCACGTGCAGGGGGGGCGAAGGGTGCTTGAGCCCCTGCCCCTTTTATCCTTGATGCCCTAGTGCCCTTTTGAATTTTTTATTATTATTATTTATTTTTTAATGTATGTCAGTAGGCCTCAGAAATAATACTTTGCTACATGTAATAATTTAGCAAAATAAACTAGTCTGGCTGCCTTCAGTCTAAAAATGACTCAGTTTCTGTCTCCATGTTGTTCAGACACCGGGTCCATGGTGAGGAGGAGGGGGGATCTGTGTCCTCTAACTGTCAAATTATAGGCAAGAATATTTTTCATACACTGGTTTGTGAATAAAAATGTAAGTCTGATGTTGACGTTAGAAAAACTGTTTTGATTTATATTTTCATAATTGACCTCACAATAGTGGGGAAAAAACCCTCCTCGCCCCTAAGCACAAAAATGCTTCGACTGCAGAGAAAACTTCTGACTAACTTAATCATTCTGCTAAAAGCCCGGTTCTATAGGCAGTCTGAGTCGGTCCCACCGATAGATAGAAAGAATGTCTGTCTTTATCTCAGACATCCTGATATAAAACACGGTGCCGACTGTCACCGCGAGTCGCGACGCAGCTCAAAGCCCCGGTACCACCCGGTACCACCCGCTGACTGTTTGCTCTGCTTCTCCTTAACGTTTCTACCAGGTGGGTTAAAGCCGCTGCTGACTGGATCTGGGCTGGAGGTGAGTGGCTGTAAATAGAAGTTAAAGCAGAACCTCAAGTGTTAAAGAAAGATTTGGCCCAGAGCATTTAGAGTTCATAAAATAAATACCAGAAAAAATACTGGTATTTTACTGGTGGTAATTAGAACCACAGCTTAAAGCCAAACATTTCACAATTAAATGAATCAAAATGTCCTCCAAGCATCAGCGGACTGACATAGGGGGCACCGGGGGATTCCAGGTAGATTCCAGTGATGCGCAGCGCAGCGGCTGTTCATGCAGGGCCGACCCAAGGTAATATGGGGCCTTAGACGATCCCCCTCACCCCCCCAAACACTTCCTACTAAGAACCTCAGCATCACTAACATGTTTAAATATAGATAATGTGAATCTGTGAGAGGGAGACCAGGTTTATTGGCCGAGTTTAAAATCAATTACTGATTATTGGTTATTTGCTGTGATGTATTTGTGAACAAACCCAACTCAAAAAGAAGATTACACTATATGGTAGCCATGGTAACAGCAATCAAACTATCAAGATGATTCATTAAACTTTTACAAAGTAAACTTCCTAATTAAATCCTAAATGTACAATTCTTTTTTTTTCTCAGCTGAATGCATTAAATAAAATTTAATAACATTGTCATTCTCTATAAATGATGCTGCAGGTTTAGATCTATGGTTTGTGTTACAATTAAATCATTTCTAGGAGCCCCTGAATCTCTAGAGGGCCCTACCACCACTACTGAGTTTTCTTTGCCTTGATATCTCAGTCTTACAATTCTAGATCTCAGAGGCGCTAACATCAAAAAAATATATAGAGTTAACCCCTTTGAGCTTTTTTGATCTATAAATCAGTCTGCAGCCAAGTTGTTGTAGAGGTTAAATAGATATTATTAGGGCTTCCTCAATCTGCCCCTGGTCACGTCTCTCTCATTATCCTCCTCCGACAATAATAAAGCCCCTGAATTGCAAATTCCCTCTCCTTGTCTGGTAGTCAATCTCCTCCAACAGTCAAAGTTAGTGTGGTAATTAACATATCGGTTAGTTTGACACATTTTTCGGAATTGGCTTATGTGCTTTTTAGCTTTTGTCGTAGTTTTCTGACCCGCCCGGTCTCGTGTCTGTTCATTTTCTAGGACTCCAGTTAGCAGCAACCGTTAGCTGAAATGGCACCATTTATAAACTTGGAGGGGAGGGGCTGGCCATGGAGGACTCAGGAATTTCATTGGATAAACCCTCAGTCTGTCAATAAAATCAATCAATGGTCTGTCGCAGTTGATAAAAAATAGATTTAATCTAAGATTTTGCTAAATTATGACAGGGTAGGGCCACTAGATATGTACATTATGACGGGCATTAAATTTTCCGGTTGTTTAAAAAAAAACAAAAAACGGTCAAATATTAAAAATATTCTGTTAACGCGACCTCTGGTCCCAATCATCATCAGTTCTGATGATGCTACAACGTCCTAAAATTCACTAAAATTGAGAGTCATACTGTTTCTCTGTACTCTTTAAATTACAAGTGCGTTCTCTGCTTAATTGCTCTATTGTTCTTTTTTGTAGGTTTCTGTTAAGTGTGGTGGTGCAGTGAATGGAAATGTTAGGTAGTTGACTCTCACTGAAACTAGAAACGTCAGTTTGTCTGGAGGAATACTGTGACATTGAATTAAAACAATACTCTTTTTGATGAAATATTTTTCACATTTCCTCAAAGTGTATATTTTTTATTGTGCTAATTTTCATAAATATGTTGCCTGTAAACTTTTAATATATTGACAGTTTGTATAATGCTGTGATAGTATATTGGCAATGTACTCTTGAGAAATGTGAATATATTGAATACAAAATGCATTTTGTAAATCAAAAAGTATGTAGTAATTGATCCTTCTGTCCTGTGTACTGTAGTGTGTATGAAGCATGTAATGTACAAAGTGGCAAAGCAGAATAATAAGACATTGAAAAGTAACTAAAAAGTGTCCATCTGGTAATAGCACACTTTGTGCACTTCAGATAGTGATTTTTTACAATTTAATTAGTTGTTCCAAAATAACATGCTTCAAGGTAAATAATCTTTAACAAATGTCAAGCATAATGATGATTAGTCTGGCTTCAAGTATGCTCAAATATGCTAATATGTTATATACTTCACAAACCTGTGGCAGAGTGTAAGAATGAGCCCAAACTCTATCTAAGGATACAAGAAATTCTAGAGAAGTTCAGCAATCTACCGTTACCTTAGATCTTCAGGCACATTGCAGGCAGACCTTATGGCCATTTAAATGACCAAAAAATAGTGTTGAAGTGAAGGGATAGTGACACTTACGGAGAGATGATGCAGCAGATCCTCCTCGTAGGATCTGGTTAAGAACATCATCTGTGTCACTAGTGCTCGCCATGCTGTTCCTCATCTGCATCATAGAAAGCTGAGAGCACAGACTGGGCTGACGGTCCATCTTTTTCACTGCCTAGAACACAACCGCCACCGGCAGTGAAATTCTGGTAACACAATCAGTAAGAAAACATTGCTGTGTCTTTACAAAGTTATCCTCACCTTATCGCTGAGTGTGGGATCATTTAGAGTGTACAGTTTGTTGGTGATGTCCTTGCCGATGAGGTACTTAAACACCTCATTCAGGAAAGTGTCTGATTCTAGGAAGTAAGTGAGCCGTTCTCGAGACCAACACAGAAACTTGCAGTTCTCCTCTGCCACTATTGTCACCTATCAGTAAGAACACATCAATACAATTTTCACTCATTTCCGAAGTTGGTACTGTAAGCATTGACGGTGCCCACATGAACATCAGAACTGAACCAGTGTACTGGAAAATGGTGGGCTGGTTGGGGAATGAGAGGGTCAGGCAAGAAAAATTAAAGCAAACTTAATTTTTTCTAAAATTCTTGCCTCTACTGGCCTGTATTTGACAGTGAGTAGCCAGGAAAGTGGGTTATGAGAGAGGGAAGACATTAGGTAATGGTCAAAAGGTTGGGACTCTTGGCCGGGAGTCGTAACTCTGATGGTCGAGTAGAGGACAAAGGTCTTTGTACTTTGACGGTGTGCTTTACCCCTGTGCCACTGCAAGGTTTGCACTCAAGCAAACCTCCATTAAAAGTTAATTTTAGTCATATAACTTGAATTTTGGCTTCTAAATTCAGACAACTCTTTGTGGGTTTTGCTGAGCAAGGCCCCACTTTACTACTACCGGTATTTAATGGACGTACTGCTCACAATACGGGCCTAAACTAGTCCCTGCACTGGGAGGTTAGAGCTTATCTGGCTACATCACAGACAGTTACTCAGTCTAGGATTGAGTAGATCTTGATGTCATAGGCTGGTGTATATCCATATTTATGTTTTCTTTGACTTTCTGCTTTTTACCTGGAACTTCTCCCCTCTGTGCATCTCAGTAGACCTGAACTCCGGAGAATCGATGAATGAGTTGGTATAGATGTTGTGGAGGAAATGCCCTCGATACGACACCCTCATCCTGTGCCAAAGACATTCAATCCACAATTCTTATCAATTTAAGAAACTACTGATAACAATTGTCAATAAGTGTTAGCATTGGTAAAACCTTGAAGACTTATGACCATTCGATGCATAAAGGAGCAAACTTTTCTGATGCCATAAATATTTATAAATGAAACTAAAAAAAATCTCAAGTGGTGAAGGTAAGTGTGAATGCTATAGTTTTCTACTGTGTCTTTCTACCAGCAGCCATGATTATTCAGATTATGCTTCAGTCAAAAAGTGTGGAAGACTGTAGCTCGCCATGCTGCAAACATAACTTACTTTCCTTTGAGCAGGATACTGAGGCGTTCATCCACAGAGGTCTTGTCCTCAGCAGCATATGCTTGGCCTTTCTTCAGAGTCTGGATTGTGCAAAACTGTCCTGTGAGCCTCTGAAACAAAGCCTCCTGCACATGGAGAGGCTCAAACATCAGCTTGTAGACAGTCCGCAGCTCCCTGTCAATCTTAATCTGAAAGAGCACAGTCACAGCCCCAATTCGTCTTTCTAATAAACTAAAATCACTTAAAATAATCATTAATGAAAACAAAAAAAGCTTTCTTGGGTATATTGCTTGTAAAAACCAATTTGAGAGACAGTGACTAGATAATACAACTGAGGGCGAAGAAAGGTTTCTTTGCATCCGATTATGAATCTTGGTCTCATTCCAGTGACTTGATGGATATCCATTATTTGAACAGTGAGTCCTGATGCTGCCTGAATATTCTTAGCATACAAATGGGTCAAATGTCAGAGGACATGGTGATCATTAGCTTAGGTAGTAACAGAAAAACTAAAGACTGTGCTTCAGCATTAATATTTTGTTTCCTAACTGTAAAAAGTAATGGTAACATGACAAAGAGAGAGCATAGGGCATGGTAATGCAGAACTCACCGGCCTGCGCTTATACAGGAGAAAGAATAAGTGCATGAAGTTGACCACCAAGAACACAACGTTCCAAACCATCGCATCAAGGTTGCAACGATACAAAGTGGCCCAAGCAATGAAAAGACTGCATCCTGTCAAAACAAGGCAAACAACAAAGTTAGTAAAGGAGTACAAGTCCAGCCAATTAAAATTTATGCATGATTAAAATTTTTCATTTTAATCATGCAGAATAAAATTATTCTGTGCAGCTCATCTCAATCCAATGGAAGTGATGAATGAGGCAATTCCAATAACTTTCATTGGTATGCTGTTTATTTAAGAACAAATGATTAAAGGTGTACAAGAATGGTAAGTAATGCTCATGGAATGAGCTAAATTTCTCTTCTATTTTAGTATGTCACTTTCTAAGCTATATATTTTTATAAATTTCTTAAAATTTTCACTGCATCCTGACAGGATGAGACGGCATCTGTGAGAAAAAAAAAAAAAAAAAAAAAATCAAGCTCCTCTGCCTCCTCCTTGCCATCTGAAAAATTACACCACTCCTGGTCAGAAACAACCAATCAGAGCTAGAAAGAGGGTCTCACCGTTGTGTATGCACTACTCACTCCATGATCTCTGCTGAGCTACAGCTGGTTCACCACAACATAACCAGCCATGAATGCCAGGCTAGTTAGCATCCCACCAATGATGGCAGAGAAATTGTTTTCCTTGAACAGTGAGTTGTTTCTCCAGCCATGAGCACATTTAGCAGTGAGTACACAAAGTTGATTGATAGCACTAAGACCTCCTGGCTCTGATTGGTTATTTCTGACCTGGAGCAGTGCATTTCTTCAGATGGCAATAGCAGCTTAGGGAGAACATGGAAATCGATTTTTTTCACAGATTATCTGTCTCATAGCAAACTGCCACAACATGATGACAGTTTTAACAAATATTATTAAAAAATGTGTTGTTTATAAAAGTTATAGTGCAGCTTTAGGGAGTGCACAACTTACTCTCCCATTTTAAGTGTGACTCTCTGCAGCTCCTCCAGAGTTACCATGGGTCTCTTAGGTGCGTCTGTGGTTAACGCTGTTCTTTGTTGCATTGTCAAGTCAGATGGGTATCTATGTAGGTCTGTGTGGTCCATGTTTCATTTTAATATGATTAACTGACCAGAGCTCTGTAAAATATTCAATTCAAGAATATTATTTCAGAGCCTAGCCTGGCTTTATGCTGCTTCTCAACTTTCTTCCTGACATGTTTGGGGTGTTTGAGTCTCTTTGGCCTTCAGAGGAGCAAATCTCTGTTTACCCTAAGTACTTGTAAGCTGATATTAGAGCCACAGGAGTTCACTGAGGGTTAATAAAGTTTGTTAGCACATGGACACCACAGCTTTCTGATATTTTTCATTCACACACAGCATATTCCATTACTTATCATACCCTTGTATGTCCTTTGTTGATATATCGTATAGAATTTCACCACAATGTATTGATTTTTATTTTTAGATGATAAAATGTGAAAAAATGTATGTGAAACACAAATGGTAATTGAACAGTCTGACCAAACATTTGTCCTTGATTTGGTTATCCAGCTTTATAAAGTCTATTAGAGCTACAATGTTGTTGACTTGTTTGTTTTGGGAATCTTAACATGCTGTAAGATATTTTCTTTCCATCTTCCTAAATGTTTTTGTTTAAATTACTTCCTTTTGTACTCCAGGACATTAAACATTTGTGAATCTTTAGGATCATAAATCATGAGACCTTACATTGCCAAATGCAGGTCTTTGTTCATCTAAAGCAGACAAATTCAACGTGGTCTATTCAAGTAGGAATAGACCAATGCCTCTCAGAAGCAGTGATGTGCAGTCAGGAGAGGCAGGTCAGGCAGTGCCTCACCTGTGATCCTTACAAGTTAAATAGGTACATGAAAAGTAAAATAGATTCTAACAATTATAATAGAAAATCAACTTTTACACTTGACATTTCTTTGAATTATTTTTTTATTGGTAATATATCAACGTTTTTATGGTCAAAATCACTGAATTTATGAATTGCCTGTTGGAAATACATGGTCGAAGACCAGGGTGAGACAGCACAGTGCTGTGCTTCACCCTTATTGGCGCTCTCACAAAAAGTGAATGAAGCAGTTTGTTGCCACATGCTGTTCTCCAAATATTGCCAATATACTTCTAAAACATGTTTAGATATGCTGAGGTTCTGCTGTCTGTCTAATATATTTAAAGACTGTGAGTGACAAATTAGTCTTTCTGACCCATCTTAAATGATGGGTCAGAAAGACTCTGCAAGGTGAGGCAGAAAGTACCGTGCCTCTCTGACAGGGGGCAGTACTGAGCCTCGTAAACACGAGGCAGCAGGTGCTCTTCTACTTAATGAACAGATTGAAAACAAGCAGAAAAATAGAGAAAATACAGTGGGAACTGAACTATTTAATCGAACTCTCTTCTTTTTTAAAATAAATTACAGCATAGTGATATTTCTGGAGAACAATAGGTGTATGGACTCATACAAATAAAGGCAAGATCATATATGATTAGTTATTTTAATCTGAAACAGGGAGATCAGCCCAAGTAAACATTTCAAATCAAGTCAAGCGTGGCAGTTTCGTTTTATCTTTTTCTTGCTATGCTATTAAGTTATTGATTAAAGTATAATTAAAAGCTTTTACTTGAGCTCAGTCATAGATTTGGTGTAGCTTTGAATGTCTGTATACTAACATAGTGTACAGACATTTCCCACTTTTTGTTTGCCTCATACTTTGAGGCAAATAGTTTAGTCCCGCCTGCAGCTCCATCAGATGCAGTTTTTTTTTACTGGGTTAAACAAAAAAAAAAAGAAAAGAAAAGCAAAAACACAAAAAATAGGGAAAGTATGGTCTAAACTGGGATCACATCCCATTTTGCCAACTCTTTCTTTCAACTGCATTACACAAGATTAGGGATGTATGAAGTATCCAAGGTTTTGAAGTGCAGCACACAAGGTGGACATCTGGACCGGTGGTTTGGTTCAGTTGCGGTGTGGGTTCACTGAGCAGTGCCCTCTGATCTCTGGTGGTCTGCTCAGGGGCAGCCAGCTTCAATTAAGTATCACTAATATTGTTACTTTATTATTATTAGTTGCTGTTTTCTTTCTCTTTAGAAGTAGTAATGTAGTAATTTTAACATCTTTTTTTCCTCTATAATATCAACAAGCACTACAAATACCCATCACTGTACGGACTCTTGTCCTATTTCTTTTTTTTTTTCTTTTTCTAAATTAAAAAAAAACAAAAAAATGATGCAGTAATACGGTGACATGATCCAGTTTACTGAAGTCATATTGGCAACTTTGCCATTTCAATATTTATTATTTTCATTTTTATTCATCTTGAATCCACCAAAGCTCTACTAGTCCTTAATAAAAAAGAACTCAATTTCCCATAATTCTTGCTGTTTCCTGTCTCCACTAAACCCAAGCAAAGATAAACAAAGTGGAGAAGGTTTTTCCATGCCACCCCCCATATTCTCTAGAGTGGAACTGAGTCAGCCAGAGTCTTTTAAAGCCTGAGCTCTGGGGATGAGACATCAACAGTAGAATAAAACTTTTAAACAACATATTGAAAAATGTAAAAGCTCAACACAACTTTGCTGATATCATCTAGGTGTTATGTTGCCCAGTACACTTTGAATTAAAGTCTAAATATTGTAAAGTATAATACTATGATAGGTGCAGCTCTCTGCTGTGTCTGATGCATCGTTATTATCAGTGAAATGCCTTCAGAAGAGGTTTGGGGGGAGGCCTGACCTGTCATCAGGAGGAGGCGCAGCAGAATCATGTGCAGCCCCAGGGTGGTGGGAATGAGCAGACCCAGCAGCAGGGATAGGTTCCCCAGATGGAACAGCGTGTGATGGACCTGCTCCCACTGCTGGCAGGAGGTGGCGTTGGCCTCCACAGCTGGAACCTCTGGAGTGGATGAGGTTAATGTGGGCAGCATGGTGAGGAAAGAAGTTGAGTCAGCTGTAGACATCCTGATGAAGCTTCAGCCAGCACCAGGACAGGGCTGCAAAAAAGGTGAGAGAACTGCAAGAGTATAAGGTTGACAGTAACTGACAACTTCTTTACTGGCATGATGCTGGACTCCATCTTCGGGTCAGCAGCAAACCCACCATGTAGCAAAGCATGAGAAAGCTTTGCCTCCGGACACTTCTGAAGCAGATGTGGGGATTTAGGCAGGTTTTTGTTTGAACCTGCCTAAATCCCCAGAATTAACTTACAAAAGTGTGGATTTTATACTTCAGGAAAATTCCTAATTCCAACATAAAAACACAACAGGTGAGTTATGTCCTATAGCAGGTACCAGGTAGAGACTGAAGGAAAATGCAACTGTTTACTGTTCATGTACTTTTTACCCTGGGATATTTTACTGATAAAATCTTCTTGAAGCATAATTATTTCTGGATGAATCTCGCTGCTGAGCTGAACCATCCCATCATGTCCTCACACACAGTGAAGTGTCAAGGAGCTGATTTAGCTGTGCTGGAACAGCTGCAGCCTGCTCTGCTCTGCTCTGTTCCCAGCGCTGCCAAGGCTCCCATGTAAAAATAGAATCGGAAACAGTTCTGCACTCACACAACAATTCCCCTCAACTCTAACTTTCCAAAACGCTTTCCTAAAGACGAAGAGGGAAACAGGAGGCTTCTTACCGAGTATGTTCAGGGCGAAGACAGAAGAGCGCTTTCTGTAAGCGGACCGCAGCGTCTAGTGACCTTCTCTCGGTGTCTGCATAATGTGCATCGCACATTCCACACAGCTGACAGGAGGAGACTAAATTGGGCAAGCGAATCAGAGCAGTACCGGAAAGCTCCCGATAGGGGGCGACATGTCATGTTGGGACTTGAACAGTGTTGATCTTTCGTCAATCTAGGACTTTAGAAAACCCGTTTTATTTTGCAGCAGTAAAATCTCAGATATGATACTGTCTGCTTGTTTCCACAACTCAATATTTTGGATTTGTAAAATATACCAAAAATAAGCATTTCAACAAATAGATGGCATTCCTTCTGCTGGCCCTAATGTTGCAAAGTTTCAAATATTTTCCATTTCTGGCATTAAAGTTTTATGAATCTATGGAAACTATTTAGATTCAAAGTTCTGTTTTTTTGAAACAGAACTCTATTTCAGAGTTCTGGTTGAAGACAGAATCTACAAGTCCATATGTGATGCATTAATGTAATTATTTATGTATTAGTTATTTATTGGTTGCCTGTTGTTTGAAAATTTACTTTTATTATGCTAGTTTTAATGATGTTTAACTTTAGCACATGTTGAAATATTAGACTGATTATGACTGTTTTGAGTGGGCCTCAAATTAGGTTAGATTTAGACCAGTGATACATAACTTTATCAGTCGAACAATTTTCTTAGATATAATGAGCACAATTTGATTAAAATTAGTAGTAGTTTTTTATATTAGATCATAGTCTTAAGAAGTGAATGTCATATATTCATCTGAACAATATTTTTAGTTAATTAAAGCCAAAGAAGTAGAAAACTAATCAGAAAATATTAAGCGTGATAGATGTTTTAGTCCTGAAACTGTTCATGTCTTGTTTTATAAGAGTTTGAAGATATTATATGAAATTTATACTAATATTATAATCAAATATGCTGTTTGATGCACTGGGTCAGAGGTCGGAAGAGCTCTGTGCGGTTCAGGAACCAATTTGAGGCAGTTAGGGATGAAAAACACGGATAGCTAATAAACTTTGACCCCTTTCTTGAGTAAAATGTTTCTGTATAAAATGAACACATCTATTGTTGGTACCCTGGGAAAGTGTGCAGGGAGGACAGCTTATGAATTCATCCCTTGGCTTTGGTAACAGATGCATGGTCTCTGGCTGCTAACAGCAACACGTCATCACAGGCTGTTTGAGACCACCTCTAAACTGTACGTTAGACACATCAGACAATAGAAATATGCCTTTATATAAAAGTAACGGAGATTTTAAAAAAGCTGGTCAGATCACTGGGCTGGAACTGTCTTAACTGCCACACAGTGGTTTCCAAAGGCGCATCTTCATATTTTTGTATTTTTCTAAGGTAATTCATTTCTTCTTTGTGGCTTTGTTTTCTGATGATTATGTTGAGTTGTTGGTGTGATTTTATGCAACTGATTGTTTGAATACATTCTGGTTGATTGTGAAGTTGAACAGTGACCGTTGTCTTTGTGTCTTCACTTTTATACACAACATTAATGGACCTGGGGAGACAAGATAACAATGAGCAACAGGTAGAAAATATCTCATTTCACAACACTGTCTATGTAAATAGTAAAGATGGGTGTGACTGAGAATGAAACAAATAGGCTTGTGCCTCCTTGGGGCGGCCCTGAGAATAGCTCTTAGTGAGGAGCAGGCTCCCATCGTTCACTTCAATGAGCCAAAAATATTTGCGACTGATCCATCATTAATCTTTACAGTCAGAGGCAGTCCTAGCCTGTTTGGCCACCTGGACAAATCAACTTTCCAGTTGTAAGAGCAGGAAGTGGGTGGGGGTGAAGGCACTCATGCTACTCCCCACAAGATGCCTCCCTGGGTGGTTACCCATGTCGCCCATATCAAAAACTACCACTGTTTACACTGCCAGATTTAACAGTATGTGGGCCCCTGACTTTCTTTTACGCATGTAAATTTAAACAATACTTATTAACTGAATAATTTAATCAACAATATCTTATCTAAATATTACATCCACATTTGACAAATCCTTCCTGGTGCAACTTGATGCTACACTCATTTTCTTAGTGAGCAGACTATAAGACATCTAGATATTCTTGATGTCTGCAGGGTAGGCCATACATTTCCATACACAGGGGACTGTAAAATGTGTATATTTTTTTTATATTTCAGATACCCAAGAAGGTGAATTTGACAACCTTCAAATGCACCAAAAAGGTGCATTTCACAACAGAAAATATGGAAAGAGCATCACAACGAGCATCACACACGACACTGTGGCAAAACTTATTTGCAAGTTTCAGAAAACTGGAAATGTTGCAGATCAACCACGAAGTAGTCCAAGACATGCAGCGATTACACAGAGTCCCACAAAATAAAAAAAGCTGTCCAATATAAAATGTGTATTTTTTCTATGTATGAAAACTTATGGCCCACCCTGTAGATGTCTAAATCTACATCCACGGACCTGGGGAGACGAGGTAACAGCAAGCAACAGGTAGCAAATATCTTGTTTCTCAACTCTGTCTATGTAAATAGTAAAGATGTAGACACCCTGTAGATGTAGACATTTACAAGGAACATGAGCTGTTCGGTTTAAACCCTCTTACTACATGACTCAATCATTGACAGGATAATGAAAACTTGAGCAGAAGGTAAAAAACTGAAAACACCTAAATGAGAAGCTGTTTATATTCTATCTGCAGTTATGTACAATCAAAGGGTTTAACAGTTGCCCTTTTAGCTGGTATTAAACCCTTTAATACCGAGCAAAACAACATTTTATATGTTTGGTTTTTTTTAACAGATTTTGAATAAATAACAATTAGACTTGAGTGCACTGTTGGGGAAAGCCATTCAACTTTTTATTGAATATGTGTCTTTATTTGCCTCTGTGGAGCCAGAACTGATTGTTATGGTGTCCAGCTGTAACCACCAACATCTGGCAATATTCCTGATTGACTGAAGTGATGCCTGCTGATGTTGAGTCTTCAGTTCAGTATATTCCTGGCACAGTTTCATGGATTCCGTAACAAAAACTCCAGGATAGCCTGTGATTTGTGCCTGGTTTTGTCTGTGGTCATGGATCAGTGAGGCAGCCAGACTTCAGTTTGACTTATGGTTTGACTTTTTTTCTTTGGGGTTTCCATCTCACAGGTGAGCAGTACAGGAGAGCACAGGGTGGTTAATTCACTTCAACATCCTCCCAAGTATGGACAGATTTTAACCCAATGACATTTTGTAATGCAGAAAGAAAGTTCTAAATGTAAAGGCCTGACACTGTGTCTGTCTGTGTGTCTGTGTGTGTGTGTGTGTGGGTGTGTGTGGGTGTGTGTGTGTGTGTGTGTGTGTGTGGGTGTGTGTGTGTGTGGGGTGTGGGTGTGGGTGTGTGTGTGTGTGGGGTGTGTGTGTGGGGGGTGGCGGGGGGGGCGTGTGTGTGTGTGTGTGTGTGTGTGTGTGTGTGTGACTAGGCGGCCCTTTCCCCTGGCACAGGAACTTCTAGGAGGTCATGTGCTCTGTCTAATTCTGGCCCTGGCATGTGGCAGTAACTTGGTAAGCGAAGATCATAGCGGTGTCCTGCCCTATCAAAAGCCTGGTCACTAAGTGAGTACACCTTTTCAGCGATGTCACTGCGCACAATCAGGGCAAAGATCCGGGCTATGTAGCGATGCTTAGCAAAAAGCAGGTACAGCTTCTTCCTCCTCCAGGCTATGTATCGGCACTGATCGTCAGCACGCAGAGTCACCTGAAGAGAAACAACCAGAGACTGTCATGTTTTTCTGTGAGCTTTCAGTGAAACACAGTTTCAAGGTGTTGAAGAAGCTATTTTATCAATTAATAAAAGTAATTGATATTTGTAATTTAAATATCACTTATGAGAAATTCACCATGCTCAAAATGACAGAGTGTGGCTTCCAATAGAGTCCCAAAAAAGTTAAAGGTTTGCCATTCTATATCAGCCCAAGAGACATATGAGCTACACAAACATAAAAATAGCTTAGACTCAGCGACCACATACCCAGTGTATTTTTTCAGCCAGAAGATCTATGCACTTTTTAAAAAATGTTTTAAAAGGTTATTTCAGCCAGGATTTGAATAAAAATGGTCAGTGATCTGAGTTCAGATGCTAATTCCTATGCTCTACCACTGGACCAACAAGCAAAGAACTCTGAAGAGATAGGGAGAGGAACTGCATCACACATGAAAAACTGTAACCATAAAGAACAATGTACATTTGTTCTCAGAAATGCGCAGGACTTCTCTGCTGAAAGGGTTTAATAAACCTACAGTTACACAAAAGACCTTGAGGTAAAGGTCAGTTCCATCATCCCTGACCTTCATCTCAATTAGACATTGAAAGAAATGTCATTTTATTCATGACATGCAGAGAAGTATAAACACCTGGAATATTCCCTCCTCTGAGGGCCTGAGAGAATCCCATTCAGGAGAATCCAAGAACTGGAAAGGGTAGATATAATGCAGGAACTCCCCATTCACTGTCACATGGATTCTGGAAGAGAACAGAGAATTAAAATCCATAAACCGTATTATAACCAGCATTGGCTCATCTGTGATTCCTGTCTGCAGCAGCTGCAGGACATGGAAAAGGACTAAATCAGCCAAAAGGCACAGGGACAGCAGGTGAGGCATCGATGAGGCTAACTGTCCTTTTTTCAAAGAACACAACTGAAAACTTCTGTCATTAAACCGTTAGGAACCCCATCTGGGTCACTGTTACACAGAGGCAGTCAGATGAAGTGCAGACCTCAGACTGCAGGACAGAGCCAGTTCCATCCTCCCTTGCCTTCACCTCAATGAGACATTGAAAGAAAAGTCATTATATTTATGATATTTTTGTTATATTGTTGCATATAAATATTTATTCCCTTTTCCAATTGCGCATACTTCTGTATTCTGATTTATTAACAAGAATCTTTTTATCAAGTTCCCAGACACTGTTATGCTGTACAGAAGAAAATACTGCATGGTACTCGATCTCCGACTGCAGACTTGTTTTCCTCTCAACGTGTTTTAAGGACCCGTCATGTTAAAATGTTACAATGCAAAGGGAAAACTGCTGTTTCGGACACTGTTAAAACTACTACGAAGAATTAAGGCACTTTACAGAAAAATATTCTGCCACAAAGTAAAGACTGCTTTGAGCTTTCTTTAGAAATACATTATAGGAATCATGTGGTTTGCTTTATAATCATTATGGACTGTTATCCTCTGCCAGTTGCAGTATAAAGGGCTGGACCCTGGCTGATTCACTCCACACCTGCAACTATTGAAGCAGCCATAGAACCCAGATTAGCTGCAGAAAAGCTGAAGAAGTTTATAATTTGTTATTTTCAAACAGGTCCTTTTAAAGCATAGCTGACATGTGAGGTTTTCAGACCAGCTGCAATAGTGGGCCAGATTTGGACATATTCTCTTTATTAAACAGAAACAACTGAAATGTTTAATTACTAGTGAAAAATTTGTCTTGCAAGTTTTAGCACTGCAAAAGTGAAACAACGTGCAGTCACCTGCCAGACAGAAGAACAGACAACTTGTCAATAGCTGTTTTTCCTTCTACAGCAAAGAACTGCCCCTTCTCCAATGTGTGGACAACTCCGTCACTGGAGGTCACTATCTTCCCAAAATGTGCAATGGATACTCCGAGTCTTTTAAACATGCAGTTATATAGTTCCTCAAAGTCCTTGTCGAATGTGAGGCTCCTCAGCTTGTAGACCATATAGAGAGCCTGAGTCAAACACGCCCCGAACAGGGCGAAGTTCCAGAGGAAGGTGTCGGTGGTGCAGGGGTCCGACCAAGCCCACACGGTGCTGCAGAAGAAGCCCACGGTCAAGAAGGTGAAAAGGTAAAGGTGTCCGTAGAAACCGCTTCCTCCCATGAAGCCGAGGAAGAGCAGGATGTTGGCGAGGTGAAACACAGATCCCTCCGCAGCCTCCTTCCATGCGCCACAGAGCGGGAACGCTGGCGGCGCCGGCTTCACTGTCAGGTTCATGGCTTCAAAGTCCGGAGGCTCCATAGTGGTGGAAGCGAAGAAAGGAGCAGCGCAAACACAGAATCAGCTCCGACCTGAAGGACCTGCGGCTGCGCACTGCCTGCCCGGCGGGAGGTGCTGGTCGCTGGTCACATTTATAACTACTATTTATAACTATAAAATGCACTATGCATTTCAATGATTGAATGAATCTACACTCACAGTACATGACACAACCCAAGTTTAATTTAACCAAATATTTTAAAAAATCTATTTCAGAAAATAAATTTCTGACACTGATATCATCCTACGATCAGACTGAGATTCAAACACTTTCAATATTTGCTATTGTACACAGCTATCTAAACATGTATTCAATAGTAATAATTGTAGTTATCCAACTAAATATTACCACAATCTACTGTTGCTGCCTGCAACCTTATGAGTCACATCCCAGACTGGTAGAGAACATACACTCATTAAAAAGAACATTTTTGAAGCAATAATATGATCGTTTAAATTCAGTAAACAGTGAGAATGAAGAGACTCATCTATCATAAGGAATCATTTAGATGTATCTTTACAGTCACCATCACCCTTAAGAGAGATTTACTGGAGCCTATTGGACACATGAATTAACAAATAAAATTGACAAAGCTGTCAACACGTTCATCTTCAAATAGAGAACTTGGTGTTGGAAGATTAGGCCAGTTTCGGCTTCCAGTAAAGATCCATAGAAAAATAAAACATGAAAAAGCAATCAGAAGCAGTTAGTTGAAATAACAAACTTTACCAGTTCATGATGAGACTCAAGAAGGGGTGTTGCTGAAGGTGAGAAAAACTTAACAGATTGGGCTTACAAGTGGAGTCAGATGCTGCAGCTATAATTGGCTTTTAAGATATAATTAAACCTTTAACTTAACAAAAAGTCTTTTGAAATAAATCACAGACATATGTCTAATCTTTCTTTGGATTGCGGTGGTGTTGGAGATCCACTAGACATATCTTCTTGTGTCCTCCTTCCAAAGTTCCATGGTACCTCCTGGATTCTGTTCCTCGATCTCCTGATTGTCCAATTGTTGACTTTCTCAAGATTAATACCTCTGATTCCTGTTGCACAACTGGAAACGCTCCTCTCCTCTTCCTCAAGCTTGTGAAACCTGTCTGCCCTCCAACCTCACCACCATCCAGTGGCTTCATTCTGGTATCCATCAGATCTCTCTCGTTCCAGCACCTTTCCCATACAAACCCAGCTCGAATCTCTCTCCACCTTCCCTCCCTCCCTCACAGACTTTTCTCCACCATAATCAGTAAGAAACCTCATTCCTCCTGTACTTTCCAGCCTGTTTTTCAGCATTCATCGTCTTCCATTCTGTTCCAGAGATCCCTTTTCCTTCTCCCTCTCCAGATTCCCCAGACAGAGACACATACTCAATTCATTGTTTGTACAATAAACTTTTTAATATTTTCATCGGAGTCCTGAGAGTAATTTGCATGTGGATTAAGAAATTGTCCCAAACCATGACACATTGCTCAGACAGAAACAACCAATTAGAGCCAGGAGGAGAGTCTTACTGCTGTTAATCACTCTCATGCTCACTGCTTGCATGAGATCCACTCACCATTTCAGCTGCAGGTGCTCCACCACAACAGAGTAAGTACAGTTC
Organism: Poeciliopsis retropinna; assembly: GCA_010277075.1. Classification (NCBI taxonomy): domain Eukaryota; kingdom Metazoa; phylum Chordata; class Actinopteri; order Cyprinodontiformes; family Poeciliidae; genus Poeciliopsis; species Poeciliopsis retropinna. Next base: position 449,366 of record VMRM01000046.1, on the reverse strand, counting down.
ATTTATATAAACCTTACTATGTCTGCTTTTCACATACATAAAATCACAAAGCACTGGACAATAAAATCAACCTTAAAGAATAAAGCATGCATGAGAAACAAAAAACTCACAGTCAACAAATATTCATCTTCCTTGTGGAAATTCTAAAGACTGACAGAGTTTCTACTGGCCGTGCATTTTCTCTGTTTTGATTTATTCAAAGTCTGGATGTTTTATTAGTGAAAAAAGTTGAATTAGTTTAAAGCAGTTGTTTTTAGGTGTTGCTCCCATCGCTTTGATATGTTTTGGGAAAATGATTCAGCCAGACTAGTATAGAAACCATGTGCACCTTGACAAGGTGACCTTGACTATTTGCTGGACTGCAGAACAGGATGCGGCTGATGTATTTGGGGCACCGACGAAGGAGTGAACATCCCTGGGTGTATTTCACATCAGGCTAGGCACCAGAAAGACTCAAAAACATTTCTACAAGGTCTGTGTTTTTTTCTTACATGAAGGGTCAGTAATGAGGAAGCAGGGGACTTGAGGAACTGATCAAATAGCCAACTAATGATCATTTTCTAGAAAGGATGATGAAACAGGACAGTGTCTGTGTCTGGAGCATAATGTGGAGATCTTCTAAAATCTGCATCTATACAAATCAAGAGAGGCAAAGTAACTATTTTTAGGTGAATGGTCAGCATGAGTGTGTTGGGTTGTGTGCAGAAGTAAGTGTGTATATATATATATATATATATATGTATGCTTGCTCAAAAGTGTATGCAAAAGCAGGAGAGCTCAGATATCCAACGACGGCACAGTGCCAGTTAGAATTAATGTTGGTGTGTGTCAGTGAGTGTGTGCAGGAAAGGATTGTGTGGAAGCCAACATGGGGAGCAGATGTGTTCATTCACATGTCACTTCATCCCAAAACACTCTCCTGGGGGACAAAGAAAAATAATTAATCTTTCTCAGATGACAAGCTGGGGTATTTTTTTTTTTAGTGCTTGATTATTTTTAGATGTCCTTGGACATAGAGCTACGTGGTACATTTGCATTTTCCTTCACCCCTTCCCCTCAGGGCAGCGTATCTAATGCTGTTTTCTAGAACATGTGGAAAATGCCCCTTTCTCACAAGAAGTGGTATTAGCTATCGAATGGAGATGTTGATTTAAGTGCAGAGTATGTTTCAAATATAACTAAAGATAATAGGTCTCAAATAATCTACTGGAACACAATATTTTCAGAGCAAAATGAAAGAAGTCTTTGGACACAAAGGTGTGGTTAAAGTTTTGATGAGAGTCATAAGCACAAAATGACTTTATACACAGAAGGTTAACAGCAACTGGTAAAAAAAGAAAAAAGGTGTGCCATAATGTTCATTAAATACACTCACCGGCCACTTTATTAGGTACACCTTGCCAGTACCGGGTTGGGTCTCCTTTTGCCTTCAGAATTCTTCATGGCAGAGATCCAGCAAAATACTAGAAATATTCCTCAGAGAGTCTGGTCCATAATGACATGACAGCATCAGGCAGTTGCTGCAGATTTGTCGGCTGCACGTCCATGATCTGAGTCTCCCGTTCAATCACATCCCAAAGGTTCTCTACTGGATTGAGATCTGGTGTCTGTGGAGGCCATTGGAGTTCAGTGAACTCACTGTGTTCAAGAAACCAGTCTGAGATGATTGACGCTTTATGACATGGTTCGTTATCCTGCTGGAAGTATCCATCAGAAGATGGGTATACTGAGGTCATAAAGGGATGGACATGGTCAGCAACAATACTCAGGTTGTGGTGCTGACATGATGCTCAATTGGTACTAATGGACCCAAAATGTGCCAGGAAAATATCCCCCACACCGCTGAACCACCACCAGCCTGAACTGTTGATACAAGGCAGGATAGATCCATGCTTTCATGTTGTTGATACCAAATTCTGACCCTACCATCTGAAGGTCACAGCAGAAATCAAGACTCATCAGAACAGGCAATATTGTGATCAAACAATCACAACTGCCTCTCGATGAACATTCATCTGTCTGCTTATCAGGCAGTAGAGCTCCTCCTGAGATATTTTGATGTTAGCTTTTGGTAGAATATAGACAGCAATAATCAGAATGGAGCAGAACTCTATTACCAGCTTGAAGGATCTCCAATTAACCACCAGATATTCCACGTCAGGTAAATTCTATCAGTTTTAACGGCTGTGCACTAGGATTTATGCACATACATGACCAGATCTCCATCTTTACTCTTATCTGAGGCTGCAGTTCTGTCTGCCCAGTACAAATTGAGTGCCTCAAACTCCTCTGCAGCATTAAGGATGTTGTTATCGTCTCGGTGATGATCATAACGCAGCTATTTAACCTGCAGGAGACGATGCATACCTCATCTCACCTGGCTTGTTGTCGAAATATCTGGCATTGGTGATAAAAAAGCTGTAAATAGCTTTAGTTTGTAACCTAGTGTGTATGCTCCGTTTGCCCTGATTCTGCTTTCGGTTATCTCCTTCAATTTTTACTATGACCCACACAGGGGTAATGGTAAAAACCTCCTCTGACTGTCGTAGCTCTGGTGTAATAAAATCCTACTTTGAACAGATAAAAGAGCAGAGATAAAAAAGAGTGAGGTCTTGGTTTGGAGATGTATCCTTGACATTAGCATAAAACAAATCCAAACTCTTGTTTTCTGAAGCAGCTGACAAACTGGTGAAACACTGGCAGTGTTAAAGAAAGTGAGGAATGATTAAAATCACCAGATATTGCCACAACTGCATTAGGGTGTTGTGTCTGCATCTTGCATTATCAGCAACAGCTGAGGGTGGAATGTAAACTACTGCCAAAATAACACTGGTGAATTTTCTTGGTAAATAATATGGTCAGAAACTCACTGCCAAGAGTTGAATGTCTGGACTTCAAATACAACACTTCACAGTAACATTTCCTGGATGACACGAATACTGCTAATCCACCTCCCTTCTTGTCCTGCTGCTCTTTAAATCTCTGACTGCTCATACAGAATAGAATGTAACTTGTTGATTCCCAAGGGATAATTGCTTATTAGTTGACAAGCTGTCCATCCAATATCTTAAATATTATTAATAAAATATAACCATAAGATATAAAATTTATCATATAGATACATGTATGTAATTCAATATGACTGAATATAAATAAATAACAAGCAAGCCTTGCAAATATGCTAATCTATAAATAATCTATAAATGAGTGCAGAGAAAATTAGATTTAAGCTACTCAGAGTTGGGTATTGTAAAGGCCTGGCAGAAATGATAGTATAGTACAGGAAGCCTGGCAGAGAGACACTGGAGTCCTGGATACAATCCTGCAGCCATATCTCCGTAAAACACATAACTCTGCATTCCCTATACTCCATTATGATGGAGTCAAAACACAATTATTTTAAACAGATAAAATCAATATCAATTAAGTAAAATCAAATCTCAGCTGGGTTGAAGACCAATGGGTTAAGACAGGAGTCCCCCCAGGAATCTTGGGCCCCATGACAAAAATTTAATTGGGCCCCACCTACTGTTACAATTTCTTGAGTCTATTTGACCCATAGAAGGAGTCAAATTTTAAAGGCTTGCATTCTTTGGATACTAGTACAATATTTACTTCTTGCGAATTTTACATGCAACAGTCTGCATGGTGTATGCAAAGGGGTTGCTTAATTTTTTTTATTAGTTTTAGCTTACTGAAATGTCTCTTCCCACGAGCAACAGTTATAGACAACATGCAAAATCTAAATAAAACAGTCAAGACTTCTCAAAAAATGCTATGTAGTTGCATTTCATTAAAACTGCAGTATATAACTAATAAAAAAATATGTTTCTCTATATTTGTTAAAGTTGTCACCATGTTGTGACAGTTTGTTACAATAGTTTGTTACAACATGGTCTGTTGTAACAGATTGCCTGTTACAACAAATAACCTGTGAAAATATCAGGATCCTTCATCTCCTCACTGAGCTATTATTGCTAGCTAAAGTAATACAATGTTCCTGCCACAAACAACCAATCAGGACTAGAAGGAGGGTCTTAGCGCTGTCAATCAACCTCTCTCACTGCTATGCTAATGGCAGATAAACAACTTATCGTTACTGGAAAACCATTATCTGCCATCATTAGTATCTGTGCTAGTTAGACTGAGCATTCACAACAGGCTGTGCTAGCTGCAGCATAGCACAGAGCAACAGGGAGGAAGGATGAGCAGCCACTTCAGATTGTGATTGACAGCGCTAAAACCAGCCTCCTGCTTCTGATTGGCTATTTCTAAATAGTGGCAGAAGGCAGAGGAAATACATTTTTCATAGATTGTTGGTGTGTATGAAAATCTATTTGTTAAAACTGTCACAACACAATGACAGTTTTAACAAATATGTAAAAAAAACATTTTTTATAAAAGTTTCATACTGCATCTTTAATTTCACTTAGGAGAGGACGGGTCAGATATCTGTAATTTAAATGCACGTTGAGGTAAACTGTGTGGACTGCTTTCAGTCTAGACAGGGGGCTGTTTTTTATTACCATTTTATAAAGATTGTTTGAGTTTCTGTCAGGAATAATTTTTTTTCTCATGTAACTAAAAAAAGCAAAGACACAGAGAAATCACTCCAGATTCACTGGAATGATGCTAACTAGCTTGTCATTGGACACAGTTTTGCTCACCTTTTTCACTCGGACAGGGGTTAAAGGTCATGTTGGTATCAGGGTTAGAGCTGCTGCTGACTGACTCACCTGTTGTTAAGTGTGGTAAAAGGACAAGTTAAATATATGAATATGTTGGTAACTTTTTTTCTCTTTAATTCATTAGATGCTAGTGAAATGGATGCAAACAGTAGACTGTAGCTAAGCTAACTATGCTAAATAGTTGACAATCTCACACAGTCTACTCACCGCTCTTGGAGAAAAACTGTTACAAATTGACATTCTTGTATTTTTCTCTCTTTCTTTTTGAAAACCTGACTTTGTTATTTTTTTAGGCAGCAAAGTAACCACCACTTTCATTCTTGTCTTCTTATGGCTGCTCACTGTCACGTGCCAAGCAGGAACAAAACATTTCATGCAGATCCAGGGAGGTTCAGAGCAAATATAGATGTGTGCTTTTTGGTCTGGGAGGGGTAACATTTAATTTTTATTGATAAAAACAAGTTTGAAAAATGGAATATGACAGGCTGGGGTTAAGGTTAGGGATAGGCACAATTAGGCCCATTGTGCAGTGCCCCACTTTTTTTTTTTATTTCTATAAACAAAAACAAATAGATAAATAAAAATTGTGGAGTCCCCCTGTCGGTTGGGGGTCCTTGGAATTGTTCTAACTTTTCCCCCCGTGTCCCTTGGGTCAACATATGTTTTTGGGTGGGTTTTAAAAGTGCATAAGGAAAGGGCCTGTTGAATGTGCGAAGGTAGAGTGTTTCATAGCACAGAGAAGGCCCTGTCATTCCTAGTTCCCAGGATTAAAAACTGGGAATGACCAGGAGCAACTGGTCAGCAGACTTGAGTGACCGAGACGGAGAGTACCAGTGGAGAAGCTCTGCTCAATAAGGCACGGCAAGAATGTGTAAAACCTCCAAAGGTTTTTAAAAGAATTATATGAACTCTAAAATACACTGGCAGCCTGTGGAGAGAAGCCATGACGGGGTAATGTGATCTTTTTTACATGTTTCTGTTAAAAAACATGCAGCAGCATTTTGAACCAGCTACAGACTTGTGACTGACTTAGAGAATATGTGTTACCACATTATAAATGCTTCTACAACTGATTTTTAATATGAGTTTTTGTTGCACACTCAATGATTAGTCAGTGTGATTTTCGCAGGTTCTTTTGTTCGATGAGCACTGTTAACAAATAAGAGCGACAGTTAGCGCCTCCGCTGACCAGCCGTTACCGCACCAAACTGCCGTTGGCTAACGGCTCAACGCTCACCGTGCTCAACGCGCCAACTGGTGGCGAACCGCTGAAACTGCAGCCCAATGCGTCCCGATTGAGTAAGAGAATTGCAGCTTAAGAGTACAGTCTACAAGTCCTTACATAAAGTTAAAAAAAACGTGAGGGGTGTGTGATTATTTCTCAAGTCCATTCTGTCACATTTTATTATTTCACTCTAACTGTTCAGATTATTTGTTTTTAACCAGCTGACATTGCATCCTTCATTAAAATCCTATTGGACTACAATGGATTGTATAAAATTGGATGTGATTGCAGTGGCGTGCAACAAAACCTGCAAACATATTGTGAACCACTGAGTACTCCTTCACTAATAAAGGACACCATGTCACCAAGACAACCATGCTGTTGGCCTTTTCACGTAACACTTCTGTCTCATCAGTGGCTCATCAAACATTCTGCCCACACAGGCAGAGGGATGTTTAAAGTCAAATTGAAACATTTCTGTCCCTCTGGCTCATATTTAACACAATATACATACATAGTGATATAATTACATACATAACATTATGTACAAATAGAAAAACTTTCTTAAAATTAATAAGGAAATTGCTTAAAATGCGAAAAGAGAACTCAGCAGAATGAACTTTGCAGTCAGTCCTGGCTACATCGAAAGCAGTCATCTAACAGTTTTATGGCTGCATTTTAATAACTGACTTAATACTCACAATAAAATACTCTAAATAAAACTATAACCTGAGTAAGATATCTTTGTATTGTGCAATGTCCTGTCAATGGAAACAGAAGTTACTGAGTTCCATAAAAAGAGTAAGGATTTAACAAGATTAAAATTCAAAGAGCACAAAGCAAACAGCTGAGGTTTGAAACTTGAAAAGTAAAAATAAAATAGAAATAGAAAACCAAAGTAACGCTTCTCAACCTTTTGGTTAAGACAGCGGTCCCCTCCTTTGGGTGGTGATAGCGGCAATCTTTGTGACTTGGCTGTTACCACTGATTTAGAGGTTCATTAAAACTTCGTCCCTGGTTGAGATACTGACCGCAGATTAGTGGAAAATATCTCTTCCTTTTTTAGTTTTGTATATATTTGTGTATTTGGTTTTAATTATTTATTGGTTCTTAGTAAAGGTTTTAGCCTTTAACGGGTGATGCCTCCATCATGGCGGCTCGCCATGCTGGCATGCGGAGGCACCACAGTGTTCGCTTTTTATTTAATGACCAAGGTAAGTTAACAGGAATGTCGAGACTGGCTTTCTCAAGAAAATTTATTCAGCAAACGCTAAAGTTTCAGCCAAATGACCTGAATTTTATCCTCACCCTGCCTTTCAACAGAGAATACAATGAAAGTTTTTGTTCTGCTACTTTACTGAAGGAATTTTGGACATGATTTGAAAACGTGAAGATCCGGTTTTCAGCATTTAATGTTGAGAAACTGACAACTCCCTGAAAACGGTGATTGTCAGGATGTTCAATGAGACTGTCAGTGCTGGAGACATTTTTATGTGGCTGGGTAGATACTGCACTGTGAAAAGTAGATAGTTTTGAAGGTGCAGGATGCGGACGGCATCTGGAACTGCGCTTGGCGGGTCCTGTGAAGTGCACAATTCAGAGACTGAGATCTAGGCAAAAGTCAGGGAGCAAAAACAATCTTTAATACATCTGCAGACGGAGAGCAAAAACACAGTGCATTAGGCGAGAATCATTCTGCTCTAACAAATTCAGAGTTGCATAGTTACTTTATTCACCTAACAGAGGCGGAGACTCAATCTTCTAAGACCAAACAAAAGAAACAAAGGAAAACAGAGGGAACAGTTCAACCTTGTATGCATTCACTATCATGTCTACGGGACGCAAAAACTAAACATTCTATCTTTATGCAGGGGAGGCTACGGGAAAAACAGCAAGTTCCCAGGCAACCGGTGTGGGGAAGTTCAGCAACCCTGGGAAAACTTACTTCAGTAGACACATCTTATTTCATTAGTTTATACACCCTCTGCAACTGCACAAAAAACCTTTTAACTGTTATACAAAAAACATTACATTTATATGATGCATAAAGGAACATTATTTAATTCAAATAAAACATTTTGCCTTTAAAGAAAAACTCCTTCACAGTCCCCATTAAGCAATGGGAAGATCCGCAAAGCTTCCAGGGCCTGAAGCATCTCTCATCTGCAGTGCCAAGACGGAAGATCACGGACAGCCTTGTACTGATCCGAGACACCAAATATTTTGCGGGTGACCAAAAAATTGGGCTGATTGCCCTAAATTTAGACTTTGAGAAAGTTTTCGATTGGGTCTTGCACCAGTGTCTCTTCCAGGTTCTGCAAAAAATGGGTTTTCCTGAGAGGTTTGTAGGGTGGGTGGATTGCTGTACTGAGACATCTCCAGCAGATTTCTGGTTAACGGGTTTCTGACAAAAGCAGTGAAAGCGAACTGCGGTGTTCATCAGGGTTGTCCATGATCTTCCCTTTTCTATGTGACCTGCATAGAGCCGCTTGTGCAGATCTTGAGAAGCAACCCACAGATTTTAGGAGTAACTATACCGGGGAGTGGAGGGCGAAATGTCTTTTATATATGGATGATTTTAATATTTTATGTACAGACCTTTTATCAGTTGATATAGTTTTTAAATTAACAGACTGGTTCGGCAAAGCATCGGGTTCAAAAATAAACAAAGAAGAAACAAAAGCACAATTTTATGGACCATGGAAAAATAGTGGCTGGAGATCGGCACCGGCAACTCCCGACCCCAATAGGGACAAGGGTGAAAGAAAATGGATAAATGGATGGATGGATGGATGGAAAAATAGTGAAAAGACAGGACTGCAGTTTCAAGTAACACAAGAAGAACTAAAAATACTGGGTGTAAAAATTGGCAAGAATGGGGGAGGAGATGTAAAGTGGACAGAGAAAATCAGTATCAAATGATTAGGATTTTGGGGACTAAGAATGCTGACGCTATTAGGCAAGATTTTAATAATCAAAGCAGTAATTTTACCAGTGTTTTTACTAACCAGTTCTGTTTTTATTCCTCCTCGGAGAGTGATTTTAGAGCTGCAAACAGGACATCTTTTACTTCATCTGGCACTCCAAATGGGAGAGACTGAGAAGAGACATCATGAAGAGACCAAAGGAGGAAAAGGAGTCCCAGACCTGGACTTGTTTTTAGGCAGCCATTACACCAGCACTCACCTCAAACAAGCTATGAACATTTCCAGCAACCAAAAGACAAACACAATGAACAGATTCTGATTTAAGAAAACTCAAATTAATAAAAAGTGATTTTTGATTTTTTTAAAAAGTGTAGTTTTTAACCTCCCACCGCTTCTATATGGACATTTTTAGAACATTTTAAACTCGAAGGAGAGGAGAGCAGGATTTTAACTAACCATCGTTTTATCATTTTTGTTGTGCAACGAGAATGTTGTTCATATACAGAGTGTACATCGGTATTGAATCTAGTAATGACTTATAAATCTTTATTTTTGTTTCAGTTTGTTCATTTAACTAATTATACACAAACCTTTTTACCTATAAATACACGAAGACAGTGATTCCAGAGAAGTACACAAGGCAGCGGCAGAGCTTGTTTTATCATTGTTCCACAAGATGGCAGAAGCGGATACAGAGAGCAGCTAAACGGAAAAGAAGAAGGACAGTATCATCTTGGTGGAGCTTCCTGAGGAACAAATCTGACCCTGAAATTCGGTAGAAATGTTTGGAAATTTTAGAGAAAGACTTCACATGGTCCAACAGGACTTCTCAACCAGGTTTGTCGCTTTTTTTGACAACATGATGTTTGGAAATCCTAGCTAATGTAGAAACAGCTGTAATAACTTTAAGTTGCAGATGTGCTATTATCCCGTGCTTGTGCACTGTCAGCATTAAACTGAAGGAAATGTTAGATAGTTGGATTTGTTTTTGGTGACCTAATCTGCTAGACTCCCGTGTTTTGATCGTAGTCTGTAGTTATTGGTCTCAGCTGATGATCATGTGACGCGTAAGAGCATGAAATGACGTCACCCCCAACCCTGTACGAGTCTAGAGGCTGAACCCTGGTGCATTATGGTACATTTTTACTTTAATTCCGTGTCTTGCTCCGAAGTCCGGGGGTTTATTCCCATGCGATTTAACAAAGCTAGTCTTAATTTGTCATACTCTTAGGGCTAAGGAAGTTTTTTTTATATATCTCTTTTTCACAGAACATTTTAGATTGTAACTGAAGGCTGGAGATGTGTGGCGTCTGGACATTTTGCATTTAGAAAGTTTACAGGGGACCGTTGTTGCTGAAATCTGTTATTTTCTTTTACCTACTCAGCAGTACATTAAACATGCAATATTTTAGTGAAACAAAGTAGAAAGTACAGGTTAACATTGGTTCGAAAAAGAAAAAGGGTATTTCAGAGTGTAACTTTTAGGGACGAATGTGTTTTTTGTTGATTAGTCTAGAAAATGTTTTTCATCTTTTCTCAATAACAAAAACCCTCCCTGAATTTGCCCAAGTTAAACACAACATCAAGCACAGTTTTCTCCTAGTTTTGCAGAATACTCAATGACCCTGTACTGCTGGTCTGCATTTCACTCTGTTTCAGTTTCAAGACCCTGGGAGACATGTCCAAAGAGACCAAAATCAAGAGGAAATCCAGGTGACATGTAATTTATGTGTTTGTGTGTATACCACAAACACTCTGTATTGTATACAAAAAGTATTACTGGTCCAGTTTTGTGAGATTCACAAATTGTCCCCTCAACTTGTATGAATATCCCTCATGAAAATATTTAATAATAAAATATTTATTTCCAGTTGCACAATCTCACAAAGAAGAAAACAGAACAACCATCTCTTTAGTTTCAGTTCATCTGTTGGAAAAAATAATTGCATATTAAGAAGTTACTTTACTTTATTGATGGGGGTCAGAGGGCCCGGTGGTGCCGGTTCATGGCAGCCTCACTTCTGTCAAACTGCAGGAGGGCAGCTGTGGCTACTATCCAGTAGGTAGCCACCATCAGCATGTGAGTGTGTGCATGAATGTGTGAATGACTGTAGTGCGAAACACATTGGGGTCCTCTGGACTTGATAAAACACTATACAAGTACAAAGCCATTTTACTTAAAGTGGACATATCATGCTTTATTTTCACATGTAAATCATTCACTTATGAAAAGTAAAGTAAAGTAAAACTGCAATGCTTTGGTCTGAATTCCTCGTTATTATAGCTCCACAGACCTGTTATCCCTGTTCTGAAGTGTTTTATTGCATTTTATTTGATTGAGACATTTCATGCCCCGACCCCTCCAGGTCTCAGAGCATTCCTCTACACCTTGCTTAGCCATATGTTGATGGCAGCAATATGATTATCTACTGGCAGAGAAACTATTTATTTTAAAGTTTATTAAAGATGTTAACAACGGAAGACTTGTCCATCCAACCTTACATGTTGGAACCGGAGTCTGACACAGAGCAGGAGAATGAAGAACTCATTCTCCTGAGTGAAGAGGAGAATGAGACACATTCAAATAAATGCATCACAGTGGTGTTACTGTAATTACAGTCTCTCCATCCATTCTAACTACCTGCATAGTAGAGCATAGTTAACTATACTACCCATGCATATTAGATATCTTTTGAAATGTTAATGCTACTACAAAATGAATGAAGTAAACAAAGCTTCACATAATTAAGGAGTTCACTAACTCAAGCGTCAAGAACATCACTGAATTGGATCCTGTGTTCCCTGAGACGAAATCGGTTAAAAACAAAACCAAATAATTATATCCAAAACATGCAGTACAAACCAATGGCCAGACTCATTATAAACACACAAAATGAATGTCTAAAATAATCTTTGTTGTCATTTTAGCATTATTTGGAGCTTTGCTTTGTCCCTTGTTTTAGTGAAGAGGAGGAACTGACCCTCAAGCAGACTAAGTCAGAAAATCACTCTTGATACTGGCAGAGGTTGCAGAAGCACTCATCCTTAAGTAGTCCAAAAACTGACTTAAGCCGACGTTTCAAACAGACCTAATGCTGGGGGGCGATGTATGGAATTTTGTGCATTAATACTACATAAAACTGAACATTTTGACTTGACTGCTTGTAACTTCAGGATGACTGACCTTGGACTACAAAATTGCTGTGAAGTTAAAAAAAGTGGCAAATTCAGAAAACTGATTAGTTTTGACCTTATTTAGCAGTTCCACAGCAAATGCCATGGCATCATAGACAAGAAAAATGTTATAGCAAATAGAGAAAATTGAACAGACCTAAAAATGTACCCCAAAGAGAATATAAAGATATCTGTGCAGCACTGGGAAAGAATAAATTTATATTTTTATTCTACATGCATAAATGCATACATGCATTTAAGGGCTGAAGAAGTAGATCTCATATGTCACCACTGTTGGTTAAAACTAAATATTCCCTAGAAATCATTAATGTAACTGGAGAATTTGTCACTTACCTCTGAATTTGTGTAAGTATTGCAATGTCTCCAGAAACTTTTTAAGTAGTGATTCATAACCACAAACTTCCAAGAGATATGACTATGATTTGCTACCAGCCAGCCTTGTGTGTTGGATCCAGCACCTAGTAGCTCCCTGGATTCTTGTCACTAAACTTCTCACTAAAACATTGTCAATCTATCTTTCAGGTTGGAAGAAGGTTTTCCATTTTTAGGTGCTGGACTTGACATTTTGAACAGGTCAGTAGAGATTCTATGCTTCTGTAATTCCCTGGTTGTCCCTCTAACATGCATAATGTTTACTGGACTGTTTATTTTGCACTGATCAGATTGCACTGATTGTCTTGGTGAAAGCGTTTGATTTGGTTGGTCTCTGTAAAGCAGACTCAGAATGTTTGGATGGAAAGAAACAGTTCTTGTCTTTCTTTAGGTTTGAGAAGAGTTGGTTTCTGCTCCATAAAAGAACCAAAGCCTGTACCCAGGTAGCAGAGGTACGGACTGTTTTGTTGGGGTTTTTTTCAGGTGTGTCCAGAGCAGCATGCCTTGAGGACCAGGACTGGGAAACACTGATTTAATCAAGGCTTTCAGAGTTTTAGTTTCAAAAGTCTGTAGGAAGTGCGACACTTAAGTTAAATCTTTCTCTGATATTACCCCAGGCACAAACCCCAGACATCTGTTTGATGTCTGGCGACCTTTGCCGCATGTCGTCTTCTCTCATTACCCACTTTCCTGTCAATTAATTATCAAATAAAGACCACAAGAGCCAATAAAACCTTTAAAAAAAAAAGATCCGTTAGTCAGTTGTAAAATATAAATGAATAAAACTGGTATGTCTATCTCTTACCTTTTCATAGAAAATGGCGTTCGCACATTTCAGGCCCTGTTTTGCGTTTATGATTAGAAATGAAATCTCTGATCTTTAATCTTTCTTTATTTTTTAGTCTGTAGATGGTGATATAGTGATGTTGTCAGCACACTGGGAGAGGAGAAAAGCTGCTCTGACACACCTACAGGAACAACTGCAAAGCCTACCAGATTTTATCACTGAACTTGATGCCATTACTGCTAACATAGGTGTGTATGTGTTCCAGATTTGCTCTATTAATCACTCACTCTTATGAATTATGATGGAGTAAACTGTGAATGTGGGAGTTCAGGAAAGCAGAATTTTTAGACATGACAAGCCAGTTGCTGCTGTCTTTTATTGACAGATATCAGCTTAGTTTGACTGTTGTGGGGTCATATGACCTAATAGGACAAACTTGCAAACAGTGACACAGAGTGAGAATTGTTCAGAGATGAAAGTTGTAAGTGGCAAAAAAAGACTTATTTTTGTTGTTCAGCTGTTCATGTTTCCAACAAGCCATGCTAGTGACATGAGAATCTCTTCAAACAATGCAAGTAACACAGTAAGACTTTCTGGTAGTGTTGGTGCACATGAATTATTCAAGAAGTAGTGCCAATAACATGTTAGTGAGAGCGAGAGCTTCTCTAACCTACCCACCGACTGCCCTACCCACTTTTTTGGACACCCTACGAATCTACAAATTATGGATCCGACTAGTGAACGCTCAAACTAACATGTTTGACCAGAGCCGCTCGATGGATGTGATTCTTGCTGAGATTGGCAGGCCAGCTGTGGACCCTGGTGCTCACTGGGGGGGTGGAATCAACCTCGGAGAAGTTGCTGTTCAGTCCGGCGGGATGGCCACACTAATTTGGATAATTGGAAAACCAATGGAGATGTAATGGTGAGACTTAGGGTAGATGAAAATACAAAGTCTTACCAACTAAAAAATATTGTAACTATCTGAACTGACTCCCCTGTGCCAGCTGGCTGGCTGGCTCTCTCAGATCTCCTGGATGATATGTAAACATGACCCTCTGTCCAATCTCCTTCTGCATCCTACAGATACACACTCCCTGATCTCACCGTCTCACTCTTGACATAAAGAGCGGTGCATTCAGTAGCAGCAGCCCCAGGCACCCTGTCTCCACTGTTTTTGTCTGGTTATTGTCAAGGAATTTTGTTGTACAATAACAATAATAAAGAATTTATTCATTAATTCATTAGCTTTTAAGATACCACACCAGTTACGCCTAACCTGAGGAACTAAGGGCAATGACCTCGTACTGCTGCACCAAAGGTTCACTGACCAGAATGAACTGTTGCCTGCTGAAGAGGAAATGCAATCTGTCTTTTGAATCTATTAAAAACTATTTACATAATTTGGATTTTATATGACACAATATGAGTTCTGTCTCATGAGAAGTACCTTGAGGAAATTTTTTGACTTAATATTTTGATTAAAATTAAGTCATTTTTTTAAACAGATGAGAATACAACAGGTGTGTATATTCCATAAATGTGTTTTATAGTTTTATTTCGAATGTGTTTTAGCTCAACTAGAAGGTGAATTTGCAGAGATGGAGAGCAGACTGCTGCATCTGGAAACTCTGTGTTGTCAGTGTGAGCAACAGACTGTAAAGAATCATCATAAGAGTCAACTTGAAGAATATAAAAAGAAGAAAAGGTAGGCGATTTAATTTTTTCTTTTTGTTGTCAGTCATTTATCTTTAAATGTATGGAGGAATTTTTCAGCCACAATCCAAGAGCACACATCTTCAGTCTGAAAGCAGGATTTCATGTCTTTCTTCTCAAAAACTTTTAACACTTGTACTCAAAACTTCTCCTTGTGCTCACACTTAGGCTGCATTCACACTGCAAACTGAAGCGACCCAATTCCAATTTTTTTTTTGTTTGTTTGTTTTTGTGACAGAATGTGACCTGTTTCTGATCTTTTTATGACAGTCTGAACAACACAGGTTGGATTCTTTTCGAATGCAACCCAAGCCACTTGGGTATCAGATATGTATCCGATTCAAATGTGACCCAACGTCCAGGTCGCATTCATCCGACCTGAACGTCACTGATACTCGACAAATGTCCCTATTCTGCGTCCTGATACCTGCAACTGGGAAGAAAAACAACTATGATGAGTAGTTAATATGGTGACTCCGGTCAGACAACAACTTCAAATGTGTAAACTATGCTCCACCATTAGCATCCATCAATATAAAGTCGTGCTTTTTCGCCAGTGTGTTTTGTATACCAAGTATTTCTCTGTTTCTTGTTTCAGTTTCACCCTTTTTTGCATTAAATCTTCTTCAAATACAACACAAGCCTTTTTTTTTTTTTTGAAGGACGTGATGCTGCAAACAGTTTAGCTGACAGTGAAGGCTCGTGTCAAAACAGCCTTGTGTCAAAACAGGACATTGACTCTCACTGGATGGAACAGTTCATTTATTTTCAGGACTCCTGTATTTAAAACCTTTAGGGACAAAAAAAACCTCCTGAAAAGTCTGGTCGACACCTGCAGAGCACCAGCAGTGCAAAGGCCTTTGTACCAATATGAAAATAGCTTAATTTAATATTTGAAATTCCTCTTGCATTTGTAACATTTTGTTTTACTGTCCTCACAATTAATTTGTAACTATGTTTCTATAGTTCTTATATTTCTGCTCAGTTTATCAAATCAAACCTTTTGGTTTGGCCTTCTTTCATAAAATGATCATGTTTGGTCCTTTGTTAAAGGACCTTAATATAGATAAACTTTGGGTTATCAAAATAGAATACGGAGGAAAATAATGGTGAATAATAAGAAAATGGTTTGGTTATGTTCAGAGCATTTCTTTCTTCATAAAAAGCAAATGAAAGAAACAGATTGATATTACTTGAGTTTTAATAGAACTTGTCTGTTTTGGTGCAGGAAGGAGGTGGATTTCCTGGAAGGTAAGCAGCAGAGCACATCTATTCTCTCTTTTTGTGTAGAAATTAAAATCTGAAATGAAAATGAGTTGGCATTGTAAAGAAAGCATTATTCCCCCCCAAAAAATACTGTAGAGTTTATTTTAATTATTATTATTGCTGACAATATAAACACACAATGTAGGTAATTATTTATTTTCAGCTTAATTTATTAATCGTATAATTATTAATACATTATTTTTCATTTATTATGACATCCAGGTTTACATCATGTTTTCAACACAGTTGGCTACAGTGAATTCAGGGCAAATTAGGTTAAGAAAGCTTCTTTCAATGGAGAGTATAACAAATTCTCAAAGTCGGCAACCATAGAAGCAATCTACTGTGGGGGCGGGGGGTTTACTAAAAAAGTTTTCAAGTGATATTGAAAGGGGGGTTGCATGGTGAACGAGCAGCAAAGTTAACAATCATAAAATGAATGGCTCCCTCATAGTGATCTCACTTCACTGCATCAGCTTGAGCTTTGATTCATCAGTAGCTGATAGAGACAGACGGACTCACTCTGGGTGGCCTTCAATAGACTGTTGACCTGCCTTTGTTTGAAGCATCAGTCTGCTGACTCAGACTGACCTTTATAAAGGTGAAACACAATATGAAGACAACGGGTCTAAAAGTCAAGTTTTATGGTGGCATGGAGTGGTTTCAGTTTTCTTGGAAAAGCTTGCATATTTAACAATTGTTTGTTTGTTTTCTTTTGTAGCTGAATTGAAATGTGAGCATGCTCAGAGAGTGGCAGAAATGGAGCTGGTTATGCAGCAGAAGCTGCGAGAGCGACAGAAGGTCTACGAGGAAGCCTTCAACCAAGACGTGGAGAATTATCTGTCCACTGGATGCCTACAGGGCAAAGGTGACTTAAACATTTATTTTAAGCACCTCTGAGGACACGATCAGTCTGAATAATCGGATAAACATAATCTGTGCCAGGTTTCATCTTGCTACATAAGTAAAATTGAATGGACAGTTTTGGTGTACCAGAATTCTAACTGTATGCTGATGTGTGTTGGCAGAATCTGCAGGGGTTGATGTGGCTGTTCTGGATCAGATGACATTTATTAACTTATCAGACCTTGAGGCCCTGGATGATTTTCTTAATTCCACTGGTGAAGAGTCCAGTTGTGGATCCTCTCTGACGTCAGGTTTGTTTATATTTGAGGATTTGAAGGAATTTCTATCGCTATATTCAGTCCACTAAAACATCAGATGTAACTGGCTAGAGTTAGAGCTGAGACACAACAAAAACTAAGAATGATACAAATTAACCTTCCTTACCTTCTTTCAATAGGTCCAGACCTCAATTCTTCCTCTCTGGAGTCCTTGAATCAAGCTCCTCCCATAAGCAGCAGTCAGTCAGACCAGGCTGCAGAGAGGCAGCAGGAGGAGCCACTGGTTCAGTCAGATGAGGAGGATGTCCAAGCAGACATGTCCCTGGCTGCTGTGCAGGATGTTGGCACAGCGTGGGACTCTGATGAGAGCAATGGAGCAGATCCACTAATGGAAAAACCTCAGAATTAAAGAACTGCAGTTCAGTAATCGGTAAAAGAATTTTGTTCTTGTAAACCCAGGCGTTCAACTCCAGTCTCCAATAGCTACAGTCCCTCATATTTGTGTCCCTGCTCTAACATAGCTGATTCAGATAACTGGGTTTGCTCCTTTGGGAATGACTGATTAAAGTGTGTTAAAGAAAAGATTAAAACCTGTATAATAATCTACTAATTTGAGAACAGAGAGACTTGAAAGATTTTACAGCTGTTAAAAAAATGCGATGGAGTGGACCTTCACAGTGATTCACCTCAATGTGTACAGAGTTAGACTTTAAGAGTTGGTATTTTTTAAAGTGAGTTTTGTTCCACTCAGCTGAGCAGAGTCTGCCAGCTCAGCCCTCTGCAGCTGCACCAAGATGGAGGAAATTTGGGGTTCAACTGCAAGTTGTGAATCAACTGTTTTGCACCAATAATTTCACAGAATCTCACATCAAAAAAACCCTTTAACAAGAGCTGCTTTGCTAACAGTATGGCACGGCAACATGTTGCTTGACTCGTTTCCTAATTCGACATTCCTTTATGTCATAAATGTCAAACTCCAGCCTCAGGGGCCACTATCCTGAAGTTTTTCAATGTGCCACAGGTACTGGAATAAATTGGGTTAATTACCTCTTTATTTGTATATTTTATTTGTATAGCACATTTCAGCAGCAAGGCATTTCCTTGTGCAGATCAGATCTCCAGAGCCTTGCTAATGACCTAATTATTCTATCCAGGTGGTACAGCAGAGGCACATCTAAAAGTTGCCCTTGAGGACAGGAGTTTGACACCCCTGCCTATGTAAACAGGCATCTGAAGCAAAGCTGTCTTGGTGTTAAATATTTGTAATAAATTCACTTGAACCACAAAGGCATTTGGGATTTAATTTGTCTTAGAAATGACAGTGAAGCCTTTAAACTTCACTTGTCCAATATAACTGATTCTCAAATTGTGTTGACTGCTGCAGAGTACTGCATGGATAGATCGAAAGGTGTAGCTATGTTCTGTAGTTATGTGTGGAAAATCTTGTGTATGATCTGTGTTAAGAACAAAGAGGAAAGACTGGCTGTGTGAAAAAGACATACAGTGACAATAAAACCTCGTCCAGTCATTTTGCATCAATATAAATATGGGATCAGCAGATGTTTCAGACATCTTGTTCGGAGTTAGAGTTGCTTTCCATTCAATACAAATAAGGACTGCAATGAGAAGTTGGAGCAGTCCATCAACACACCAGACTGGACATACAACACTTGATTGGGACAATCTCTAACTTATCCAAAGCACTTTTAGATGCATTGTTATTTTCTGACTTCCCTTTTCTATTCATAATGACATGCATTGATTTTTGTTACGATTCTTGTTCAGTAGAACTTTTGTACTATATTCCATGACTTAATTTCCTTAAAAACAGTTAATGGGACCATTTAAGATACGCACTACCACCAGTTATGTTTTAAATGTGCAACTTTATTTTCTCTGTGTGGCAATCAGTGATTAAAATGCATAATAAACTTAGAATTTATTGCCCAAAACACCACCTGAGACTTCCACCCAGGAAATCAGTTAGGACAAAGGCGTGTTTTTGAAAGGACCAGAGACACGGTTCACTGAAAATATATACACACACACAACCTTTGATGGACAAGAACTTTGGATTAGGTGTTCCCAAGCCCAGATACAGGTCACCGGGACTCCATTCTGGAGCCAGGCCTGGAGGGGGGCATAATGGCGAGCGCCTGGTGGCTGGGCTCAGCGCGAAGAGGAGACATGGATCCCCCTTCCCATGGGCCCACCACCTGTGAGAGGGGCAAAAGGGATAGGGTGCAATGTGTGATTGGTGGTGGCCGAGGGGAACTCTGGCAGTCCGATCCTCGGTTGCAGAAGCTGGCTCTTGGGACGTGGAATGTCACCTCAAGTGTGTGAGGTTGAGAGGTTCCGGCTAGAAATAGTCAGTCTCACCTCAATGCTTGGCTCTGGTTCTGGAACCAGTCCTCTTGAGAGGGGCTGGACATACTTTCACTCTGGAGTTGCCCACGGTGAGAGGCGTCAGGCAGGAGTGGGCATACTTGTTGCTCCCCATCTCGGCGCCTGTACGTTGGGGTTTACCCTGGTGAACAAGAGGGTAGCCTTCCTATCCGTGCCCCCATCCATGGGTGGGGGCATAGGTCCAGATGGTTTGTGCTTGTGGGCCAAACAACAGTTCAGATTGCCCACCCTTCTTGGAGTCCTTGAAGGGAATACTGGAGAGTGCCCCACTTGAGGACTCCCTTGTTCTGTTGGGGGACTTCAACACTCATACAACACATAACTGGGAGGAACACTCCCCCTGATCTGAGTTCAAGTGGTGTTCTGTTGTTGGACTTCTGTGCTCATCACAGATTGTCCATGACAATCATGTTCAGGCATAAGGATGTCCATATGTGCACTTGACACCAGAACACCCTCAGCAGCAGTTTGATGATGATCCAACGCTGGCATCGTCTCATCGGCTCTGTGGCCGTATGTCTTGGACAAACAGGTGAAGAGAGGTGCAGAGCTGTCCACTGACCACTACCTGACAGCGAGTTGGTTCTGGTGGTGGGGGAGGATGCTGGACAGACCTGGCAGGCCCAAACGTGTTGTGAGGGTCTGCTGGGAACATCAGGTGGAATCCCCAGTAAGACGGAGCTTTAACTCCCATCTCCGGGAGAACTTTGGACATATTCCGGCGGTTGTGGGGGACATCGAGTCTGAGTGGACCATGTTTCATGCCGACATTGTCTTGGCGGCTTATTAGAGCTGTGGCCGCAAGTTTGCTGGTGCCTGTCGCGGTGGCAACCCTTGAACCAGTTGGTGAATACCTTTGGTGAGGGATGCTGTCAGACTGAAGGAGTCCTATCGGGCTTTTTTGACCTGTGGGACTGCAGAAGCAGCTGAAGCGACATGTGGCTGGGATGGTTGCGGAGGCAAAAACTCAGGCGTGGGAGGAGTTTGGAGAGGCCATGGAGAAAGACTTCTGCACGGCTTTGAGGCGATTCTGGTCCACCATTTGTCTTTGAAAAATTGCGTAAAAGGGGTCGCTTGAGACACTGTTCAGAAGAAAAGAGTTGTTTGATCAAAACAAAGAGGGGAAAACCTATAAAGTGCACAAAATGACAAGTTGTTTGACTAAAATGATAAACACTTTAAAATGGCAGGCAAAACCAGAAAGGGAAGGAAGGAAAAGAAAAACTAATAATTAGACATCTATGTGAAGCCAAGCTACCAGCAAGAAACCCCATTGTGGGGGAAAAAAAAAAAAGCATTACAACTCAAAAAGATGCTATGTAATCTTAGAAATGCTTTAAGTTTCAACTTTCCTGAGAATCATAAAATATTTAGTTGCATAACCACGGTTTCCGATATCTGCTTCCCATCTGTGGTTATGGAATCAACCAACTTCTGACACCGGTGAACAGGTATTGCAGTCCAGTACAGTTGTACTACATTTCACAATTCCTCTGCATTTCTTGGTTTTGCCTCATGAGCAGCATTTTTTATGTCAGCCCACAAGTTTTCCATGGGATTAAAGTCCAGAGATTGGGCTGGCCAATCTTTAATTCACTTTGTCTGGAACCATGATTTTGCTACTTGCTGGTGAGTTAGGGTTGTCTTGTTGAAACACCCATTTCAAGGGCATGACTTCTTCCTGTATTTTGTTGTACTCAAATCGATCAGCAAATGAACAGACTGAAAATAAACCAAAGAGAACAAGATATCTCTGTTGCACCAGGAGGGTACAAATTTAATTTTTTTGCACTCCCAGACACTCAAAGTGCACAAAAGAATCCCTTAAGAAGAAACCACCACACCTCTTGTGATTTCTGTCTTGGTTCAATTTAACAAACTCATCTTCATAACAAAAATGCATTTGGGATTTGGCCCCAAACACTCATGTCTAACTATATTTATACTTCTCATATCCAAAACTATTTCTCACTGAAGCTTATAGAGTTTTTAAGCCAGAATTATGCAGTCTCGATGAAGAACTGTTTGGTTCTTCATCGACAAACTGTTGACAGTCAAACAGTCAACTAGTTTGACTGTTTGAGTCAAACAGTTCGTCTTTGACTCAAAGAGTCAATTTTCTTTATGAATACAAAGCATTTAAACACTAATAAATCAGTCAAACTTTGGAAGGGACCAATCAGCTTGAAATTCAATCAACAGTTTGTCCAGTCATGCAACTAGTAAATGTTTTTTTTTTCCTTCAGTTACTCTGTTGGGTCCAGTTCCAAGAAAGTTTTTATGAAAGGCTACTACAAGTTTTACCTTCTAGTCTCATATCTCAGATAAGGAATTTCACTAACTGAGATATGGACTCCTCAGATTGCTTTAATGCAATATTCCTAAGTCTAGATAAGACTGACTGGTATCAAGGTTCTCTCAAGCCAAGGCTTCTACACAGTTAAATATTTATCCTAAAGTGACAACCTAACTTTTCCTTTTGTGTAGAAGTTTTATTTGTCAACAAGATACCTAAAAACTCTGTGGCAATGACAGGACTGGTGAACAAGTCTGTGACTAATTCTGTACAACCCGAGTTGTCTTTTGCACAAGAAAAGCCAAATGTTGCACAACCCATTCTGGCACCACCTCAGCCCAGCCTTTGTCAATCAAAGGACTGCTGTTAGAGTCCTGAAAGGAAGTGGTGACCGTTACCATGGCAGAATGCTTTGGGTTGAGATCATGAGTTTGCTCTGATTTAATGGAAAGAGAACCAAAACCTGGAAGTATTGTTCTGGTGCCAGAATCTTTCAGCTTTCCTTCAGCCGGTAGTAGAGTCTGAGGAAGAGCTTGATCTGTAGAGCCAGAAGTAATGTCTGACTCCCCATCATTACAAATCAGGTCCCTGAGCAAATGTGGATGAGTGTGTCCTGTCAGTAACCCTTTAACCTGTAGATCAGCATCTCTACTCATTCCATTACCGCTTACAGATTCTGTTGCTCGGACTGGTGTGTGGCGAGTTGTGGTCAGAACACATTTGACCCATTTTGACCACAAGACTAAATCCACCTCAGGTATAACCTTCTCTGACAAACTAACAGAACTATTTCTGACATTAGCAAAGCTAAAGTCCTCAATACCAACAGCACTAGATTTTGCGTCATGTCCCTCATTATAATTATGTTTTTCCTTGTGGGAGGCACTATAAGCTGCCAGACAACTATCACTGTTACTATGTGGACAACGAGTAGTGATGGCATCTTCAGAAGAAGAAACATTACCAGAAGAACTTTGAGTGCTTGGAATATACTCTATGCCAAAACTTTCATTTCCTTGTGTATCTGAAGCATCTGGACTTTTATAGACAAATGCTAAACTAGACACAGAATTTCTAAAATTTAACCCCTCCTCCCCAATCTGAGCAGTTTCATTGTGTGATCTAGCTTCATCTGACATGTGTGTTAGAAGGATTGTTAGCTCACTGTCTTCATTTTTCATGTTCCTGGCTTTTTTCTCAGTCTGCTCCTCTTCTGCCTTTTCCTGCTCCAGGATCACCACTCGTCTCCATTCTTTTTTGCCAGCAACAGACTCTTTATCTTTAAAACCATTTATGTCCTGTGGAGAAGTCTGACTATCCTCTACATTGTCTTTATTGATCACTTCTTGATCCAAATTCTCTCTTTCCTCAGCTTCAAAAGATCTCTGTCTTGCTGTATTCTTCTCCAACTTTTGATCAATGAGCCAGCCTGAACTTCTGACGTGGTTCTTCACAGCTGTGAGAAAGAGGACAACCAAATAAGGGGGGTCTCATTCAATAGATGGCAGAGAAATGATGCTAACCCTACATCATAGTTGCAAACTTACACATGTCTGTGTCGGTGCACACAGAATCACAGCAGGAACACACTGTGGGGGAAGTCAACATTTCTTCCCACCTACATATCAAACAGAAAATTCTGTTCATTAGTACATTTGTTGAGTATATTTTACTCAGTGGAATATGTGACAAAATACTTTTTCTGAATTTTATTGTGGAAACAATGAACAGACATGTCTGCTGCCATGTTGCATCAGAGAGATGAATTAACAGGTCATGTCACAATAAAAATGTTCTGCTTGGAAACATTACAGTCAGAGATTCACATGAATTTTTCAATACAACAGACAAAATTAAAACAGTAACATGACTCCTAGACAGTTTACTCCGATGGTAAATGGCTTGTACATGTATAGCGATTTATCCCAAAACCCTTCACACTACAGTCACACAGTCAGTGCTGGTAGCTTGCTTGGGAATCGAGGCTGTCATGCACTGGTGCCCTCTGACCAGCAGGCAAGGTGGGTGAAGTGCCCAAGCAGACAACAACAGAGGGTGGAGCTTGGCCACCGATTGCATGCCAAGCTACCACTGTCGCCACCGTCGTCTCACCAATTTCCAAACACTAAGACATTATGAAGCCTCTGCTTACATTCAAATGTAGGCTTTACACCAACTGGCATCATCAAAACTTTCTAATTGCAGCTTTTTCTGTGTGAATCTCTCCAGGTTGAATTGATAGTGAAATTCAACCTGCTTTACAGCTTCAACAGATTGTAAATAATTGGGTTCAATATTTTTTCTGTCTAGCTTCAGTGTTCAAGAGAAGGCTCAAGTCCAAGAAAATCAAAACACCATTGAATAAGTACCGTACTGAACTTCTGATGTTCAGTATAATACTGTGGTCCCATGCCATACATTAGATCAAACAACATACTAAAGCAATTTTTAACTATTAGCAAAATTGTCACTGTCAGTATATCCAAAAAAAAATTTAGATCAAATGTAATTTTCTTCAGAGTCACTAACCTGGCAGTAGCCTTGTTGAAGTTACAGGACTTTGCGATACTTGAAGTGCTCAGACCGACTGACAGTGTACAGTGGAGGTACTGCACCTGCAACTCAGGAGAATAGAAAGCATAGGATTCTCCAAGATGGCTGATGGCGACGCGGCTAGATTCTGTGAAAACATCTACATGTTCCAGATGAGAACCAAAGTCTATGGTACTCATTCAAAGCTTTACAAGTGTAAAAGCATGTTCTTTGGAAATGCAAGTCTTAAAGTTTCCAACCATTGATTTCAGAAGGCATTTCATCAGGAAAAAGGCTATTTTTAATTCCACACCTCTGTGTGTACTTAGTGACATTTTCTCCTGCTCCTTTCATTTTTTCAGAGAACTGACCTGGAGCAGTCAATACATTAAACAGATTATGAATCTTACTTGTGAGACTCCTCTAAACAGAAAGGCATCCACTGAGAACTTCACCACACTGCCATCTCCTGACAGGAACTGAGAACTGCTGCCCTCCCTCCTGCTGTCTGTCATGCAACTGCAACAATACACTAAAATCAGGAAATAGCCAAGCAAATGGCCGTAATGTGTATGTCGACTGGTTCCTACCCGTAATTGGTGATGATATCCACTTTCGGCAAGCTGCTTGGATCTTCAGAACTTGTGGCTTGACAGGAATCAACATAAAGCCTCTCTCCAGCCAACAGAGTTCCTGCCTGAGCCAAAAAATAAACTTGCTCTCCTAAATAGAAGGTATGACCTGGGGACAGGGGCTCCCACTGGGCTAATACAAACAGAAGACAATTTTCAATTTACAAGTACTTCAGATCATTTGATAGACATATCTCAGCTTAAGTAAACATATTAAATTAGGATTTTTGCACAGACATGCGAATCTGAAAGCTTAGACATCTATTCAGCAAAAGAAAGCACGTAGAAGCAGTTATTCAACTTAGATGTAATCATACACATACCGACCAGCAAAAGGGAACAAAATAATATTTACAAAGAGCTGGTAGAGCCAGACTGGACCACAGGCCCAATACTGGAACCAATGGAAGAGTTTTAGCCCGTTCCCATTATCCCACAGGGAGTAAAGAATTCTCTTCCCAAGCAAATATTTTCTCCTATAGGTGCTTCACTTTTTTGCCAAAGAGATGCACCTTTTGGAGACAGACTTTAAATGTGTATTTTCGTAATTAACTAAATCTGCAACTTACTTTAAATTTCTTTCAAAATAATCTCAGAAATAAAAAAAAACAAAGTAAAATTTTGAAGATAAAAGATACTTACCATCACAGACCGTAAGGCTGAAAGTTAGTTTACTCTTGATACTCCTCAGAAAAGTTGTGTGTTGGACTTGTGGTCTATAACCAACTTTGTAAGAGTAATGAAACCTGAAGCACAAGAAGATTCATATGATGTCAGAAGGCCAAATGGGAAACAATAAGTAATAAGGTTGTTTAAAAGCCACTTATTCTGCAAGTCTCTTTAACACATAAGATCTGCACCATGTCCTTGCTCATAACTGGATATTTATGAATGCTACAGTGTTTTGGCTCTTTGTACAAATGAAACTGAGTTGAATTAAGATACTTGTCCTTCACTGAACTGATCATCATTAATCATAAACTACTTTGAGGTCTAGAAAAGTGTTTTTCAACTTCTGTATCCTTAATGTAGCTTTTTAATAGTTCAACATAAATTGTGGGTTTCAATAATTACCTGTTATAATAGCAGTGGATGGGAAGATTAATTGGATAAACTCTGATGATATAGCCTTGTGAGGGAGGGGTGTAGTTCAACAGGTAAGAATACACCAGCTGACCACCAGCAACCTGGAAAGAAATAAAAAAAAGACCTTAAGATCTTACACATTCATTATTTAATTTTGTGCTTTAAACCGAAACCTATTTATTAGGCCAACTGAAAAGGATTTCATTCAAGTTGGTCTATGTAATTATGGAAAGAAATGTAAATTTTCCAACAGAAAATCAAAGATAGCCACAATAGTGAGCAGAAGATGGAAAAGGTTATTGCTTAGGAAGCCATCTGTTCAGAGTCATCCAATCCAAACATGTAAATAAAATGCTTAAGTGGAAGGAAAGAGTGTGACTGGAAAGGATGCACACAACCTATTCAAGAGTTTGATGGAGTTTTACCAGATGTGTACTGCAGCCAGTATTTAAATGACTTCTAGAAACGTTTCCAGTACATGAACCAAAATTGGTGCATTCCTATTTTAAAGCCACTCTTAAACCAGAGACAGCATCAATAGTGTCTAACAGCTAACAAGCTCTTCACCTTTCTCTAGAAACATAAGACTATTATAGAATGCTCCATTAAGATGGAAATCAATGCCCCAGACTCTGTAGCAGAGTGGAGAGGTTTAAAATCCAGGTTACTTTAGGTTCACTATAAAGTTTTTGCATGATTTGGAGAACAAGGTGACCTGTCATTTCACCAACTTCAAGTTCAGCACTGTGCAGTTTATGCTTCACTCTACTGAAAAATATTTTCAAACAGAACCTGAAAATGTAGCAGCCAGCATTTCAATCACCTTTTTACTCAAGAATGTTTTGGCAGACTATTTTTTGCTGCAAATAATGAAGTAATGCCATTTACTTCGATATATTAAGTACTTTATGTGTACTGAGCCCTCTGCACACACAACTCAGCTGTAGCAGTCTCATCTCGGCGGGGATGGATCTGCCTGCAGAATTGAGGTGGAGCGACTCACAGCATGGTGCACATTTAATAACTTGATCTTCAACACTGCCAACACCAAGGAGTTCATAGTGGATTTTAGGAGAAGTTTAGGAGATAATCTCAATAAGCTAGAAGAAGTAGTCTACTCGGAGCAAATGGGTGTGCAGAGCGGGAAATGGACTGAAAAGTTTGTGACGGTCAAAATTAAATCAATGGAGGTTGGCTGGGTTTACTTTGTAAGATTGTGGTAAAGAAAAAAATCGGGGGGAAGCAAAGACTTCAGTGGGAACACCAACATGCAGAAGCATTATTTGACGCACCCCCCGGGCCACAGCAAAATTGCCACGTTTTGACCAGTCCATGGTAATAAAAAGGTTGGGCACCACTGCTTTAAAGCCATCAGGAAAAATGTGCAGTAAGCAAAGTTTACGGTCCATTGGAACATCCTGTTCAATCAAGCTAGAGATGAACATGTTAACCTCCTTCCAGAAAGTTTGAAGCTCCATTGCCACATACAATGGAAACTCTTATCTATATTACATCTGACATACACATCAGAAATATTTGAATTGAAATGGTGAAGTTTTACAGCAGTGACATATATTCCAAATAACCATTTATATTGTAGTAATCTGAACCTTATGATAATATTTTGCATTTGTGCCAATAGACATGAGTTATTCCATTCATTCTCAGAGGGTTCTGTTTGTAGATCAGTTTTTCATGCTGTTAAATAAGAGAATATTTTCTTCCAATGCTAAAAGAAAAATATAAAATTTGGAAAACGGGGATCTACTCTGATGATGGTGAATGGCTATATCCTCTATGGTAGTAAGTGGAGGTTCAGCAGTAAATTTCCGTGAGGCAGTAACAAAGCTTCTACTCTGTAAGTATTTAAAGTGCTTTTGGGCCAGACTGTATTTGTTTACCAGTTGTTGACATCAAAATTCCTTCACTACAAAGGCCCCTATTTTATTTAAGTCATATTCTAAACCCTGTAGTTTGAATCTGTTATTTTCCCCAAATAGGTGACAGACATGAGATCTTGGATGCCTCATCTCTATGGGAGTGATGCCAAACTGACTGTTTTTGAGAAAAGGATTTTTGGTGTTTTTTAACTTGGTCAAAATTTTGTTATGTTTAAGATCTCTGGTGTTAAATAAATATGTTAACAAAATTACATTAAACCCATTTCATTATTGTGTGTGGAACCTGTTGACAAACTTGAATTTAGTTAATATAGTAAAAATAAGTTCAATAAATGAGTGTTTGCTTTAGTCTAGTTCAACTAATTTCTCTTTTGTCAATCTGAAGTGATTTGATGTAGTTAGATTAATTCGTTAATTTTATCTTAAGCACAAGGTTATATCAGAATACTATATCTTTCTTACTTTCACTTGAAATAAAAATTTAAAAAAAATTTAACTTATGTTAGGTCAGAGTTTCATTTCTCTGAGTGTAGACAAGGACATGTAGGGTTTGGTGTAATCTCTTCTCTAGTATTTTTCCTCTTTCACAAACATGTCAGTTCACAGTGAGATGAACGTTCTAACCTGAACTTGTGCGCCACACTCCAGCAGTCCGTACTGGAAGTACAAGTACCGGGCTGTCACTTCGCTCGGCGTGCACGAGCCTATCCGGAGGAGGGATGACACGCGCCATGCCCGCAGCAGGAAGCGGTCCACGCGGACTGAAACTTTCTCTGTGCCGCACCAAGCCTCCACAGCGTGCGCCACCTTGTCCGGGACGCTCTTATGTTGCCGCAGCGGGGGGACGAGCAGGCCGGCCAGCCCGGCGGGCAGAGGCCCTCCGTAGGGAGCTGGTCGGAACAGCTCCGGTGGAACCAGCGGCATCGACGCGTGCAGGAAAACTGGCAGGCGGTAGGAGGACGGGATGGGGACGCTGTTCAAAGCAGGCATCACCTCCCCTGACAACGTCGGATGCAGAACCGGGCCTCCAAGTGTGACATGAAACAGCCTCCAGAGAAGCCAGAGAAAAGCCGACATGACCAGCCAACAAGAAGAGCAAAACCGGAGAAGAGTGGAACCCAGCAGGAAACCCCGTGGATCTGATGTCACAACTCACCTGCCAGCTTCATTAACACACCTGCTGCTGGCTGATTGGCTCTGCTCTACACATAGCTGCTGTCTCCCTTAACTGTTGGGAAGATTTCATTTTCTTCTTCTTCTCGCATTCTATTGGTGGTTGAGAAGAAACGTAAGATTTGATTTTCAATCCGTTTGTTCCCTTTAAATGAATAAACTATGACTAAGTCATTTATATTTGTAGCAGAGATAACCTAAATAATCATTGAGACGAACTAGGGATGCCAAAGGCTATTTCCTGAAAGCAGAAGTGGATGAAAAATAAAAATCAGGCATTGCCTCAAAATAATCACAGAACCGAGATGTTGATTACTAACCACTCACAGGGTCGTCATGGTGACGTCCTGTCTGACATTAATGTAAAGTATTCAAAGTAAGTGATTTAAAAAACGCATCTTGAAGCTTGGGAAGAAACCCTAAAACACAAATACCTTCAATGGCCAGTAGAGCAACAAAGAGAAGACAAATAACTTAACAGATGAGAAACCAACAGTTCCTCAAACTAATATGGAGCCAAATTTACAGATTTTTCCATTTGATATGAGAATAGCAGCTTCATTTAATCCATAAGCTACACTGTCTCCTGAAATAAACTCCACAGAAGTGACAATCAAATGTCATCTGTTGATTCAGCTTTCTATACAAGTCTGAGAGAAAAGTGAAAAATGCAACCCACGTTGAAACCTTTCTTTCCGGTCCATGTTAAATCCCCTCTGAGGTATGTTCCTCTCTTCAGGCTGTGGATGCACATCAGGTAATGACCTCCACATCAGATACTGACCTCCATATCAGGTAATGACCTCCACATCAGATACTGACCTCCATATCAGGTAATGACCTCCACATCTGTGGCAAGCCCTTTTAACAAAAATTCGTCTTCGTCTGACTATCCGTAATTATGTTCCAGATATCTAAAAATGCATTTTGACTAGACAAAACTACAGTTTGACTATCCAGAATGGTAATTTAAGATATCTTAAATAGAAAAGCTGTGTAATTCAAGATATCTCTAATTCACTTAGAGATATTTTAAAAGGAATTTTGACTAGTCAAAATTATAATTCAAGATATCTCTAATTTAGTTTTGTCTAGTCATTATTTGCTTTTAAGATATCTATAATTTAATTTCCACTAGTCAAAATTACATATCTCCTATCCAAAAATACATTTAAGATATTTTGAATTAGGGCTGCACAGTGCGGCAGTTGGTAGCACTGTTGCTTTGCAGCAAGTAGGTTCGATTCCCGGCCCGGGGTCTTTCTGCACGGAGTTTGCATGTTCTCCCTGTGCATGCGTGGGTTCTCTCCGGGTTCTCCGGCTTCCTCCCACAGTTCAAAAACATGACTGTCAGGTTAATTGGTCTTTCCAAATTCTCCCTAGGTGTGAGTGTGTGGTTGTTTGTCCTGTTTGTCTCTGTGTTGCCCTGCGACAGACTGGCGACCTGTCCAGGGTGCACCCCGCCTCTCGCCCGGAACGTAGCTGGAGATCAGCACCAGCAACACCCGACCCCATTAGGGACAAGGATGAAAGAAAATGGATGGATATTTTGAATTATGGACTCATTAGAAATATCTTTAATTAGAATTATGACTAGGCAAAACTAAATTAGGAATATCTTGAATTTACTTTTTGACTAGTCATAATTTAATTGTAGATATCTGAAATGTGTATTTCAGATACTCAGTAATTCATTGTAGATATCATGAATTGAAGTCACCATACAAGTCAATGGGAAATCTGACGTCATTTCGATTAGTCAGAATGTAATTAGAGATATCTTAAATCGCTAGAACGTCTAGTTATAAAGCAATTTGAGATATCTGGAATGTAAGGGCGGCAAAACCAAATTTATGTTAAAACGGCTTGCCATACCACATCAGGTAATGACCTCCACATCAGACACTGACCTCCACACTGTGACTGGGGTACAACTGACATGTAGGGAGAGATTTCTGCTGCTGCTGGCAGTTAGAAGAAAAATCATTCCAGTGATTTTACATTTTGACGAATCACTTTCAGATATTTTTCTTGTCTTACACAATCATTAATTAGTACTCCTTTTTTTCTTTTAAGAGAAATGTGTCAATAAATTTCTATAATTTTCAAATGACCATCTATGGCCCAGTTCCAATATTCACACTGCACCCTACGCCTCTCTATGAAGTGTGTCCTCAAGGTGAACAAGAGTTCAAGTATGTAGATGACTTTGCTCTCCAAAGTCATTGCTAGAGATATTTGGCTGTTCAAATGTGTTTTGTTATAACTTTCTGAGCAAAAAATGAATGGATGGATGGATGGATGGATATTATTCAGATAACTAAAGGTCTGATTACATATTCAGCTACTACTCAAAAAGAGCAATCTCTGCTTATGAATGGCTATAGAGACAAAAATATAATAAATTCATAAGGATCACTAACATCAGTTTTCTTCCCCTGTACCCTGAGAAGAAAACATTTGTTTAAAATTATATCTCTAAAGAAAATAAGAACCAAATAGCTCTTTTCCATGCTCTTAAAAATGAAAGAAATTCAAAATGATGTAAGAATTTTTCCCTGTAATAACTTTCTGCAAAAGACATTCAAAATAAATATCAATTCTTGTGTGTTTTGAGACAACTCATCTTTTTAAAATGAAACTTCATTAATGCTTTTACAAAGATTTTCAAAACTATATCTTGTACAAGAAATTTAATACGCTTCTAAGTTTTGATAGAATGAAATTCTGTCTTCTAATGTGATGAAGAGTTATAAATTATGATATTAACGATTTAATCCATGGCTAAGTGGCTTTCTAAAGTTCACCTCCACTTTTAACATTTTCTAAGTGAAATAATTTTATTTAAGGAAGTGCTTGCAACAACAAAATGCCTGATCTTTATACCAATAGTTTAGTTTAAGATATGAAATTCCTCTTGCATTTGTGACATTTCTGTTTTACTCTCCTCACTTTGTGACTGTTCTATTATTTATTTTTTTCTGCTCATGTCAAACATTTTTAGTACTGATGTGTGCCTTATCATACTATTTTCTTTAAATTTTCAAGAAAGACAAAAAATTTACCATATTTCCACCTTTTAATTTAAAACGATACATGCAGCAATGAATTATGCGTAATATACTTTGTAGAAGTCAAAGAGATCACCTGAGTCCAGCACATTTTGCAGCAGCAATGGTATAGGTGTTTCCTGCTGTCTGCCCCCATTAGCTTTTTGTTAACACACTCGCGATGAGGTTATATTTTGATTGATTTATGCCTGTGACATCTGGCCGTTGTAACCGTACAAGGCTCTGTGACGTCATGCCGAGAGTTGGATGCCCTGAAGGCGCATATTGATGACTGAAATGTGACCGAAGAGGCAAATTTTAAAGATACATTATTATGTTTCTTAAGCATGTGAATCATAAAACGGCGGTTTAATTTTGCAGAAGAATTTAAATAAATACAGTTTTGATAACTTTATTGAGTCATATGAGTCGAACGTTTTACAGTTCGCTTTGCTTTGCAATTCCCCGCTTTTTCTTTTAACACCTAATAGCTTAACACATGGGAAGACAGAGGCCCATTATGTAGAACATTTTATGTCACCATTAACTGTCCAATCTATTAATACAGGAGAGGATACATTTTAATTTCTGAGCCTGCCATTATCTGCATCCCCTATCTATTGCCCTATTGATATGAAATGTATACCAGTAGCTCATAGAGCAGGTGTGATTATGTAGAAAAGCTTACATCTTTCTTAACTCTCTATTTGTCTGAGTTAGCAGGGGAGGCATATTTGGCACAGCAAATTATTAACCTGCCAATATTTGCATGCCCCGTTTTTCAGTTCAAAAGGTGTCATACAAATATAAAAGTATACCAATCGCTCAGAGGATATGTGTCATTATGTAGAACATTTCATATAACACATTACCATTCAATATATTCACACTGCAGGGCATGCATTTTCTGGCAAGGTACATTTGAAGGTCGCTGAAGACCTTCCTCACCTGGCATCACTGGACTATTAGATCTTATGTATTCATTATGTCACAACAAAGGGTAACACAGCAAAAATTATTCCTAAAGAACCCACTTTACTTATATCTAACTCTTAAATACACATTCATCAATCTGTGTCAGCTGGGCTTCTTGGCACAATGCTGGTGGTACCACTGTTGGAGCTTTTGTAAGCAATTTGAAAATGACATATGTATGTACATCATGGGGAAGTTGCACTTCATTCAATAGCTTTCACAATGAACATTTACCAAGCAAAGAGAAGCATAGTGTCATTCATTACCAAATCTGAATTACAGTTAGCTTCTCTGATTATAGGCTTCCTAATTTTATCACAACGCATCTGTTGTAATGCTTCAGTAATGAATTGTAAAACTTAGCAAAATGATATGCATTTTTGCTAGATGAGAGAAAAAGATCCATTGTACAGTTTTTATTTAATTTCTGTGCAAATATTTATTAGAAAGCAGAATAATCCAAACCAGTCCAAAAGTCACAGTTGAACTTTTCCTCTCAGCATGCCTCAGGTTTCCAGGAAAATGTTTAAGAAGTCTTCTGTGGCACCTTGACTGTCACCTGAAACAAGCAGAACATTTAATCTTCCACTCGTCCTGTAGCCTGGAAAACACCAGCCCCTTGTTCTATGCTTTGCTTCATGCAGAGCCTCCAGGCCTTCGGCTATTGAGGAAAGACCGACGGCTGGAGGTGAGAACTGTGAAACCATTAGATCTGATTTTACCTAATCTTAATTGCTAACAATCGGTCCTGACTTTTGTAATGTAACAGCTCAACTATGAGCTCTACAAGTTGTTTGAGTGCATGTCAAGTGGTGCTTAATAAAATTAATATTTCTCTGGTTATACATTGCTTCAGTAAGGTTAAATGCATCTTTGTTTTATTGCATTTTAGTGGAGATCTGCTGCTCCAGAAAGCAAGTCTCATGCTTTGTTTTGAGGCTCTGTCAGTCTGTCAACATGAATAAAAAGGTTTGAAAGAATAATTTTTAGTAAGATCTTGTTTGTGGCAGACTATCATACCAAAGTCTAAACTCCTTGGCCTGATGATGTGGCAACTTCTGTGTAGGGGTTAGTCAGGACAGTCCTATGACTAACAGAGAGATGGGCAGAACTAGTGCCAAGCAATGGTCAGTGGAGTTAAAGGAGCAGTATTATGTACACTGGCTAAAAAAAAATAAAGTTCCCACCAAAGAAAAAGGTCACAGTAATATTTTGTTGAACTGCCTTTAGCTTTGATAACGGCACACAATTGCTGTGACATTGTTTTGATAAGCTTTTGCAATGTCACAAGATTTATTTGCATCCAGTGTTGTACTCATTTTTCACCAAGCCCTTAGAATGGTAGAGTCTGACCACTGTGCATAGAGTTCTCCAGCACATCCCAAAGATTCTCTGGCCAACAATGTGTGAAAATTATGTCTCACGCTTCCTGAACCACATTTTCAATCCAAGCCTGTTGAATTCCTGGCATCTTGATGCATTGTCATCTTGGAATATCACCGTGACATCAAGGAAGAAGAAATCCATTGATGGAATAACCTGATCATTCAGTATATTCAGATAGCCATCTAGACTCAGCCTGTGTGTTGCTGACCCCAGACATGACTAACTACAGGAATTTTTATTGGTACTCTAAGAATGAAGACTGAAAGAATGGCCCTTCAGATAGACTTGTTAGATCAAGACCAAGAGATTATTTTTATTAATCAGACTAAGATTTTTATTTCTCAGGTAGCTGATGAATTGCTACAGTTAATGGTTCACCATTTAAAAGTCCATCAATTCGCTACCTGTTGGTCAACCCATTGCTTCATTTCTAAGACTCCTCCCCTCCTCACCTTGTCTGCTCCACCCACCACCAGGCCAATTCAGACTTGATCCACTCATTATTAGCTTTCAGGATGTGATGCGCATGTAGGGTAATTACCGTTTTAACTTCTGTGTAGGCTTCCAGTCCATACTCTCCCAACTCTCTGCCATTACCTGAGGCTTTGTAGCCTCCAAATGGAGCCTGGGAAGCAAATACGTTGTAACAGTTTATCCTGCAGAGAAAGAGGGAAAACAGAAGTCATTTTAGATGCATATTATACACACAACTGCAGTAAAGTAATTCCACCCCTTTTCACCTACATTTAGCAGCAAGTTGAAGGAATTTCTGAGGAGCTCCATTTTACAATGTATTTTTTGTTTGCCAAAATATGTTAGCATGTACCAGTGCATTCAGAGTGAGCTCTGGACTTTAACTGGGCTATTGAAATTGATTGGTTTGACATCAAAGACTTGCTGTGTTTGGTGTCATTGTTCTGTTGATAACCAAGTTCACCTGGCTGACAGACAGCCTCCCACTGGACAAGTTATCAAAAACATTTGGTGTTTTATAGTTAAATCTCCGAACCTATAAATGGACTATCATCCCAAACTGATGACCAACACAAACTATTTGTCTACATTTAATACGGTTTCTCTTTCATGTCGCATCACTAAAGATTAAAACATAAATGAGACACAGCAACATCTGCTTTGTACTGTAACAACAACAGAATCATTAAGAAAAACCTGATGAAATAGTTCTAATAGTTTGTTGATCAACCTTTGGAGGTAATCCCTGCATTCAAAGGATTTCTGTGACCGTCAATGAGACTTCTGTACCTGTCCACAGATATTCTGGTCCAATCTTGGTAGACAAACTGTTCCAGTCATCTCACGTTTGAAGGGAGCCTTCTCCAGACGAGAGTAAACTATGTTCTTCTCTTGATCTGCTTCATTTTTGCGTCTGTGAACATAGAACTGATGTGCCTTGCCAAGAAGCTCCAGTTTTGTCTGATCTGTCATTTTCCCTGAAGCTTTGTGGTTTGTCAATATGTATTGAGGAAAATTTCACCCTCACTTTTTTATGTGTTGTTTTCCTCCTTGGTCATCTCCCATGACGTTTACTTTGGCTCAAACAAAGATGGAAAACTTGATGTGTGCGATCTTATTCTAATGTACCTTGACCTTGGAGTTCACCTTTAATTTCTTTGAAGGTTGTTCTGGGCTCTTTGGTCACCATTCATTTTATCCTTCTCTTCAGTTTTCCTCTCACAACCAGGGAGGTTAGCAACGGTCTAGTGGCCCTGTAACTTCTGAATAATCTCTGTATCTGTAGTCAGAGGTTGAGAGTCTCAACCTGCTTGGAGACGCTCTAATAGTCATTACCCTTAATTTGCTGCTCTATGATTATCTTTCTAATCCTCTAGGACAGCTCTGTCCCTCTCTTCCTGTGGTCCATGTTCAGTGTGGAACACACAATGTCACCAAACAGCACAGGCACAACTGATCACCATTTAAAGAAGCCGACTGACTGATTATAACCTAGAAAACACTGGGAATGCTTAGTGGTCATGCCTTAGTTTAACATGTGTCAAGAAAACTTGAGATCATCCCACTTCCCCATGCTGTAGATTTTAGTAATAGTCACAATAAATAAAGTTACCTTTAAAATTAATCACACAAGTAACATCTAGACCCAACAGTAGACTTAAACTTCAAGAAAATAAATGTGGTTGTGTGTGTTGTTTTTGTCTCCTGCAAACTTAGCTTTATTATACTTATTTTTTCTGTCTAATCATAAGAAATCATAGTCACAGAGATGAAACAGGAAGAGCAGGTTTCCTGGAAAAAGAGGAAGCAAGCTTCCAGCCTGCAGATTTATAAAAATAGTTGAG
This sequence comes from Poeciliopsis retropinna, assembly GCA_010277075.1. Lineage (NCBI taxonomy): Eukaryota > Metazoa > Chordata > Actinopteri > Cyprinodontiformes > Poeciliidae > Poeciliopsis > Poeciliopsis retropinna. Next base: position 412,311 of record VMRM01000046.1, on the reverse strand, counting down.
ACTATTCCTTATTTCAAAGCATGAAAGTTTTAAAGAATGAAATCTAAACATTTTGAGTAATTGGATAAGATTCAAAGTAAAATACTTTTATTAATATTGGTTTACTTGTAAGAATACTTACACTTATACTTGTGGGAACACTTACAAGTAAAACAAGTAATTGTTTTACTTGTAAGTAAACAAGTAAAACAATTACTTGTTTACTTACAAGTAATTGTTTTGGTATCAAATAATTACAATAATAGATTATTCTTGTTTCTTTTCAGAAAACATCTATAATAATTCACATTAAGATTATATTAAGAATAACTAATAAGTTATGTTTATAACATTATAAATACATGCTGAATCAAAGAAACTAGAGTTATGAATGTGATTTTGACATTGAACTTGAAATGATGTAAAACATGATGATCAATGCCCGACTTGGAAACAGATTGTTGAACAACTTAAATTTTTCAAAGAAAAGGTTGTGCAGGCAACAGACATAGGAGGACAGTTGAGCAACCGTGGGTCAGTAGAACAGACATCAGGACATAATGTCTCTAAGACATTATGTCTCATCTCATCTGATTAGATATAAATTAGATGGAGATGAGATCATCTGTCCAAGCAGACAGCCAATGAAACAAGCACAGCAACAGTGCTAGCCAATGCAAACGCAACAAAAGGGTAGATGAAACCTATAAAAGGTGAGTGCAAAAGAGGAATCTTTGGTTGGATCCTCCGGGCAGCTTCGAGCCAAGATCAAGATGGAGAAAGAACTCTGCAGCTGAAGAAGAGCCGGGGACACAGAGCCGAAGACTGTCCTGCGCATGGGGACCAATCCGTCAGCCCCACAACATGTGGCTTCAAATCGCACTTCTCTCATCAGCTGGGTTCAGACCCCAAAGGCAAAGATGAAGATAAAGACAAAGATGAAGATAAAGATGAAGACCAAGGCAAAGATGAAGATAAAGACAAAGATGAAGATAAAGATGAAGACCAAGGCAAAGATGAAGATAAAGGCAAAGATGAAGACCTGGCCTGGTGCCTTCCTTCCATGCGGTCAGCTTGCCTACATCTCAACGGACCATAAACATGTCTCTGTTAATCTTTTCTAGAGGTACCATCATTTTTATCCATTAGTTTTTTTAATGATTCTGTCGAACCACAATTCAAAACCAATGTCTGAATGTCATTGGTTCATTTTCAGTATATTTTATTTCTTTATCTTTTGTCAGCTTAGTTATTTCATTGACTTTTGTGGGTTTTTCATTTATTAAAAACCCTCACAACAGAGAGGTACCAACAACTTTGTCTACATACAAACACCACACTTTATAGCCAGCCTTCCTTTTGATTTATACAATTTTTCTAAATAAGTTCACACTATCTGATTGGCAATAACTTCATGTCCCCCACCAAGCAAATTAATAATTTAAGGTTGGCTTAGATAAGTCTTCAGAAAAGGCCCACGTACCACACTGTGCCAGCCCGGAGCCCACTGGACACATAGTTCGCTTTGTCAATGTCAGTTGTGAAAACTGAAGCTGCAAGTCCATATTTGGTCTCGTTGGCTCTGGTTATAACCTCCTCCAGCGTTTTAAATTTAAAGATCTGCATCACTGGGCCAAAAATCTAGAAAAAAAACAAACAGAAAAATAGAAGTAAGTGTTCACCCAGGCCAAAGTAAATCATGACATAGCCTCAATGAGCTATGTCGGTATCTGAGTGTGGATGGATGATGCTTAACATTGTGGGGAGAAAAAAACTTCACTTAAACATCCCACAATCCTACACTGCATTATGATCCCATCAAACTTATACCACATGACTAACCCAACCAACCTACTCCCCCCTCCTGAAATGCATATCCAAACAGGAACAAGATGGAAATAAACATTTGTTAATGTCGGCCCAGTTTTAATTAGTGGACTGGTACAGATATGTTGGCTAATACAGAGTTTGATGCAGAAACATCATGCATCCCTAGTTTCCTAAATCATTGAAGAACAGTGGCTCTCATCACAAGTGGTGTAGAGATTAACAGAGTAGGGGGACACAAAGTGGACGTGATTATATCCAAGTGGAGTTGGAGTCCAGACAAAGCCCACACAGCCACCTCACAGCCCAGTGGAAGGAACATGTGGCCAGTCATTAAATTAAATTTGAAGATCTGGTGGAATTTAAAATGGCTCAAATTATGTTTAAGGTATCAAATTAACTGCTACCTGAGCTCACACAGAGCATGTGTTTTAAGGAGGATATAACTTAAGGGGTTACTCAAACCTAAGGTATACACACAACAAGAAAGAACTTTTGTATTTTAATTCATGGTGTAAAATCATGGAACAAGTTAAATGAGGAGTTAAAACAACATCAAAATCTAATACAATTTAAGAAGGTCATTTTCACAAGATATATAAATATGGGTGAGCATTAGCACAAATGTTAATATGTAAATTAAAGCTAACGCATATGAGTGTGTGTGGGTATGAATGTATATATTTATGTATATATTTAGACATGTAAATCCAGATAAAATGGAACATTATGGTTCCTATGGATTTTTTCTTTTTTGTTTTTTTTTATTTGTTTTAATAATGAAGTCCATCTGAATATATTGTACGAGTTTATGGAGGAGGAGCTCATAAGCTTCTTACTTCTTCCTTCTCCTTTTTGAGCATGTTGAGATTGTTGTGGTACAAAAAATTTGTCTTTTGCATTCCTTGTTCATGTGTGTTAACTTATGCTTCTATCATGTTTGAAATAAATATATAAATGCTCTTCCTTTTAAAGGAGGCAGAACTGATAAAAGAGGGTGGAGGGTGGAGTAACACTTACACCACTAGTGACAGGGCTTGAAAATACAACCGTTTGCCTGCATCTCTTCATCCATGTCTAAGCAGACCATGGAGATCTCTGAAAACATACAAGCCTGGAGGAAAAACCCAAAGCATAGTACACCGTCTAGCCAACCATCCACACCACTCTACCTCCTCCCTGGCAATGATCATGTTGTCCTGGACATCTCCAAACACTGTAGGCTGGATGAAGTAGCCTCTGTCTGCTGCCACTCCTCCTCCACACATCAGCTTGGCACCTTCTCTCTTCCCACTGCTGATGTACCCCAGAATCTTGTTGAACTGCTCCTGATCTACCTGGAAACATAACAGAAGGAACAGCATGTCAAGTTTATACTAAAGTCAGTGAACTTCAAAAGACCCTGAAAGCTTTTGGGGAAAACCCGGTCTGATCCGGACAGATGGCATCCATCCCACTTTGGATGCAGTAGCTCTTTTCTAGGAATCTGGTTAAACAATGACAATTCTGGTTCCAGACCAAGAAAAGATTAAGATTTATTCACTTTAATACACCTCTCTACAGCTTCTGAACATGTTAATAGCTACAGTTCAGATTCAACATTGAATCCCTAGATTTTCTCATTCTGGTTGCAACTTGTTTGTTGTTTGTCCTCTATCAGGCCCTTACTCTCAATTTTTACAACTTGCAACTGTCTTGATTTCTTTGGTCCAATACTGATAACTAGCACAATATTTATTGCTCATGAATTTTACATGCAACAGTCTGCATACAGTATGCAAGTAGGTTGCTTAAATTTTTAGCTTACTGAAATGTCTGTCTATATGAGCAACAGTCAAAAGCAAAAATATATACATTTTGCATGTATATATACATGCAAAATGGCATCAAGCTGATTTTTGTAAAAGTGGACAGCAGGACTGACAGTTGGTTGCAGGAACTAGTAACCCTGATAATCTAACAATGATAATCTTCATATCATGGCCACCAGGCCTTCTTATACAGACACACCCTGCCACACCAATCAGCTAGATTCTCTCTCCTGCTGTACTTTTTGTGTTGCAGTTCTGTTTTTATTGGATGTTGTGTTTTCAGTCAGCCATTGAAAACAGTAGCAGTCCTCGGAGGAGGTATCAGGGGTTTTGCTGCCTCTTTCTACCTCTGCAAGAACTAGAGAACAAGGTCAGGAAAAAGTTAGTAGAATAGAAATATACATTTATTTATGGGATAAAGTGGGCACGGTAAGCCGCTGCATTCAATTTGACACGTCCTCCTCGTGCTCCCACGACATGGCTCGACCAAAGGATGAGTTTATTCACACTAAACGCATCCTTTGAGCATCAGGCGGGTCTAGTATACTTTCAAAGTCTATTGGAGGTGTCAAGGGCCCACCATGGCGCGATTTGAAGCTTCTGGCGCGTCAAGTGCGTCAGACAAATAAACAGGTGTTAGAACATCGGCAGAGGAAAACGACGGCTGGTGCAATTTTAACGCATCTGACGCGCCTCCACAAAGACTCTGACTGTAAACCAGACCCGCGAAACGCTAGGTGTAGGGTTAGGCAACGTGTCAAGTGTCAGCATTCAAAGTGCACATGCGCCGAACTTGAAGCATTGGACGCGTTTTTGACACGCATAACGCATTTGGTGGAAACACACCATTAGGGTGATCATAGCAGGGTGAACGCCACTGCATTGCTCTCCTCCTCCTGTGACATACATCTGCGTGGAACGGCAGGTATGTGTCAACTGACTGTCAGCTCCAGTTTATTGCAGTTTGATGACTAATCAAATTTAATAGGTCTTTCCTGTATCTGTATTGCTGCTGTTTTGTCTCTGAACTTCTGCACGTTCAACTGTCTTTATGTCCAGATTCCAATGGCTATCTTACAACTCATTAAAGTTGGGTTTAATGAAAGATGGGTTTAGTAAACGGCCACAAGCTGGGAGTGCAGACCAATCACATCGCTGATGCCTCTGAGTGTTGCCTCTCGTGCTGTCTGAAGTTTACCTTGGTGCGCGTCTCCTTTCACTTTAACTGGACAAATGCTGACCTGTATGGATATTTACATCAACCTTATCATGAGCAGTTCAGCGAGTGGAGGAGCTTTCGCGCTTGCATCACTCTGGTTTTATTTTATTTTATGTTTTTCCCAGTTACACAATGCATCAAACCATATCAAATGCTTTGTAGTTAATAGATCTGAAAATCTCATCCCACAAACTTGAGCAACCAAAACAGTTTCTGTGGCGATTATTAAAAACTCAATAGACAGAAAATGGAAGAGCTACTAAAGCCACATTAGCAGGATTAAATTAAATCTCCCGTTTGTTGCGCATATCTACAGCGGATTTAATTAATCAAACAGGGCTGGTCCCTGGCTGCATCAGGCCTTGAGCAGAATTTGGCTTAGGGGTCCGTCTAGCTGCTATGGTCATCAGCACCTCTAACAGCATTTCAACATGAATTTAGTGAAATTTAGAAGAGGGGGAGCAGTTTAATTGGCCAATCGAAAAACCAATCATTGATAATTGTGGTTTACTGAATGTGTACAAATAGAGCCCAAACTCAAAGATTAAACTCACAGCATACCTGAGGGCCCTGCTCAGTCTTGAAGTCAAACGGGTCTCCCACCACTCTCCTTTCAGCACGTGCCACACTGCGCTCCACAAACTCATCGTAGACATCTGATTGGACGAAAACTCGAGAGCCAGCACAGCAACACTGGCCTTGATTGAAAAACAGGCCAATGTGGGATTGCTCCACAGCATTTTCCACTAAAACATAATTCAAACAGATTAGGCAGCAACTTTAATGTGATCATAACAGGCCGTCAGAAAAAATATTATGCAAAAAACAAAACAGTGAATATGTTTGAATTTAGCTCAGAATGGTTTAAAAAGATAACTGTGTGGACACACTAATAGCTTACGTACAACACAGAGTAAAACGAATACATACAGTTGGCATCAGACAGAATGATATTTGGACTCTTTCCTCCCAGTTCTAATGTAACTTTCTTCAGGTTACTGCTGCCTGCTGCTTGTTGGATCAGATGACCCACCTGACAGAAAAATCAATTTGGAGATGAAACAAGATTATACAAAAATTCATTCAATGAAAAATAAAAAATTAACCTGCAACATGAGAACCCATTAAAGCCCTTCTCCTTTACCCTACACCAAAATAAATCTTAGCTGATAGGTACAAAACCTACCTACAGAAACTGATTCAAGTTGATTCTTGTTAGGAGGCAGAATAAGACTAGCCTCAAATACCTACACTGGAAATCGGTGGCAATAATATTCTCAGGTTCCCTAATGAATTCAATCTTGACCGCACCCTGTTTTATAGGCCTACACACTACTCTGCCTCTGTATGGATGCCCATGTGTGTGTTCAAATACATGCTGAAAATATGAAAGTACAAACTCACCTATGACCCATTCACTGTGATTTTGTAGAAAGTGAAAGACAAATAGAACTCCACCCATTGAGTCATTTCATCTCTGGCCATTAGGACCAGCTGTGTGACTAGTTTAGGGCGAAATCTCTTATCCAAATAAAGACAACAGCATACAAATTTATTTAAACACACACTAAAAAGTGTTGGATCAATCCATGCTTTCAATATTGAACAGGTGATTTATATAGCTTTTAAAGGGGACATATGAAAAATTCACTTGCCATCTACTATGTTTTGTCTATGATGTCACCACTTTTACTGTGGAATTTCTAAACAAGCTGATTTCCAGCTAATGAGTTTTGTGGATCTGTCATGTTTTTTCCTTTGCAGTGATTTTATAGTCCAACTTCAGCGATGAAATGCCTTGCTGCTGAAATGTGCTATACAAATAAAATTTGATTGATTGATTGATTGATTGATGCATAAGTTGTAAGTAGCCAAATCAAACTGTTCGGTTCTAGGGTGTAACCTAACCTAACCCCAATAATAGGATTCCTTATGTCGCCCCTGGCATCAGAACCTCTTCAAGTGTCTGGTTAAAATTGATTTTTCTTGGAAATGTCCCCACATCACTGGGGAAAGTCTGGTTTTTTAGCACTTAGGGACAAGTGCTTTGGCAACCTACGCCATTAGCAAGACGAATTACACGAAAGACTTTGTCTGATTGAGGCATCAGTTCCTCCTGTCTTCTGAAACCACGTACATAGCAAAGCAGTAAATTCTTAACGCTAAAATGACAAAAATTATTTTAGACATTAATTTTGTGTGTTGCTAATGACATCCTGGCCATTGGTTTGATAGTAGTGTTGAGCCTTCTCACAGCACTGTGTGCTAGCTTTAGTTGCCCCCTGCATGTTCGTCGTCTTCATTCTGTTGCTCTAAGTCACACTCTGCCTTCAACGTGTATGGACGCTGGATGGTTATTGACATCTTTAATAAGCTTTGATAGCAGAAATATGGTTATCTACCTCCAGAGAAACTTTTTGTAGTTTTATTCCAAACTACAAAATGGCTGAAAGGGCGTGAAATGTCTAATTTACATTTTTTTTAAAAACAAAAGAAAACGCAGCAAAGTGAGACAATCTAAAACATCTCAAAACATGGGGTAAACGAGGGTCTGTGGAGATACGATAACTAGGCAACCCACTTCCTCCTTTATTATTATTATTATTAGAAGTGAATAATTTACGTGAAATGTGAAAAGAAAGGATATAAAAGCATAACATTTCCACTTTAATCTGTTTACTTTGTGCATTGTGTCCTGATTTATGATGGCATATACTTATTCCAACTTCACCCATTTTACTAACATATAAACAGTCAGTAAACCCGGGTTGATCTACTAACTCAATCAGCTTCATCATGCCACCAATGAAAATCTTCAATGCTGTAGGTTAGTCAGGTCAGATACTACAAAAAAAGCCTAAATGTGCTGGGCTGGCATCACCTAACCCTTTGTTGTAATTCCATGGCCAGGCTTAAGTAGAAGAAACAAAATTGTCTAAACAAAGTACAAATACAGAAGCAAGGTGTGGAGAGTAAATGAAGATTTAGCCCATGCACAAGCAGCAGCCATTATGTGGAGGTCTCCTCATTGAGGAAAGTCTGTCTATAAACAGAATTGTTCAAGTCAGCTGCCAGACATGAACTTTTCTACCTCAGGCTGTGCACCGGAGGATAGGACCGGACTTTCCTTAGATCCAGATGTGAACAGAACCTTCTGACAGATGTACCTCTGTGGACCCAGTAAAGGCCACCTTGTCAACATCCATATGGTTCACAATGGCTGCACCAGCTGTTGGTCCCATTCCAGGCAAGATATTGACCACGCCTTCAGGAAATCCAACCTGAACACAAAGGTTCAACACAAATCCAAATAACCACTTGCATTTTTATTTTTAGCACAGAAGACAAAAAAGTCTTAGTGTTCAGGTAGAGGTGACTGTAAAACAATAAAAAGTGGAATACCTCTTTAATAAGACTGGCCACATAGAGTGCTGTGAGTGGTGTTTGCTCAGCTACTTTCATCACCACAGTATTACCAGTTGCTAAGGCTGGCCCAAGTTTCCAGGCCTGCATCACCAGAGGGAAGTTCCACTACAGCAAAGAAGAAAAATACAATCAGAAGAGTCTTTGCAGACAGTACCAAGTTACCTTACTGACATTCTTATTGGTACCTTCACAGCTCAATGAAACAAAATGTCATCTCAACTGGAAAATGACTCAATTAAAATCACCCACTATCCACCTGAATCTCTTCAGTATGCAAGAGGAAAATAAAGGATTTGATGTTTATTTCAGAAAGATTTTAAGATGATACAGGGCAGAAGGAAAAAACAAACATGCTGCAGGGCACGGTTGTATCAGATGTATACTAAAGGAAGAATTCACATGTCAACATTTTACCCTTCAAGTACATTTCTGTCAACAGTTCATTTAGTTATGGGTTAAAAATGAACAAGGTCTAAATACAAATGTATTAAATAATTGGAAAAGACTCGGTTTTGACAATTTCAGTGGATCTCTAAATGAAGAAACTGGTCACAGACATTGTTCAGGGATGATTTTGATACTCTTTCACGCCAAACATCTTCAAAGTTCTCAGGGTTCATTCTATGTACTGGGATCTTCAGTTCAATTTTTCGTTAGGATACAAGTCAGGTGCTTTACTCTGCCATTCTAACAGTTTTTCTCTGAAACCATTGCAGACTTTTCTTGACATGCATTTTGAAAAAAAACATTTTTCTGAGTCTTATCAAGAATGTCCTGGAAAATTTCTTTATTCATCCTTATTTTGGTCATAACAAGTTATCCAGTTCCACCTGCTGTAAAACAACTCATATCGTCTTGCTCCATCATATAAACTTAATTTTTGACATGGTATTTATATCATGTTTCAATGATATTGAAACATTCTTCCTCTGAATATATCATGCCCAAAGACACCCCCAACGTTTGGTTGTTAGAACAACCAAACGTGTACAGAGGCTACAGAGGCTACAGTCCTCAAAGTGGCTGCCACAGACAGGATTCTGGGTCTTAGGCCATTTTAGGCCCCTTCTTTCATTACCATTTTTTCTGTTTGATTAATGTTCAATAGAGGCCATAGTGTCAAACATAAGTAGCGTTCTTTCCACTTGTTTTTTCAAGGTGTCAAAAGGGTAGTGAAATATACATAATATTGGCAAATATTGGTGATTAGCCATAACATTAATATCGGCCCAAATTTTCATATCGGTGCATCACTAGTTTTAAATACACAGAATTAAATAATATATATAAAACATACATACAGGTATTATCTGTCCACAGACTCCAACAGGTTCATGTCTGGTATAGGTGAAGTAATCTCCATCAACAGGGATGGTCTTCCCCTCCCATTTGTCTGCCCAACCTGCATAGTACCTAAACACAGCAAATACTCCATTGCAGTATCTACCATATAGTGCAACACAGATTTCATCAGGGTTTTTTTTGTTTTGTTTTGTTTTAATCAGATGTCAGCTGTGGAAGTAAAATTTGCACAAACACTCAAAATAACCCAAAATGTCAGCTTTCAGCTGATGCTCTATGAAATCCTTCATAAAACACACTTCACAGAACAAGGATGTTAAAAATGGATTTTTCCCAAACAGACATGTCCAAACCTCAGCAGAGATTTTGTTTGATGACTGTCTACATGCTTTGTGACAGTGTACCAGACTTTTGACTAAAAAAGTCTAAGGCCTACATGGAACACACATCTGCACCCGACTTTGCCTTCTCAGTGAAATCATAAGTTGATTTGGAAACAGATCCTTATTACAAAGAAAAGAAGACTTACGTGTTTTGCTGGCAGATTATGCTATAAAATGGCATTATCAAGTAACTATGTTAGCTTCAATTGTTAAAAGAAATGCTGTATATATCAACTCTAACATAAAAGAAATTTTACTTTGTAATTTAATACCTTGAATTTGGTCCTCTGTCTCTTTAAAAGCTCAAGCTCTTCCTGAAACCTGGGCTTCAAACGGGAAGTCATTACAACATGGCTCCTCTGTTAACCCTCTAACAACCTTATCAGTTTTGCACTGAAAAACAGCTGGCATGAGATCAGCAGACACACAGTTCCACTAGGAGACTGCTGTGGAAATTTCTATCAAAGAATGAGAGTCTGTTTCAATAATTAGAGAAAGATCAATCTTTGTGTTTCTTTATTTAAAGGCAAAAAAGTGTTCAAAGACCTGTCTCGCTGAACACAGTCAGCAGAAGAGCCCTGAACAACACAACACATGATCATCACGTTTAACTGAGTTTGGTAGGTTAAATATTAAAAATGTTTTATTTGCATTGTTATGGCATTTGACTTAATGTAGTTTTTGATTGTTGATTCTATGTTGCATGACTTTGTGTTTTTGTGTTTAGTATGTAAAGCACTTTGAAATGCCTTGCTGCTGAAATGTGCTATACAAATAAAATGTGATTGATTGATTATATAGTTACAGCAAAATGAAGGCAAACCCAAAGTCTGAACTAATCTCCATGAGGGCATGTCCTCATTCAGCTGTCGCTCACCTCATTGGAGGTTCATTTGAAAAGTCTAACTAAAAATACTTATAGTTAGACATTTTGTCATTCTTTTTCTCTCATGTATGGCATTTCCTGCCATACATGTTTGGCAGGAAATGAGAGCTGACGAGGATTCCAACAGAAACTTCTAGTTCTTCTTTATCAGTAACTCATAGTTGCAGGATCTCACACTTACACAGTATCAATGAAAAAAAACATAAAACATACATAACACTATGATCCAAACTTGGGTAAAGTTAAAATGAAATAAAAAAAGAAAGTTAAGAAAGGTTAAAATAAAATTTTCTATTACACAACTGACTAGTCTGAAGGAGCTGCATCAGAGGAAAGCTGCTCTGTGAGGCAGAAGCTCTGATGTTACAATTACAATGAAACCAAAGCAGCTTCAAAATGACCAGTCTTAAAAATAAATAAATAAAAACCTTTAATAAAAACTTTGTTTGAGGGCTTCTTACCTGAGACATTTCACAACCAAGGGTAAATCAGCCATATAGGCTATGACATACGGCTTCCCGTTGTCCAAGGTCTCCAGTTCCTGAGGCAAGAACATAGTTTCACATACAAAGGTGGCTTTTTGTCGAGTAGAAGCTCACTATCTAAAAGCTTTATTACCATTTAAGTAACTGGTTGGCAACAATGTCAGTTTCTGAACAAAGTACTGACTTAGCATTCAATATGTTTCTCTCATTTTCTTAGAATGAGAGAATTTTTCTCTCATTCTTCTCTCATTCAAATGCAAATGGTGGATATTTTAGTATTGAACCCAATTCTTGTCCAAGTGCAAGAAAAAAAAATCAAAACTATTTACCAACAATTAAAATTCAGCACTAAACTGCATTTTGCTTAAAACACCTTCATTATAAATTTTAGAGAGCATATTTTCCAGTATTCACATGATTAGATTTTCTTAAAACTAATTTGGTACAAATAAAAAGAGAGGCTCTAACTGATCTGACAATGGCTTCACTCTGTGTTGGCATTGTGATTTATGACTTTAGTCTTAGCAAAAACAGATTACATCCAGAGAAATTATAATATGACAAATCAGATTATTTACATACTAACAGAACAACTTCAATCTATGAGACTGAGCCTGTTTGCTGTAGACCCTTATGCCAATTTCATACATATTGAAAATCTAAATTAATGAAAACAAATGTAAGCATGTTGTCTACTGTACTAGACTACTAAAAGTAAGAACGTCACCAGACATTCGTTCAAAAGCTGTTCAAATGTTGTAACATTAAATATGAACTCACAGCGAGGTAGGCTGAATCTCTTTCAATAGCATCAGCTAATTTGTAAAGAAGCCTGCCCCGATCAGATGCATCCATACGGCGCCAAGGTGAGCCCAGCCTAAAGGCATTACGTGCGGCCTTCACTGCCTTATCTACATCTGCCTGAAAAAAGAGAAGCAGTTCATTTTTACCACAAGGCTTGAGGTACTGTTTAACAATAATAAACAAAAGACAAAAAACTGTTTGACTTTCTGCCAGGAAACACAGCATGATTACAAGAACCCCAGAAAACTTTCTGTAAAAGCTTTCCCCTGATCCGAAACTGAGTCGCCACGATCCTGCTGCCTTGGCGGATCTGAGGCTTTTGGGATAAATGGTTTGTCGAGCAAGTTCTGGGTCCTCTCCCGGTTGGACATGTTTGGAAAACCTTCAAACGGGGGATCCTGATCACCAGCCTGAACTACCTCAACTGACTCATGAGAGAAGCAGCAGCTCTGCTATGAGCTCCTCATCCCTCATTCTAGCTAACTTAATATTTTCTGTTTTTAACAATATCTAATTAAAAAGGAGAAGTTAATGAAAAGCAAAAAACATTGTAAGTCACGCAAAGTGCATCTTCTTCCTGTCATTTACCTTATCAGCCTCTGCAACCTGGCAGATGATTTCTCCAGTGGATGGATTAATCGTAGGAAAGGTTTTCCCACTCTCAGCTTCCTCCCATTCATTGTTAATAAACAGCTGAAACACAATACACCATTTAGAGAGATTTCAACTTAATTCTCTGATAATATTTCAAGAAATACAAAGTGACTCAATAGTCCACAAAAAAAGCAAATTAAAGCTTTCACATCTTCCACAGGAATGATTTTCTCAAAACGTACTTGATTACATATCCTGTTGGTCAATGTTCCTTTGTATAGTAATCTGCAGGTCACTGCATCCATCATCTCAAAGTAACGCATTTCAAATTTTCTCCCTTGATGAGCATAGTGTAGATTTGTTTAACTTTGTTTGCAGGCTTTAATATTTTAATTCTGGTTCAAATCGAGCAGAAGCAGTTGTTTTCTCTCAGTGAGAGTTGAGCCAGTAGTTGCAGTCAGTTGATGATGGATTCGTTACTGTCTTCAGCTCTACTTAGCTGATACAAACCAAAAAGAAAACTTTTTCTTCTTCTGTGTTTTTGTTTCAGAAAAATTGTTTTTAAAGCCTGCTTAGGGTTGCAGGCTCAAAGTAGCAGACGTTAGATGTTAATAATAAATTATTATTATTATTATTGTTATTATTATTAGAATCTGCTACTTTATTAGTGACCTGTATTAAAGTAATGCCTGCTACTTTATATTAAAGTAGCTCTTTATATAAAAGAGTCTGCTACCATACATAAAAACATAATTATTACTTTTACTGTAGAATACCAGTGTATTTGGAACTCTTTAGGTTCTTTTTATCATATAAGATAAAGTAACCAAAGATGAAACATCAGGTAAAATAATGTTTCACCCCACTTCCTTTGCCAGGGTCATTCCACTCCAGTATTGCTCACAAATGTCACAAACTCATTTGGAGAGAAGACAGACCAAGACAGGTTTCCTAAACTGCTTATGAACCTTCTTTATGTTTATGATGAAAACACTCTCCTAAAACCTTGAGATATTTAAGTGGAAAAGATAACAGTTCCTCTTGTGAGGAATGTTCCATGGGAGTGGGGACCTCCGTCATGGAGGTTTAAGGTTGACTCCTGGGTCAAATTGACATGAACAGTATCTATGTGACATGTAATCACAGGGGGAAGGGAATGAGGGAGCAAATATATAACATGAACCATTTTCAATTTACATGTAGAGTGTACCTATTAAGACAAATAGAAAAAGTTTCATGCAGAAAAAAATATTTTCAACTATTTTTAAAAAATGTTTAAACTTCAAAATGGGTCAATTTGGGTCAAATCTCTATTTCTTTGATTAAGAAATAGAGATTTGGACGGAGGCGTCCATCTGTTTCAAGCAACTGGCCTGCCATAAACCCACATGGCTGAAATCTTTCTACAGTCCAGTCCTAATTCTCAAAATGCACCCTAAGCCCCTCTATGAAGTGTCAACTCAGTCGAAATGCACAGATGACAAGCATGCAAAAATTTGAGCATTGGGACAGTACACCCGTGTCGTGACTTTGACATATAAAATGGCGGAACTGGTCACTGCTTAGGGATTCATGCTGCTCAAAAGTACAACAACAACAAAACAAAACTAAGTAAATAAACAAGATAAAATTTGGATTTTAAATGTGCAGTATTGGTAATTTTACGTTCCGAAGTCATTGCTGGAGATATTTAACTGTTCAAATGTGTTTTGTTATGACTTGTTGAATACAGAGCAAAATTTGATGTAATCATACATGTTCAGTAGAGTGAAATTAAAATTATTTTAATACTTTACATTTGAAAAGCGATTTTTTTTTTCTTCTTCTTCTTTTGTGACAGATGCAGCTTGCTCTATGAACATTGTTATATTTTCATTATGGCAAAAAAAAAAACCACACACACATTAAAATGTGCCAATATTCAATTTAACAATCTGCCATCTGACTAATTAGAGACATAATTACATATTCAGCTGTTATATGGAAAAAAAAAACCTCTCTTTTGGTATAAAGTGAAGCTAATGTGCTAAAGATCAAGTTAAGAACGAACATATATATAACATATACATCTATAAAATGTCCTTTTTAAAAGAAACTTAGAATGTTGTGACTTTCTAGACCAAAAATATTACAAGAAATTTATCAGAAACTCTGATATCAGTTTTCTTCTCCTCTAGTCTGAGAAGAAAACAATTGTTTAAAAATCATATGTCTAAATAAAAACAACAATAGCTTTCTATTCCACTCCCACAAAAAACCTGAAGATGTTAATTTCATAATTATGTAGAAAGTTTTCCCTGTAATGACTTTATGTCAAAGAAATTCAAAATAAATACTTCCTGTGTGTTTTGTGACTGAGATTTTAAGACAATACAGCTTTTTTCAATTGCTACTTTATTAATGTTTTTAGAAAGATTTTCAAAAGTGGATATTGCACAAGAAATTTATTCTATATTTAAGTTTTAATATTATAAAATATGGTCTTCTAACAGTGAAGAGTTAAATTATGACATCAATTTAATCTTCTGGCTAACTTTTATTCACAGATACTGGATTCTAAAAATCATCTCCATTTTTAAAGTGAAATAACTTTATTTAAAGAGAGTGCTTCAATGTTGCAACATCACAAAAGCCCAATCTTTATATGAATATGTTAATATCTTAATTTAAGATTTGAAATTTGTCTTACATTTGTGACATTTTATGGATAGTCACAAACTTTCCAGAGTTTAACTATTCTTTTTTATTTCTTTTTTTTCTGCTCGGCTTGTTTCAAACTTTTTTTTATTACTAATGTGTGCCTTGTCATTCTATTTTCTTTTAATTTTCTATAAAGACTGGAAAAAACAAAAATTGCCTTAAATCCACCTTTTAACTTAAAACGTCACATGCACAATGAATTGTGGGTAATGCACTTCGCCGAAGGCTGTGAAAATGCGGACTTTGTGTAAGGGCAGAAATAGAACCCAAAATAAGCGTGGCGAAGGGCAGATGTGGAGAATGTGGGATACACTAAGCACTCAAAACCTTCAACATGAACGCACATTAGAAGGGCACAAGGGCAAAACGAGAGTGGAAGAGTGACTATCGGTGCTATATCGTCAGATTTTCCTGCCGTAGTCCGGCTGGATAGCCATGTCTATCCGTCGTGTTACTCGTCTAAAATTGCTACAGTCATGTTTACAAACCGAAAACTATATTGGGTTGTGTTAATGTTAACTAACATAATCAGGTAACTTAGGAGTTATGCTTAGCATATTAATTTGTAAACACGACGAAACCCCAAGAGTATCAGTACTGATAGGATCAGTACTGATATGATAGAAAATGCTCGATACTAATATTACACCGTAAACATACACAGCGCCAGTCCCACAGAATATCTCTATGCTCTATTAAGCACGATTTAATTTTAAAAAGTGTATTTAAACATATACGTAATATTTTAACGTATAGGGTCAACATAGTCCACAAACAACGTATTTTGTCCTGATTAGAGTGGTTTGACTCCAAGCAATTACTTGTTTACAGTAGTAACAAACTAAAGCCATTTATAAATGTTTACAAGCTGCCTGTCATATAAACTTAAAACATGAAGTAAGACAGCAGGTATAAAATAAAATAAAGCTTACCCCAATATTTGACTAAATAAAACAAACAAAACGAAACTTCCACAGGTAGGATGTATGAATAAGACATCTCCTGAGTAAGCAGTGTGTGTCGAAGCGTCGATATGCACATGCGCATTACCACAAGGTAGGTGGATTGGTGGTAGCACTTAAAACACCTGTTCTGTTACCTGGCCTTGGTTTCAACCAGACAAGCGGAGATTTTATTTTGAAAACAGGGAAACATTAAAGATATAAGCACAAGTAAATTTAGATCAAATTTCGCTTATAAATTCAACTAATTTATACAACCATAACCCACAGAATATCTCTACCAACATGATACTGGCAGACGTATTATACTAATATCTCTTGGTTGAGTCTGGATGAGCCTGACTCAATTAGACTTTTAGTTAAAAAATAAAAATAGGTCAAGCTAAGTTTTTCCCACTGCGACTCTTGCTTTTCATATTTGGAACCACGTTTGTTACTTCTTGTCAGTACTGACACACACAGTAAGTGTCAGCAACAATACTCAGGCAGGCTGTCAAGAATGAAGAATCGTTGCTCTAACCAGAGATGGTTAGAGCATGGCTTAACTAAATGGTTAAAACCGGGAGTAGTTCTACCTAACTTTACCTAGTGGGCGTATCCACAAACAACCGGGTTGGAATTTGAACTTCTGACCTCTCATTTACCCTCAACATGTTTCTACAGAAATATTTGCTTAAGTCAAACATTGCAGCTCCCTGCCGCAACATTAACTCCTTACTGCACGATCTATCCATACTGTGGTCCCGTCCAGTTTGGAGCCACGCAGTATTTTTGTAGTTTGTAGTTTTTTTTCTGTCTAGCAGCTGCTAACTTTACCTTGTTGAAATGGACCTCAGGCTGAGCGCTCGGAACCGGAACAGCGGTCCCATAGTAGCAGACTGAGGGTCGGATCAGGCGAGTAACACCCCGGGAAAGCACAGTACGGAGCATGATGAGTTTTCCTGTCCGGATCAACCCGGTCTGAACGCGGATCAGACAAAGTCCACCTCGCTGCAGCAAACAGAAAGGGGAGGGGACTGACCGCTCGACAGACCCAAACCAGATTTGGAAATGGGATGAGCGCATTCCGGAAATGAAGGGGGCGCTATTTCCTATATTATCTGCGGTGGTTTCCCGTTTTTGTTTTTTATTTTTTAATCTGTGACATCTTGATCTTTAGGAAGGAGTTCCACTCTCAGTATACGTTTGAACTTCTCTCCTATTTTTATTTCCGCACAACTCATAGTTCTTAATGCATTTTGTAGCTTTCTGTGTACTTCTACATCTGTTCCTTACTTGCTTCTTTTGGGGTCTCCTCCTGTCCCTAATGGCAGGGAGGTGGTAACGCAACTAACATACATAACTAGATTAGAATACCCAAACCGTTATTGTTAATTATTAATTCCGGCATTACTTACACCGTAAAAGCAAAGTTTTCTAATAAAACACCATACTTTCTTAATTTTCTAATTGAATAATTTAAACAAAACATTAAAGTGCGGCCAGTTTCTCTGTTTCTCCACCCTGTTGAAAGTGGCAAATTTTAAATATCAAGGGTCATTCCTGGACAGTCAGCTCAACTTGACTGAAAATACAAACTATGTTTTTAAGAAGTGCTCACAAAGTTTCTATCTCTTAAGAGGATTTAGTGGTCTCGGGGTTAACCCACTTCTTTACACAAGTTGTTTATACTGTGATTTGTACAAAAGTCTTTCAGAACAATACACTCACTGGCCATTTTATTAGGTACACCTTGCTAGTACCTGGTTGGACCCCCTTTTGCCTTCAGAACTGCCTTAATCCTGGCAGAGATTCAACAAGGTAATGGAAATATTCCTCAGAGCGTTTGGTCCATATTGACATGATAGCATCGCACAGTTGCTGCAGATTTGTCAGCTGCACATCCATGATGTGAATCTCCTGCTCCACCACATCCGAAAGGTTCTCTATTGGATTGAGATCTGGGGCCTCCTGCCTAAAGCGTGCATGTGCACAAAAAAGTGGGGCTCCATAATTTACGCACAAGTCGGCATATATAAAAATGAACGTTGCGTCTAAGTTAGTGTGAAAACTGCGCACTCTTTTATGCATGAGGCCCCTGGTGACTGTGTAGGCCATTGTTGTGTCCAAGAAACCAGTCTGAGATGATTCACGCTTTACGACATGGTGCGTTATTCTGGTGGAAGTATCCATCAGAAGATGGGTATACTGAGGTCATAAAGGGATGGACATGGTCAGCAACAATACTCAGGCAGGCTGTGGTGTTGACATGATGCTCAATTGGTACTAATGGGCCCAAAGTGTGCTAGAAAAATATCTGTAAAGAAGTGACTCATAAAAAGTGACTGAGTAGTTGAACAGAAAATCAGATTTACGATTTAACATGATTTAATCAGGCAGATAAAAATATAGTTTTTTGTAAATTATGGTATTTCAAAGTCTAAAATGAAAAAAAAAACAAATCCCAAATAAATAATAGAATTATAAAATAACACATTTTAAGCAGAATAAATTATGTTTACATCAGTTTTTTAAAAATAAAAAACACATGAAACTAAGACAGTATGTAAAATTGTATTTGTTCAAAAGACCCAAATAGTTTAAGTTTGTTGAGTATTAATGTTCGTTTAGGTAATTTCATTTCAGCGTTACTTTTGCCCCTTAGGGCATACCGAAGTTAGGGCGGTGATGACGTCATCACATTGTCGTAGCGTTCCTGATAAAAAAAAAACGTTCCTGATATCACAGGGGGTGGTGGGGTAGCGGAGCTACTGTGCTAATACGTGGGAGAGACAGGATATGTGTGTTCGCCTTATAAGTGTGCGTTATTGACAAGAGACCACACATGCATACACACACACACCTGAAGCACTCATCCACACCCACCGAAACACACCTTGATGCGGATTACTGTTGTTAGATTAAGAGCTGTGACCAGACTTGGAATACAGAAAACCAAAAGAATCCTGCCTCATGTCTTCCTTTTTCCACCTGCTGCACCACATCTGGTCCTGAACTGAATCCTGGCCTAAGTAGTGTTCTGGCCGACACTCCAGGTTGAGAGCAGTGATAAACCTGAACAGTACCTTTAAACAACGCTACAACCTTAGAGCAGATTCAACACTACAGTATTAGAACAACGAAGCTGGTGTATGAACAAGGAATTTTACTTTAACATAAACTGTAGCTGTATGTCTGTGCAGTTTTGGTTCAAAGGACCTGTTTTTCACTCGGTGAAAGTGTGTGTAGAGTCACCACGAATTGTACTCAAGAGTAGCAATATTTCACGCCACACTACTCAAGTAAAAGTAAAAAGTGTTGTACAGTAAAACTACTTCTCAAAGAACTTTTTTTTTTGTTGTTGAAAAAGTTACTCTAGTAAATGTTACTTACTATGCTAAAATGAGGTTGCAGTAGTTTGTGCAATCAGACCCCAGTCCGCTAGGCGGCGGCATTATATCATAAAACGAGAGGCAGGTTAACCGGAAGAGAAGGTCAGCCGTTGGAGAAGAAACGCTAGCTGAGCGTTTGATGAAAGATTCTCACTAAAAGTAAGAAGCCAGCTGTATTTTTTATATCCTGTCCTCCAAAGGAGATCTTTCTATATTAATGAATGCTGTTGTAGGCGTTTCCTGCCATGTATTTGTCAGAGTCCCTGATTGAAACATATTTGTTTTGATTATGCAGCTTTTATTCTCTTGGAATGAAAGCTGAGTGTTAAGAGGAAAGTTTGGAGTGTCGGTGATTATGTACAGCAGCTCCAGAAAGACTCCAGTGTGGTGGAACGGAGCCCTGGATCGATTCGTCGGGTCCTGGTCGGGTTCTGAGTTCTTTGTACTGATTGTTGGTTGTATTTCTGCAGCATGGCGGGCAAGTCAGGGGAGGAGCGGCTGAAGGAGATGGAGGCTGAGATGGCTCTGTGAGTAAACGTAACTTCAGCTTTTCCTCTCTGACATTCTGATCTGAGTCAGTGACTAAATGTTCCGCAGATCATCTCCTTCTGGGAATTACCAGCAGAATGGTGTTGCCACGAGGGTAGAGCTTTCTCAACATTACCGCGAGTGGGTGATGCTGAGAAAATTTAGGACCAGCAGAGATCAGATTCCCTTCTAGAAACCCCCCAACAGCAGACTGAGGTTCTGCAGGGATGATATGCTAAAAATTGAGATCAGGGTCCTGGAAGGGCTCCTGCTCTCACCTTAAGCACATCATCCACTGTGTGAGGTCAAGTCATGGGAGGGGGATGATTGAAATTGTTGGCATCTGCCACCAAAGCTGCCTCTACTAAGCTGTATCAGTTTCCGGCAGCCATGGCAGCCAACACCAGATGTGCCACTGCCACGATATGAGCTCTGCCCCTATAACCCTGCCCAGGTGGTGTCCTGATCAGATGCTCAACTCATTATTGTTTGATCACATTAGTTTTCAGATATTCTTGATCAACAACACCAATGCCCAATCCTGATGTGGCTCTTTCTCTGACTTTTTTCAGTTTTGAGCAGGAGGTTCTTGGTGGATCGGTATCAGGAAGTCCTCCTCTCATTGAGCCCATCCCTGTAGCCTTGGCTGTCCCGGCAGTTCCAATGGTGCGACCCATCATAGGGACCAACACTTACAGACAGGTCTGTATCTTGGTTCTGTCAGACTTAGGCCTGTCACAATAACCAATAACTCAATAATTTCCATTGGTATGATTTATCATTTGTCTCTTTTTTTTCTTTTCTTTCTACCAAAACCTGGATGATAAAAGTCTTCAGTTTGCTGCTTTGGTCTCAACTAGCTCTTATTTTGAAAGACAATTTTGTTTACAAAGACTATAAAATGAATTTTATTTGTTGTTTTGTTAATTTTGGGTGTTTTAAATGTTTTCCATGTTCATTATAATTTAAAGTTTATCTTATAAATAATTTTTTTGCCATCACCATTATATTCCTTAAATGGTCTCAAAACAACAATATTATCGTTTATCGCAATAACATCTGGAACAATATATCATCCAGCAAAATTTGTTATGGTGACAAGCCAAGTCAGACTCCAACATTTAGTGGTGAACGCGGTTCATGATAAACAGCTCTTTCATTTCTGTGAGTTCTTTTATTTTCAGACTCTTTGACCCAGATTTCTACTCATGCTTTGTTAAATTCTACTGTAACTCTGACTGAGCATTGTCCAGCAGTGGTTCCGTGTTTCCTATCAGAAGTTGTGTGAACTGTTAGTCATGATGCAAACAGCTGAATAAAGTCCAGTCTCTCCCTTCCTTACCTCTCCTAGGTCCAGCAGACGCTAGAGGCCAGAGCAGCTAGTTTTGGTCCTCCTCCAGCATTTGTGGGTCCAGGTAGTAGTCTTGCTTTAACTAGACTCAGTAAAGATGGTCATTAACATGATTAAAGCTGTAAGGTTCTACACTGATAGGTTTGTATAAACCGTAGTAGTTCTGTGTTTTTGCTGCTTATGTGGTATAAGCAGCAAAAACACAGTGACACAAATCTCTGGTGTTGTGCTTCTGGAGGTTCCTTGTAGGTTTTGTTGCTATGGTATTCTGAGAAGCACTTTGTGAATTCCAAGGCTATTTTTTAGCTCAAAACAAAACTTCATATTGATGCAAAAACTCAACATTTCCATTGTTGTTAATTCTTCTCCTCGGAGGAACTTGAAGGAAACGTCTCACCTTGGAGCATACCTGTCAAGTCTCCCGATTTTAACTGGGAAACAACCGTATTTCACCCCTCTGTCACAGCATGCACAGTATTATTATTTTCCCATAAATTTCCCACGTTCTTTACACCTCCACTCACCTACTCCATCCACCCTTTACGACAGCAGCAGCGGATGGATAAATGTTTGTCGTATTCTCACGTCCAAAACTTCACATATTTGCGAGCAATTTGTTGAATTTTCGGCCCATTTGTTGCCAAATTATCAGTTTCATACTTTCCTTTAGACATAACTATTATTAGCAGTGGGAGAAATAATTCCAGCATATCTGGCCTTGCTTTCTATAAATCCCTCTGAGTAATAATAATAGAGATCTAATTTGACTATCCACTGAACATAGATCACGTCATGATCACAAATTTTGATATAAATGAGAGGTTTTACCTCATGTGTGGATCAGATGCTGTGTTGTTTGAACAGCAATGCTGCCGTTCTTCACTTCCACTCACTGTGATTTGTGTTTGTCCCAGTTCCTCCAGTTCGTCCTCCTCCACCTCCCATCATGAGACCAGCCTTTGTCCCACATATTCTTCAGAGACCAGGTATGCTCACCACCACAGCACTCAGCCAGGCCTGGTTGTGTCCTTTAGGAGGGATATTGGAGGTCATTGAGCCTGGGACAGTGTGTTGGACAGGATGCTGACTGGACACAAAGAAAACAACCTTCATGGTATTTACAGCTGGGGGCAGGAAAACGAGGTGTTATGAGGTTTCTTTACAATTGGGCTCAGATTAACATGACAGTTGGGTAATTTTGCTCCAGTCTGGTACCAAGCCAGGTCCATGGAGCCAAATGAGGGAGTGACTTTGGTCTGTATTTTTGAATGGGAACACATGCTTAGAATACATATTCTAACATTTATAACTTTAGCTCATTTGGAATGCTTGTCTCTAGATGGACTTTTAACCACATAGATCTATAATAATATCAGCATAGCAGAATAAGACATTGACCTAAGCCCGATATTCCTATTATTATTCTAATAAATCGGTATGTGGCTCAGTACTCTGACCATATCGTACATGTACTATACAGTAAGGCCAGTCAGCATACTGTCAGGAGTGAATGCACCGGTGACGATCCTGTGGTTCTGCTCAGCTGGTGGACTGCAGTCCTCTCTCTCAGCACAGGGTTCTTGTTTCTGACCGTGGCTTAACTAAAGCAAAGGGCCAGCTGCAGTCGGTTTGCTGCCTTTACCTCCAGCTAGAATTCACACCTAGTGAATTTCCTTCCTCCTCCTCCTATGCTCTGCTGGAGGTTGCTTCATGATGCACTCAGTGCTTCGGTTATGTTACTGTTACTGGTGCATCTTTTTCTAACACATTTTCCTTCCACATAACTTTTTGTTAATTTGCAGCAACTTTTTAACAAGGAGCTTGCTTAGCGTTGACCTTCCAGGGTCAGTACCTCCTTGTGGGTGGAGTCAGCAGTCCTCACCATCATTGAGCTAGCCAGTCATTTTTAATGGTTTTATGTAACAATCCTATCTTTGGACAAACTCAATGTTGAATTATGATTTCCTGTAATCATCAAAATGACATGGAATAACAATAATATGAGCTTTAGTCTTTTAATTGCATTACTCAAATTATTGAAGGTTTGTGATGTGATTGATAAGCTGTACCCATAATCCTCTGCTGTGTGCTGGTCAGGTGGTCAGAGGCTGCCTGTGATGCGAGCTCCTCCAGTAGCCCCACCCATGCCACGCCCTCCCCCACCTCCACCCATGATGGTTCCTCCATCTCTGCCACAGGGGGGCGCTGCGCCCATTCAGCACCTGTCAGCTGCTCCCCGGGTCAGAACTCAGACGTGTTTTTTCTGTCAGCAGCTGCTGCTGTTGTCTCTGCTGGAGCCTCATGACTACAGGCTGTTTCTGGGTTTCCTGCTTGTTGTTGTCAGGTTGGTGAGATGGTGGCTGTCCCCATGGTTCCCACTCCTCCAAGACCAGTCAACCCATCGCTGGTCAAACAAACGCCATCCATCATCCAGGCTGCGCCCACCGTCTACACGGCCCCTCCAGCCGCGGTGGTCCAGAGGAAGGCTGAGGTCCAGGCCCAGAGACAAGCCAGGATGGTGTGGATTCCACCAGACCTCTGTGGCCTTGTTGCTTCAGTCTCCCTGTGCTCTAACCAGATGTGTGTTTATATGTGGCACTTTCAGGAAGAACTGGCAGCACGAGTGGCAAAGCAGCAGGCGGCCGTCATGGCAGCGGGTCTGCTGGACAGGAAGGACAGCGATGAGAGCAGCTCTGTTATTGGCCCCAGCATGCCGGAGCCTGAGGTTCCTCACACCGAGGTAATGGTGTGAGGGATCTGTCCTAGAGTTCAGCAGAGTTGAAGTGATGATCGATGTTCTTATGTGCCTGTGTGGTCATGAGGTCTGATCACTGCAGCAGCTGCATTACTCTTCAAGTAATAGTGTTTATTTTTCAGCCTGTGGAAAGTGTTACTGAGGACAAAAAGAAAGGGAAAAACGAAAAGGTGAAGAAGTGTATCCGTATAGCTGCAGGATCAACCTGGGAGGACCCCAGTCTGTTGGAGTGGGAGTCAGGTGAGAACAGGGCCTTCATGTTTAAAGCATGTGCGAACCAAAAATGTGCAGCATCTTTTGTGCTGAGGCTCCCTGTTCTGCTGCAGATGATTTTCGTATATTCTGTGGAGATCTGGGTAACGAGGTCAACGATGACATCCTGGCCAGAGCCTTCAGCAGATACCCATCCTTCCTCAAAGCTAAAGTTGGACTTTTTCTCTTTTTTTTTCCAGCATTTGCAGCCACTTTAATAAAAAACTCATCTTAAATGTGATTTTTGTCTGATAATCAGAAGGTTGAGAGTTCAGTCTTAGCTTCTGCCTATGTCATTTGTGTAGTTGTGTGCATGTGTAGCAGATGGGTGGATGTGACTATGGGATGTCTGTGGACACCAATTTATATCAAAAATATTCTTTGCTTGTAAATGAATCTGGATTCTTGTCATCAGGTGGTCCGTGATAAACGAACTGGTAAAACAAAAGGCTACGGCTTCGTCAGCTTCAAAGACCCGAATGACTATGTGAGAGCCATGAGAGAAATGAACGGTCAGGAGCTTGTTGTTCCCTGATGCTTCACTGGGAGTTGTGGTCTGGTCAGGATGGAAATGTGATAAAACATCTCTGTTTCTCTGTCTGTCCAGGAAAGTATGTTGGGAGTCGTCCTATCAAGCTAAGAAAAAGTATGTGGAAAGATCGCAACATCGAGGTGGTCCGCAAGAAACAGAAAGAGAAGAAGAAGCTTGGTCTCAGATAGTGTTTGATGCTCCTAGAGGGGTGTTTGTTTGTTCTTGGCAGATTTTCTGTCGAATGCCTGACCTCTTGTACACTCATACTTAATGCATCCTAATGTCTCTTCAGCGCTCATGGTGTCTACAGGTTAGGGTGAGTGGAAACCTATTAGATTGTTCTCACAAGGATAGCAACACATGCAGGTGTGTGTCTTTGAATAGAGGAGACCATCTGATTCTTTGTTGCAATACTACAGGATGTGATGGTTGTTTTAACATTGAAATAAAACTTGTTTCAAAGCTAAAGATGTCTTCATTGTTCATACACCACCAGCAGGTTCCAGGTTCAGCTAAATTAGTTTCATAACCAAGAGCAATGAGCCACTGCAAATACTGACACATTTACTGAATTTTTATTTCAGTATATATTAGATGTTTTATTGCATACACAAAATGATTCAAAATGCCTGAAAAACACTTGCATCCAAAAATTGCCATTATGAGAAAAATGTGCAACATTAGAGTCCACATTAGAGTGTAACATATTTATTTAAAAAAAAAGGAAAACGCCTTAAAGCGTTATCAATCTCATTGGGAGTTTTTTATTTATTTATTTATTTTTTGCCTGGTTAAAAAAATGCATACAAAAACTCATTGTATGCAAAAGCACACTATCTGCATAACTTTAATAGCAGCAATCTGGCTTTAAAACAGTTTATTTGTAAATGTGCCAATTCAAAAGAACTCAGCTTGCTTAGGGACAAACTGTTGTTAAGTCTGTCAGTCCAAATAGTTCTTCAATTCAGTCCTAGTATTTAATTGTCAGATTCTGATCCAGTTTACAGAACAGTTCTGCATTTTGCAGCACTAGAATGCTAGGTAAGCATTGGAATAATACAGCTATGTTGATTAAATGTTGATAAACATTTTGGAGTGCCGTAGTCTGTGTCGACTGTGATGTCCCATCAAGGCTCAAGAGGGCGCTACAACCAAGGGAAGGAATCCCAGAAACACGGGGTTGCAGGAGTTCCTTCCCTTGGAATGCAACCTATAAACGTTTTTTTTTTTTTTTTTTTTTTTGAAAATTCAAGAAAACGCCTTATGATTAAAATACGCAATAGTAACATAAGTGCACATTTGATATGCTAAAACTGAGTAAAAAGTATATTAGATAAAAAAAAGAAAAGTCAAGCTTTGTGTAAGGAGAGCAAAACAAAACGTTACAAATGTAAGATGAATTCCAATTGTTATATTAAGATATTAATTTAAAAAACAGTTGACTAGAAGGATTAAATTACCATAGCTTAGAAATGTGTGGTATGGCATGAAATTTATAGAAGTTTGAGTATTTCAGAAACCGCTGATCTACTGGGATTTTCATACACAATCAACTCTAGTGTTTACAGAGATTGGTCAGAAAAAGAGAAAATATCCAGTTAGTAGCAGTTCTGTGGACGCAAATCTCTTGTTGATGCCAGAGGTCAGAGGAGAATGTCCAGACTGGTTTGAGCTGATAAAACAGCAACAGTAACTCAAATAACCACTGAACGCACAACATGTTGACTCTTAAGGGCTCAAACAGCTGAGTGCAGTAACACATAGTAGCCTTGCGTTGATGTCTGAAGCATTAAAATGACCAAAGTCTGTTTGCTGTTTTTTTTCTAATGTATATCAGAAATTGTTTTATGCATTTTTTGCATAATGCATGAGCTACAGCAGCAGAATACCACACTGGGTTCCACTACTGTCAGCTAAACACAGGAAACTGAGGCTACAGTTCACACAGACTCACCAAAATTGGACAATAGAGGATTGGAAAAATGTTTCCTGTTCTGATGAGTCTTGATTTCTGCTGTGACCTTCAGATGGTAGGGTCAGAATTTGGTATCAACAACATGAAAGCATGGATCTATCCTGCCTTGTATCAACAGTTCAGGCTGGTGGTGGTTCAGTGGTGTGGGGGATATTTTCCTGGCACATTTTGGGTCCATTAGTACCAATTGAGCATCATGTCAGCACCACAACCTGAGTATTGTTGCTGACCATGTCCATCCCTTTATGACCTCAGTATACCCATCTTCTGATGGATACTTCCAGCAGGATAACGAACCATGTCATAAAGCGTCAATCATCTCAGACTGGTTTCTTGAACACAGTGAGTTCACTGAACTCCAATGGCCTCCACAGACACCAGATCTCAATCCAGTAGAGAACCTTTGGGATGTGATTGAACGGGAGACTCAGATCATGGACGTGCAGCCGACAAATCTGCAGCAACTGCCTGATGCTGTCATGTCATTATGGACCAGACTCTCTGAGGAATATTTCTAGTATTTTGCTGGATCTCTGCCATGAAGAATTCTGAAGGCAAAAGGAGACCCAACCCGGTACTGGCAAGGTGTACCTAATAAAGTGGCCAGTGAGTGTATGTAAAAATAAAAATGATTGATTTTTCTAATTTATTTATTCTACTGAAATAAATCAGCTGTACTGATTCTGCCAAAAAGCACTAAAAGCAGAATATAAAGGCATTGAGATGATGTGGATATTCAATTAATGCGACACCTCAAAGTTTTTTCATGATTGTAAAGTAGCAATGGTGCCTGATTCGGAAGAGGAAAAGGTAGAAAAGGTTTTTATAGGTCGTGTTAGCCAATAAATCATAAAGTAAAAATATTCCCGTGATTTGTTGTCCAAGTCACAGGATCTGTCACAAGAGCTAGAAGAGCAGCAGTTAACGAACGTGATCAGTGGCAGCTAATTTAACTCCGGCTGCTAGTTAATTAACCTGTAGAACGGAGAGGGTTTGTTGTGATGTTCAGAATTAGGCTGAGAGATTTCAGGTGTGTCTTCTCAAATCCACAAGCTCTGTGGCAAAATTTTTTTTTCAAATATACTATGATTTTATTACAAAATAATACACTTTCCTCACAATCCCCTCTTCTGATAAGCATATGTAGCATTTTTTTATTAATCACATTACATTTATTTTCTTCCCCTATGTTTTTTTATTTTTTTAGCAGAGTCGTCCACAGCAGGGTTGCTGGACGGTTCTTTTGGTCTTTTTCTTATTAGAAAAATGTTGCTAGCTATGCTAGCTTGAGGAGCAAAGCAGCTTGATGAATTTCACTGGCAACCAGTCAGGAAAAAGTTGCTCAATTTGTCGCTAGTTTGCTTGTTAATTACAAGTAGAAAAATATAATGTCAAAGTTTATAACAATGGTGTTTCTCTCTTTCTCACCACAGCCGCACTTTCCCCTCCAATCATCCACACATTAGGCAACACCCCTGAGTGCATCTTGGCTCTCACCACTTTCTTGAATTTTTCAAAATTTGTCCAAATTTGATGCTTTCAGAGGGGGCTTAATTACACTTTAAAGACACAGAACTACAATTCCCTTAAAAAAGGGGGCAAAATATGAGAAGATTTCTTAGAAAATTAAATAAACTCCATTAATGCATTTCAAGATGAGAATCTGATTTGTTGCATCAAACTCCGCCTCCCAACAACTCTGCTACAGCTGTTCGTCCACTGAAGATGACATCATTCACAGATACACCATCATATGCTGAACCAATCAGAGATAGCAGTAGGTTATTGTTCTTTATAAAGGCTCGCATGGAATCTGAAATAAACAAAAAAAACAGACTTAATAGTTTCCTCCTATTCCCCCCCCCCCCCGACTTCATGAACATATCATGTTTAATGTAAAACACAAATCAACACTCACCTACTCTCTGAAAGTGTCCGAGGTGATACTGAGGTATACAATCCTGAGAAGGTAAACAGCAATGAAACCATCAGCAGTCAAGCTAGAGTGTCTAAGCTAGAGTGAGTGAAGCTGCTGTACCCTGTGAAGAGCCACATTACTCCAGCTGGGGGCCACACAGTGTCCCAAGTGGCAGCGCACTGCCTCGGTGGCCCTCGCTAAGAGGCTGTCTGCTGAGACAGCCTGGGGGGCCCCAAACACATTCTGGAACCAGGCACCTCCCATCATGACCTAGGAGACATGATGAGAATGTCAGAGTTCAACACGCCAACACTGCATCTGTTACAAGATTTCATACGTGATATACACAGTCCTCCATAAGTATTTGCACCCCTTAAACTTTCATGGCACTTTACAACCACAAACAGATTTAATAAGAAAATCCTTTGGCAAAATGAGAGAATCTTGCATTAACATCCCTTAGAGGCTCCTTCAGCCAGAGGCCATATCCAAGTGGAAGCCAGGGTGTGTATGCATCTATACTGCTAAAAAAAATAAAGGGAACACTTAAACAACACAATATAACTCCAAGTAAATCAAACTTCTGTGAAATCAAACTGTCCATCTAGGATGTGTTATTTGAGTGTTCCCTTTATTTTTTTGAGCAGTGTATATCGTACTGAACACACACACATATGTTCAGTGTGGCCCATGATTTTAAAATCATTCTTGCAGATTTTCACAAAATTATCAGTGTTCACAGTCCTTATTAACATACTTGCACTCAAAATTCCAGTCACATATTTTCCAAGTAGACATATAAGAAATTATAGATTTATAGTAAAATATACCACTGTATGCATGTATGTGTGTGTGAGTACCGTCAGTCTTGTTGTCTGTCCAGTCCGTCTGTTGTGCTGAGGAAAGGGAACAGAATCATAGACTATCCCAAGTAAACCTGGGTCTTCCCATGAAGGAACAAGGTGGCCAAAACCCTGTCAACAGACACAGAAAATAGTGGCAGGGTGTTTAGAAAAGTGAGTCAAGTTCAAAATTTAATAATGGCTACAATTTCTTTACACATATACTGACAGTATGCCACATTCTGTTTCATTCTTCATGTTTTTTTTTCCTCAAACATGAAGAAAAAATATATATGCTATACGCATTTTTTCAGAAAATTAGGAAAACAAAATATGTTGAAACATCAGTGTCCTTCAATATCCTTGAAAACAAACTGATGAATGCATCATGTGAATCAGTGAACTAGCATTTTCTATTGCACTGTCTTTAAGAACTGAACAGATTTGTGTTGCACAAAATTGGGTAGCTTCTAACACCTATGAAGAGGTATTACAGTCCAAGAAGACTGGACAACATTCCATAGTTCCTCTGCATTCCTTGTTTTTTGTTCTTATTATTTTCCCATAGACAGAATCTTGAGTGTCATTCAGGTTTCATTGGGTCAAAACCCAAATTGGGCTGGCCACACCATAATCTCGCCACAAGCTTGGTGTGGCGAGATTACACCAAGCTTGTGGCTTACACCAAGCCACCAATTTTACTAATTGGTGTGGTTGGGGTCTCCATCTTGCCCAGAACAGCCATTTGAAAACCATTCCTCTTCAGAATTGGAAACACTGAAGACTCAAGGGTCCAACTGATCCCAGATACCTGGTTTTCCATGAACTCAAAACCATCGTATGAGAAACATCCCATTTTATGGTGCATTATCCATAGGCTTCCCACTGCACTGTGGCCTGAATTGAGTTGTTGGCGCTGTTGATTTCTAACTGTGGCCAGCCAAATCAGCACAACTGGCTCAAATGACAGCATGTTCTCAGGTGCTACAAAAGTCAATCACCCATTCATTCAGGCCTGTTTGTGACAGCCTGAACATACAGCACAGTGGGGGTCTGGAGGACCTTACCGTTACTGGGAGGATGGAGCCCTCATACTCCAGACTGGCCACAGCCACAGTTACTGTTGAGATGTCCTGCAGCTGCTGGACAAGACCCTGGCAGGAGGTGGGCAAGATGCAGGATAGGGCTGGGGGGAGCAGGGCAGTACAAAAGGAACAATTTACAGTTTCTTAAAGGTTTTAATGTATACAACCACTTAAAGTGCAAGATGCTTACAATTTCTGATCAAAATTACTGATAACATTCAATTCCACTGAATGTTCCATGTTGTTCATACAGAAGGTGAGTTTATCAATGACCCCTCCAGGTGTAACTGACACAAGTCCCCACTTGCCTTTTGCTGGTAGAGCAGACATGATGTGATCAGCTGATATTACACCATCTTCCACATGGACCTACACACAAAATGTTTAATGGACAAACTGATAGACATAGAAACAGCACTTCAACCCTTGTTGATCTTTTCAAAATGTGCCTTTTATTGAACAGGACAATTCAAGTCATGTGGAGTTGATTAGGCATGACTACTGCAGGAAGCATGTCCAGATTATAAACAGGATCATATATTTACTGTCTGAAACCGAGCTTTAATATGGACTCAGTCTGCATGGTAGTGATGGCTCCCGCAACACCGACACGTCGGCGCATGTGTCAAGCCCTTAGACAAAACCCTGTGTTGGTGCGCTTATTGCTTTCAGCAAGTCACGTGACCGATACAGGAACTGTTTCAAAATGACACTGGCACCAAACTGTGTTTATAAGGAAGCGAATCTGTCAACAAAATGCATTTCCCAAAAGAATTCTTGACTTTATACAGTACAGTGTCAACTATGGAGCCTCAAGGCAAATGAAAGGTTTCGTAGTTTGGGGCCGTTTTGATCTTACATCAGAGAATAAGGTATTGGTCATCACTTCGTTGTTGTTTCATCCGGTTCTTTTCAGTTTCTATTTGATCTATCTGAATCCAAATTCAGCTGAAATTGACTCTTAGTTTACTTTCATCTTATGTTCTGCAGGTTAAGTGTTGCATATGTTTAACAGAACTGTCTAATTTAAATAAATCCACCTCCTCAGTGCTGAGGCATTATAGGGCATCAGAATGAATCCCAGATGCACTTAATATAAACTTGGACATTCTACAAAATACTCAGTTGCTTTTTATAAATTATTTCATATTTATGAAATTATTTCATATATAATTGTATATTATTTACGAAATCATTTCATAAATAATTATTTAAGAAAATAATTATTTATTTCATAAGTACTGTTATTTATAACAATATTTATTGTTTTATTGTTATTTATAAATAATAATATTTACTATTATTTATAAATAATAGTAATTGAAACAATACTTCAAAAACAAAGTATTGTTTACTTCATTTTTTTTCTACAGCAGGAGAAGTTGTGTCAAAAAGTGTAACAGACTAAATTTCAAAATGTTGGAAAAACTTATTTTTTTGAATGAAAATTTGTGGAAAAAGAACAATCCAGTCCACAAGGATCCTCATTCCAAACATGTGCACTTAAATTTTCACTTTATGGTACATGTTCACATTATATAGTTTTAATTAAAAAATGTGTGTATTATGAAGATGTGACATAATACAATATATAATATACAGTGACTTAAATATTATTGTATAGACTAGGTCATCAAATCAGTCTGTCAACTATGTTGCCTGCAGGGATTTCTAATCTCCACAGATGTCAGTATTGAGTGACACAACATCGACTCAGTATCAATACAGTTTTGCTATGGGTCGAAACGCTTCATGACGCCTCATTTACCCATCACTACTGTGGTTACTGTCGAGCTGCACCATGGTGGTGGTGACGGTGGAAGAATTTTGTCCCTCAATCTTACCAATGATTCTCGCTTTACTGGTCTCTGTTGTTGTGTCCCAGATAGCAAGAGATGTTAATTCAATGCTGAATTATGGCCAAAAAGGTTGAATTCATGGTTAAGGTCAACGATTGACGGTGGATCAACCATCAAACGATCATCCAATTCTAGCCAATTAACTAATGTTGTGAAGATGTCATCGAATCAATGTTTTAAGGGCGAATTCTAATCATTGAAATGACGACAACAAATCCAGTGTTTTTCAACCCTGGTCTTCAAGGCACACTGCCCTGCAAGTTCTAGGCATTCCCCTCCATCAGCACCCATGATTTCTACTGGTGGCTGATTAACAGGGCTTTATTGGATTGCAATCATCTGAATGGGGTGTGTTGAAGCAGAGGAACATCTGAAACTGGCAGGTCAGTGTAACTTGAGAACCAGAGTTGGAAAAAACTGGTAATCAATGTTGAGTCAATGTATGCTGTTTGTCAGACCAATCCCCTCCCATCTTCCTCTTTGAGCTATGGGTGGGTGATTTTTATTAAAACGCAGGGTTTATCACATTTTAAATGAAGCATTATATGTTGAGGACAGTGCGTTGTGATTCCTTTCTGTACATTTTTTTACTTATCTGTCAATATTATTACTGACTGACTGCATAATGTGTTGACACAAAAACATCTACAAGTCACTCCAAGCGGTGGCGCCGCCCACCTCCCCTTTTTACACCAGTGGTTTGTCCCAACCACACAGCCCCTTTGCTGCTGGCTTGTCTGCAACCTGATTCTGAATTGAATTCTACTCTGAGAACATTTGCAGTAGGTTTGGTGATATTAATTTTATCTTAACTGTGTTTATTGAAAAATAACTGCATTGTTTTGTGCCTATGCTTCAGCTTCATAGGTAAAAGTGATTATGTGTCAACTAACATCAAGTTAAATACTCATGAATATTCCTTGGCATGTCCTTATAAATTTAACTGATTGTACAAATGGACCATACGGTTTGTTTGTATGTTCTCAGACCTATAACCAGTACATTATTTAATACTTCAATGTTTCAAATGTTTATCATCTTTCTCACCGGCACCTTCCTCACTCTTATTTTTGTGTTTTTCAGCTGCTCAGCAGTTTGACCCAACGCAGACTGACAAAGACTGCAGCAAAACTGGCTTCATTATGTATCAAAGTGGGAGGGAGGCATCAAGGAACCAAACTGGCACCAAGAAGAGTCAAACTGGGTTACCCCAACACATACCGTTTTTCTGGTTCATACAGTACAAGGTATATCGTCATGGACGCTCTTCTTCCTGTTGTTCTGACAGTTATAAAAGGAGTCAAATATGTTTACAGATCTATGCCTGTTTTCCTAAATAAAATGTAACATTAATGCCATGTTGTCATTTTTAAGTTTGTGAACACACATTTTTGGAAATATGGTAACTTTGAAAATCATGACACCCATCATCTGCCAACAAAATTGTGTGTTTAACACCAGTGAGGAAACCTTTAATGGCATGTTATGATGTAGACCAGAGGTGGTCCCTGAGGGCCGGCATCCTGCATGTTGTAGTTCTCTCCCTGGTTTAACGCACCTGGATCAAATGATGGCTCATTAGAGGCCTAAGAAGAACATTGACATGCTGAAAAGGTAGTTGGTACCACCAGGGAGAGAACTGAAACACGCAGGTGCCGGCCCTCCAGGACCCACTTTGGGTACCACTGATGTAGACCTATCAGACCAAAAAATGTATGTGAACCAATATTGATTCAATAACTTTGATTCAATACAAAAGTGCATGTAGATCTAAATGTAGATGATGGTTGAATCAACATTGATATAGTGTCAATTATGGTTGAAACCCTAATGTTGATTCAACATGCAAGTCACCTACCACTTTTCATATCGTTTCAATATCAGGCCTCAACATGGATTCAATATTTCTACATAACCATATTTCAACGTTGATTCACTCATATTTTGCTGTCTGGGACTTCACCTGCCTTTCCTGCTGGTGGGCGTCAGAGGACAGAACAGGTGGCACTGGTGCATGGCAGTTTCGCTTCTGTCAAACTGTCCCAGGACAGCTGTGGCTAAAATCCAGTAGCTTACCACCATCAGCATGTGAATGTGTGTATGAATAACTGAATGTAGTGTGAAGTGTTTTGGAGTCCTCAGAACCTGTACAAGTACAGACCATTTACAGGTCAACCCAGTCCTGGCCCCAGGTCATTTCTTTACCGTTTCACTACAGTCCTTTGTCAAACTATCAGTGAAAAGTAATACAGATGATAGAATCCTTTGCTTACAATACCATATTCAGGTCTAGTTTTTATGATATTTTTACAAACCTTCCATCCAGATGTTGTGGGAATTATTTGTCTAACAGCTGCATCCCTGTGCAGCTCCACCTTGCCGCTCTGTTGGAGGAACTCAATGATGGACTCTGGCAAGGTTTCCACTCCTCTCTTTAGAGACCACTGAGCCCAGGCCTCTCTCTTCGCTCTCTGAGCTAGATGTCCAGGAGCAATCACAGGTGCTGAACCTGGGGGGTTCCAAACATATCATTTTATTCTAATTAAACTATGAAGACCGCATTGATAAGAGAGCAAAAAAAAAAGATTATTTTTCAAATTAGCATCACACACCATACACATGACATGCCACAAAACATAAAGTTCATGTCAGGTTTACCACAACACGTAATTTTACGTGTTGTGGTAAGTCATGTTTTTAAATCATGTTTTTATGGCTGTGAAGCCACTACTGTTCGTCTGACAAGAAGCAGCCTAGAACTCCACTAAATTTGAGATGATCCATCATCCATAAAGTATTATTAAGATACTTTATGGATGATATGCCTGAATCCTGAAAGGAAAAGGAAATGAGGTGTGTGCTTTACCTGAGCCCAGCAGGAAGCCCAGAGTCAGGGAACCTCTCTGCTGCTCAGCCATGTGGAGTGAAGGGAAGCAGGAGCGCACACTCAGCTTCTTACAGTCCCCCGCAAACACACCCCGACACAAACTGTCCATAGCTAGGTCTGCCAACTAAACACAGAGGAAAACAACTCAGTAGCACAAATAGATTTAATTGATTTGATTAGATCTAAGCGTGGTGTTTTTTATTCTCCGTTATAAATAAATGGACTAATGAAATTAGTCACCAAATTTTGTAAAAAAAAAAAAAAAAGAAAAAAGAAAATCAAAAGCAGTCTCATGGCAATGTACTGTACACCAAACAGAAAGTTGGCAATTTTGATATTTTTGCACTATGTTGTGCTTTGATGAACATCTCTGACAAATTTGAAGATTCATCCATCCATCCATCATCTTCCGTTATTCAGGGTCAGGTCGCGGGGGTAGCTGCTGAAGAAGGGAGGTCCAGACTAGCCATTTCTTCCAGCTCCTCTGGGGGAATCCCAGGGCGTTGCCAGGCCAGACATCGTCCCTCCAGCGTGTCCTGGGTCTTCCCCGGTGCCCGAAACACCTCTCCAGGGAGGCGTCCAGGAGGCATCCTGACCAGCTGGCTCCTCTCCAGCAGCGGCTCTACTCTGAGTCCCTCCTGAATGACTGAGCTTCTCACCCTATCTCTAAGGAACAGCCCAGACACCCTACGGAGGAAACCCATTTCAGCTGTTTGTATCCATGATCTCGTTCTTTCGGTCATGACCCAAAGCTCATGACCGTAGATGAGGGTGGGAACGTAGATCGACCGGTAAATCGAGAGCTTCGCTTTTTGGTTCAGTTCTCTCTTCACCACAAAAGACCGGTACAGTGCCTGCTTCACAGCCTTATATGCAGATGATATTCTGTTATTTGTAAAAAACCTGATATCTCAATACCAGCTATCTTGTCCACTATTTATGAGTTTGGTTCCTTCTCAGGTTATAAAATCAATTTTGATAAATCGGAAGCGATGCCACTAGGTATTGCTACTGTTCAGGACCTACCCTCTAGTTGTACCCTGAGATGTTCCCAACATGGCTTCACTTACCTTGGAATTAATGTGTCTCCTAACCTGTCAGTGCTACGGAAGTTTAACTTCTCTCCAACACTTAGCAAAATAAGGAGGGACTTAGAAAGGTGGCATGACCTTCCCTTATCATTTATGGGGCGTATAAGTTTGATTAAAATGAACATTTTCCCACAGCTTTTATATCCCCTCCAAATGTTACCCCTTTGGCTATCCTAAAAAGTTACTGCGGATATAGAGAAAGCATTTTCCAGATTTATTTGGCATGGCAAGAGACCACGACAGAAAATCAAAACTTTACAGCTCCCTGTGGACAGAGGTGGCTTGGCTTTGCCAAACATCTACTATTAAAATTGGGCTTGCCATGCTTGTTATCTGTGGGAATGGCTACATGCTCATCTCAACTCGGACCCCTGCCTCTCAGCCTGCTTCCTTGTGGAGCCTCACAACTGGAGATAGGAAGAGGCTATCAAGAGATATTAAACATAATCCAATTATTTATAACACAGTTAGAGTGTGGCAGTGAATTTGGAACCACACAGGAGGTGGGTTCTGCTCTTCACTCCTGACACCTCTTACAAGAAACCAGGATTTTATCCCAGGACTTGAGCCCAACATTTTTGACCTGTGGCATGGCAGAGGAGTGAGAGTGATCAGAGATCTGTTTACAGAGAATCTACTCATGACATTTCAACAATTACAGTCAAAATTTGGTATTCCTAAAGAACACTTTTTTGGTTTTCTCCAAATTCACCATTTCATCGGTTTTATGAGGCTCTCTCATTCTGGCTCGGTCACTTACAATGAGATTGAGAAATTCCTTGTCGACCGGAAAAAAACCTAGGCATTTTATTTCTGCTTTCTATGCAGTGCTCTGCTCTCTCACCCCAGGTGGTGCCAGGGACATTGCGCGGAAATGGGAGGGAGACCTTGACCCAGTATACATTGAGGATGACTGGCAAGAAGCCATTAATGTGGTTAATTCAACCTTTATATGTAATGCGCTCAGAGAGACACAGTATAAAATACTACATCGTCTACATATAACACCTTCTATACTGAATAAGATGGATCGCCAGCTCTCTCCCTTATGCAATAAATGTGGAAGGGAGGTTGGAACGCATCATCATTAGTTCTGGCAATGCAAACTGATTAAACGATTCTGGAGTGCAATTTCTAAAGAGCTGAGTGACGTGTTTCATGTAAAGATCAGCTGTGACCCAGGTCTGTTCTTTCTTGGCCTCCCTTCAAAATCAGTCACTCTGACACAATCACACTTCAAACTTTGTGACAAATTATTGCTTTTGGCTAGAAAATGCATTTTAATAAATTGGATTAAGGATAAGCCACCAACTGTCATACAGTGTTATAGAGAAATATTTAGGGTCCTCCCTCATGAAAGGATTAGTACAGTTATTAAGGGTAATGAGAAATATTTAATCGATATGTGGTCTTCTGTGCTTAACTATTTACCTAAAGAGTTGACGCAACTTCTGATGAGGTCAGAATCCCATAAAGAGGAAGGTCTCACCAGGACTTAACTAAAGTACACCCTCTGTTGTATTACTATGCATCTATCTTCTTCTTTCTTTGATCGTCCAGCTAGACATGATTGTGCTGTTGTCAGGCTTTAAATATGTCTGTAAATGTTTGCCGACCATTGTAGGCATGATTTAACGTCAATGTGACATTGTACAGCAGCTATTTTTTAAATTTAATTTAATAAATTTTTTTAAGGCGGCGGGGGCCCAGGGGCTTGTTTGTTTTTGTTTCTCTTCCTTATCACATACTTATGTAAGATGATAGCACAGTGTACAATGTTCTATTTTCTGTGCTTGTGAAAACACAAAACTAATAAAAATGTTTAACAAAAAAAAAAAAAAAAAAAAAAAAAAGAATTATGGCATTAAAAATACAACTAAAATTCACCAAAAGCCTCCTGGACCCCAAAGCTTTACAGGAAGTCATCCATTTGGTGGGATGTTTAATGGTGGATTTCTTTCAGGCCCTCTCATAACAATTCCAAACAGGTCCAGTGAAGCACAGCTGAGTTATGTCACATTATTATGTATATTACAGGAAGTACGGTATTCAATTTTTTAAAAAGATTTTATTGGCTTTTGTGGCCTTTATTTAAGTGTGGTCAGACAGGAAAGTGGATAATGAGAGAGGGGCTAGACATGCAACAAAGATTATCAAACCAGGATTCAAACCTGCGACGGCCGCGTCAAGGACTAAGGTCTCCATATACGAGTTCTGTTCTACCCCGATACCACCACAGCACCCCTAAATATTCAATTTTTGATTGTAGTTCTCACAGTCCTTCGCCACTGAACAGGAAATCAGTGAAACATCAACAAGCAAGATCGGATTTCTGTTTGATAAGTGATGCAGCTGGCCAGCTGTCCTTTTCAAGGATTGCAAAAAAACAATTTAGTGGCTATGTGCATCTACCTTCAGCCAAGTAGTGAACATTTTGGGGAAGTGGAGCCAGCAACCCACAGGTTGTGAGGGATGCCCAATTCTGCTTGTTGCTTTGGTGAGTAATAAACAATGAAAGCGCTGTGATGGCCTATTATAATTGAAAATATATTCTTTTGTTAAATAAAATGTGTTTTGGGGAGCCTAAACATACTCAAAAACTTAATATGCACAAAATTCTATGAAATTTCTGTATTACAATGAAATTTATAAAAATAGGAATGGCCAAATGGCAAAACAGTGCCCCCTCAGTCAGGCCAACCCATTTATTGAAGACAATTAAAATTAGGTACATATAGAGATCTCTCCAAGTTGAGTAAAAACATTTCTGGAGGTATATCCTAAAACAAAAATCAGCCATTTTGTGTTATAGTGATTTTATGTGTCAGACTTTGATGAACTCGTCCTAGGTATTTTACGGTATCAACTGTAAATTTAAGGAGCTAAACTACTTCTTTGCCTGTTTTGAAACCCACCAGCAGAACCATTTTACTCCTCAAACCCTCTCCTACCCTCTTCCTTCACCACTCAACTCATTGTACAGGAGCATGATGTCAGACGGATGCTTCTGGCAGTATACCCCAAGAAAGCTGCCAACCCAGATAGAGTACCTGGTAAAGTGCTCAGAGTGTGCCGTACCAGCTTGTAGGTTAATGATCCATCTTTACCAGGATCATTAACCTTTTCCAGAGTCAGGCAGTCATCCCACCTCGCCTATAATCAACAATACTCATCCCTCTACACTAAGCTTCTATACTCACAAACAGTCCGGCCCACAACAACAGCCGCACTGTCAAGTTTGCTGATGACACCACAGTGGTCAGACTCATTTCACAGGGTGATGAGGCAGCCTACAGAGAGGAGGTCCTGAATCTGGCAGCCTAGTCTTCCAAGAACAACCTCACTCTGAACACCAACAAAACCAAAAAGGTCATTGTGGACTTCAGGAAGCTCAGCACTGACCCAGCTCCTCTCTACATTGACACTGAGTGTGGAAAGGGTCCACACTTTCAGGTTTCTTGACGTCCTCATCTCTGTTGACCTCTGCTGACCTCTCCTAGACTGATAACATCACAGCAGTCATCAAGAAAGCTCAGCAGCACCATCACTTACTCGGGAAGCACAAACTGAACTCCAAGCTGCTGTTGACCTTCTACCGCTCATTCATACCGCTCATTCATGCAGCCTCATCCTGTTACAAAAAGGATGAGGCTGCAGAGGGTCCTAAAAGCAGCTCAGAGGATCGTTGGCTGTCCTCGCTCCTCTCTGGTGGACATTCACACCTTGTATTCAACACAGATGTTTAACTAGAGGGTGTGGCTGTGGTGAAGTCAGCTCTAATCTCATATGAACTGATCTTTACCAAACTAAACATGAAGAATATCAGTCCAACTCCTAAAAAGACATGTATGCCAATATTTGGCAACTGTGGCAAAATACCTCCACAGTGCCCTGCATCAGCATTGACACAATCAGCCCCCAAGCCATGCTTGGCCTTGTTTTGAGGCCTACAAAAATAGCCTCTTGAAGCCGAGATCTAAACTCAGCTTCAAGATCTAAACCCAAAGACAGACAGACTTCTAAACCCTTGGCCCTGAGGCTGAACCCTCAGACTCAACCCTGGCAAATTTGAATTAAAGGGTCCATTTTCTCTTATTTACTCACACGTCTGAGAAAATTCCTCACAACTTTGGATTTGCAGACCTCATTTTGAATGCTTTTTGCTTCATTAAACCATGTGAGCATGGCCAAACTTTGACGTCTGATTGCTCTCCATAAAAGATGAGGGTGTAATAACTTCCACAAGGTCAGAGCTGGACCAAACTTTGTATCAACAAAGTTACAGGTTTCTGTGGTGAACAAGAAACCAGTCTGGAGAAATTAAAAATGTTGTCCAATAAAATAACATCAGGTTTAGATCTTATAAAAGAGCAATATTAATGATTGATGCAGCAACAGAAAAGTAGTGGTGGGCCCCTTACCTCCTTTCCAAGCCTCCTGGAGACAAATGAATGAATGGACTCATCCTCTTCTCTTCCTTTCTTTACCAAGAGCTCAGTGAGGAGACTGAACAGAAGGGGGCGGGAGAATGGAGCAACTGTTTTCAAAATTCCACTGTAACAAAAAGCAAGGAGGGAGCGTGAATGTGATTAAAGAGCCACTAACACAAAGAATGTTAGAGATGAAAGACTGAGATTTCACAGAACTTAGCATGTTTTTCATGCTTTTTTTAAAGGCAGGTGGTCTGCCAGGGTGTACCCTGCCTCTCACCCAATGACTGCTGGGGAAAGGTGACAGCTTTCTATGACCCAGAATTGATAAGCAGCTGGAGACGATGGACGGATGTTGTTTAAAGCTTTAGTGTTGTGATATCATTTCAAACTGCAGAACTTACCTCTTACACCTCTTAAATTGAACTCCAAATATCAAAATAGTTTGGATGTTGGTGTGCTTGATGCTAAGCAGTTGCAAGAATCATATCAGTTCTGTCTGAAAAGTTTTATTTGTGTTTAATGGTTGTCTGAAACAGAATCTTTGCTCGTGTTCCCAGAATCATCTGAACTGCAGTGAACATATAGCTTAACAAAAAAATTCTTGATCTTTTTTTCTTCCTCTGGAAAATCTTCAAGGCGATATCTTAGTTCCTAATCTCTTTACCTTATTCCAGAAGGCAACTTGTGGAGCTGTCCATCGACATACAGATAGCGGTTCTTAGAGGCAATATGATCGTAGGAAACTGGAAGAATATCTCCCTCCAGACCCAGATCGTCCACCTGCAAAAACCCAAATTCATGCTGAAATTAATCAAGTTCTCAGAGTTTAATTAATGATTGTTGACATAGTTTTCTCTATACTCATTCTTTAAGTCTCTTGTAACCTGAATTCCAGTTACAAAGACTGAGTAAAAAATGGTGAAGTCCTTGTTGTAGAATACTGCTAATGGTGGGGAGAGAAATTGCCACACTGACAAGAAGGATCTTTAAATCAGTTTCTCTGCACTGAATCTCACAGATTTGAGAGGATTTTCTCTGAATAGGAAAACAGGCCAGGACAGATACACTTTTATGCCCAAGGACCATCAACCAATGAGCAACCAGACCAGATGTTTCCCGTCTTATGACACAGTTACCGGTCTAGAGGCTGTTGGGTCTATAGTAGAATCTCATATCTCATATGATGGAAATCTTTTAGCATTTCTACATCAAATCTAAAACAATTAATGTTCCTAGAGTTTAATCAGTGGGCTCTCAAATCCATATTAAGTCCACTGTAGCAATAAACATTTTTCTATTAGTTTATGAGGCAAATGTTCAGAACAGCAGCACTTAGGTGTTACAAACCATATTGAGTGTGTTGGTTCCCACTGCCCCAGCAGGTCGGATCCCCCTTGGTCCCAGTTCAAACACGGCTCCATCAGACCGCCTCAGTGACCACAGCCAACCACCAAAACGACTGCTGGACTCAAGAACGATTACCTGTTGATTGATGTTAGGTAAATGCATTGTAGGCTTCATTCATTTTCCTTCAAAGTTGTCCTAAAATTGCACTTGAATTTAAATGAGTAGAATATTGACAAACACGAATAGTGAACAACTGGACATTCAAAACTAAATTAGAGTACAAACAATTATTTCCATCTGTGGCTAAGGCAGCAGTTTACTTTATTGACCATTCTTGACAGCCATTAACATAGCTGCGACACATTATTCCATTTTTCATAACTCGGGATGGGTATAAGTGGGGTGGGGAGTTAAGACAATTCCAAGGGCCCTTGACTGACAGGGGACCACCCACACACACAAAATTGGGGCCCTGTCAATTACTGTTGTGTTTTCTAAAAATGTTTTTAGCAGTAAAAATTAAATGTTACCCCTCCCAGACCAAAAATCACACATCTATATTTATTAAAAAATTATTTCCTCTACCTTCTGCCACTGCTATCTACAACCAGAGGCAGGAGGGTTTTAACGCTGTCAATCACATTCTCATCCTTGCTCCCCGTCGCTCTTTGCTATGCTGCAACTAGCACAGCCTGTTGTGAATGCTCAGTCTAGTTAGCATAGCTACCAATGACAGCAGATGAACAATTTTCTTGTAATGATAAGTTGTTTCTCTGCCAATAGCACATTTAGTAGTGAGTGAATGAAGTTGATTGACAGCATTAAGACCCTCTTCCTGGTTCTGATTGGTTGTTTTTGGTCAGAACGTTGTATTACTTTAGCTAACAATAGTAGCTCAGAGAGCAGGTGGAGTAGATTGATATTTTTGCAGATTATCTGTTTCAAAACAAACTGTCACAACGAGGTGACAGCTTTAAGAGTCACCTCTTAGAAAACATGTCTTTTTTTATTAAAGTTATATGCTGCAGCTTGAATAAAATGCAACAACATAGTATTTTTTTGAGAAATCTGGATTGTTTTATGTATATTTTGCATATTGTCTGTGACTGTTGCAGGGGGGGAAGACCTTTCAGTAAGCTAAAACTAATAATAATAAAAAATTTAAACAACCTATTTGCTGTATTGCAGACTGTTGCATGTAAAATTTCCAAGCAGTAAATATTGTGTTAGTATCAGTATTGGACCAAAGAAAGCAAGGCAGTTGCAAGCCTTTAAAATTGTGATGCTTTATCTGGGTCAGATAGACTCAAGAAACTGCAACAGTAGTTGCGCGGGGTGGGGGGGACAATTAAATTTTTTGTCATGGTGCCCAAGATTCCAGGCGGCGCCCCTGTTCATAACCGTGGCAGTAATAATCATGCTTGGGAATGTCCTAGTAAGAGTCCTGACTGAATCTAATTGAGGGAGCTAAAGATTAGGTTGATGGCTCAGAGGCCTTCTAAACTCATCCCCAAAAATTTAAGAAGTAGTGGAAACAAGCAATTATAAGAAGGGATTTGATTAACATAATGTCAAAAATGATTTTTGGAAATGATTGATAAAAAGTAAGAAATACTTTTGAAACATCATTTTTTAAATCAAATATTAAATTGAAGACAAGTCAAAGTTGATATTCCCTTTAAGTTGCATGATCTTGTGAGAGATGCCCGTGTTCCTCCCTATTGGAGAAAGATCAACATCGTCACTGACTGAATGAAAATGTTAAAACCCAATCTTTCAGGGGTGTGAATACTTTGTTTTCCATGACTACTGATGGTTAAAAGGTAGTGCCACAAGAATTCTAAATATGGTTAGATATTTAACAAAATTAAATAGCAAATCATTTGTCAAATTTGACATAGGTTACATACGTTGGATAAAGAAAGTAAAAATGGAAAAAGTGTTGATCAAAAAAAGTGTTGATCTTAGTGTAAAGAAAAACATCACACTAAGTATACAACATCATTCCAGAGTTCATAGAAGAACTTTGGGCAGTAAGAACTGATAGTAGTTGGCCAGTAATTTATCAGCCTCTCCAGGTCTTTGGCTGTTTGTCTCTGTGTTCCTCTCTGACGGTCCCAGAGCAGTGTCTGTGTTCAGACTCTTTCTGTTCTGTTCTGAACTGGAACCTTGGACATGCTAACGAAGGCCGGTGCAAACTGAAACACGTTAGGGGAGCATTCCAGGAGAATTCTCTTCTGCTGACATGATTAACAGCTGAATCTTAAGTTTTGCACTGGTTATGTTTTCTGTAGAATGATGAACTTCAAATAGTTT
Organism: Poeciliopsis retropinna; assembly: GCA_010277075.1. Classification (NCBI taxonomy): domain Eukaryota; kingdom Metazoa; phylum Chordata; class Actinopteri; order Cyprinodontiformes; family Poeciliidae; genus Poeciliopsis; species Poeciliopsis retropinna. The sequence goes on along the minus strand of VMRM01000046.1, from coordinate 367,391 downwards.
CAATATGGCCTTATAACCAATCAGAAGCTGATGGGCAACAACAATTGCTGTTGTCTTTTCAACCTGATTCCATAATGAAGAAACTACAAACCAGTGGCATTCAGAACGAGTAACCATACTCACACTGGTTGATTAAAACTGAATTTGATTAGTGATCCTTGGATGTGAATGTTTTGGTGCGTTACCTTGGCAACCTGGGGGTTCTTGCAGAGGTAGAAAGAGGCAGCCAAACCTCCGATACCTCCTCCGAGGACTGCTACTGTTTTCATTGGCTGACTGAAAACACAACAACATCCAATAAAAACAGAACTGCAACACAAAAAGTACAGCAGGAGAGAGAATCTAGCTGATTGGTGTGGCAGGGTGTGTCTGTTTAAGAAGGCCTGGTGGCCATGATATGAAGATTATCATTGTTAGATTATCAAGGGTCTACTAGTTCCTGCAACCAACTGTCAGTCCTGCTGTCCACTTTTACAAAAATCAGCTTGATGTCATTTTGGAGCCGACTAGCTAAGAGCATTTCTGTTTTGATCGACAAACTTGAGTTGCTCTCCCTCTTATAAACAAACATCTACCAAATTGAATACAATGCAATTCTCCAGTAATCAGACAAATACATAAAAAATAGAAATCAACAAACAGCAATACATTGCTTGTTTTGCTTGCAGGGCCTTCTACAGAAACTACTAACATCTGTCCAAAATTGATTTTAGACTGAAACCCCATGACACAAATCAAACAGTAATTAAAGGTCAGACAGTGGAGAGAGTAGAAAACTATAAAAACCTTGGGACTATTTTGGATAACAAGTTAAAATTTACCTGCCATTCAGAAAACCTTCAAAAAAAATGGACAGTTAACATTATTTTGTCCAAGGAGGTTCTCAAAGTTTCAAGTGGACAAGTCAATGATGGTCTTATTTTATAGATCATATATTGAGTCAGTGTTGACTTTTTCTCTAAAATGCTGGTTTGGAAATCTTAGTATTAGATCAAGAAACACCCTCAGCAGAGTGATTAATATTAGCAATAAGATCTTAGGGGTTGATCAATGCTCACTCACAGAATTGTGTAAAAAAACAAATCATTAGGAAAACTAAAGCCATCATGGCTGATACTTCTCATCCTTTACATGCTGAGTTCCAGTTTCTGCCTTCTGGCATCAGGCTTAGACTTCCTAGCATAAAAAGTAACAGGTACAAATACTCTTTTGTTCCTACAGCAATATCTCTTTTTAATGCAGGTCAAGGTAGAGGGACTTGTACTTGATCTGGTGTTTGGGGCAACTGTCAGTCGATGATGAAATATACTGCTCAAAAAAATAAAGGGAACACTCAAATAACACAATATAACTCCAAGTAAATCAAACTTCTGTGAAATCAAACTGTCCATGTAGGATGTGTTATTTGAGTGTTCCCTTTATTTTTTTGAGCAGTGTACTTTTTGGGCTTTTTCCATTATGTATTGATTGGTATTCCATGTCTTTTTGATACATTTTTTTTATTTTATGTTTTTATCTTTGATATTTTGTGTTTTAATTTGTACTTGCTGTAACATCAATTGCCCATTTGAGACACAAATAAATAAATCTGAATCTGAATGTAATTCCATAGATCAGGAGATATTAGCAGACCTTTCAAAGAAAGAACCAGACTTGCTGAGCTGGTCACGTTGTTGTTTAAACAATCATTGATAATTTGATTCTTTTATGTTAAAAGAAAATATTTCCTTTTTTGTAAAACCAATACCAACTATAGCTTTATAAGATCCTCAGTATTCCTCATTTTAGCACAGAAAATGAAAGAGTTATCTTAAAAGTACACCTTTATTCTAGTACAATTTTACTCTTATTTAAAACACAAATCAAAAAACTCTTAGTCTGTCCCTTTTCCATCATAAGTAAGTAACTGTAGAAAAAGACCAGGAAACAGACGAAGCCTACCTTTTTACTGTTAATGCAAAATGTTATACACTTTTAATCTCTTCTCATCTGACAAGTTTAAATATAAGCAATATTGCTGCAGGTTTTGCACAATAAATGTTAAAATAACTACATGACTTGTGAAAAACAATAAGATGAAGAAGCTGACTAGTAACCAGTGTTTACAGTTTTAAAAAGTTTTACTGTGTCAAGTCTGCAAACACACATCCCAGTGGATATTTTGCACTTGTTCTCTCTCAGACTGAGACATCTTGATTCAATGTTATTGACTTAATAACCTGAACTTGAAAATTGTTTTGGACTGTTTTGATAATCAGGTCATACAATGCTGGAGCCAGTGGTGTATGCAGATAAATTAGTAAATAATATCAAATTATCAAAATATTTTAATTCGGGGGAGGAAAGTGCATTAGGGGTGGGTGGGGGCATGAGAATAAATGCATGGTCCCAATAGGGACCTTTAAACTACAACACCTAGACTCTTCAAACCTGCACTAGTTAGCAGAATATTTAAAACCATGTTTGTAATTTGTGAAACTTTTATCTGATTTGTGAAACTTCACTAAACGTTGATTTTACCTTTTTTTTTTTTTTGCATCAGGGTCAGACTAGAACTGCTCCTGCTCCAAAACTAAGACACCTAGACACTTCAAACCTGCACTAGATTATTCTACTCTAATAGCAGAATATTTAGAACCATGTTTGTGATTTGTGAAACCGTTTTCTTATTTGTGAAAAGAAATAAGAATAGCCTTTTATTGTAAATTGCAATAAAAGGCAATTTACAACCGTTTTTTTGGTCTCAGTGGAGGACAGAAAGTGTCCTGCTCTAATTCCAAAACTACAACACCTAGACACTTTAAACCTGGACTGGATCATTCTCAACTAATAGCAAAATATTTAGAACCATATTTGTGATTTGTGGAACCTTTATCTGATTTGTGAAACCACTTTTTTGAATCTGGATCACACTAGAACTGCTCCAGTTTCTAAAATACAACTCATAGACTCTTCAAACTTGGACTAGAATATTCTGCTCTAATAGCAGAATATTGAAAACCATGTTTGTGATTTGTTAAACTTTCCTCTGATTTGTGAAACTTCAAAACGTTTTTGTATCTCTGTCATAGTGCAACTGCTCCAGCTCCAAGACTACAACACCGAGACACTTCAATCCTGAACTGGATTATTCTCTACTAACAGAAAATTTAAAAGTATGTTTGGGATTCATAAAACCTTTTTCTGATTTGTGAAACTTCTCTTCACTTAACAGACTACTGCAGAAGATCTTTCCTTCCAACAGCCATCTACAATAACTCTTTAAGAGTTACACCAACATTTAATTTCCCATTGTGACTAACAAAGTGCTTTTAAATTAGAATAGAATTAAAAAAAAAAAAAGCCTGCATGGGACAAGTGTGAAAAGTAATCTAAGCTTTAGTGAAATTTCACAAATCACATAAAGGTTTCACAAATCCAAAACATGTATTAAAATATTCTGCTCGTAGAGCAGAATAATCTAGTCTAGGTTTGAAGAGTCTAGGTGTTGTATTTTAGGAACTGGAGCAGTTCTAGTGTGATCCAGATGCAAAAAAGTGGTAAAAATCAACCTTTATTTAGGTTTCACAAATCAGATAAAGGTTTTACAAATCACAGACATGGTTTTAAATATTCTGCTATTAGTTGAGAATACTGCAGTGCAGGTTTAAAGTGTTGTAGTTTTGGATTTGGAGCAGTTACATGTATATGTCCTTTAGTCGAGCACCAAATCAGAGGCAAACTTCGTTTAAACTGAGTAACCTGTCAAACATATAAAGCTTTATGTATAAGCCGTTCAAAGCTTATTGTAATTATTTTAGTTGTCACGAGCCAAACGGTGATAAACACCCAATAAACAGCTCAAAAACATACTTCAGCTCTAAACCTAGTATTAGAGCTGACAGGGACTGAGTTCACACAGATAAACGTCAGTAATTCAGCCACTGACTACATCAGATATCGCTCAAATATTGGTATCAGCATAACACACATACACACGCAGCCATTGTGTATTACCTTTAAATGTTACCGCAGAGGTACAGTCAGACTCACTCCCAAAGACCGATTAGGAGATTAGCCTACGGTCTTCTTCTTCTTGTTGTTGTTTTTCTTCTTCTTCCGGATTTTTACTGGCGGGTGACATCTAACGTTAAGATGTATTATTGCCATCTATGATGCTGGAGTGTGGACCAGTTTTCCCCTTTAATCGAAATTCTTATATATAATCCTGTTTCCTTCAAAAATTTAATAACTGCTTTATTTAATTTATGTTTAATTAATATCTTATTAAGTTTTAATGTAGCTATATCGTATTTCCTAATTTCTTTTTTTTTTAGCTTTTCTCTAATTACTCCATATTTTTCACATTGAATTATTACATGTCCAACTGTCGCCATATCCATACCACACTCACAGCTACCTGTTGGATGTTTACCTATCAAATGAAAAGTTTTATTTAATCCAGTCCAAGCCGCAATCTTGTCATTGCCACTTGTTCTTTTTGATTTTCTCCAATTATTTCCACATTCCTTACTTTCTTTTATATATGAAATAAATGACCTTTAGTTCCTTCCTCCCACAGCTGTTGCCATTCAGATTTAATTTTGCTCTTAATAATTCATTTTATTTCAGATTTACAATACGTTATTTCCATAATTCTATTTTGTTTTAAAGACACCTTAGCTAAATGATTTGCCATATAATTCCCTTTGATATGAGCAGGTATCCACATAAACCTAATCTTTATTTGAGCTTGTGTCATTCTAAATATAACTTCATAAATTTTATATACCGTACCAATTCCATTCAACTTTCAGATGAGACATTTAAAATGGACATTAATAATGATAATGAATCTGAACATATAAGAACTCACATGTCTGTGATTTGTAAACTTTACCCACTGTAATGCCATCAGTATTAGTAACATTTCCACTACATACAGAGTTAACTGGTCAGTTCTTCTTTGCTTCGTAAATACTTCTAATTCAGGAATAGCATAAGCAAATCCTGTTTTACCCGAAACTAAATCTTTTGAACCATCTGTATATATAATTGTGAAGGATTTATATATATTCTTAATTCTGTCATTTACACAACTTACCCAATTCTAGGTCTTCATTCACATATGGAAGAAACCAAAAAGGTGCTATTGAATAAGGCACAGCATCACAGTATCTCTTTCGCTGTACCCCCATTTCCAGCAGATTTATCTGCTGCCAATGCAGAACAGTCTATTTTAGCTTTTCTACTCTCCCAACAAGGTCTCAAGATTCTTAGTGCTGGATGGTTCTCCTCCTTATGTCAATCAATCAATCAATCAAATTTTATTTGTATAGCACATTTCAGCAGCAAGGCATTTCAAAGTGCTTTACATCATAACAAACATAAAAACACAAAGTCATGCAACATAGAATAAACAATCAAAACATTAATTTAGACGGCTGTCAAATTTATAACTTGTTATCCATTTATCTAAATGTTTTACTTGGTGCAGATCCTGATTTTTGACATACTTCCAGTCGTTTGGTTTTAGATTGTCTATTGGCTAATTTTTACTTATCCCTTTCCCTGTCATGTCACGGAATTTAAGCACCTGTTTTCGCCGGACTCTGCCGTCCATTTCACCACGGGTATTAGCCGGGCCCCGGTGCCCACAACAGGACAAGGTCTCAAACCTTTTATCACGGAATTTAAGCGCCTGTTTTCGCCGGACTCCGCCATACGTTTTACGTCCCTGCAAACTCACCCAATAATTCAGCATTATATGCTTTTGTCATAAATATAAGGGAATTTCCCCCATTTCCACCTACACTGCCAAAGATGGAGATGTCTTCAAAGGTCAAGAGCATGATCTCAAAGTTTGGTTCTGAATTACTTCTAATTTACTAATTACTATTTTCGCAGCCTGCCTGCACATAAACTACACATCCATAATCCAACACTGATATATTCAAGGCAACATAAATCTTTTTTAATTTTATTTGCGCCCCAATCTAATCTTGTTAAAAAACTCATTATATTTATAACTTTTTTACATTTCCCTTCGATATACTTTAGATGATCACCCCATAAAAGCTTGGAATCAAACAAAAAACAAAATTGACTAACTTTTTATATATTTTTTTCCCATAAATTTTTAAATCAATTTTGCATCCATCCATCCAGCCATCCATCCATCTCCATCCATTTTCTTCCGCTTATCCGGGATCGGGTTGCGGGGGTAGCAGCTTAAGAAGGGAGGCCCAGACTTCCCTCTCCCTAGCCACTTGTTCCAGCTCCTCCAGGGGAATCCCAAGGCGTTCCTAGGCCAGCCGTAAGAGACATAGTCCCTCCAGCATGTCCTGGGTCTTCACCGGAGTCTCCTCCAGGTGGGACGTGCCCGAAACACCCTCATCAGGGAGGCGTCCAGGAGGCATCCTGACCGCATGCCCGAGCCACCTCAACTGGCTCCTCTCGACGTGACGGAGCAGAGGCTCTACTCTGAGTCCCTCCCGGATGACTGAGCTTCTCACCCTATCTCTAAGGGAGAGCCCAGACACCCTACGGAGGAAACCCATTTCGGCCGCTTGTATCCGTGATCTCGTTCTTTCGGTCATGACCCAAAGCTCATGACCATGGATGAGGGTAGGAACGTAGATCAACCGGTAAATTGAGAGCTTCACTTTTTGACTCAGCTCCCTCTTCACCACAAAGGACCGGTATAGCGTCCGCTTCACAACAGACGCTGCGCCAATCCGCCTGTCGATCTTCCGCTCCCTTCCTCCCTCAATCGTGAACAAGATCCCGAGATACTTGAACTCCTCCACTTGAGGCAGGACATCCCCCCCGACCCGGAGAAGGCACTCTATCCTTTTCTGGCTCAAGACCATGGCCTCAGATTTGGAGGCACTGATCCTCATCCTGGTCGCTTCACACTTGGCTGCGAACCGCTCCAGCAAGAGCTGCAGATCATGTCCCGATGAAGCCAACAGGACTATATAATCCGCAAAAAGCAGAGATGTGATCCTGAGGCCACCAAAACGGATCCCCTCGACACCTTGGCTGCACCTGAAATTCTGTCCATTCTCTGTAATGAACAGAATCGGTGACAAAGGGCAGTCCTGGCTGAGTCCAACACTCACCGGAAACGAGCCCGACTTACTGCCGGCAATGCAGACCAGACTCTGACACCGGTCAAACAGGAACCTGACAGCTCGTATCAAAGGGCCCGGTACCCCATACTCCCGGAAAACCTCCCACATGATCGAAAGCCTTCTCCAACTCCACAAAACACATGTGGACCGGTTGGACAAACTCCCGTGCACCCTCCAGGACCCTGCTGAGGGTATAGAGCTGGTCCAGTGTTCCACAACCAGGACGAAAACCACACTGCTCTTCCTGAACCTGAGGTTCGACTATCCGGTATCGGTTCGCGCTATACCGGACACTCCTCTCCAGGACCCCTGAATAGACCTAGGGAAGCTTAAGAGTGTGATCCCTCTATAATTGGAGCACACCCTCCGGTCCCCCTTTTTGAACAGGGGGACCACCATCCCAGTCTGCCAATCCAGGGGAACTGCCCCGATGTCCATGCGATATTGCAGTGTCGCGTCACCCAACATAACCCTTCAACATCCAGAGCCTTGAGGAAATCTGGGCGAATCTCATCCACCCCCGGGGCCCTGCCACCGAGGAGCTTTTTAACCACCTCGGTGACCTCATCCGCAGAGATTGGAGAGCCCAACCCAGAGTCCCCAGGTTCAGCTTCCTCAATGGAAGGCATGTCGGTGGGATTGAGGAGGTCTTCGAAGTATTCCGCCAGCCGGCCCACAACGTCCCAAATTGAGGTCAATAGCACACCATCCCCACTGTAAACAGTGTTGGTGCTGTACTGCTCCCCCCTACTGAGACGCCGGATGGTGGACCAGAATCGCCTCGAAGCCGTGCGAAAGTCTTTTTCCATGGCCTCTCCGAACTCCTCCCACACCCGAGTTTTTGCCTCAGCAACCACCCGAGCCGCATGCTGCCTTGCCCGCTGGTACCCATCAGCTGCTTCCAGAGTCCAAAAAGGCCTGATAGGACTCTTTCTTCAGTCTGACAGCATCCCTCACTGAAGGTGTCCACCAACGGGTTCAAGGGTTGCTGCCACAACAGGCACCGACAACCTTGCGGCCACAGCTCTGGTGAGCCGCCTTGACAATGGAGGTACAGAACATGGTCCACTCAGACTCAATGTTCCGTGCCTCCCCCGGAATGTGTTCGAAGTTCTGCTGGAGATGGGAGTTAAAGCTCCGTCTCACAGGGGATTCCGCCAGACATTCCCAGCAGACCCTCACAACACATTTGTGAGGGTTGTTCTTCCTGAAGGTTCTCAGGAAGAACAATGTCAAGAAGAAACTGCTGGTGTCCTTCTACAACTCACCGGAGTTGGTGGTGCCAGCTCATCACTAGGTAGTGGTCAGTGGACTACTCTGCACCTCTCTTCACCCGAGTGTCCAAGACATACGGCCACAGATATGATGAAACCATGACAAAATCAATCATTGAACTGCGGCCTAGGGTGTCCTGGTGCCATGTGCACAAATGGACACCCTTATGATGAGCACAGAAGTCCAACACCACTCGAGTTCAGATCAGGGGGAGCGTTCCTCCCAACCACGCCTCTCCAGGTCTCACTGTCATTGCCCACGTGAGCGTTGAAGTCCCCCAGCAGAACGAGGAAGTCCCCAGGTGGGGCACTCTCCAGTACCCCTTTTAAGGACTCCCTAGAAGGGTGGGTAATCTGAACTGCTGTTCGGCCTCGAAAGCACAAACAACAGTCAGAACCCGTACCCCCACCTGTAGGTGGAGGGAGGCTACCCTCTTGTTCACTGGGATAAACACCAACACACAGGCGCCGAGATGGGGAGCAACAAATATGCCTACACAATGCCCGACGCCTCTCACTGTGGGCAACTCCAGAGTGGAAGTACATCCAGCCCCTATCAAGGCTCCAGAACCAGAGCCATGCGTTGAGGTGAGACAAACTATTTCTAGCCAGAACCTTTCAGCCTCACACACTAGCTCTGGCTCCTTCCCCACCAGGGAGGTGACATTCCACGTCCCAAGAGCCAGCTTCTGCAACCGAAGATCGGACCGCCAGGGCCCCCTCCTTCAGCTGCCACCCATCTCACATTGCATCTCCTCAACAACTCAAAGACAAAATAACTCATAATAGATTAGAGGGGGGAAAAATGACATTACACCACTAGTCATTGGGGGAAAATGTGTGTAGAGGGTTCCTGAGGGTTCTCAGGAAGAACAACATCAAGAAGAAACTGCTGGTGTCCTTCTACAAATGCTTCATAGAGAGCATACTTACTTACTATATTTGTGTATACAGTGAATACAGTTCTGTATTTACTGTATACAGTAAATACTGTGTACAGTAAATACAGTATACAATAAGTATACTGTATACTTACTGTAGAGATGAAACCGATGCAGCAGTCAACAATAGTTTCCTATAATTTAACGCCGAGCTAAGATGCAAATGAAGGTTATTGTGCAACCACTGGTGACGTCAGGTAAGATAAAACAAAAGCAACTTCTATCAGCTTCCACTAAACGATCGCTAGTTTAAAGAGACTAGTTGAAGAACGCTATTTTTATTAAAAAAAAAAAAAAAAGCCATAGTAACAGCAGCACTATGGCTCAAAGGAAAGCTCTCCAAAGGGTTGTAAATACAGCCCAAAAAATCATTGGCTACCCTCTCCTGTCACTGGAAGATTTGTACAGTGACCGCTGTCTAAAAAAAGCACAATACATCATAAAGGACACTTCCCACCCTGGACACTCTCTGTTTACACTGTTGCCTGCAGGCATACAATACAGAACAATCAGAACAAGAACCAACCGTTGTAGAGACAGGTTTTACCTGAAAGCAATAACAAAACTAAATGCAATCAAAAAATAACCATCAATCATCATGAATGATGTGTATCAGCTATTTGTTGTTGTTTTTGTTTTTTACGTTGTGTGTAAATTGTGAGATAGTTTGTTAAGTGTATGCACTGACTGATGGCATTTTTAAATTTCATTGTTCCTGTGACAATGACAATAAAGACTTTTATCTTTATCTTATCTCACATTTGGCACCTCTCACAGGTGGTGGGCCCATGGGAGGGACCCATGTTTTCTCTTCGGGCTGAGTCCGGTCGGGCTCCATGGGTAAAAGCCCGGCCACCAGGCGCTCGCCATCGTGCTCCCCCTCCAGGCCTAGCTCCAGAATGGGGCCTCGGTGACCCGCATCCGGGCGAGGGAACACCAACTCCAATGTTATGTTTCATCATCGAGGTCTTCGGGCTGCACTTTGTCTGGTCCTTCACCTAGGACCTGTCTGCCTTGGGTGACCCTACCAGAGGCATGAAGCCCCAGACAGCATAGCACCTAGGATCATTGGGGTACTCAAACCCCTCCACCATGATAAGGTGGCAGCCCAAGGAGAGGTAAATCAATTTTCTTCCTACTAAATACAACAGTCTTTGTTTAATCCACTGAGAATTTAACTCCCCAGTTATAAGTCCAATTATCAACAGATTTAATAGCATTTTGTGTTTTCTCATACACTAATCTTACATATTCCTCTTTCCTCCATAAGGCTCCGTCATCAGCAAATAATAACTGTAGGATCTACTTCTGTAAAAACATCATTAATCACGATTGAAAATAACAAAGGACTAATTATACTTCTCTGTGGAGTTCCATTATGAATTTTATATTTATCGGATCTTGTTACTCCCATTTGTACCTGTGTAACTCTATTAAACAAAAAATCTTTAATCCAATTATAAACCCTTCCTGTAATCCCCATTTTATATAATTTTATAAGCAACCCATCCTTCCATACCATGTCATATGCTTTCTCAATATCAAAAATATTGCTACCACTACTTCCCAATTAATTTGAGCTTTTCTAATATCTGATTCCAAACACACAACTGGATCCATTGTACTCCTTCCTTACATGAAGTAAGTGAAATTGGTCTGTAACTTGAAGGTTTTGTTGGACCCTTTCCCGGTTTATTAATTGGCACAATAATTGCTTTCTTCCAATTAGAAGGTAGTCTTTCTTCTTCCCAGAGCTCGTTATGTAAACCTAAAAGTTTTTCTTCAGCTTGATTCCCTAAGTGTTTTAACATAATATGGCATATTTGATATTTTCCTGGTGCTGTTAATCCCGATCTAAATATTGCTCGCTTCATTTCTTGCATAGAAAAATAAACATTGTGGCATTACCTGGAGTTGTTTCACCTTCTAAAATAAAATCATTTGCTCTTCTTGTCTGCTCCCTCCTACATTTCTCCTGTTCTGTTAAATTATCTGAACTATGGATCTTTGTAAATGTTCTTGTCATTACTTTTATTTTTTTCTTCATTTGTTACTGCTGCTCCTTCTTCATGTTTTAGAATTGGGTATGTTCGCTCCTGTCTATTTCCCCCCATTTTCTTAATCACTCCCCACACATTAGCTATAGGAGTTGTTCTATCTGTTGAATCACAAAAATCTCTCCATTTTGTTCTCTTTGCCTTCTTAGTAACTTTCCTTGCTTCTGCTTGATCTTTTTTATATTCAGTTATATTTTTAAAATTATGTGTTCTTTTCAATATTATTAAAGCTCGATTTCTTTTTCTTATTTCTTATTGTTTGGCAAGCAACGTTTAGATGTGCTTTATCGCCATCTACTGGAATGGAGTGTGGATCGGGATGCCAAATTATTAATTACACAGATTTTAAAACAAACAAAAACACAAACAAAAACAAAAACACACAAATACACACCACATATTCTATCGATTTTGTCTTCTTAAGGAATTTTATTAAAAAGGTATAAGATTTAGAAGTGGAAAGTCGTGTAATCTAAATACCACAATCCTCTCAATACAATATTTGCTGTAAACAATAAAACTTGTTTCATTGTCTCTTCCTGAAAACAAAAATCACATTTTCCTGTTGGATGTTTTTCCATTTTACACAAAGAACTATTTAACCCTGTATGACCAAAACATAATCTGGATATAAATGTTTCCTCTTTTCTATTTTGTCCTGTTCTCCAGTAAATCTTTCCAACTGTTTCTGTCATGTTCTTCCCTTGACATTTTGTTTAATGAGTGATTTGATTTCTTCTTTACTGAATGGTATCAATATATGTAACTATTTTATGTTGCTTGTTATTCCCGTGTGGACACAGCTACAAGAGAAAAACCCTTATAGAATTGTTTTGCCTGTGTGGTCGCAACGAAATAATAAACTAAAAAAATTCTAAAATTAGGGAATGTTTGCTAGTATTTTGTTTCATTTTGGATCAACTCCAAATTATATATTACATTTCTTTTCAAAGGATCAAAGTAAAAAAAAAAAATATGGCAAATTATTTAAACATTCTCTTTCCTTCAAAAGCTAAGTTCACTTTAAAATCTTCTCAAGTGTTATCCCTCTGAAGAATTCCTTAGACTTCGATTTGCTACTTCTGATAACACTTGTTTATTTTATGATGGTGATACTGAATCAACTTTCCTATGCTTGAGAGTACTGTGAAGATTTGTGGGATGTCACTCATGGCTTTTCCCTGAAAATCCAAACTTACTTGAATTTTCTTAGAAGGACATTATTTTGGGGATTCTGAGAACAGAAACAAATTCTTGAAAGGCCATTAAATATAATTATTATTATTGGAAAGTTTTTACTCTCAAAGATCTTAAAAAAAAACCATCCACCTTTCTCAAGGAATTCTGCCACCTCTTCTTATGTATAAAATTCATGGACAAACAGATGTGGATCCATTTCATACTATAAACAATCTGAAACTACTGGAAAACCCCAAGTTTTTCTCTTTTATTTATCTATTTTGGTTATTAGATTATTTTTTTATTGTCGGTTTAGCGTTTTTTTGTTTTTTTTTCCACTTCTGTTTATTTGGAAGTATCCTGTGCTGGCTTTTTCAGGTTTGAATACATCTGATATTGATGCTATATTTGCTATATATGATGTTAAAAAAGAAAAAATAAACTTTTCCCTCCTTCCAGATGGCTGTTTTCACAAAAGTTAGATTACAAAAGATAAAGCCAGAATTGACATCACTCCATCAGTTCCTCCTGGCTTTATCCGTTTCACAAGACCAAACCTGACTGGCTCCACAGAATAAATCGCCATGGGAACTTATGTGCTTCCTGTTTTGTGAAACCAAACCAAAAATCCTGGCTAGGCAACAGCGGTTCATGAGGCGATTCTTCTTATCGTTATCATGTCAGGTGCTGTTCTTTGTTTCATTGGTGGTAGGCAGATCAATTGCTGCTTACCGGGCTGGAGTGTGGACGTCAATACTAATCAAAGGTCATTTATCAATACACACATCAAACGGCCTCCCAGTGAGTGTGTTGCTGTAATTTTTTCACTGGGAGAAGCTTCTGGAAAGAAACTCAGATGATTTGAGCCAATTGGTTTGAAGGTATGTGTTATCAAATACTGAGGAAACATACAAAGTTCTGATTTTAAAGATATTAAAAATTCTGACTTGTTTTTGTCTCATTATTGTGGCATTTAGCAAATAGAACAAATTTAGGTAAATCTTTAGTTGTCCTAATACAAGTTTGGTCAAATTTGATTTCAGAAGGAAATCTATTAGAAATCATGGTTATATGGTGTTTGTAAATTTGTAATTTCAAAAGCTCAGCATGAAGCTCTTCTAAAATCAGTTCTTCAAAACTTCAGTATCTTATTTTCTGTCCAGTGATCTTACACAAGATGCCTTCTGTTTATGAATAAAAAAAACCTTTTCATTTTCAAATAATATTCTTTCCATATGAGGTGATCCTCATCATTAATGCCACAAAGTCAGAGCTGTGGCAGCGGGCAGTGAAGAGATACAAGATGTATGATGTCATGTTCAAGACGATTAGGAAGAAAGGCAGAGATCTGATGTTTGTTGACTTTGGTGTGCAAAAGTATACTCTTTATTCGTATTATATATCCAACTTTATTTTTGCCCCGACCCTTCCCCTTCACCCAGCCCCCACAACCAGCGACATTCCCATGTCACCAGTCACTGTCACTGTTACAATAGCCAATCAGAGCTTACCTGCAGAAAGAAGGCAACCAAACAAAGAAGAGCAGAAAAAAAATGTTACTTTCAGTTTGTTTTTCTTGTTAAATAGTAATAAATACATTGAGATGCAGTGGTTCTTACTTCATCCTTTTTTCTTAAGCACAAGGGTTAAAAAGTTTTTCATTACTGTTTCTATTTGTTTTTATTTCTTTATTGATCTGTGTTGGATCTTTAGCAGCAATCCAGACCAGTTGTCATGGTGATTAGCAGCACAGAGAGGAGGAGCTGTCTGGAGGAGAAACACAACAGGAGAAGAAGGAGATGAAGAAGAGTGCAGGAAAGAATGAGGAAGAGAAGGTGATCCGTTTGACTCTTGGGAGGCGTCACTGTCCCGTCAGCTTCTCTGCCTGCCTCCACCTGCCTCAAGCACCACCAGGCCAGCCGCAACATCAGGCTGACAGAAACACATTAAGTCCTGAATATGTCGGCCTTTTCTCTCTCACACACCCATTTCTGTCCAGATGCACACACATGCACACACACAATGTATGTCTGCGTAATGACATCAACTTCAGGTGTCTTCTAATGCAGAGATAACATTAAAGTGGTCAGCTGAACTGGTTGGGTTCTGGAAATGGGTAGGCCTTTTCCAGATGACAGAAACAGCTGCATGTGTGTGTGTGTGTGTGTGTGTGTGTGTGTGTGTGTGTGTGTGTGTATGTGTTAATGCTGCATACAGTAAAGTGAACATTGTGAAGAAGGATGCTCCAGCCTCAGTGTGGAACGGAGTGGAAAACCAGGCCCCTTTTCATCCTTTTGCTCCTCTCCAGACTTTACAAAACAGAACACAAAACTCCTCAAACCTTAGAAAATCAAATAATATTAATCAAGAATATTTGTAAAAACACACTTGTCAATCATTCCTTTCAAATTACAGTCGTGACGACGACAAACAAAAGCAGGACCAAAGCAAAGTATTCCCCGCATCCTTCTCCTCCTCTCTCCTCCTCCCATGCAGAAGAAATTGTCTCCTCCAGCTCCAGATTCACCAGTTTGTCTCTGAACTCTGGCTGTGTGTGTGTATTCGTAGTAGTTGGAGTTAAAATTGTATGGCTTTAGGGCGTGGTTCAGGTTTTATCAAGAGTTGGCTGGCCCTTCGTCTGAGTCTGGCCTCCCTCTGCCCCCTGCAGCAGGGTTATTGTTGTTGGAGGCAGGGTAGTAGTCCTCTGGGGGCGGGGCTTGCGGCCCTGGGGCTGTGGGGGCCGTCCGAGTCCGGAAGGCGGACAGTCCGATTGGCAGAGCGAGGGGCAGAGATGCAGAGCCAAACTGAGAGGCCTCCATGGAAGACACCGCCCCCAGGTGGTGCAGCCCTAGGGACACGCCCACATCCATGCTGTCACTCATCTGGGGTGAGGATCCCTGCTGACCCCCGCCTCCACCCAGGCCCGTCTGGCCGCCCTGCCGTAGTCCACGCCCACCATTTCCATGGTGAGAGTAAGTCGGGTGGGGATGGTGAGGCGGGTCCAAAAAGTGGCGCTGGTGTTGCTGGGTGGCAGCTGGTTTGTGGAGCAGCAACTGGGTGTATGCTGGGTCCTGACCCCCACTTCCACCATCACTGCCTGGCCACATCCTCATCTGTTGCTGGGAGGGAGCCTGTTGGTGGGGAGACTCTGTTCAGATTAGGGCTTGAACCAGTTTCAGTTTTAACCATATTAATTAATGACTCCGATAAAGAAGCCAGACCGTTTCAGCACAAAGTGGACTTTCTAACAAGAGTAGTGCTCTGCCTTCAGAAGCCAGCACTTAGCGAACCTAGCTGAACTCTGTACAAAATCCATGTAGGACGGCAAAGTCCTAGCGCAAAATTTCATGTAAAGGTGTACGGAGCCTGGTGCTGCAAGGTTTGAGACCTTGTCCTGTTGTGGGCAGCGGGGCCCGGCTAATACCCGTGGTAAAACGGACGGCGGAGTCTGGTGAAAACAGGTGCTTAAATTCCGTGACGTGACGGGAAAGGGATCAGTAAAAATGAGCCAATAGACAGTCTAAAATCAAACGACGGGAAATATGTCTAAGATCAGGATCTGCACCAAGTAAAACATTTAGATAAATGGATAACAAGTTATAAATTTGACGGCCGTCTAAATTAATGTTTTGATTGTTTATTCTATGTTACATGACTTTGTGTTTTTATGTTTGTTATGATGTAAAGCACTTTGAAATGCCTTGCTGCTGAAATGTGCTATACAAATAAAATTTGATTGATTGATTGATTGATTGATAACACCTCAGATTGTATTAAAACAGCAGGCATCTGCTTTGTTTGAGAAAACATAGATTAGCACGACTACTACTATTATAGTTGACAGAGAGGCGCAGTGTAAACGTGGGGGAGAGTGTCAGATTGGAGCAGTGTGAGAGAGATGTGAGATTTGTACCTGAGGACTGGTCATCTCATAATCTGAGTGGGTGACAGCAGAGTTGTAGTAGCGGTTACTGTAACGGTAGTTACGGTTGTCATTGGAAGAACCACTGGAGCCACCTGAAAACAGACACTCACATCAGTGTCATCAGTAGGTTTCAAACATTGACTAATTCATTCATTTTGGTCGATTAATAACTGATATAGACCCTACTGTTATTCTTTACAAAGAATAATGGAGGACAAACTCAGTGTAGAGATTCTGATGTTAGCTGAGAAAGTCCTTCTGGGTTCAATTATATTACACCTTATTAACCAGATGTTTACAGCTGGAAGTCCTGCTGTTGGCTGGTTGCTCAGACCATGACATCATCAATACCTCTACCTGTGGCTTTATCCCACCAGAGGTCAGCTGATACATATCTGTGACTACTGAGTCAGGGTCATAGCAGACCCACCCTGCTGGATCTTTTTACAAACAACATGGAAAATGCTAAAAGGTATCTTAATCTACAGTATTATTTAAGGTAGCCATCTTGCTTTAATTATCCTGGTGTCAGATAATTAAAGCAATTATCTGTCAGATATCCTGGTGATGACATTTTACTACACTGTTAAGGCTAAAGGTGCAAGCTTAGTTCTGACTGGTTGACTACAGAGGGAGGAGATCCACTGGGTGACAGAAAATGTGCTAGATGGCTGTAAAGGTTCTTCCAGGATCCCTCTGGTAGATGAGGAGCATCGGTCAGAGCAGATCTAGCTGCAGACAGAGAACAGATGGAGAGTGTGGATTGTTACCAGAGCTAGAAACAGAGCTAGTAGTGGAGGTTGAATGGGAGTGGTCCATGGCAGGAGAGGTGGATGTAGATGAGCTTGTGTTCGTTCCTTCGTCTGTCGTTTTCTTAAAGAAATTGTGCTGGAGGGCATAAAATGGCGTGATTCTGCTTTTAGGGTCGTAGTCCAGCATGCGCAAGATCAGATCTGAAAAAAGAAAAATATCACCAGAATACATATCAGGGTTTTATAGTTGGAAAATAAGAATAAGAATAAGAATAAGAAGTAATTTAAGTTAAAATAGCATGTTGACGAATGAAGTTGAACATATATAGTAAATCATCAACATCTCTTGGAGCTCAAGGATTCAATTTGTGAACACATTAGTAAATAGTTTCTGTTTCTATGTTGCCTGTAGTGAAGAGAGACTTCCTGTTAGCTCGTATTTAATGGAAGGAGAACAGGGCAGGTTACCAGTGGTTTAGTTGGGTTTTTCAGAAAGGTCAGCTAACAGTGTTCCTGGAGAACATCAGAGAGGAACCCAGAGAAAAAGTCCTGGGTTCTTTCTGGGTACTCCAGCTTCCTCTCACAGTCCACACACAGCTTCAGAGTTAACTGATTGTTGTCTCTCCAGCTATAAGTTTATAGCTTACTGGAAAACTGGAATGATACCAATATGTATTCCTCCACAAATTCTTTTAAGAAACAATAAATCTCCTTTGAAATGTCTAAGTCAGTGGTGCCCAAAGTGGGTCCTGGAGGGCCGCCATCCTGTGTGTTTTAGTTCTCTCCCTGGTTTAACACACCTGGATCAAATGATGGCTCATTAAAGACCTTAGAAGAACACTGACATGCTGAAATGGTTATTACTACCATCAGGGAGAGAACTAAAACATGCAGGATGCCAGCCCTCCAGGACAGACTTTGGGCTCCCCTGGTCTAAGCGATATAAAACCCTGGACAGAGACAAAAACAGATTTAGACTGGGTTTTAATTGAGCAAGAGCTTACCTCCCCATTTACCTTTGTTGAAGTACTAACCCAAAAACTAGAAGACAATGGGAATAGGCTGAAAAACCCAATTTTCTTGTTCTCAAAGAAGGTGTGGTAAGAGGTACACAAGAAATGTAATATATCCCCATATTTCCAAAAATATTAATCCCTGAGGTACAACCCGAAAATCAAAATTGGCAAACCATTTTTGCCAATGGTTAAAAAAAGATATAAGAACTGTTGATCTATATGAAGAGGATATATTTATGTCATATAATGGGTTTATTGAAAAGTTTAAACTGGAGGACAGCAGTCACTTTTGGAGATATTTACAAATTAGAGATTGCATAAAAGATATAATGAAGTTTCCTCCGGAGAAAAATTTGATAGAGTGTTTTTTGGGATGACTGCCTTTATTTAACAAAGCATCAAAATGGTATAATATGTGGCCATGGGCTAAAAATAATATGCGTAAAAGTCTCAAAAGAATATGGGAAAGAAATTTTGATTGTACTTTTGATGAAGGAACATGGGACTCAATTATTTATCATAATGGGTAAAGCATCAGGGAGGCCAAAAACACATTAATTCAATATAAAATTCTTAACAGATACTACCTCACTCCATCTAGACTTCATAAAATGTTAATACCTATTACCTATTCATACTTTAAGGCAGGGGTGCCCAAAGTCGGTCCTGGAGGGCCAGCATCCTGCATGTTTTCGTCTCTCCCTAGTTTAATGCACCTGGATCAAATGATGGCTCATTAGAGGCCTACGAAGGCCTAAAACATGCAGGATGTTTAGTTCCTGCATGTTTTCGAGGACCAACTTTGGGCACCCCTGCTTTAAGGGAATGTCCACCAGTTTCTCCAATCTGGAACAGTGTGTTAACATTAATGGGGGCTGGCTGGAGTTTAAATGACCTGAATCACAGAGACTTTGTCTGTTGGGGGAAATAAGTGAGGTTCCACATTTGGACAAAACGGCTTTCAAGGTATTAAACACTGAATTTGTGACGTGTTGGTTTGATCTTAATGCTTTGGAAAGAACCTCAGACCTCAACCTTTAAACTGTGGAGAGAAAGACTGAAAATGCAGAATGTGAGACACTTGGAAGACTAAATGGCAGAAATGAGGTCATAATGGAACAATGGGACAGCCTTCACTCTTACATGTATACAACCACTTTTTTTTATTTATTAATTATGTTTTGCCCCTCACTGTATTTCATGTTTATTTTATGTTTATGTTATATTTGCTATGTTTTTTTTTTTTTTGATGCTTTAAAATGTAAAACTTCGGAAAAACTTCAATTACAAAGAAAGTTTGTGTGTGAGAATGCTTTGTTGTTTGTCTCTGTGTTGTGACTGATGACCTCTGACCCTCCACTAAGCCGGTGATCCTGCCTGTAGGACTAGATGCTGCTCTTGTCCACCTTTTGAGAACTCCTCTGAAGTGTCTCAGGTCTGACATGAATGTGAAAAACAGCTGTACAACCTGATGGACTCAGAGACTTTCCTAGATTTTCTCCTGTTGGTGCCCAAAGGTCAAAGTTCATCTTGAAACATCATAACCATGTGACAACATACCTTTAAACTTCAGGTAGTCACAGGGGGCATGTCCTGGCTCTCCTGCCCTGCGTCCCCCTGGACCCCCAGTCTCTACACCTAATATCTCATGAAGACGGCGTGTAGCTGGAGGCTTGTATTCCTAGAATGCACACACACACGCACGCACACGCACACGCATACACACACATCCAATCATCATGCTGTACATTCACAAACAACCAAGTCACTTTTAAACTTCTTGATTCTGAAATGTCTTCCTCCCCAGATCCAGAGGGTGAGCTTAAGCTTTCAATTATTCCAAACAACTTGATTCTTATTTCATTCAGCCTTCTGATTGGCGTAGCAGGAATGTGTCTGAACTTTGCAGGATAGAGGTTTTCAGTGGCTGACATTATTGAATATTATATCATCAGCAGGTATTTAAAGAAACTAAAATTAAAGGTGACATGACTTCCACATGGAAAGGGAATCAAAGGACCATTCACCTTCTTCACGTCCTTGTTCTTCTTTACCGTCCATAAGCCATCTGACAGCTTGTCAAAGTACTTCCTGGCTTTAGGGGCTGCATCCAGCATGTGGCTGGGTGGAACTCCCAAAACCTCCACAATTTTATTCATCTGGTCAACCTGTTCAGATGTGCAAACACACATGGTCATCGTTAAGAAAGTGCATGTGCAGTCATTAAGAAGAAACACAATCACCCCATGCAGACAGTGAAAACGGTGTTTATATGCTGTACATCTGGTTACCTCATTGGAGCCACTGAAGAGGGGCTCTCCTGTGTGCATCTCTACAAGGATGCATCCGAGGGACCACATGTCGATAGCCAGGTCATATGGCATCCCCAAAAGGACCTCAGGAGAGCGGTAGAACCTGCTCTGTATGTACTGATAGATCTGTGAAGAGCAACATAGTGGAGTTAGGCAGGGAAGTTCAGAGGCCTGGAGACAAGCTGGCAAAAAGATGAAAGCAAGGTATGAACAAGATAATTCCACCTTATTCCAGGCCGAGCTGCTGTGTGAAACTTCCATTATGATAGCAGTATGGTTAAAAATTGAATTACTGTTTTAATTAATTAGGTTGCAGTTTAGCTAAATGTTTAATTTGCTTGTCTAGAATACTATTACACCTACAAAGAAATATGTCAGACATATCTGGAGGTCCCTTTAAACCTGCACTCAGGGAAACTGAACTAATCATCCTGTAATCAGATGGTTATTTTCCATCACTTTACTAGCAGACAAGGATTAGAAAAGGAATGAAAATGTAGATTTTCTTAAAAAAAAAAAAAAAAGAAAACATTTCAGTAATTACTGCTTGCAGAGCTTTAGATCACTGAAAGCCCAGCAGCAGCAGGTACAGTGAACAGCCCTGAAGGAGGAAAATCCTGATCCAACTTTGACCTGGGCAATGACCAACAACACAAGAAGAAAATACTGGCAGCTCTGCTCAGGATGGAAGTGGGGATGAAAACATTCTTGGATCAGAATGTTTCAGAAATTAGTTCTTTATGATTGGTTTTCATTCATTAGTCAATGACACATTCCAAAATAAACATATAATTCTTATCACTGATATAAATATGCTATATAATTAAGAAAAATAGTGCAGAGAGTATCAACGGTAGAAACTGTGACCATTCAGCCTGTTGACAATACTAAGTAAAACACTTTTTAATTTTTTTCAGATTGATTACTGAAAAAAATGATCTTGTAGTAAGCAATTTATTTGCACCATTTCAACATCCTTCCTTCCTTCCTTCCTTCCTTCCTTCCTTCCTTCCTTCCTTCCTTCCTTCCTTCCTTCCTTCCTTCCTTCCTTCCTTCCTTCCTTCCTTCCTTCCTTCCTTCCTTCCTTCCTTCCTTCCTTCCTTCCTTCCTTCCTTCCTCCCTCCCTCCCTCCCTCCCTCCCAATGGTCAATGGTCAACAGGCGAGAGGTGGGGACACCCTGGGCAGGATGCCAGTCCATCACAGGACCCATTTCAACATGCTTATCATAAAGGTCATTCAATTGCAATTGTCCCAACTCAGATGACAGGTGACTGTTGAAATTAACTGCTAAAAAATAATTTTGTTTTTCACCCATTATAAAATGACTTATTGACAGATAAACTTAGGCATTCTAAATTTTCATGGCATACTGTAGGATGGTTTGCTAGTTGTCTTTCTCAACGAACGCAATGTGTATTTTTTTTGTAATGGAAATGTCTCATCTATAAAGTTTTCAATTTTCTCCAACTTGTCTGACTTTTCTTTTGTCCTTCAGCACACCAGGGCAGTGATGTATGCTGATGATACCACAATATAAATGTCAGGTTCATCTATTGAAACACCGCTTCGCACCTTGGCCTGTGAATTTAAGCAAGTTGTAAATTGGAAATTCATTAGTTTAAATATATCTAAAACCAATTTACAGTTTGGATAAGACTGGAAATTAAAAATGGAATCTTTTAAAATGAACAACCATTACTCAGGTGGAAGAAATTAGACTTTGAGAGTCACTGTGGACAGCAGCCTGCAGTGGTCTCAGCAGATTGTCGCAGTTATGGCAAGACAACTACTTGTTATAAAAAAATGTTTACATGAAATAATAGCCTTAAGATGAATCCCTCAAATCATTAGCACAGTTGTCTTGTGCTGGTTGCAGTATTTCCCCATGGTGTGGTCAGGTGCTTCACAAAAACATTTAACCAAACTAGTTTTAGAGGAATGAAAACATGAAACTCATTTCCTTCATATGTTAGAAATGTCACAAATGCTAGAGCTTTTAAAAGAGCACTACCTAATTATTTTATTACATAGTGTTATAATTGTGGAAATATGTTATATTTCTTATACAAAGTGCTAAAATTGTTAATTTATTAATTAAAATGCTATGTTTCAAATATTATGTTAAGTATGTGTAATAGTTTTATGCAAGAAATGTTTTTTTATGATGTGGACCTCAGGAACAGTAGCCATTGTTACGGCAACGGTTAATAGGAATTAAAAAGAAACAAACACACAAACAATCTACCGTTTAGAATGATGTTCTTAGCATCCTTAGAAACAGAGAAATATCTTTACAGGCTGCATCAGGAACAGTGAGGCTGTTACTGAGACATCTGTAGGACCACTCCGGAGGAACTGCAGGTTTCTGACCAACACCTGCTCATATCTGAGTCCAAATTCCAAAACCTGCTACCTAGAGATTCAGTTCAATACATGCCTGTATCAGAAGAGGCTACAGAGAGGAAGTATTGTGTGTGTGTGCACATGCGTGTGTTTGGGGGGAGTAGGTGGGCACTCACCCTCTGCCCCAGCTGGCAGGATGATCCAAAGTCCACTATCTTGATTGCAGATCTTTTGGGGTTACACAGGAGGATGTTCTCTGGTTTCAGGTCGCAGTGAATGATTGACAGCTCTGGAGTGGCCAGGAATAATAATGCTGCACAGCAAACAAAACATCAGGCACACTTATTACTTGCACTTCTTTCTTCATGGATGTGTGTATTTCTGCATGCATGCATGTACAAGCCTCGCTCACCAGGATCCCACAGGACCTCATCTGATTCTCTGTGAACCTAATAGGGGTCTCCACCAACATCTGTGGTAGGGGCTCTAAGCCGGATATGAGTACAGGTCATTTGACTTCTGATCTTTTGAATCTTTCTGTAGCATGGTTTCAGCCACTGTGGTCTGAACAGCCACCAGAGTCTCTGATCATTAGATTCAGAGTCTCAGACTGGGATCAAAGGGAACAGAGGGGAAAACTCACAGATTTCAGAACGTAATCTACAAATCAACTAAATTATATGTTGAGCTATGACTAGTAATCTCTAGAATTCATTCAGCAGTTTGAGGGTACGAAGTAGCTTGTTTTCAGGTACTGCGTGGTGGGAGCAAGGGTGAACTGATCCAGAGCCAGATGGACTGCTCATCTGCTTTAGTGAGACGTTTAGAATGATCCTGGTTGGCGCTACGTGTGAGACTGTCTCTGACCACCCACCTGTACAGAGCTGCTGTGCAAACTTCCTGGTGAGGTTGAGGGAAACTCCTCTGAAGTTGGTGTTCCTCAGGAGATCATACAGGTTGTAGCTCAACAACTCAAACACCAAACACAGATGGTTCCTAAACATAAAGTGACGCTTCAGGTGGACTGCACAGAGACAGATTGACAGACAGACACACAGATGGGAGACAAGGATGAAGGTTAAGAGATACAAAGAACAAAGGTCAGGAGGGACAGAACTACTTCTGTCTTTAATAGCATTTCCATTCAACACCTACACAATCTAGACAACAAACGTGGTATGATTATTCTCTCGTATGTGTGACCTAAACACACATTGTAGAGATGAGCACGAATGCTGGTTTGGTTTCAAAGGAGCAGGAAAAAGAAGAAAAAGCCTTATGGTTTATGTTTCATGTTGCTTTATTTCAGCGCTTCTCAATTCCAGTCCTCAGGCCCCCCTGCTCTGCATGTTTTAGATGTATCTCTATTCCAGAACAGCTGATTCAAATGATTACATGACCATCAAGTGCTACAGAAGCCTGTTAATCACTCACATATTCATTCCAGGTGTGTGGCCTAAGGGAAACACCTAAAACATGTAGGGTAGGGGGGCGTGAGGACCGGAATTGAGAAACACTGCTTTATTTCAACAGTTCTTACATTAAATTCCACCCTTATTTTTAGTGTACTTCACAGAACAGTCCAAACCTGCTAGGAAAGTACCACAGTATGTGTTGGCTTCTTTCATATTGCAATCCAGCAACTCAAAATGGACAACTGCAGCACAGGAGCTGTTAGCTACACTATGCTAACCACCTCCCTGGCTCAACACTGTTGTTGAGGCCTGTTGCTATAGTGATAGCAGGTCTGTGCCTGCTATCACTATAGCAACTAGTGACTCAGCAGGTCCTTCTTAGGAAAATATGGCTGCTGATGAAAACTGTAGAATTCAGGGTTCAAAGTCCTACACAATGAAAAGGACAAACAGGAAATCAAAGGAAAGATGAGGAGATTATATAAATATTGGTACTTTACAATTTTATTTTGGTAAGTAGCTGTTATGATTTTACAGGCTTCCACTTGTAATGCATTGAACCACAAGATGGCAGCAATGCACCAAGCTGTTTGTCGACGAAGCAGTGAAAGATAGTTCTACAGCCTCTCAGCCAGGTTCAAGGGTCAGCTTCCATTCTCAAGGAGGGGAGGGTTAGACTACAACTCATCAAAGCAGTTCTCAGGCTTTGATTTATTTCTAAGTGTCCTTGAGGTTTTGGAACGTGCTTAGTTTTACCATATTGGTTCAATAAATCCTGTCACAGTAAAGTGTGGACAGTAATGGGGCCTGCCATCGCAATGCATAGGGAGAGAACATGCGCTAACATTCGCCTTGTTCCTAAAATAAGCATTTCAGCTACTCTGTTTTCAGGTTAGTTTTGGGATTAAATAATTCTGTGTTTTCCTCTATCTCTTTTTGCTTCTTGCATGCTAGTATATACGCACACACACACACATACGTGCACACGCATGCATGTATATACACAGCTAAAGTGTAAGGAAATGACACACATGACAATGTGTCTTCTTTAGGGCATAACTTAGGTGGAGGTCAACAAAAGAAATTAGAAACTGTTGTTAGGGGCCTATAAGGAAAACATGACAATGGACCAGCGCTGCATTTTAGTCTTAATAAACAGAATTCATGAATTCCATTCACTGACACTTCCAGAGCCTCATACATTAAGAACCTAAATGGAGAAAGCATAATCTCCAACATTAGTGCCCTGCCTTGCTCTGCATTAGCATTAGCTTTTTCCCTAAAATAAGCATTTAGCAATTTTTTTAGTTATTAGGTATGTTTAGCATACAGAATGGAGGAAGTCAAAGTAAGACAACATGCTAGTTATAATCCACTTACTACTGACAGCTTTTAGGCTAACATTAGCATTTTGGCTAATTTTAGATTATACACTAATTTTAATTTACTGAATTGAAGAAGTCCATGTTAGTCAAAATCCTTGTAATTCTCCACAAACATTATAGCTTACTTTAGCACTGGTGTTAATTTTTAGCATCAGAACACTGGGTTCCAATCGACGGGCACACTTTAGCAGGCCCCGTTTAAATTTCTTCAGAAATGTTCTACTTTAGACTTAAGATTTAGTGAAAACAGCTGATAAACACCTGATCCTATGCAGTTTATACTCCAACAGCTGAGCCAGGACAACTTTCCTTTTAGCATTACCACATCTAAAGCCTGGTCAGTCCAGTGAGAGCAGAGATTTCAGCTACAGAGCAGACGTTAAACATCATTTCAACATGAGACTATCCTGTAGAGGGGAAAGGTGCTCAGCATCCGGCTGCAGCCTCAGGTGCCTGTATGTCAGAACCTCAAAATGAAAAATCTTCATTCCAGAATCAGGAAGCTCACACTGTCTGTACAGTGAAGTAAAAGTTTTGGTTAAAGGCGCCAACATACTTCATCCGAAGCCGAACCACCCAGTCACATGGTTTTATGATGTTTGTATTTGCACACACCTTTCATGCAATGGTGCAGACCAGCTGGGGGATACCCCTCCCGCTTCAGCATAAATCACATCACTACACACATGGGTTCTCCCCTTCCTCCCTGTTTTCTCTGTTTTGATTTTATGAAATGGTCACAAAGTCAGCGCCACACTTTTCTGCAGTCAGCCACTTCCATGAACAACAATGTTGCAATCTCCGTCCAAGAGTTATTAACCATTTGCCAGTTTTATTTTTATTGCAGTTATTTAGTGAAGAATCGTACAAATGAACATTGTTCCTCATGGTGTCAGATAAACATTACTCAAGGTACACATGTCTCGTGCAGATAAAAAGGCTGTATAGTGGTTGTTGACTAGCTGAAGAGAAATGTCAACATTACTGTCTGAGAGCACTTCCACATAGACACAGCAACAAACTTCAGATCAATCACACAACACTTCATTGAGTTCTTTATCGAGTTTGGCAAGCAGATACCTCTCTGTGAACAAAATGACACAATTTTCCTCACCTGTCCACATCAATGAGAACCTAATTTTGCCACTTTACATGAAGTATGTCAGGTCTTTTATTAAAAGCAGTAAGAACCTCAGCACTGTCAGCTGCAGCTTCAAACAATTCTCGCAAGTCCCCAGTTTTTACAATCAATTAATAATGAAATACTTGACAGTCTGTGGTGATGACAACATGGACCCTGTTATATTTTAGTAAATTAATTACTGTCTGAGAGGTTTCAGTCTGTATTAAGGTCACAGCTGGAATGGCCCTGTGCTTAAAGACGTCATCAGAAACTGAATCCACAGATACACCCTGGTCAAAGTAGCGTAAAACACATCTGTGGGTAATGCTCTGCAGCTGCTGTGTTAATGTTGCTCTTACCAATGTAATATTTCATTTCAGTGTCATGCTTGTTCATAAGCTCCAGCAGGCGTAGTTCGATCTGTGCCTGGTTTAGAAAAGCCTTTTTGTTCTTGATGATTTTAATGGCAACCCACTCCTGCTCATGGTGGTCGTAGGCCTTCACTACCTGCAGACACAAAACACACACACCATATCTCTCTGCATGCTAAAACACTTTGACAGCAGCCAAGTCAATGATGACAAACTTAGGGCCAGGAGTTGTGTTCCCAGAAGTGGCCACATGGGGCGACTCAGAAACATTATGTGCAGACCTCCAATGTTTCAATTATATCAGAAACAAATGTTGGAGGAGAGAGACCAGCTCAGCTTATTAACAGCTGCTACTCAGCTGGTACATACATGTCTCAAAGTGGGACACACTATCCCACCCAACACCCCAATACAAAGTCCTGCATTAGTTCAGCTCCAGGGCCGTTAGAGGCTTACCACTTCAAGAAGAGGCGCTTTAGTTCCTGATACAGCTAACTGCTGCTTTCACTTTCACCCAAACAGTCCTTGAAAACATAATTTTGTTAAGGTTTGTTTCAATGTCCTCACCTGTCCAAAGGAGCCCTTCCCAATAAGTGAATCGATCTCATAGCGGTCCAGCCACTTTTCTCCATTTTTCACTATGTAATCATAGTTGTCGTCATCATAGCCATCATTGTAAATTTTTTTCTCCTTTTTCGTGCTGCTATCCTCAGGAGGGACTTGCTGGGCCCGCCGCTTCTTCTTTGTATAGTATACCTGTATGTGGAAGCAGAAGTTAGGCCCCAGCTCCAGTCTGATCATTGACCCACATACTATCAGTAAATATAGTCACTATATTTTTAATCTTCCAGTATGAACTGTGGCTTGTCAGTTTTCAGAGCAGAGCATTGAGACAGAAATGCTCAGTACTATGAGAGGTTCTCTACGCCCATGTGTGGAGAACCACTCAAAGTCTGTGAAGTGAACTGTATAGTTCATGGGACTGGGTCAGTGTTCAACTAGCTCTGACTTTAACACAACCCAACACCCCAATATAGGCAATATGTCCTCCCTTTATCATTATTTAAAAACAGGTTTACTATTATACACAACTGAGAATTTTTACCTCATTGATGTGCTTGTAAGTTTTGATAAGGTCAACTGAGAGTTTCCTCAATGGGGCGCTGGCAGGGTCTCTGAAACTAGGGGGGATCCTCCGCTGGAGTATGGTCATATCAGACAGCACCTAGAGAGAACATAGCACTGTAACCAGCCTGAGCAATTTCACAACATGACCAGAGAATGTGAAGAGCATTAAGACAACCTCAAAACTGTTGACTCTGTTAGCCATAAAGGTGGCTTGTTGGAGGGAAAAGTGGGTGTGAGAGCTCCTTGAGAAGCTACAGTGGAACAACATAATACCATACCATACTTTATATGGTACCATACTTTATAAACTTTATTTATAAAGCACTTTAAAACAACCACAGCTGATACAAAGTGCTGTACATAAAATTTAAAAAAAAAGAGCTAAGATGTGGATAAAGTTCAGTCAAAAGACATCTAGAGACACATGTTCTCATTTCTCTGATAATACATGTAATGTAGCCCCCTGAGACCTTCAGTCTATCCCATGGAAAAACAAGCATGCCATGTCTTACAGTCCAATAATAAGACAACAATTGGAGGTCATAACTGGAAGTCCTGTCAAATAAATGCAATTGTAAGAATCTGGGGCTACATAGGCATTTGATGAGCAACAGGAATCACTTCCTCTGTTCAGGATGTTGACTCTAGGACCATTCTCCAAGGTTTTTGTCATGTTACTGACTACTTTTTGTCAGTAACATGACAAACTCCACATTATTTCAGGTTTTGCTGGAAGTAGTTTAAGTTGGTTTTAAAACAGAACTTGGTTCTCACTGATCCAGCTTAAAAATAAACCTTCATTATGAGGGAATCAATATCCATGACCTGTTGGATATATTCTCAACTGGTTTTGTTTGGAAGAAGGCAAACCATTTTTTATGATGTACAGTATTTGGAGGATCATTTATCTTTAAAATGATCTGATGTGATGAGAGCTTCACTAAAGTGGTCCACACTCAACCGGGACAGAAACTGTCCACAACTGGACTAGAAACCAGTCTCCTCTCTACTTTGTCTTTGTTGAATGGCTTCAGTGACCTTTCGGCTGTCATTCTACACATGCAGTGATGTAGCTTTATGGACACCTAGTGATGACTTCCCTAGGTGTCTGTATCTGTTTTTCTGCTCCACAACAGGTATTGAAGAATGAAGCTGGTATGGAGAATCCTCTCACTAACAACATAAACATTGATTCTTTTCAGTTCTCATGAAGGTTATAACAGTCCACACTGCAACATGCTTGGGTGACTTTATGTTGGTTTGTTTTAGATTTCCTGGCCATTGCACCTTGTGAACAGAGAGAAGACGGTGTGCTGGATGTGACACTGTAGAAGAAATGGGGCCAGGTTCCAGGTCCCAGAGTCCAGGGTCCATGCATCAGGGTCCAGGGTCCAGCAGAACATGTCAACTACTTGTCAACTGCTACAACTTTCTCCACCTTCCTCAATCAGCTTGTACCTTCCAAGACAATAACAGTATCTTTCACCCATTCGGCTCAATGGTACACCAAAGAACTGCACACCCTTAAGAAAAGACAATGACATCAAGAACGCCTCTACAAGACAATCAATCTCACTGAACTTTATCAAAGCTACAAGGACCACAGCATAATACACAAGACAGCAAATTTTACTCTGACATAATCCATTCTAACTCCTCAAACTCCCACACCCTATTCTCTATATTTAACAAACCTCATGACAACATCAAATCTACCTTTACATCACATAAATGCAAGAATTTCCAAACCTTCTTCCACTCAAACATCAAATTAATTCACATTGAATTAATGTGAATTAATTCAATGTTCACATTAATTCAATGTGAACGTCTGTCTCCACCAGATCCTAATTCATTACCCACCTGCAGATTTTCTACCTTTCACCATCACCAAGATAAAGCCCTTTTGACCAAAAGCCCTCACTTTTATCAGCTGACAGCTCCACGCGGCTCACTGAGTATGTGCAGGCTGCGTGAAGCTGCCAGAAGGCCAGAACGGGTGAAACATTAACCTGTTCGGAGGGTCGGTCTGTCTGTCTGTCCTTAAAGTTAGTAAGTCATTAGTAAGCTGATTTACTAATATAAAATTCTGAATGCATACTAACTTTCTAAAGAACTTTCTAAAGTGCAATAGCAACAAAACTGAACTACTCACTAATGGTCACAAATCCCACCTAATCTCTGCTCAGAACATCACCTTCCCCATCAACTGCCACATAGTCACTCCTTCCCCCAGTTCGAAAACTTGGCATCATTCTCCACTCTTCCCTCTCCTTCCAAGTCCACTTCAATACCATCACCAGGATATCATTCTTCCACCTTTGCAACATTGCTCGTCTCCACCCATCTCTCTCCCTCACTCCATCACTCAAATTATTATCCACTCCTTCATTACTTCAAGACTTGACTACTACAAAACCATCCTTTATGAACTTCACGCCATGCATCTGCAAAAAGTACAATATATCCAAAACTTCCATCTACTTATCCACACTCACTTCACGGACCACATAACCTGTGTTCTTAAATATCTCCACTGGCTCCCCATTCAACACCAGATACAATACAACATACTGTTCAGCACCCACTCACCCCCTCATATCTCAATGTCCTCCTTCAAAGTCACTCTCCTACTGGCCCTCTACATTCTGACCCTAACCTCCTGAATCTCATCAGAACCAAACACCGTACCCTGGGGGATCAAGAATTTCTGCTGTCACCCTCTCTGCAACTTTCTTTCAAAACATCAGGAACTCTAGCTACCCTCAAATAATTACTGAAAACCTACCTGTTTACCTTGCCTGTTCATTATAGTCTCCTTTTCAGACTTCACCAATTTGTTGTATGTACAGTGGCGGTTTCTTATGGGCAACATGGGCAACTGCCCAGGACTTCCTGTTTGTCCAGGTGTGACGTGAGTACAACCCCCCTCCAACCAAACACTCCCCAGCCTCACACACCTTCCCTCATTCCTCAAATCTCCTGGCTGCAACCTACACCTGCTAAGATTTACTTCCATTTATTTCAGTTACTGTCAATTTCTCTATACAACTCCATCTTAAATACGGAACGCTGATATTAGCGATGGTACAGTGTGTGTTACCTGCTGCTGCTCGGCCATGGAGTGGATGGAGCTGAAGGAGGGGTGTGTGTGTGTGTGCTGGCTGGTCATGGCTGGCTCAGCAAGGGAGAAGCCCTGGGCAGCGGAGGAGGAGGAGGAGGAGGTGGAGGAGGAGGAGGAGGAGGTGGGCGGACATCCTGAGCTGCTTGCACCTGTGGAGAGAAGGAGAGGAACCCTCAATCTTTTTCTCCACCTCCTGTCTTTGACATAATTCTCCTAATACTTTATTTTTGCAACCCAGCAGACCATACACTGAACATCTGTCACACCCTGGCTCTGATGGCCCACATCATGACACCCTACACCGTGGCTGCGTTGGCCCACAGCACGGAAATGTTGACCTACAACCTGGCAATGTTGATCTACACTGTGTTGTCCCACACCGCATGTTGATGGCATGGTGTGTGACCACACTCACACCACACATTGGCTATGCCAACACATAGCCGTGGAGTGTTGGTCTATACCATTGCCCTGTTGGCCCACACCCTGCCATACATCTTCAGTGAGATGCAGAAAGAAGATTTACTGTCTTTGACACAACTCTGCTAGTACTTTATCTTTGCAACCCAGCAGACCATTGAACGGCATGAAGAAGCACCATGGGTGTGTGTCCTATCCTCTGGTGCATGTGCAAAGGTTTAAATGTAGAAACATGCTGAAAACAAGAAGAGCCCACAGCAGGCCGTGTTGCCTCACCCACCTTCTCTGTGACTATTTCACTCAAACTATAAATTTTTTAGATCCCAAGTTCATGTATTAAAACACTGATGCTCAGAAACACTGGGGAAAAAATGCACATCAAGAATTCCCAGCAAGCTTTTGCAAAATTTAGAAAATAATCAACTCTTCATTGACAGTTAAGGTTTAAGATCATAATCACAAAAAAACCCCAAAACGTTAATACCTGGAATGTGTTGAGCCTGAAAATCCCTGCACATGCCAAAGGATTATTTATTAACAAAAGTACATAAAACTTTTCTAATTTTCACATTTACCTGTCTCTGATCATAGGCTGGTGGAACATTGGGTGCTCCAGTGATCACACTACAAACCAGTAGCTGGAACTCACAACTTTATGCCAAATTGCAATCGCAAAAGATACATTTGATACAACACTGGGTTGGATATTATATTTCAAGCTTCACTTTTTTCATGCTCTTCATACCAACAATATTTTAATAGACATTTGGACAGACCACCCAGACCTACTGGAGGCAATGATGCTGAAGTGGAGAATGACAGTGAAAAAGTCAGTCTTTAAAAGCTGGAGGTAAATGTAATCAGTATCGCCATTGTACTTTTCTGATGAGGTGCTGCCCTGATATCTCTGTTTATAAGCAAGTTTAACCTAAGATGAAAAATCTCAAATACAGAGCATAACATAACTTGGGCAAAGAAGCGTATATTGTTGTGAAACTCCACACAGCAATATGGGGTTGTGTGGGATGTCACACTGACTGGTCAAAACTAGTGTGACAGAAGCTACGACAGATATCTTTGTCCAGGTCAACCTGAGAATTTGAAACCTATGTGGTAAAACTAAAACCTTATCTGATTAAAAGTGTTCTTGATTTTTGTTGGCAGGAAGATCTGTGGTTATAATATGGTGTTCTTCATGATGCCTGAGCATTAACAGAACAGTCTCACAGGTATATTACTGGGCCAGAGTTAAGACTACCTGGCAGCTTTTGGAGAGATGATCATGCATCATGGCTGATCTCCCTCCTTTCTAATTAGAGAAACTGGTTTTATTCATTCAAAATTCTCATAGCTTCCATGTGAAAATTTAGTAACAATGCCAGTTATTGCCTGTGTAGAAACTTTGCAGCTTCATGTTTACTTCTCCCTTCTTCCACATTGTTTGTGAAGATGATTTCTTTCAAATCAACTCAAGTTGTCAGTGAGTCCAACAGCACAGACAATAACACCCTGTTAGAAAAACACAGTTCTTCCTTCATGTTTTATTCCCTGGTGGTCATCTCTCCTTC
Source organism: Poeciliopsis retropinna (assembly GCA_010277075.1). Classification (NCBI taxonomy): domain Eukaryota; kingdom Metazoa; phylum Chordata; class Actinopteri; order Cyprinodontiformes; family Poeciliidae; genus Poeciliopsis; species Poeciliopsis retropinna. The sequence goes on along the minus strand of VMRM01000046.1, from coordinate 333,942 downwards.
ATAGTTCAGTAAGAGTTCATTTAGTAGTATCATTTCAGTATCATTTAGTAGTAATCCTGCCCTGGATCTTAATGGGACACACATATGTTGATATGATGCAGTGAATTCAGATCCTTGTCTCCATCGCTGAGAACATTTGATGCTTCATAAACTATTAAATATAAAATCTAGGTTTTAAGTTAACTTTCCAAAAAGTTACATGTTTAAAACCACAGTGAGTCTCTGCTTTGTCTGGATATCTGGAGACTGATTGAAACATTGATACTGCTTTCTGGGCCAATGACCCTGAACAAAGACTTGAGTTGCGTTCCAGGGTCACACTACGCTGAAACTCCAAAGCTAACTCACCGGAGAGGAAAGGATAAACCTGGAGCTGCTGTAGGACGATATTTAGCTATGCACTTATTACTTTTGAATTGAGATGTTGATCGTCTCAACATGATCATCTCATTGCGGTGCAGCACAGGTATTGCAGCATTTTGATTGTACACATAGTCATAGGACTTTTCAGAAACTATGGAAAGTATATGTTTAGGAAAATATCCAGAGAAGAGCGAGGGATAAATCACACCTAAAAGTATCCAGCTGGGAAAAAGAAACTAAACTACAGAAACAATAAGTTCTTTTCCCAGAACATAAATGTCAGTCACAGCGCCTCTAAAGCATGTTCAACTCATTTTCCCCCAACATGTCCAGGACACAAGTAACTTCGTGAGGAACCCACTGTGGATTTATTTTAGAATGACCACCTAGTGTGTTTCTGAATGTTGTCATTAGGCACCTAAATCTGTACCAGGAGGCACAGAGAAAAACTCTTTCCACAATATGAACCACTGACGATTCAGTGTCACTTTGCCTCTTAGAAAGCTGAATCTAAATGCTGTTTCAGGTAACTTCAGGTCCCACTAAAAATGTCTGATGCATTCATTCTATGGCCAATGTCAAATTTTCAGACTGAGTTTTACTGAATGTGATGTTGATCATTTGCTATTCAACACGCAAGTGTGCACAATATTAACATTACACCGATTTTAACATTATTTTAATAATAATGTTTCCTCATTGTAATTATTAAGACAATGAGGGGAAACAGAACCCAACCAATGGCTACACAGAAATATTGAAAATGTCTTTAATATAAGAATACCTTTTAAATTCACCACCTATATTCTGGACAACAGAATTTCTACCTGACAATGCAAAATATCTGTATCAGATATTAATTACAGCTTGAAAACAAAATTGTGGCCAGACGCTGGTTCCTCCACTAGAAGAGACAGAGAGCGTGAATTAAATCTATCAGATGGAAAGATTAACATTCTCAATCCGTCTTCAGCTGAACAAGTTCACTATCTTATGATAGTGAACATGGTTACATGGTTAACACATGGTTAACACATGTTAACCATAATTTTGGTTAACATGTGTAAGAATATTGGATTAATAATTAGTCAAATGAGACAGATCATCTTTCAATAAGTGTCTATTTGCTATATAATTTCCTTATGGTTATGTTCAGAAAGGTAATGTCTTTCCAAAGTAGTACCCCTTGTTTCCTCTTTGTGTTCTGGTTTTGTTGTAAATGTACATTTGGTAAAGAGAAGGAATTTTGTAATTGATCACAGACTGAAACTGAGATCTTGAGGTGGAATCAAACATTTGTAATCATCTAATTGCTTCAAAGATGAAGAATTGAAAAAAAAATTATAATAATTATTATTATTACCATTGTATAAATCTTAATTTTGTTAGTGAATTTAGTACTCATCAATAGCTACATGGGCAGTACTGCTTTTCCTTAGATACTGATCCAGTTTTAGTCATGACATGACTTCCTATCATATCATTTACAGAGATGTCTACACATCTGCCTCACATGCTCTGCAGTGTGATTATTGGTTGCTGGAAACTTGATCTTACTTGGATTCAGAAGATCAAAAACAGAAGCTTCCTATTCAGAATAAAGCAATAGGTAACAGATAGAAATAACTTTACTTTTACAAAAGCAGAATAGATGAAAATTAAACAAAAGCATCTGGAATAACTATCAATTATATTGTCCAATTGTTTTTCTGCACCGCTATACTGTACTGCAATTAGCCTCCCTTTTTTAATGTTTAATATACTTGCAAAATATACATTTTGCAAAAATATATTTTTGCAAAATGTACATGGTATGCAGCTTCAGTTTCACATCCCTTGGATTGTGATTCTGATGTGCCTATTTCTAATAACAGCATTATATTTTCTGTTGTGGTCTTGTACAGAATATAATTATTGTTAATCTTGTTTTTCCATAATTTGTTTTTAATACTGTAAGAACTTTTCTAAGAAACTTATTATCTACTGCTGTTGCAGTTGATTTTTCCTTTTGCGAGATAATAGAGACTATTTCTATCTCTGTAAATACACACACACACACACACAGTGAGAGGTTGCCAGAAAAAAATGCTAAAGGACAAAAGGTGTAAAGAGTAACAAGCAGGTCTTGAGATGATTGTGACTGAAGCACAAGTGAAGAGTGAGCAAAACTTAATTTTTAGGTGAAAGACTGTGGCTGCACACCTTATTGCATATGTGAGCAGAGAAAATAGCCAAAACTGGACATGTGGGCCTGCTGTTCAGCTCGCATTACAGCTTACCGACTGACAGCAAGATTTACAATGAGCAGGGAGCAGCCACATGGAGACGGCTGAAGAATGGGTCCCCAAAATAAAACTTATGTAGAATCATATGAAGAGTGGCCTCCTTAAACTGCCTGCAGAATTGTGTAAAATGGATTAAAAGTATCTAGGTGTTTAAAGGAAAGAATGATAGACTTACTCAGCAGAGGAAATGATAGGGTAACATCTGGAACTCACCCACAAATCATTCCTGGGTTTAGTTCAGTTTCTAATGACAAAACCTAGTGAAGGAAACTTGTATGAATATATAAATACATAAGGTGTTTTGTGAAAACAGACATCCGCCTCAGTTTCTAGCTGACATGTTGCCCTAAAAATGACATTTTAATTTTTGTGATACTCTAGTTTTAGTTTCAGATCTACACTAAATATCTCAATATTTTACTGACCTCAGTGAAAGTGTCAAAGTTGAAGTAATGAACGAGATAGAATGAAGCAAGCTAAGAAAATCGAGACTGAAGAAGAGAAATTTCCCAAAGAAAGGGAAGAAAGTTCTCAGAACCAGCTCAAAGACAGCAGAGAAAGATGAATGGTGTTTAGTATAGACCAGCTCCTAGTTCCTGAAGAACTGTGTCCTTATAGCAACACCTAGAGGAGCCAGCAGCCTGCTCTCCAGAGGGATTTCCAGGCAATTAAGGCCTGAGAAGTGAACAGAACTATTGGTGGTGCTAAAACCTGGCACCACCAAGATGAAAGCTTGACATCAGTGAAAAGAGCTGAGGCAACTTTGGATCAAGATGCCAAGAGATGGTCTAGGCAAGGTGTGGGAGGCTGGTGGTCTGCTGTCCTGCCAGTTCCAACAGGTGTGAACCACTGTTTGCTGACCTGTCCACCAGCACTGCTATCTTCAACTTTAATATGAGGTTTCATACCTGGGAACAAACGACAAGTGTGGCCTTTTTGATCAGGCACTGGGTTATTATGGCTGACTACTAACTAGTTGTTGCTTCACAAGGTGAATATGTTGGATGTGGAGCATGTATCTTTACTCCTCCTCTCCTTCCTCTTACACCTCAAACATCATGGGAACTAAAAGCAAGGATGGATGACAGGAAGACAGAAACATTAACTACAACCAGTTTAGTGTTAACTGTGTTTTATTCAGAAGGCTGTCCTCCTTCCACATATTGCCCCCTTCTGGTGACGTGGCTACATAGGAATCTGTTCCTCCACATTGAAACTAGTCACAGAGTCACGCTAAGAGAGGAATCCAAAGTGTTTCACTGTGTTCAGCAGTATAATATCACAAAAAATCATTCTGTTTAGGGACAACTGCGGTACTTCGGCCTCTGTTTGCAGATATGACTCCGCTGGAGAGAGTGAGCAAGTGAGAAAGAGCGAGAGGGAGAATATCTGCCTAGTTCTAGAAATCTGGACTGTCTCTTTAAGAGACTGAGGCACATTCACAGAACTTCCTCAATCTGGCATGCCTCTTCCTGCGCTGCCATTGGTTAAACGCACCTCCTTCTCTGACAGCTCATTCGTTGTTGGTATCTAAGGTCTGACTAGCCATCACTCTATAAATAAACCCGGTGCTGTCTCAGCAACCAGGCCACAATACTCATTAGCTACTTCTCTCTCTTTTCTGCTTCTCTCCTGCTAAGCAAGTGGCTTCCAATAGCAGGCCTGGCTCTCAGCAACAGTCTGACATACCCTAGCAACTCAACCCATCCTACCCACCAGCCTCTCCTCCCCCATCCTTCCCAATCTCTGCCTCTTTTTCTCCTATTGTGATCCAGCTTGCCTTTTCTACAAATTCTCAGCTGCCTCCAGTCTGTCTTCTGTCCAGAGCTTTGTCCAAGTTTTAGGTATATATAAAAGCATGTTGCTCTATAGGACATATACTCTTATTAGTCCATTAGCTTTGTGTTTTTGCACAGTGATGAGACATAATTGAGAGCAACACAGAACAATCACTTCAAGCAGTACAGCAAGACATTTGCATAAAGGTAGAAAGAAAGGCTCCTACAAACTGAAGGCTGGTTTATTTTCACCTGCAGGGATCAATGTTGAGGTAAAGGAGGGTGTTTCAGTTGCATTCGGGTTCAAACCAGTAGATAACACAACATTGAAGTAATACAGTGCATACATTTAAAGTCCATCTTTTTCTGAGATGATATTGCAACGTAAGAAACATAAAAAGACTTGTCTAAATTAAAAGCTGGATAATTTTGGGGTTCTAAAAATATCAGAGGAAGTCTCTGTTCGCTGAAACATGTTTTCAGTGAAGACAGTAATAAATACCAGTGTAAGATGGAACCAGTATGTGGCTATTCTAAGCCAATAACTTGTCTATATGCCTTTTGAAGTCAGGTGCTGTGGATGCTGACAAGCTGTGGGCTGATGAGGGATCTACACTGGAAACACAACCATACATCATCTAATAGAGAAGGATGATGTGAATTATGCCTCAATAGAGAAAGTTGTTCACACATTGAAAGAGACTACAAACTTCTAGAGAGCATGAAAACAGGCGGGACCAGAAGAGGAAATGACTTTGTTAGAGTGAAGTAAAAATGAGTGAACACCTGGTTTTAGTAACATCTATGTTGTGTTGCCAAGAAATGTGATAAGCTGTGCACATGAACTAACTTAATCTCTAGTAGTCTCTCTAGACCAGTGTTTCTCAATTCCGGACCTCATGCCCCCCTGCCCTACATGTTTTAGGTGTTTCCCTTATGCCACACACCTGGATTGAATATATGGGTGATTAACAGGCTTCTGTAGCACTTGATGGTCATGCAATCATTTGAATCAGCTGCTCTGGAATAGAGGTACATCTAAAACATGCAGAGCAGGAGGCCTGAGGACTGGAATTGAGAAGCGCTGCTCTAGATGAACAACATTCTTAATAAAAAATAAAAAACAAAACGAAAGTCCAGTTGGACAAAAGAGGACCACAGGGTTTCCTTCCATTAAACAGCAGATTGGCTTCCCCTACCAGAGGAACCAACCGTGTTCTGCCAACACAACACAAACGGGCCTTCTATGGCCAAAGTGGCAATGTTGATGCTTTGCTCAGATATGCAGCCATGTAACAGTAGTTTCATGCTGTAGTCAAACTTAATTTATATTTAACTTTGAGTTAAACATAAATTAATTTCCCAGTTTGCTGTGGGAAATCCATGTACAGCTAACAGAAGCAGGATGGCTGAGCATTGGAAAGTTCCCATTCTCATCTTGTTTCTCTTTGGGTCGAACTAGAAGAGGAATTATTTCAGGACAAAACTAAATAAAAGTGGAAACAAACTCAAGAGATTTTAGAGAGGCCTGTCTATTTGTTCAGAGGTGTCTACAACTGGAACAGTATGGAGGACTTTTACTGCCACAGGTTGAGAGCACACATTTTCAGTCCGATAGCAGGATTTCATACTATCTGTAATGCTTGTACTCAAAACTTCTATTGTCTTTCAAATATTTTTTGTGTTCTCTGAAACCTCTCTCCCCACGCTCAGAACTTCTCTCTGTTCAGATCAAATCTCCAATAGCACTAACTTATGTATTCTTTTCTGTAGTCCACTGGCAACTGTCTCAGTCCATAGAATGAAAGCGTTATACTGGGTGTGTTTGTTTTCTTCTAGTGGGTGTGCCTGAGTAGCTACTATCGATTGTAGTAGAACCCATATGGTAGCGCCTGCTTTTCTGTGCTGCCTACTGATACCAGGAGAAACAATGTCAGCTTTCTGCTCTGTGGTAAACTTAAAAGTGAAACCAATCCCCAAATCAACTTTTTTTTTTTTTTTTGCTGATAAACTGTGGATTATTTATGGTTCTGTATCTATGTGTTATGGATTCTGTATTTTCCTCTATCTCTTTTAGCCTCTTTTATCTGCTTACATACACTCACACATACCATGTTTGTGTGTGACTGCCACCAGTCATATGTAAACAGACTGAAAGTGATTAGACTATCCTTTAGGGAGGGTACAGATTGCAGAGAAGAATAAAAAGCTAAAGTCGCACTACAATCTTTGCCTCACTTGGTTCCATCCATAAGGTGAGCTCAGTGGCCCGGCGCTGGACGATGAATGTAGCTCTGGTTCTGTTCCATTTGTATGACATGTATGGCTTGTAACATTTGATCATTTTTTGGCATTAAAGCCTGTTTTTATATATAATCAAATCTCATTATTTCTCAAGGTAATTTACACTGAAGGGTTCTGGTTGGGTCCTGAAACTGTTACACAGACTTTGTGGAGCACAGAGAGAGAAATGAATGAAGTCTAACAACTTGAGGGATCGTCTGAGCCAGTTTTCAGGATCCTAAGACCAGGACCTCTCCTCAAGGAAGATCCCAGATCATGGTGGCCAAAAATTGAGCTTTTCAGTATGTGCAAAACTAAAAAGATAGGCAGAACTTTTTTTCTGCTGGCGGTTTGTTTTCAAAACGTCTGGTTGCAGAGCTCGATTGTTGTTCTCTCGTTTCTGGCCCCCAAATATGCTGGGGTGACCTTCACTTAGTCATATTTTGGAGAAAAGTAAGATGGTAAAAAAGTATATAAAAAGTAATCGCTTATTAGTTGGCAAGCTAGCACAGCCAAGGTCTTAAATATTAATAGTACTAATAAAATAAATAAATAAATAAATAAGTAAATAAATAAACATGCACATACAAATATGTAAATTTATAAATAATCTATAAAAGAGTGCAGAGAAAGTTAGATTTAAGTTACTCGGACTTGGACATTGTAAAGTCTAATGTCTACAGGCAGGAATGATTTCCTGCGTCGCTCTGTGGTGCATTTTGGAAAAACTGAGTCTCTGGCAGGAAAAAGGTTTGAGAGAACAAAGAGAATATTTGAAAAGAGCAGAAATTTTGAGTACAAGCATTACAAGTTTTGAGAATAAAAACATGAAGTCCAGCTTTCAAACAGAAAATCTGTGCTCTCGACTTCTGGCAATAAAATTTCCTGAAGTAGGAACCACATTGGTATAAAAAGTTCTGTGAAGAGAGAAAAGAAGAAAAAATAATTCTATAAATTATAAGGGTTTACAATGATTTAGAATTATTTGTCAATATTTTGTTAAGTTGTCTCATTACACTCATGCTTAGGTTCCTTTACAGTAAACACCTCACAGCAAAGGTGAAGCAGTTAGCTGCTGCTAATGTTGGCATGTGGCCAATCAGGATGCAGAGCCTATCGTCATCACTGAAGGCCCTCTCATAGCTAGAGAATGATTCTCACCCTGTGTTTTGCTGAGAAACATCTTTTATTGGGGAATACGTTTCATTCTTTAAAAAAATTATGGAACACATCAAATAACATTTTCCTTAACTTGTTAACAGATGTCCTCATTTAGAGGACATCAGTCAAATGTGAATCTAACATGAATCTTTTTTTAGTTACACACAACCTTCCAAGTGATTACCAACCAATAGAAGACTCCCAGCTCAGGTCTGATTAGTGCTTGGATGGGAGACCACCGGTTAACATAAGCTCTGCAAGCTTTCACTCTTCAACACAGGGGGAGCTGCAGTGCAGGCTCAGGAGACTGCTCTGTCCCATTTAACTAATCAAAAACAAGTTAATACATTTAACTAATCAAAAACAAGTTAATACCACCCATGTCCTCTGAAACACATGATAGGCTTTTCACTCCAAGCAGGCTTGACATACACATAGGTGTGTAACAAGTTACATAATAAACTAATAAGTCATTGGTGAACTTAATCCAGTCTGTCATCTAAAACACCAGATCACAACATTTATGGTCAAAGTAGTCTTTATTGTGAAGCACGTACAGGGAACACCAAACTCTGAATGTGTTTTTGCATTTTAAGTGCATAAACTAGTTCCGTGTCCCGAAAGACTCTTTCTACTGTGTGCTTTGTAAGTGTGCCATCTACTGCCTTCTTCTCTGCTTGCTATGTTTGATGGATTTCGAATGTACATTTTGACAAGTTCTGTTTATCAAAGTGACCATATTGTAAATATGATCACATAAAAAGCCTTAGCATTTGTTGAAGTACAGCAGCAATTTTTCTGTTTGGGTATAGGTGTTGCATCAAGCAGAAATGTGTATTTAAACATGTACATTTTATAGTTTAATTTCATACTTTGTGCAAATGGATCTGTCATATAAGTCTGTGGGTTTGCCTACAAAGTACATTTTTTACAGCAATTGGTTCAATACACTATTGACTGGCAGACAGTGCCACAGTTTGGTTATTTTTAGAAACCTTCTAACTGGTAATAAACTCCAGGGTTTCCCCCAGAAAACTTACTAAGCCCTGTGGTCAAGACGCTACAGCAGTCCACCATGTTTTTGTATTAAAAATTGATGCTGACAGAAAATGTATTTATATGTTACTGGAAGGACCTTGTTGACAAAATACTTAAACGCACAGTTATAGTCTTAAAAACAGACAAAAAAATACAATTTAAATAAAAAAAAATGTTTTTGCACTTCTGTTAAATCCCAATGAAGTAATCAGCCAGTGGATCTTAGACATTATGTAATGCTGATCACATTTAGAGTCAACCCAGGGCATAAATGAACTAAGCTGCTGCTGCTGAAGGCCCCCAGACCTTCAAGGTCTCACATAAATGCTAACATTTTGACACAAATCATAGATGGCTATTGAGAATGACAATGTGATTAAATTTGATTTAATGGTTTCAGCAGGGATAAATTATAAGATTTTAAAGTGAAACTCACCCTCCCATTAACTTTTTTTGCTGGTAAACTATCTAAATGGGTTATTTAGGGTTCTACCTTGTTTATCTTTTTCTGTGCAAATTTTGACTATTTTGTACATTATTTTACCTGAAGCTATCTCACCACTGGCCCCTTCAGTCGAACAGTACTTATGCGGTTGAATTTTCCTATTGGTTGCAATGGAAAGGCTTGGTACAACTTTGTCACTTCGAGTATAAAAGGACAGTGTTCCCCTAAAACTATACTAAAACGGCATAAGTGAAGCTGATGTTCTTAGCAGGAAGAGGGGGCCCTAACTCAAATTCTGCTCAAGACTACAAACAACCTCGGTAGACCTGCATGACGAGAGCCGTTGCACTGCAGTGGAAAGGACAAACATGGAGATTTAATGTATGTGGCACTAGGAGAGACCAAGATTTTCTGTTTTGTGACCGTTGAGTTTGTAATAAGTGCCACACAGGCTGTTTGTTTTGGTCGCTCAGGCTTTATGGGATGAGTTTTTGTGATCTTCATTCTACAGCTGACTGGCCCTGTCAGTCAGCTGTAGTCAGCTTCATGAGCTAAACCACCATGTTTTATTATTTTTGTTTTTAAACCCTTGAGTTCAGGACATATTCAATGTCCAACCACTGTGGTCCTCTTATGTGGCATCAATGAAGTAGAAAGCTGATTCTGTACTGTCAATTTGATGACAGAGTATCCAGATGTAGGAGGCGTGGTGTCATGTGGGAACTATGGTGACAACTGTTATGCTTTTTAGAAAACCAGCTGATTTGATAATTAGGCCCATAAGTCACGGCTCTGCAGGGATGAAGTCAAGACCGAAAGTTTAGAACTTCCTCAAATATTTTCGAACATTGCTTTTTGTACACCAAAAACTACTACTTGCTATTTCACTAATAATGATCATAATAAAGTAAAATTTAAGTTATTAAATGCAGCCAAACATTGATACGCATTCTCTAAACTGAATTGATCAGGTCCAGGTATTGCAACCAGCCTGTACAAGGGTTGGGCACCACCTGAACAACCCAGGCCCAGATGCTGGCCTCATCCAGATACAGGGCTAAAAAGAGTCCACATGGTCCAAATGAGCCAGCCAATCAGAGCAGCCCTAGAATGAAACAGTCCCAACACCCCAGCAAGCTCTCATCTTAACTCCATGGACCCACCATGGCACCACAAGCACCTACAAGGCCAACCCCAACCAGTAAAACAACATTGAATACACACTCACAAAAAAAGACGCCATGAATCTTCCATCCATAGGGGTCATGAGAGCACCAACCCCAACAAGCTGAAAAGAACACACCTGCACAGCGTGAGTGCTTTTAGAGAAATGAGCAAAGTCGTCTCATTTTACCTGCCAAGATCAATTAAAACTGCCCAATTTCACTCACTCACATACTTATGTCACGTGCTCACATACCACACACAATACATAGGTACATTTTGTTAAAAGGTTTAATGACTAAACTTCTAGGCACCACAAATCTGGGACAAACTGTAACATAGTTTCTTTAAATCAAGGCCAAAAACTCACCTGTTTTTTATAGTTGATTTTGAAGCATATTAAATGGAACACTGATCAACATCAGTGTTGATCAGTGAAATACATGTGAAGTATTTCACATGTATCAATAATTTTGATGATGGCACTTGTTTTTTGTTTTTTTTTACTGGTTTCTCAATTGTTGACTACATTTTTTATACCTTTTATTTTTGTGTTTTTTGATGTAAAGCACTTTACATTAAAAGTAAACTGCTTTACTTTACTGCCTTTCTAAACAAGGCAGTTTAGAAATAAACTTGACTGATTGATTGATCGATCGACTGATGATTGACTTTACTTATGGTTAGACTTTGTTGGTTGGCGTAAAACAGACTATTTTAGATAGTTTTATAATTTAACACCATTCTTGAATGACAAATGTCCCCTCTGGAGACAACACACACACAAACACACACACGCACACACCAAAAAATTAGTTAAAAAAACCCTGCTTTTATACTAAAGAACAATTTTGAACAGATTTTCATCTGTTCATGTAACTTTGCTCATGTCAAGTATAACCAGCATCCCATACTTTTGCTCAGTCACTTCTCTAGATTAATAAGAGTAAAAAACTGCTTTCAGATTTTAAATGCGAACAAACAAAACCCATCAAGTAAAGAATACAGGTTAGTTTATTAATCTATAAAGAGGAAAATAAAGCTGAGGTGTCTGCATCTAAAACACTCCGCTTCAGTCAGCAATGGATTGAATGTGCTGTATGGATGACCACTTTAGAAAGCACTCTAAAATAACCAGAGGTTAACACAGGACTGTACATATACAAATTATATTAATAATAATAAAAAAATGAACAAGCTGAACACAGACAAGTTAAAATAGACAAATTAAAATAACTTAATATTGTTTTGACAGAGATAACCTCTCAAGAAAAGGCTTCAGCAAATAAATGTTTTAAGAATGTTCTTAAACCCAAAAAGAGAAAAAGCCTGGCTGACAGGGTGGAGCAGGTCATCCCATCAATTTGGGGCAGCTGCAGCTAAAGTCTGGTCCCTTGTAGTTTCTGCCTGGATTTAGGTAGATTAAGGAGCTGCTGGTTGGTAGACCTCAGGGAGCAGAGGGATATATGGAACTGTAGCAGTTCAGAAAGATAAAAAAAAAGGGGAGGCAGACCATTAAGAGATTAAAAGCTAATAAAGAAAATAGATCCTGAAATGTACAGGTACCCAGTGAAGTAAATGAAAACCTCATGTTTCCTTAAGACAGAATCTAGGAGAAGCAAGCAGAAAGAGAAACATAGGGGGCCTAAAACTAAGTCCAGTGGGACCCCCAAATTGAAGAGAGACAGAAGAGGACATAAAAGCGGAGTTTGACACAAAACGTTTGCTGGGCCAGGCAAGTTTGAGCTACTGTAAGGCATTGAGCCACTGAGTCAAAGGCAGGAATTCAATCTAGAAGCGCAATGAGAACATCTGAATCAGCTGTTAAAAACACATTGTTAAAAACTACTAAAAGGGCAGATTAGGTGCTACATAAAGCTAAACACCTCTAAAATACCACATCCTTCTAAAAATATCATTAGTTATTTATTAACTATTTTTTAACGACTTTTTTGAGACAAAAGGAAGTTTGGAAATAGGTGTGTAACTTTCAAAAGTATCAGGACTGAGATATGGATTCTTAACTTGAGGCTAAATATGATTGACAGGAACAACACCAGAGGACAAGAGACTATTGACAACTGAATGTCCAATTGGTGCTACAACGAGGAAAACCTGATCAACATCTCTTGGTTTTGGTAGATCTGCAGCACAAATCAATTCTTCACATTATAAAATGATCATATTGTCAGTAATGGCTTTGTAAGCAGACACTTCAAGGTCACTGAGTTTTCACCTAAATAGAAACTGACCTTTAAATACAATTCAATTTGAATCTGTGACAAAATCTCAGCCTATCAATTCAAATAAAGAGAGACAGAGATGTAGCGAGATGCTGCGGCATGTGAGACTAAAACAACAATATTGCTGTTGCATTTTAGTCATCTTTCAATGGGTGGCTGTTAGCATATTTGTATAGAAAAACTTGATGGTAACAAACTGACCAGAAAAAGACAAGCACTCACTTCCAGACAATCAAGTTTTCATTTGATTTAACGCTTACCTTTTCAAGCTCAAAAAAATTATTTTAAATCAATTTATTTAAGTGACAAAAATATGAAAGAAATTATTTGCAAGAAATCATAAGGTGAATAAGTTCACATTTTTGTAATAACATCAAAAGAGATCCATCTCTACGTTTATTTTCATAATACATTGAAATCAGTTAACACCATGTTTGAGTCTCAACAGCGAACTGCTCCTATCTGTAAGAAGAGCCAACGCAGACTGGACTGGAGCTAAGATCTTTCAAGGTTTGCAGCAAGATGCTGCAGATCTTCTATCAGTCTGTTGTTAAGAGCATCATCTCTTCTGCTGTCATCTGTTGGTGCAGCAGCATCAGAATCAGGGACATAAAAAGGCTCTACAACCTGATAAAGAAGGTTCTGGTTCTGTTCTGGTTCTGCTCTGGGGACGACTGTGGAATCTCTGGAGATGATGAGGCAAACAAAGAGTCTTCATAAAATCAAGAAAGTTATGGACAACCCTGACCATCATCTTCATTACACTGTCTTGGGTAAACAGAGCATCTTGAGTCAGAGGCTTCTTCAGATTCACTGTAATACAGACTGCTACAGGAGATCTTTCCTGCCAAAAGCGATCAGTGTCTACAATAACTCTGAAGAATTTGTGAGTTACAACATTTAATTTCCCTTTGGGATTAATAAAGTATTTTTTAATTAAATTGAACTGAACTGAATTAATTACTGATTTTAAGCCTTATCGACTCTCACTGATTTAAGGCCCCCACATACTCGGGCGCAGGGCCGGCCCAAGCCTCCATGGAGCCCTAAGCGAAATGTGGTTTTGGGGCCCTTTAGTTTTGCTAACAATGTGAACTGTGGCCAGAAAACTGCAATCGATGCAGCTCTACACACATATTCATGACATTCTTTGATTAAATAAATTAAATAAATTTCTCTTACGCATTACTCCAATAGCTAAAAATTTAATTTTCAGGTGAGTTTTTCTCCCCTGAGAATGTGAACCGGTACCAGTACTGGACTGATTCTGAGCCTTCAAATGATTTTAACAGAAGTTTCACATAACTTAGAAGTTGATGTTAAAATAATCTTTGTTTCAACCACATAAATGATTTTGCTCAGCAGCAAAAAACAGATCCCAACTACAGCATAGAGCAGCTCATCATGTAGCAGCCATGTAGCCTGAAGTAGAGACATTTTGCTAGACAATTTCACACATTGAGAAGTTTTTTTAAAAAATGCTCTTGGAGGCCCCTGGTGGCCGCGATAGGTACCGCATGCTTTGGCGGTAACATGAACTGCCATGCCCTGTGCAGAGTGCATCCAAACTCCAATAGCTAATGTAATGTAATGTAAAAGACTTTGTAAAGCTGCTAATAGAAAAGCACAAAGCATTCGGTACCCATCGCGGCCACCAGGGGCCTCCAAGAGCATTTTTTGCCCTTTTTGTCCATAAAATAATGATTTCTACATACATTATCAAAATATATATTATTGTAAAAAACAAATCACTTCATAGTTAAGTTGTGTGTTTTTGGTATTATAACAACATAGAAATTATTACTAAAAAATAAAAAATAAGCTCCACTGAGGGGGCCCTTTGTGGCCCTGGGGCCCTAAGCAGCTGCATAGTTTGCTTATGCGTTGGGCCGGCCCTGCTCGCTCGTGCTTCAGTCCTGGGAGGTCTGTACATGTCTGCGCAGATAAAGTTTTATGGCCGCGTACCGTACTCGGTGTCTAATAAATGTGGGTCTAATAAAAATATGTTTAGAGCTCAAAGCTTATTTTCAAAGGGCGATTTTAATTGGACAAACATCCTCTCGGAACCCATATTGTAATTTATTAAATGTAGCTGTAAAGTTAATGAGATGGAGATTATTCACGGAGTGGGCTAACATTAACACAACAACCAGGACCTGGAGGAGTTTAACGTTACCTGGAACATTCATGGAGAAGACGCTATGCTCGAAGATCCCCTCCACGAGTCACTTCGTGTTGCTAAGCAACGTACAAACACTTTACATTCGTACAATTCAGTCGTATGCTGTGTGTTCTGTTTGAGGATGTTGGAGGTTCTTCGTTCTTTTATTGTGATTAAAGTCCTGGTACCGTCCTGTTTTCTGAAATGTAACCACATTTTGGAGCGCTTCCGCCTTGACGCCATCTTCGATATTTTCTAAATCAAACTGCGGAATTTGTACAATACGTCATCACGCAAATAGGTCTAACGCAATTTGAATCGATGAGTGTGAAATTGTTAGGCAGATGAACGATTCCTAGGAATTGAACAGAACCGGTTCTTGTTCCGCTAGGGCAACGAATGAAGCTAAAACAACACTAATAATAATAATACTGTATGTTTTAAATGGGCATTCTTCGGGTTAGCTTATAGAACATCTCTAAATATGTCAATGTTTTTAAAGCACAGATTGCACCAAAGTTCTGTACAATATCCTTAAAACCACAGATAAAAACACAGAAGAATAAGACACAATAAATTAACAGACAGGACAGGTAGATTGAATTCAATGCCTATGTTTGTTTGAGGCAACCAGAGCAACCAGGTCTTTAGATTTTTTTTAGATTTGACAGTATGCTGATAATTAAGAAAACAATTTTTCAAAATGTCAAAAGAAACCTGCAACTTAACCTTTTTTCCCATCACCTCTAAGCTTGACTGTAGTCTCGTCTGAGAGCACACGTAGTTTCACTGAACCACGGCTCAGAAAATCTGCAGGGTTTTTTTTCATGGTTTTTGAGGAACTGGAGTTCAAAGTGTTTGTGCACAAGATATTAAATTGGGCAGTAATAACATCAAAGTCAAGATTGGAAGTCAAATTATGGATTTTGTACATTTTTTAATCTCAGTGGTTGGAATCATGATAGAAAATAAAATTGGTAGATGGTTGAAAATACAAGTTTGACAAATTCCATTGATATTTAAACAAAAAACGTGATAATTCAGAGCATGGCCTTTTTCATGGATTGGGCCAACCACTGGCTGAATAAAATTAAAAGAATCAATCAAGTCTAGAAAGTCCTGTGATGGTTCGTCATCGCAAAGTACTTGTCTACTGAAATCTTAAAAAAAAATGTATGTGATCAAAATTCAAGGTAATAGTCATAAAATCCAAAAATTTAGAAATAAAGTCCTTAATAAATAAACAATAAACCATTCCGTACAGCAATGGAGGAGTTGGAGGAGTTTGTTGAATTTGAAGTAATTGAAGCTCAAAACTGGAATAGGGATTTAGGGAAATCTGTTGACAGTGAACACTAGAGCTTAATGCTGTAGCTAGACTTACCAATCTAGTTCAAATAAGCACAAGGAACAAGTTCTGAGGATGGCATTAACTGAACTTCTTGAAGCCAAGATTCTATAATGACTTCAAGTTACATGACTTGGAGAAGTCATGTAACATAAAGGTCTTATTTGTTAATGACCTAACATTAAACAAAGTGGTGGTGAAGCGGCGCAGGTCAAAGAAGAAACATGTCCCTGGAGCAAAAAGAAAACCAACGATGGTGGTTTGAGAATCTCAAGGAGCCAAACAAATATTGGGTTTGAAGGATTTTTTCCAACTTGCTGTCCAGATCATGCCAGGAACTGACCCTCCAGCAAGAAATGCTCTTCACCCCACAAATACAAGAGGTTGGATGTCAACTGCCATACCTCAGCACAGCAACAGTTAAACAACCACTCCATAACTACATCAGCTACAATAAAAAAAATAAAATAAAATAAATAAAAAAACATCTGCTAATGTTGATTGTATTTAAAACAATGATCACATCAAAACCTTAATATATTCTGTCAATCAACCTGTGCCCTTCTAAGCCAGCAGCACCTCAGCAACAAGTGGCACACTTTCAAGAAATGGCTTGTCTGACAGAGGAATAAAGGAAGCTAAATTGTTAATAAAATAAAAAATAGAATAAAAACAATTTGCTCAGAATTTTGTTTTATCAAAGTTCCACACAGACCCACTTCACCAAATAAATCAAAAATATTCAACAGTATATCAAAAACTTCTTTAAGTAGGGAAACTCAGAAGCAATTCGACAATGGAACAGAAAGCCTTTTTGATCACCAAAGTCCAATATGTAGCTGGACAAACTGAAGAAATATCGAATCTTTGTAAACATATGTTTCTTACCAGAAAAGCTCTTGGAAATATAAAATGTTTACAGTTTGATGTGTATTGACGATTTTAACAATGGGACTAACATAATGCATATTACTGGTTTTTGCAACAGTTTACTATGTAATAATAAAAAAATACATTTTATTTATAATATCCTTTATATCTTTAGATCTCAAGGGCAAAAACAAGCAAATCAGAAAAATAAGATTAAAAAAAAACAAACTTTACCTTTAAAAAATATCAAATAGCAATACTTTTTTAAACTTTAGTTTTGACAGCAGTGAAGGGACATTGGATCCTTTGTTTCATCTCTGTTTAAGAGCAGAACTCTACTGATGTGGACGTTGCTTTAGGTACAGTCAATTGTTCTGTTATTGTTTTCTGTTGTTCATGCACAGAAAACAAACCTAGCTGGAGAACAAAAACCTGCAGCTGAAGAAAAAAAACAAAAGGACCCAGAATGGAAGGATGGGGCGGACGGGTGTGTTGGTTTTACTCTTAATGAACCGAAGAGTTGCTTCAATTGTATCTGGCAAACTACAGCTTCATATTAGAAAAAAAAAAGAGTTACAATTATTTTGGCCAGAGATAAAATCTGTAAAATAACTGTTTAGAAACAATTTATTGCAATCTATAAAGTAAATCTGAGTAGATAGGGACAGTGCATAGATTTACCTTGTTATTCTATGGCTAATTTTCATATACCTATCAAATATTATGCAATCTACTGTGTTTTCTTAGAGAAAAAACATATTAAGGCTACTCAAAGAATATTCTGAACTTGACTGCTATTCATGGGTGTTTTCTCAACATTGCTTTAGATATTTTATATACAATTTTAAAAACTAAAACATGTGCTCCAGCAGGTGTTGATGATAAGACCTTCTAACCTTCTATAACCAGACATCAACATCCTAATGCATGCTGAGAACAGCCCGGGTTTATTGTCCCTACACAACGATGCTCATGTTGTTTTTGACACCATTTATCACTTCCTTGCAGTTATTCCTTTTTTCTGCACATACTTGATTTGAAATTGTGACAGAGTCAAACCAGATAATAAATGGATCCACTGTTCGTGTGGTTTCTAGCAAAAGAGGCCAAACTGAAAGTAGACAATCGAGTCACGCTTTCTAAATTTGCCAAGAATACACTAATACACCAATAGATCCATTTTTAAAAGGATTTCTGAAAATCCAAACTTTCCTCATCATAAATGCTTGTAGACACAGCAGACAGCGTGCACACACCTCGCCTTGCGCACTGATTATGTTCATATGAACAGTTGTCAGAACAGCAAAGGTTTCATGGAAGACAGCATGGACATATGGGCTTTATGACATCAGGTTTCAGGATCAGGGCCGGCCCAAGGCACAAGCAAACTAAGCAGCTGTTAGGGCACCAGGGCCACCTCAGTGGAGCTACTTTTCTTTTTTTTTAGTTGTGATTTTTGTCATTATAATAACAAAAACACACAAATTTATTAAGTTGTAATTTTTTAAAAGTAATATATATTTATTGTATGAAGAAGTAGAAATCATTTGTTATATGGACATAATGAAATGCTGACATACTGCGGCCCCCTTGTGGCCACAGTATGTCACTTCACTGGTAATATGAGCTACAATGTGCAGACACATCCAAACGTCCAAAGCTCTGTGGAAGATAAGTCAGCAAAACAATGGCGGAAAATTAGACTTATCCATCAGGGAGAGAGAAAAGAAAGACGAAGATAGAAAGAGAGCCCAAGTAAAGGTTTGTTTTAATGTGTCTTGGTAATATCATGTTTAGCAAAAAGATTTGTTGAGCTGCTAATAGACATTCAACAGATAACGGATAAAGATAACGAGGATCAATTGGAATGTACGTGAATCGAAATAAATTTTAATAAATAAATTTTCCGGTGGCCAAGCGATGATATTTCATTGCCAATTTTACTTATGTTTCTTTGAGCAATGACAATAAAGTAAGTCTAAGTCTACATCTAAATTTTTGTAAGGTGCCTTGAGATCATACGTTGTGAATTAGTGATATATAAATAAACTGAATTTGTCTGTTAGATGCTGGAGGGAGATGTGGCCTTAACTAAAGAGAGAAGAAAATTAACTTAACAAAAACTCCTTCAGTGAACATGAAGTACCAAAGAACAAGTCCATCATTACTGTGAGATTATGGTCATGAACACCAGGAGCCAGTGCTACAGAGCAGGATCAGCAGCTAACAGACGGAACCTCGGGTTCAGTACTGAACAAATCTGCTTCAGTTCTTACCTGGGTTTGACTCCTTGCTAATCTATGCTGGAAACCCAACCAGAGGAGTAGGTTTAGAGATTTCAGGTCAAATCTCTAAACCTACAGTTTGACCTAAAACCATGAAAAAACTGCCTCAAAACTAATCTCTACACACAGAGAGAAAACTGAAGAACCAACCATGTGTGAACTTCTTTCACTAGAGAAACCTGGCTAGTGTCAGCAGACGGCTCCATCCTCTCCATTCTGCTTTATATTATATTTTGTGATGCACCAGTAGGGACATTTGTTCCGGTATTGATATCCACTATTAACATAGTTATTGGATATAATAACTATTGGATATAGTTATCCAATAGTTATTGGATAATATATATATATATATATATATATATATATATATATATATACATATATATATATATATATATATATATATAAGGTGTGTTGAAGTGCTGTATCATAACCACAATGCTTTAATGTGCATGTGTGTTTGAAAGTAAATTCCTTTTCCTGTACTGTCTTCTGTAGGTTGAATTTTTGTTTTTAACTCAAAAAACATATATATGTAAATGGGGGATATATACTTCCCTATAGTAAATAGGGAAGTATATATTTATACTTCCCTACTGTTTCAATACCATGAGAAAACAAGCACACCGTTGACATCTCAGCGGTGTGCTTTTTTTTTCAGAGCTGCATCACTGTCACCATCACTTCCCAAACAGACTCCACATGGCCAATCATGCAGCAGGGTTACAGAATCAGAGGGGCGAGTCCTACCAGAAGGACCCGTGGGATTTCAAACAGTGTTCCACTCTGTATCACATTCAGTGCTCTAAAAACAAGCAGACTTGTTGAGTGCTATCCTCAGCAAGTTGTTATTTGTATTCTCCAGTGATCAACTCAATGCTGAGATGAGACAGGAAGTGGAGGATGATACAATGTTTTAGCTGTACACACAAGCAGGCAGTGCTGCAGCTGCTGCTTTTGCTCTTTAATATGTCACACACTTTCTGGAATTCTCTGTTAATGTTAATGGATTGATTTCTGCTAAAGACAGACCAGATAAGTTGGACCTGCTTCATAGTTTTTACAAAAAGAAAAAAAAATGCTCCTCATTATTCCATAAGATAGTATTAAACTTGACCCAGTTCTGTTTATGTTTCTGCAGGAGAGCTGAAATTCTTTCTTTTTCTAAAGCCTGGTAAACTTTAAAATTGTACAGCCATTGTCAGGACCGGAGCTCATCACCTGTAGGTGTGATCATTAGCACAGGAAGCTGTTTTGGCAGTACCTCATTAATGTTTGTGAGATGTGACACAGTCTGGTTGACACTTGTTTTAGAATATTTACTGAGCTTAATATTTTACATCCTTTCTCTGTATCTCATTAAGACAGTCTGATTTTTTGATTATTATTTACAAGATTCAAATCTACTCAGGAGAAAGACTATTGCTGTGATGTCATTCAAACTCTGTGCCAAAACCCAGTATGCTTTAAATGGAGAAGATGCAGACATCCATGTCATGGTTACACCACCTCAGATTCTGATCAACTACTTGTCCTTTCTGATGGTTAAATTGCGTTAATATGAACATTTGTTGTGACAGATTTATAATTTTCACAAATAATTGAAAGGTAACCAAACAAAGAAGCATAGTCACACACATCCACTCACTAACTGCATTACTTAGTAGATCTCCCAAACACCAAAAACACACACACACAGATCCAGATATACCTGATCAAGATACACAATGTGCAAAGCTAACCTGTTTGACCTTAAGGGGTCAACTTACTTCCAATATAAATACACACACACTAAAGGCCTGCTGATGCCACCTCAGTGACACACATTACATTCATACACTACGACAGCCACACATTCACGCCATCCAGCCTATGCTCAGAAAAAGAACAGTGTCTCAGTAACATTCAAACACAAGGCAGGATTCAAAGAAACCTCAGCATGATGGCACAGAATGAACATGGTGTCAGTCACTTGGTGTGTGTTACTTATGTGTACTAACTTTTGTTCTTACGAAGCAGAGTAGAGGTGATCCAAGGCTCTGATTGGACCATCCTGCATGAAGGTACAGTCTTGTCGTCCACTGATGATGACGTGACAACCATGGGAAAGCTTGGCAAATGTTCAATCCAGATGAGAAATACTGTCAGTGGAAATGCTCTGACAGACAGACAGGCAGGACTTGGAGGGTAGAGTCAGTGTTCCAATCCCAGAGTTCACTTCAACACTTCACATCCAACTAAACACCTCAAGTTTGAAATGGTGGGAAACTGTCCAACCAGTCCAAAGGCACCTTCTTCTCTGGCTTGTTTTTCTCCTCTCCCGGTTTGCTTGTGACTTATTTCTAAGGCAACCAACAGGTGTACAGGCAGCTTGTCTCTCTGAAGTAAAAATATAAAGGACGTAATCTCTGTTTTATGTGGATTTACACTATAGATATAGATATCTCACTCTACATATATATTGTTTCTCTGTGGATTTGGGAACTATAGGGGAATAAAATATTTGGCTTATAGGTTTAGCTTTTTGTGGTGGAGTCGGCAGTTTCATGCATTCTCTCTGCAGGCTGGAGCTTCCAGATTGCTGGTGTCTATCAGGTAGTCAGGAAAACAAAGTTCTGCTATTCTAGCGTGATTAAGGGTTAGAGCAAACAAGGGATAAAGGCATAGTCTTTAGATGCTTCTGATATGTTTGCTTAGTCCAGGTTAGCACACAGCATAGTTCATTTTTAACTTTATTTTTGTTTCAATCCAGAGGAGGCATTATGTGTCTGTAAAGCCTTAGGCTAAAGAATTTAACTTTCTGAGAACTCTTAAATTACCAAGGCTACATGGTCACTAGGTTTCCACAGAAATACAGACCAATGATAGAAATTTGGGATAAATTTTTGCTAATTCTTTTTTTTTTTTTCGGCTAGTGCTACCCGGGCTTGCCCTGCATTTTGCCAGACGAGCTGAGCGAGCAAGTGCAAAAGGTTTTGGAAGAGAAAAGGGTAAGGGGGAGTCAGGTTTCCTGCTGCCTGCTTTTACCCCATCCCTTACACTAAAAATAGCTCTGATTACTGGGACTTTCTGGGAGACTAGTCACTGGACAGAGCTGTTACCGATTGGATTAATCCGCTGACCCAAACAGCCCTGCGGTGCTGCTTCAAGAGAGCTCCGTGTGTGTGTTTGCGTGGGTGTGTGTGTGCGCGTCAGTTCACTCAGATCTCATTCAGACATTCAAACTCTGCGCCAAAGCCCAGAAATAATGTAGTCTCCAAAACTGCACAGAAGGTTGCATAAACACATGTAAACAAAGCAAACCGATGCAACTTGTTGCTGACACAGAGAAAGGTTGAAAAGTTCTCCCGACTTCCACTGTCACGATCCTCACGAAAGACGTGTCGCACACAGTCCAACTATTCCTGGATAGACGAGCCGACCGGAGACCGGGAATCAAAAGTTGAACTCCAGAATACTGGTTTGTGCCATAATGTTCCGCCGCTATTTTCAGTTCACCAAAAAACAAAAAAGGAGAAGAAGAAGAAAGATCACACAAATCCACAAGAAACTCGCGATTTGAGGTAATCACGCGCATGTAAATTCACAAAGAAATGTCAGAGCTGCCTTAAGGGGGACAAAAGAAACCAAATCCGGACTTCCTGAGCTTTCTGTCCAGCGCGTCAGAGCCTCTTTATGGGCCTCCTCCTGTCAAACCCCGCGGTCTTCCTCGCACTTAGTGCCGCACATGTCTGTGTTTCTCCGAACCGGAGGCGGTTACTTTATTCCCTCGAGGTGGAAACCATCACAGGGCCGATTTGGAGTCATGCTTCTCGCCCGTTTCCCATACCCTGCTCCGCTGTAGTCGGAATCTGTGCTGCTCTGCCATCCGGCTCCCCCACCCTGCTAAAGGACTGAACCACTGGCCGTGGAGGGGTCGAAGCGCCGGGACATGAAGCAGCTTCATTCAACACTCATGTCACAGCGACGAGCACAGACACCAAAGAAAAAGTAACGATATTAACAAAATTATCACACAAAACTGAATACTGATGCTAATCGGAGGACACGGACACCGAAGCTAAGTGGAGGTTTGGCCCCATCCGGCTGCAGTAGTCCGCTCCAAGCAAACCTCTCCCGTTCTCTCCATTTATAGTAACAGCGGGATAAATATACTGGAACTTTATATACAAGCCTGCATAGACGACCTCTTTCCTCACACTCTAAACAATCAAACCGTATCAGAGGCGAGTCTGCAAACGATCATTTGGTCTGAATATTCTGTATTGCTGTAGTCTGAAGAGTTTTCTCTTCATTTAAAATAGACACATTAAAAAGTTTTGAATTGCAAATGTGTTGTTGCCTGCTGTGTATGAATGGTTCTGTAACCTGAACCCACCGCCCTCTTCTTGCAAACACATGTATGTTACTGACACTGGCGTTTTCATGTTAATCCCTCTCAAAAGGACCAATGCTAGCCAAAACAGACAAGCAAAATAAATTGTTGCGTCCACGTGACCAACAGCGTTTCACTTTGTTTAGTTTTTCAAAGGACTTTAAACTTCCATGTACTCGGTTAGATACAGCCTCTACCTTCAATCACCACGCATCCTCCCATGGCCCTGTTGCTACCCGGCGGTAAGGCAACTCATGCCCTATTGGCTGCAAACAGTCCCATCCCTTACTGTAATTGGGTAATGGCAAGGTTTGTGGGAGGAGTTCTTAACTCAGTTCTCCATGTCTGTTTTAACGGCGCGAGTCAGGAGCGACGCGGAAATAGTTTGAAGATGTTAGGTAGAAATGGAAAGAAGGACGTGGAGACAGAGCGGGTGGGGCTGGAGATTGAGCCAGCAGTGGGAGAGAGCAAGGGAAAAAGTTTCCTCAAGCACATGTTCCTGAGTGACTCTACAGCTCAGATGTTTGACTTCTCCTCGCCAACCAGCCAAAGCTAGTTGTTACTGTTGCTATCCGAGCATTCCATCTAAATCAGGCACAATGCTGCCTGGGAACAGCTCAGCGGTGTCATAAACCAGCTGACAACTCCTTAAAGGAACAGTCACCCTCAGTCAGTATGCGTTCAAATACCTGACAGTGAGAACCAGGGTTGTTTTTCTCAGGAATGTGCAGCTGATCAACAAATGTATTAATTAAATTTATCTCTTATCATACCGTACTGTGAAAAACAATTCAACCCATGACACTAAAGAAGCATTTAGCTCAGCAAAAAATTTTTTACTGCTTTTATTTTTGCACTCAACTCTTCTCAATTATAATATAGATTGAATGTAATGTACTTGAGTAGTTTTAAATAAATGTAAACTGGTAGAGTGGGGTGCAGTAAAAACAATTCTTTCAAAGCTATATATTTGTATTTTAAATAAAATTCTAAAAATGATAGCTTTTTGGAGCTATCAACTTTGGAATTGATCGCTCCAATACATAGTCATTAAGACTATGAAAACAATAGTCCTACCGACTATTGTTTTCATAAAGGTTTTTGATTAAGCCTGTGTCACTGGATATTTTTTTATATTTATAATTGATATGTGTATTTATCCTTGGAATACATTAGTAAATATGAATAATAAATATTTAATAAATCAGTTCAAGTACTGCATTTACAGATAACAGTATGATGGAGGTCTGGAGGGTTCAATGAGGATCTAAGCAACATGAGGTTGTCCTGTGTTCAAAGAACAGGACAGAGTGCAACTCTCAAGTCAATCATAGGTTCTAAGATTTGTCCATTATCACTAAGGCAGAGATTAAAAAAAAAAAACTGGAACAAGAAGCCCCAACACCAACAGCTTTCTGTAAAGGTAGGAAACACATTCAGAAGAGGTTCTTTTTATCCACCAAATTTAGACTGGAAATGATTTGCAGCCTAGACTAAGTCTTGACATGAAACAATGTTCATTATGTTCCACATTTATATTTTATGTCAGCAGTGTACTTCTTGTTTTTTTTTCTCACATTCATTTATATAGGTTCAATAATCAGGGATATTTGACTGATGTCTTAGTGTAAACATAAAGTGCATGTATGGGGTTGATATTTTACAAAAAACTATAGCTCATTATTTTTGATAGTGTCACTCCACCTTTGGATAGGGGAGTTTTCCACCAGAATAACATTCACCAGGAACGCTGGCTGGCCAAAGGAGAGAGCAGCCAGGTCCACTCAGTCAGATTCACACTCTGTTTCAGTAAAATGAGAAGAAACATTTAAATAATCAAGCTGTTTCACATTTGCATTAGACTCCATATACAGACTCCCAGCAGATATTTATTTTTCTACATGTATGTTACTGATGATAGAAGATTCACAGGAAACTATAGAGGGGTTTTCCCCAAAATAGGTAAACACTGCTGCTGTTTTTCAGAAAACAGCTTTCAAAGAAACCACAAAACTTTAATATCAATTAAATACCAACTGTAACAGACTGAAAGAGACAAATATAAACTTAGATTGAAATGTAAATTGATTTTTGCATAGTTAAACAAATTAACCTGAAAAGGCTTTCAGGAGCTGCAACCCACAGTGCAGTGTTGCCCAGTGCAGAGGCAGTGCAAGTAAATCTTCAACATAATCAGCAGCAGTTTGTGCTATTTATCTTTAAACGCTTTCTGTTTTACCAGATTTTAGGAGCTGTGCTTTTTTAAAGGATATATTCTGTGTCATAGTAGCTCTTCATACTAATTTTATAAAATATTTCATTCCTTATTGTTACTTATTTTTGGCTTTCTTTACTGCAAAACACAAAACATATTTTGATATCTTAGGCATGTTTTGTGGAATATTCTAATATTACACTATAGCTCAAATACTGAATGAAAATCGGCATTTGCCTTCATGGATTTACTGATTGACTTCTATTAAATCACGTTCAATTGTACTAATGGCCAGACAGTGGAGATTACAACCCCAGTCGGAGGAGGCAAGCAGACTCTGAGACTCACGTGCCTTGCAGCGAAATTCCACCCGGCAACTACACACTGTACCATGGCAACAGCCCTGCCATTGGTCCCCCTTGCGTTTTCAAATGACCAATAGAATGGCCAGCCGCGGGTGATGCTTGTTGCTAGGTAAACATGATGCAGAGGAAAGATAGAGGAGCAGAATTACCATGCAACTACTGCAGGGTGCTTTCAGCAAGAAGTGGAGGAACACTTCACACACGGAGATAACCTTCTCTTTCTCAGCACTTGGTGGTGCCACAGAGCCGAAAGCAAGAGCAAAGAATGACGCAGGCAAATGGAATTAAAAAAAAGACTGGCCTATTGATGTTGACAGTTATAATGCCAGAAGAAAGTTACCTTAAAAATTAGGAGGTACAATTGTGCTTACTAACACACCTCGCACACACACACACACATACACACACATCCCCCCCCCACACACACACACACATATATACAGCTCTGGAAAAAATGAAAAGACCACTGCACTGAACCCCATTGAAGACCTCATGGTTATTCCACCAAATAATGATTTCTGAGTTAAAACATTAGTATTGTTGTTTCCAACTGAATATAGACTTGTTTTATTTTTGCATTATTTCAGGTCGGAAAGCACTGGATCCTTTTCATAATTTTGACCATTTCTCATTTTCAGCACATAAATACAAAATCTTTGCTTGGAATTTCAGAGACTCGTTGTCAGTAGTTCCATTGAATAAAAGAACAATGTTCATTTTACTCAAACATATACCTATAAAAAGTAAAATTATATCGATCATGTTAAGTCTCATCTCAATTTTCCCATGGCTGGTGAGACACTGGCTTCATCAAAATCATAAGATTCCCTGCATGTGATTGTTCACATACGGAAATTTTGCGCAAGAAGACATTGAAGGGCAAAAAGAGTATACTTTCACATGCCATCTATAAACGCGCTGCCACGGTAGAATAATTCCGTTAACTCAATGAAATTTGGAAATATAGATATTATTAATTTAGTTCTATGCTGCACAGTAAAGGCAAAACCTGTTGAAGTACAACTTAAACCACCTTTATCTCTCTCTCTGTATCAGTCAAACTACACGTAGACTCGTTGCGTTTAGCTTCTCTTATTTACTGTATGGCAAGCTCGCTGTTACTGTCTCTTACTCTGCAGTTATGGTATCACAACGTGTGGTATCTTGAGTGCCCCCTGCCAGGAGGCAAGAAAACTGCCTGCCTCACCTCAAAGCTGTTCTCTGCCGTTTCTGATCGCTCCTCAGCACATGAATCATGTCACACACACAGTTGGTGACAACACACACTGCGCATTATATACATAAGATAAATGATGGAAAATCAGTTTATATATTAAAACTTTTTAAATCATTTTATTGGCAATGTTCAGACAGGAGGAACATGCTCTCATCGAGTGTCAGCAAGCGCTGTTAGCGCGATACATAAATATATATATATATATATATATATATATATATATATTCCCTTATCCTCTGAGCTCGGGTCCTCTACCAGAGGCCTGGGAGCTTGAGGGTTCTGCAGTATCTTGTCTGTGCCTAGAACTGCACATTTCTGGCCTGAGATGTCTGATGTTGTTCCTGGGATCTGTTGTAGCCACTGCTCCAGTTTGGGGGTGACTGCCCCGAGGGCCCCGATGACCACAGGCACCACTGTGGTCTTCACCTTCCAGGCCCTCTCCAGTTCCTCCCTGAGGCCCTGGTATTTCTCCAGTTTCTCGTGCTCCTTTTTCCTGATGTTGCAGTCACTCGGTATTGCTACATCCACCACAACGGCTTTCCTCTGTTGTTTATCCACTACGACAATGTCCGGTTGGTTCGACCTCACCATTTTGTCTGTCTGGATCTGGAAGTCCCACAGGATCTTAGCTCGGCCATTCTCCACCACCTTTGGGGGTGTTCCCCACTTTGATCTCGGGGCTTCCAGTCCATATTCTGCACAGATGTTTCTGTACACTATGCCTGCCACTTGGTTATGTTGTTCCATGTACTCTTTCCCTGCCAGTATCTTGCACCCTGTTGTTATGTGCTGGACTGTCTCAGGGGCCTCCTTGCACAACCTACACCTTGGGTCTTGTCTGGTGTGGTAGATCTGGGCCTCTATTGCTCTGGTGTTTATGGCCTGTTCCTGGGCGGCAGGATGAGGGCCTCTGTGCTGTCCTTGAGTCCAGCTTTTTCCAGCCATTGGTAGGACTTTCTGATATCAGCCACTTCAGTTATTTGCCGGTGGTACATCCCATGTAGGGGTTTTTCCTCCCATGATGGTACCTCCAGCACCTCAACTTCTGTTCCCCATTGTCTGAGACATTCACTGAGCATATTGTCTGATGAGGCTTTGTCCCTGATGTATCTATGGATCTTGGATGTTTCGTCCTGGACAGTGGTTCTCACACTCACTAGTCCTCTGCCTCCTTCCTTGCGGCTCGTGTACAGTCTCAGGGTGCTGGATTTGGGGTGGAACCCTCCATGCATTGTTAGTCATTTTCGTGTCTTAACATCTGTGGCCTGTATCTCCTCCTTTGGCCAGCTAATTATTCCTGCAGGGTATCTGATTACTGGCAAGGCATAGCTGTTTATTGCCTGGATCTTGTTCTTGCCATTGAGCTGGCTTCTCAGGACTTGCCTTATTCGTTGGAGGTATTTGGCTGTGGCTGTTTTCCTTGTGACCTCATCGAGGTTGCCATTTGCTTGTGGTATTCCCAGGTACTTGTAACTGCCTTCTATGTCTGCTATTGTTCCTTCTGGGAGTGAGACCTCTTCCGTGCGAATGACCTTCCCTCTCTTTGTGACCATCCGACCACACTTCTCTAGTCCGAATGACATCCCAATGTCTGTGCTGTAGATCCTGGTGGTGTGGATCAGTGAGTCGATGTCTTGCTCACTCTTGGCGTACAGCTTGATGTCATCCATGTAGAGGAGGTGACTGATGTTGGCTCCATTCTTTAGTCGGTATCCGTAGCCAGTCTTGTTGATGATTTGGCTGAGGGGGTTCAGGCCAATGCAGAACAGCAGTGGGGACAGAGCATCTCTTTGGTATATGCCACATTTGATGGACACTTGTGCAAGTGGTTTGCAGTTGGCTTCAAGGGTGGTTTTCCACAGCCCCATCGAGTTTGCAATGAAGGCTCTCAGGGTCCTGTTGATGTTGTACATCTCTAAGCATTCAATGATCCAAGTGTGTGGCATTGAGTCATAGGCTTTCTTGTAATCTATCCAAGCCATGCACAGGTTGGTGTGTCGGGTTTTGCAGTCTAGGGCAACTGTGTGGTCTACAAGGAGTTGATGTTTGGCTCCTCTGCTATTTACGCCAATGCCCTTCTGTGCCGTGCTCATGTATTTATCCATGTGTCTGCTTATCTTAGCCGCTATGATGCCTGACATGAGCTTCCAGGTTGTGGAGATACAGGTTATTGGTCGGTAGTTCGGTGGGACTGAGCCCTTTGATGGGTCCTTCTGGATCAGGATTGTGCGCCCTTCAGTTAACCATTCAGGGTGAGTCCCATTTTGTAGCAGCTGGTTCATTTGGGCTGCCAGTCGCTTATGGAGGGCAATGAGCTTCTTTAGCCAGTAGGCATGGATCATGTCAGGCCCTGGTGCTGTCCAGTTTTTCATACCTGAGACTCTTTCTTGGACATCTGCCACAGTGATGGTTACCGGGGCTCAGGGAGGTTGCTATGGTCGTCTCATAGAGAGATCAGCCACTGTGCATTGCTGTTGTGGGACGCCTCCCACACTTGGTGTTCATATACCAAGGAGATGCTCTGTCCCCGCTGCTGTTCTGCATCGGCCTGAACCCCCTCAGCCAAATAATCAACAAGACTGGCTACAGATACCGACTGAAGAATGGAGCCAACATCAGTCACCTCCTCTGCATAGATGACATCAAGCTGTACGCCAAGAGTGAGCGAGACATCAACTCACTGATCCACAACACCAGGATCTACAGCACAGACATTGGGATGTCATTCGGACTAGAGAAGTGTGGTCGGATGGTCACAAAGAGAGGGAAGGTCATTCGCACAAAAGAGGTCTCACTCCCAGAAGGAAGAATAGCAGACATAGAGGACAGTTACAAGTACCTGGGAATACACAGAGGCCCTCATCCTGGCCGTCCAGGAACAGGCCCTAAACCCCAGAGCAGTAGAGGCCCAGATCTATCACACCAGACAAGACCCAAGGTGTAGGTTGTGCCTGAGACAGTCCAGCACATAACAGCAGGGTGCAAGATACTGGCAGGGAAAGCGTACATGTAAGGACATAGCCAAGTGGCAGGCATAGTGTACAGAAATATCTATGCAGAATATGGACTGGAAGCCCCCAGATCAAAGTGGGGAACACCCCCAAAAGTGGTGGAGAATGGCCGAGCTAAGATCCTGTGGGACTTCCAGATCCAGACAGACAAAATGGTAAGGTCCAACCAACCAGACATTGTCGTAGTGGATAAACAACAGAGGAAAGCCGTTGTGGTGGATGTAGCAATACCGAGTGACTGCAACATCAGGAAAAAGGAGCACGAGAAACTGGAGAAATACCAGGGCCTCGAGGGCCTGGAAGGTGAAGACCACAGTGGTGCCTGTGGTCATCGGGGCCCTCGGGGCAGTCACCCCCAAACTGGAGCAGTGGCTACAACAAATTCCAGGAACAACATCAGACATCTCAGTCCAGAAATGTGCAGTCCTAGACACAGCCAAGATACTGCGCAGAACCCTCAAGCTCCCAGGCCTCTGGTAGAGGACCCGAGCTCAGAGGATAAGAACCACCCACGGTCGGTGAGAAGGGATTTACATTTTTTTTTTTTTTTTTATATGCAACTGCATGTCAGATAGATTAGATAGACATACAGATAGACAGATAGATGCATACACACACCTGCCCAGCTGCTCATTAATGCAAATGTTGAATCAACCAATCAGGGACTCTATATATTTAGGCATGTAGACATGATCAAGGCGATCTGCTGCAGTTCAAACTGAGCATCAAAACGAGGAAAAAAGGTGATTTTAGGTGACTTTGAACATGCAGGATTTCCCTCAGTGTATTATAGGCCTGGCGGCCGCCATGCTTTACATGCACCGCCAGGCTAGGCCTTTCTTGTTTATGTTTTTATGAAATTAAATTAAAAATTAAATCTAATCTAATTAAAAATAATTAAAAAAAGAAATTGCTATTTTATATATATTTTTTAGCCGTATTGCAAGCGTCTCTGTTGCAGAGCAGAATTGTTTATAGAAGATAGGTTTATAGTTTATGCATTGCCTCGTGCGCTGCTGAAGCTGGATGTCTTAAGTTAACCTCAGGGCAGATCCTGCGCTCCTCCTTTCACTCAAACTGGACACAGGGTGACTTGTGTGGATCCCCTGTGAGGAATTATGTTTTTTTCCAGAGTTTTTGATCAAGGTAGTAGTTTAAACCCCGCCACGTTAGTTCTGGCTGTTCAGCTTTACGTGAACCGCAGGAATAACTTGTAGAGAATGATTTAAATTTGTGGACAAAGAATTTTGTGCTGCTTTTCCATCTCAACATGCTGTCCAGTGCCCGGCTTTGTCAGCGCTGATAAAGTTTATATCTGTGTTCGTAGTTGGCCGGAGCCATATGTTTAAGGAACCAGCGCTGACCTCATCGGCCTGGTGAGCTTTTGCATTCGCCTTGTGGTCACGCTGGTTTTATGTTATTTTATTATTATTTTTAGTATTATTTTTCCAATTACACAAAGAATCAAACCATGCCAAATGCTTTGTCTACTTAGTCAGCCAGAGTTAATGCGTGCGGCCGCAGGAAATCAGAAAAACTCAAGCAACAAACTTGAGCAACCAGAACAGTTTCTGTGACTCTTATTAAAAACTCAACAGACACGAAATGGAAGAGCTACTAAAGCCACATCAGCAGCATTGAATTAAATCTCCCGTTTGTTGAGCATCTCTGCTCAGTGAAGCGGATTTAACTCATCATGCAGGGCCGGTCCAAGGCTGTCCGGTCCAAGACCTGGAGCAGAATTTGACTTTAAGGGCCCCTCTTCTTGCTAAAAACATCAACACCTCTAACAGCTTAGATCTAATCTGGGAGAGGGGGAGTAGTTTAATTGGCCAACACTCACAAAAATGACCTTTGGGGATTATTACATTAACAAAAGAATATCATGTACTTGTAACACAATAATTTCATGTTTCAAACAAAAACATTAAAAAATCATGTAGGATAAACAAGAAAATCAACAACTTAACGTTTATAAAATGTAATCATGTGGAGATAACGTGATTCGTTATAGTCAGACTGATCTTGTGCTGAAGACAACGAGCGAGATCACGGGAGATCACACGAGGCTACGCGAGATAATTGTTTTGCATGCCCAGGAAAACTCCAGCGGCAGTTATGAGAAGACTAAATTTTCCTGGCTACTTTGTGCACATGTATATATGCATGACGTTGCTATGTTTGGTCACATTTCTATGTATTCAGAGTTTCTGTAGTACTCAGGTCAGTGGTTAACATGTGCTAACATCACATGAAGTAATGGTTAGCTGGCAATTAATCAGCGTTTCTCTACGTTGGCGCCATTTTCTGCTCGTTCCATGCTTGTAACAAAAAAACTGAATTGAGGTGGTACAAAAAAGTAATGTTTTTTCAACAAAATGATGTTTTGTTTCAAAGGCAAACATGATAAAATCATGTCAGATAAATCTAAAATTCAACAATCTAGTGTTAATAAAATGTATTCAAGTTGAGATAACATGATTTGATTTAGTTAGACTGATATCCAGCCGAAGAGGGTCTAGCGAGATCTGGAGATCACGCGACATGATGGTTTTGCGCCTGGGGAAACTTCAAGGCGGTTTTAAGTTACACAATAAACTACAGATATTTGTTTTTCTCTGCAAGGCTTTATTGGCACTTAAGAACTGCACTGTAACAAATGGCTGTAAAAACTACAGCACAAAAATACATTAAGGTGGCTGGGTTTTGAAAATTCAGCTCTTTACTGTGATCTGAAATGCACATGGAAAGTACATGGGACGTGAATGGACCGCTGGATAATGTGCGGAAATTTATAGCTGTACCGTAAATTTTTAATGTACAGTTGTGGGATATTTACCGGCTGGAGGCGAACATTCACAGGTTAGAGGGTGGGTCAACAATGACTTTCACCAGGTAACTACCGGGTGACAAGATCAACCCCTCACCCCAGATACTCCAATTGTCTGTGTGTCACTGTAACTTCCATCCTTCTGTCCATAGACTAATGAATGGAAGACATAATGAGATATTGCCATCTCACTGGATCTGGCATCCTTAGGTCTACAGATATAGGTACAGAAGGTGTCTCTGTCTGCAAACATAGTATATGGATAGAGACAGAGGAATTAATCGTTCTATGAAAATGTCTCTTTACCTAAATATTAAGTTCAAATTAAACTATTACTGAACATTGTTATTTTTCAGGAAACAGCATCAAGGGCACAAGCAGTCCAGCAGCAAGTTTTGTTTTTTTATAGGTGAGAACTATTTCAGTAATGCCTTTACAAAACATATTTGGTAGTTCACAGGCATCTAATCTAAAAATGTCATATGTACTTAAAAAAACAAAAGGGTAATTTTGAACAGTCTCCCATCTGTTTCTAGGTGATTCATAAGCCTCAACCCAGAAAGAAGAACAAAAGCTACAAATGGAAAAGTGACATCAAAACCAACAGGACAACTTATGCAAAACACAGCAGTGACCCCTCATGTTTCCATTCTCCTCCTTCCCGGACTACCAGTGGAACTGTTAAAATGGTAAAATTATGCATTTACATACAATCACTTATTTTACTCCATCTCTCTCCCTGTCTGTCTTTTTCTCTGCCTGTCTCTCTGCATCTGCCCTGTCCATTTCTAACAGACAGACAGGAGGACAGCTACAATGAAGGAAGGTCAGAGAGAGTGTCTGTCCACTAAATTTGTCTTTTTCACCCTGTCTGTCTTTAACTGACTTAAATGCAGTTTGGAAACTTTGAACATTTGGGTACTTTTGTTTTATTAAAGATGATTCAATTAATTGTATTCAATGTCATATTACCATGATTGTAAATGTATCAGTTATATTTTGAGATCATAGTATTTTTCACTTTAGTTGCAATACTTTGACTTCTGTGTAACAAGCAAATATTGCTGTTGCAAAATACTATATTTTGTTTTGCTTCAGTTGGTCAGATTTAAATTGACAATAAAATCAAGTGATTTTAAAATGTACATGTATATTTTTTTTAATTAGAAAAATACATTGTTTTTGAGAGTTTGGCAAATTAAGTTGCAAGTTCACATTTAAACTTAAAAGCTAGCATCTGTCCTTGTCAATCACTTGACCACAAAAGCTGCAAATGCAAGTGATTTTAAAATATACATGTATATTTTTTTAATTAGAAATCTTTTTTTTTTTTTTTTGACAGTTTGGCAAATTAAGTTGGAAGTTCACATTTAAACTTAAAAGCTAGCAAAGTATGCAGTTTTATGAGGACACATAAAACTGCATACTTTTATGCAGTATGCATAAAAGGTTAGGGTAGAATTACCCTAACCCTACTTCTACATATAACAACATTCTAGAAATTTTGTACTTTGTAGAACTACAAAATGACAACATTTTGTAATTCTACTACAGGGCTACTTTAATTATGTTAAAAATGTGATGACATCACAGTAACCATGCTATATAATTAGTGTGCTATTTAAAAGAAATTAGGGTAAAACTAATCAAATTACAGTAATATAGTAATGACAATTACAGGAAAAACTCCAACAAAATCACAGTCAAACTGTAATAAAATCACATTAAAACTGTAATGGAATTACAGTAAGGCTACTGTCCAAAAAAAACATAAAGTTACTGTAATTTCTTTACTGTAAAAATTACAGTAACGTACTGGCAACCCTGCTGCCAGTAAGTTACTGTAAATTCTACAGTAACTTTTTTTTTACAGTGTGCGGTAGGCTGAACTATTTTAAGTTTCTTGTTACTAATTAAACATCGACTTTAAAGGCTTTATTTAACTATTAATTTTAACTAGCTTAAATGCATATTCAAATGGGCTTCCATATGGCAAGAGTTTATACTCTTTGTAGTAAAGTGCCTGCACTGCACATGTAAAAGAAAATGGATAATAGTTCTGAAAATACGGTCCTGTTCTACCTTCTCTAATTGTTGAGTGTTCTTTCTACCCTTTCACCCAGTGCTGTCCTTACAACACTTAAGTTAATTGCACTTAAAAAATGTCTTTTAAATAACATCATTCAATCATGGAAAGGATTTCCACACGATTAAAGAGCTTTTTTTCAGCATGAAGCATGTTTGTTGAGCTAACTTTATTTTTATGAGTTGGATCAACTTAATTAAGTAGTGTGAAGATACCACTGTAAAATAAGGTGGTTTCAACTAAATTTGTATTCATCTTAATCAAGTAAAGTCAACTATTTGGTCCAAAACATTGCAAAGTAGTTGGGCTTGCTCTATTAAATTCCATTGGGTCCAACTGAGTTGAATCAATCTTAAAAGTTGAGTTGAGCCAACACATTTGCTTTAAATTGAGGTAATAAAATTACATGGTGCTGAAATAAAGCAAAGTAATCAGGTGGAAATCCTTTCCATGATTTTCTTATGATCATCCAAAGAGTTATTATTTTCAGTGAACCTAAAAAGCAATCAGTTATAATTTCAGTTTATTAATTTGTATTTGTGAACAAATAGAGCTCAAATTCAAAGATTAAACTCACAGCATCAAATTATTCCTATAGTAACAAAACAATTTAACTATAACTATTGTTCATTGGTCTTATACACAGTAAACTTGCCAGCTACTTAAAATCTTACATATAAATATTAAACAATTTAAAATCTTTTAACTTACTTATGCTGAAACCATTAAATCAAATTTAGCAGCATTGATCATCTCAATAAACAAATGTTACATTTATGTATCTGTGGTCTGTATTAAAATATTAGCATTTATTGGCCCCTGAAGGACTTAGGGCCTTATGGAGCCACTGACTTAATTTGAATGAAACAGAAATGCAAATAAATGATATTCATTTTAATTGTATTTTTTGATTTGTTGTTTTTAAGGCTAGTTGTGGGTTTAAATAGCGTTTCACTGGTAATGTTTTTCCGTAACATATAATTATCCAGTAATATTTGTACATTTCCTGTCTACTTTACATCTTTTAATACAAAAACACGTTGGACACCTCGGCGCTCCGACCACCGGGCTTAGGAAGTTTTCTGGGGAAAACCCTGACGTGGCATGGTTGTTGGTGCCAGATTGGTTTGTCCGAGTATTGCAGAAACTGCTGATCTACTGGGATTTTCATACACAATCAACTCTAGTGTTTACAGAGATTGGTCAGAAAAAGAGAAAATATAAATAAAATTGTTCCACTTAAAAAAAAAAAAAAAGAAAGTGATGTTTATAAAGCAGCACTTGTGAATAAAAATTCATCCAGGGCATTAAATAATTTCATTCTATCAAAACTTAAAAGCAGATTAAATTTCTTGTACAGAACTTTTATAAAAACATTAATGAAGTTTTATTTTAAAAAGATGAGTTGTCTCAAAACACACAAGAATTGATATTTATTTTGAATGTCTTTTGCAGAAAGTTATTACAGGAAAAAATTCTTACTTCATTTTGAATTTCTTTCATTTTTTAAGAGCATGGAAAAGAGCTATTTGGTTCTTATTCTCTTTAGAGATATCATGATTTTAAACAAACGTTTTCTTCTCAGGGTACAGGGGAAGAAAACTGATGTTAGTGATCCTTATGAATTTATTATATTTTTGTCTCTATAGCCATTCATAAGCAGAGATTGCTCTTTTTGAGTAGTAGCTGAATATGTAACCATAACTTTTTTTTTATCCATCCACACATCCATCCATCGTCTTCTGCTTATCCAGGCTCGGGTCGCAGGGGTAGCATTAAATTGACTGTTAGTACATTTTAAAGTGTTTTTTTTTTTTTATAAAACCATCAAAAAATAAAAAGTTGCCATTGGAAATAGGGCAATGTTCACAGAGGAACCTGTTGTAAAAAAAAACTCTTTTCAAATGTAAAGTGTTGAAGTCATTCTTGTTTCGCTCAACTAATCAAGTGTGAATACACTGAATATTACTCAGAAAGTTATAACAAAACACATTTGAACAGCCAAATATCTCTAGCAATGACTTTGGAGAGCAAGAACACCTTTACTGCACATTTAAAATCCATATTTTGTTGTAGCTAGACTCTGTAGCAGTAAATGCCTCAGACCAGTCCACCATTTTGGATGTTGAAATCGCATTGCAGTGGCATTTTGTTCCAATTCTCAAATTTCTGCATGCTTGGCACAGGGTGAAGTATTGGTGACAGACCAATGAGATCAGACTATCCTGGTGGTCCGTCAGCAGGCCCCGTCCAGACAGAACCTAAGGCTGGCTCTTGCCATAGAAGCTACACCTGGTCTGGTGTTCTATTTACCTGTGGTACCTTCCTGGAGGAGGGCATTGGCTGAGATAATGCTGCCAATAATTAAACATTGTCTTCTGACTTAAAACATAAAGATCAACAAAAAGAAGGAAACTTTGGGGGCTACCATGGTGAAATTGGCAGGACTTGGTCTTGGTAAAAGTTCCCATTCAAATTGGTTAATAAAACATTCAAAATGTTTTAGAGGAACAGAAAATAACAATATTAGCCATACAGTTTAAAATGCCAACACACTGGACTATCAGGCACTATTTTTCTATTTTACAAAAAAGCCAGAATAGAGCCAGGCTTCAGGCTTTTTTGTGAAATAAAGAGATGGTATGCAGTACGGTGAAGATGGTTTGCATTATTTTACACTTTTATTGAAACATTTTTACATTTGTAAACACTATTGCAAAAATATTTTGCACATCAACATATTGATAGTTCAGTTCAAGTCTGTTTATTTATAGAGAGCTTATTCACAACAAACATTTGAAGCAGTTAATGTACTGAAAAAAATAAACAGACAAAATTAGTGCTATCCCTCTGTTAACCTGTGAAAAACACAGTTGTCACTGAAAGAAATTAAAACTGACAAAAGTAAAAAATAAAAAAATTAAAAGAGAAATCAGACAAAAGAAAAACTACTGAAACAGCCCTGAAGAAAAGATAGATAGACAATCATAGAGCAGCAAGTTAAAGGTAATGAATATTAGAGCGTCTCCAAGCAGCTTGATGCTCCTCTGACTACAGATACAGAGATTATTCAGAAGTTACAGGGCCACTAGACCGTTGCTAACCTCCCTGGTTGTGAGAGGAAAACTGAAGAGAAGGATAAAATGAATGGTGACCAAAGAGCCCAGAACAACCTTCAAAG
The DNA here is from genome assembly GCA_010277075.1 of Poeciliopsis retropinna. Classification (NCBI taxonomy): domain Eukaryota; kingdom Metazoa; phylum Chordata; class Actinopteri; order Cyprinodontiformes; family Poeciliidae; genus Poeciliopsis; species Poeciliopsis retropinna. Next base: position 295,215 of record VMRM01000046.1, on the reverse strand, counting down.
AAATTAAAGGTGAACTCCAAGGTCAAGGTACATTAGAATAAGATCGCACACATCAAGTTTTCCATCTTTGTTTGAGCCAAAGTAAACGTCATGGGAGATGACCAAGGAGGAAAACAACACATAAAAAAGTGAGGGTGAAATTTTCCTCAATACATATTGACAAACCACAAAGCTTCAGGGAAAATGACAGATCAGACAAAACTGGAGCTTCTTGGCAAGGCACATCAGTTCTATGTTCACAGACGCAAAAATGAAGCAGATCAAGAGAACACTGTCCTCACTGTGAAACACAGAGAAGGCTCGGTTATGCTCTGACACGGCTTTGCTGCATCTGGTACAGGGTACCTTGAATCTGTTCAGTGTACAATGAGATCTCAAGTCTATTAATTCATTGTGGAGAGAAATGTGCTGCCTGGAGTCAGAAATTTTGCTCTCAGTGGCAGGTCATGGATCTTCCAACAAGATAACCACACAAAACACACAACTAAAAACACAATGACAGCAAAAAAACTGGAATATTTTGGACTGGCCTTCTATGAGACCTAATCTAAATCCTGTAGAACATCCATGGAAGGAGCTGAAACATCTGGAGCAATTTGTCCACCAGGACTGGACCAGAATATCTGTGGACAGGTATAGAAGTCTCACTGATTGTTGCAATGTCTGATTTTTATTTAACTTTCAGTATGTTTCATTTAGTATGTTACATTAATTACTTGTCAGTTTCAATGTAACTAAGTGACCAATGGGGACTTTTTGTTCATTAACAGAGTACCAATGATTGTGTCCATGTGTGTATAGTCAGTTTAATACAATCATATTGACATATTCAATGACATGCTTCCATTTTGATCTTAGTTATGAAAATACTACAGTCAAGTTCAGTTTATGTCACTTGATAAGGTTTTTGTCTAAGCAAGCTCAGCCGACTGCACTGACTTTGCTGCAACTTCTTCCCCTAAACGAATATGTGATGACAATTGAAAGTTGTCTCCATTGAGTCATTAATAATAATAATTAATTTGTGTAGTACTTTCTAAAACTCAGAGACACTTTACAGGAATAAAGCAAAATTACAAACAGAACACTTAAAGGTAAAGGTAATTTTATTTAAATAGCACATTTTCAGTGACAAGGCATTGCAAAGTGCTTGTACATAATGATGTACTTCAGTACATCAAACAACATCAAAAAAGGAAAAACATTAACATCACTGGACATTAAAAACACATGAAAATCATAAAAGGACATCAATCAAACATTAAGAGTTATTCTGAAACGTGTGTTTTGAGATATAATTTGAATGTTGATAGGCCTGTTCAGTCATTGATGTGTTTGTGGGGAGAGCTCCAGAGAGTGGGAGCAACTATGGAGATCCAGGTCCAGTGCTCGGCTCTTAGTGGTGGAGACACGATGTTGGCATCAGAGGAGCAGAGACTGGGAGAAAGAGTGTGACGGACAGTGGAGCATGTTGGTGGGGTAGCATGGGGCTTAGCTATGGAGGGCTTTCAAATGGATGCAGTGAGACAGGGAGACAATGCAGCTTCTAGAGAACTGGGGTGATAGGATCACAGGAGCAGGTGTGTGTGTATTGGAGTTTATTTAAAACCTTGACTGATGAACCAAAAAGAAGGCTGTTAAAGCAGTAAAGTCTGGAGGTGATGAAGGCACACATGAGAATTTAAGCAGCCACGAAGGGGCATGATGGGTGGAGATGGGTAATATTTTTTAGATGAAACTTGAGGAAGTCTAAACACATCCCTGATTTTATCTCAGTGAGACAGCTGATCAGGATGGAGTGAGACGCAGTTGTGATAGATTTGGTGGACATGTACAGCTGGACATTGTCGCCATAGCAGTGGAAGTGGAGTCCATGGCTACGGATGATGGGACAGAGGGGTAACATTTACAGGACGAAGAGTAGAGAGCTGGGTCCCTTGTGATAGAAGACCAGTGGAGGAGGTGCAGTTATTGATGCTGAGGGATGACAAAGCTGGAGCAATCCCTAATACTGAGCATGCATGTGATGAGAGTACACCTTTCAGGAAGTACACCTCCAGCAGAGCACAGCTCAGTGTGAGGGACCATCTACTGCAAGAGGACACAAATATAAACACTCTTTATACTCTGTAAACACAGAAGGTTTACATTCTATGTTGAGGAAAAAGCAAACAAGCCAAAGTTCTCAGTGGCTTCAATCAGCAGAAAAACACAGGTTTAGAACGTTGCTGCAAAAAACGTTCTGTAATCCAAAATATAATTGGATTACTATAACAATATTACATATTTTCTTATCAAAAGAGGGAACTGTGGTGGACATTTTTTTATCTGGCATTATGACATTAACATCAGATTAAAAAGTCATATTACCTCATAAAAAATTCTACCACAGAGCTCAGGTTTTCCCCAGAAAACTTGCAAAGCCTGTTTTCTGGGGAAACAGGGTGCCAGGTTGTCCCACCAGCAGGCCACCGTATTTTCTGTATTGAAAAATGTTGAGTTGATAGGAAATGTAAATACTGGGTAATTGTGTTAATGGAATGCATAAACATACAACTGTGTATGTGGAGACACATACATAGTTGTGTCTTCACATACAGCAAGCTAAAATAAAAGCATAATCTGAATCTGTAAGGCTCCCTGTGAGAAACCTTGGAACTCATTGCAAACTAAAATTAGAAGAAACGAGGCAGCATTTGTGATAAATAAGCACAAAAATTACTGAATAGTATATATACTACTATGTTACTATGGAGAAAGATGCAGCTGAGAAGGAGAACAGGAAGAGAACATGAGACCAAAAAAGAAGTGAACCATATATGATAAATAGGGAAGATTAAATAAATAAGAAATGTTTTCAGCTAAAGTAAGTATGTGACAAGATCTATAATTAATCTCAAACGTAGAACCAGTTTTATCCTAAAAAGTGTTCTATACTTTTAAACATGTTCTACCTTTAAACCCAGAGTTAAGTGGAAGAGCAGAGGAAAACCAAAATGAACAAAGTTAAAAGACAAGAGAACTGGAATAGGATAGCCCATCACTACCCCTTCCCATGTGAAGCATGTATGTGGGACACCCTGCAGTCCTCCCCTATCTTCTCAATAGTGATATTTGATATCTTTCTAATCATACTTACTTATAAAGTATATGAACATTGATTTTCTTACCTTGTATAAAGTGTTCGCTGTAAATCCGCGGTTACACCAACAGCTGCCAGTTATTATGATTGACGGCTGTGTTCATCTTTCCTCATTAAAATAAAAATGACAGCTTGGTTTTGACCCTTGTCTGTTTCTGCAGCAGACCGCGCAGAACCTTGTGAGCATTTTTACTGTGAAATCAACTAAATAAAAGCGATATTATGATACATGTACGCATTTTGACAGGGTTTATACAGGAGAGCATAGGTTTGGACATCCATCGTGGTGGAGAGAGTGATGTCACATGCACTCTCTCCATGTGACGTCACAATTTTTTTTTTATTATTTCAAAAAATGTTTTTAATTATTATTTTTTTATTAACTTGTGCTTATTTAATTACCTAATTAACCGCTACAGGGCTTGATTTGACTATCACTATTATGATAAAAACATGTTATGCTTACTACCGGTTACCTTTGTGCTCACTAAGATATGGTAGTTTGTTATGATAAACATTGTCAATATCATCGAAGTCAATTCATCTAGATAAGGGACATACGCTTTCTGACAAATTGCACACGCCAATTGGTCAGTTGATGACAAATACCCTGGAATGATTGGGGAAGGATTAGACCACAGGGGTGAAGCCAACATCATGTCAATTGTTTCCTGGAAGTGATAATACGCATAGATAAAGTTCAAATCCTCTTGTGGGATGTTTTTTTTTTTTTTTTTTTCAACTCAGCATATAATAATTTAATTTTGTGTCTTTGATTGAAAATGCTGCAACAACTACATGTAAGTCATGTTAAATCAGATGAAAAAAATAATCTAATATTTTGTGTGGTGCTGCATACTGATAGAACTGTTGCCTTGTAGCAAGAAGGTCCTGGGTTCGATTCCCTGCCCGAGGTCTTTCTGCAGGAGTTTGCATATTCTCCCTGTGCATGGTGGGTTCTCTCTGGGTACTCCGACTTCCTCCCACAGTCCAAAAACATGACTGTCAGGTTAATTAACTTGTGTAGGGGTGTATGTGTGTGTGTGCATAGTCGTTTATCCTGTTTGTCTCTGTGTTGCCCTGCGACAGACTGGCGACCTGTCCAGGGTGACCCCACCTCTTGCCCAGAATGTTAGCTGGAGAGGCACCAGCACCTCCCGACCCCAGTAGGGACAAGGGTGCTAGAAAATGGATGGATGGATGGATTTTCTGGGGGTGCCCAGCTGGCACTGCCACTGGTTGGCAGGAAAGATCTCCTGTAGCAGTCTGTGAATCTGAAGAAGCCTCTGACTGAAGATGCTCTGCTTTCCCAAGAGACAGTTTAATGAAGATGATGATCAGGGATGTCCATAACTTTCTTGATTTTATGAATAATCCTTCTTTGCCTCATCGTCTCCAGAGGTTCCACAGTCGTCCCCAGAACAGAACCAGAGCAGAACCAAAGCAGAACCAAAGCAGAGCCAGAACAGAACCAAAGCAGAACCAGAGCAGAACAGAACCAAAGCAGAGCCAGAACAGAACCAGAGCAGAGCCAGAACAGAACCAAAGCAGAACCAGAACAGAACCAAAGCAGAGCCAGAACAGAACCAGAGCAGAGCCAGAACAGAACCAGCCTTCTTTATTAGGTTGTTGAGCCTTTTTATGTCCCTGATTCTGATGCTGCTGCACCAACAGATGACATCAGAAGAGATGATGCTCTTAACAACAGACTGATAGAAGATCTGCAGCATCTTGCTGCAAACCTTGAAAGATCTTAGCTTCCTCAAGAAGTCCAGTCTGCTGTACTCAGCCTCTTGTCCATCTGTGATTCAACCAGCAACTGCAGTCATCTGAATATTTCTGCAGATGACCGAAGTCAGACTTGTGCTGGACGTCTGAAGTGTAGAGAGTGAAAAGGAATGGTGGTGCTGCTGTGTTGCTGACCACCTGGTTAGACACACAGTCCTTCAGTCTCACAAGCCATGGCCTGTTTGTGAGGTAGTCATAGATCCAGGTGATTGTTGAGGACTCTGCCTGTGTCTTCTGGAGTTTTTCACAAAGCAGGTGAATTGTGTTAAAAGCTGTGGAGAAATCAAAGAACATGATCCTCACAGTGCTGCCTTGGTATGTTTAGTCAGGTGAGCCAACAGGAGTCTCTTCAGGACCTTCATGATGTGGGTTGTCAGGGCAACAATCATTGACTGATGATGAACAAAGCTGGTTATCATCACAACAACAGTGGAAAATAATCCCACGAGGTATAATTTCAAATAGAAGCAAATATATAGTTAAAAAAATAATTGTAGCAAACACTGAATTCTGCAAAAGTCCACAAAAACTGTGTGAAGAATGATTCTCCTTAAGATTAACAAAGTGAATACAGACAAATATAATACAGTTTAGAGTTATTTCCTTGAGGTCAAGGAATCTGTATTTAAGCCTCTGTTAGAGAAGAACGTAAACAGCATTGTGATCTAACCGGACAAATACAGACAAGCTACTTTTCCAAGAGTATCATTAGTGATCTTTTATCAGTGTCGTTTCAGTGATATAATGAGCTGTGAAATCTGACAAACTCTTCAAACAGGTTGTCATTACTGTTCGAATGATTGAACTACTGCTTTTTGAATATTGTACATCAGAAAAGAAGATTGGATACAGGTTTGTAACCTTATCCAATCAAACAAGAACAGGTTTCCTAAGGAAAGATTTTATTGCAATAGCTCTGAAAGTTTGTACTACTTCTCTACTAAAGATGGAATAATCACATATACAATGGAGACAGTAATCAGCGGGAAAACAAAATAGGGAAAACTGTCTGTAGGAGTTATTTTTCTATTTTCAGTTAAATCTTAGCATTTAGATTATTTAATTTATTTTATTAATTTGTTTATTTTTTTGGTTGATTTATAATTAGAATATTTATTAATTATAGTTGTTTAGAATACATGTGTTGGCTAGTAATTTGTTTACTTAGTTAATTTCAGGTTGGGACATGTGTGTTTCACATATATACAGGTAGGTTTTCGGGAGTTCTTTATGCACTTGAGTGGTCATATGGTTTATTTACCAGTCACTTAGTCATCCTCCAGCCAGTCAGTCAGGGGCTGAGCAAGTTAGACAATCAGGTTGCCAAACAATAGAACAAGGGCTCCTGTGACTTTTATTACATGTTTTGCCTGCATCTTTGGAATAAAGCAGCAAAAAACTGGATTTATGGCAGTTCTTTGGTGTATCAAGTGGCTACCAACTTAAGTTGCATTCACTTTTGCTTTGATCACCTTAAGTCTTGAGTTTTTTAATTTTTTAAAAGTTTTTTGGACAAATAGTCACTACACCATCTTTAACAATTTTGTTGGGATTGGTTCAAACATACAAATTGAAGGTTTAGAAGAGGGTTAATATTAACTGGATAGAAAAAGTAAACACAAAGTAGGTTCTACAATTATTTCTAATTTTACCTAACTTAATTAAGATCTAAATAGAACATTAACCAAGAATTCCTCTCCTTCGTGGACTTGGTGTGCTTCATCTGAAGTTTTTATTCCCATCTTCTTTGCCTTAATGTTGGCTGATGAGGCAAAAATGTCTGACTAAATGTGTATGCTAACGGCGCGGGCAACACCACCGCCAGCATTACAGCCATGCTTGTTTGCTAAAGGTTCGTTCTACTGGAGTTCCACATGGGTGCATTTGACATATGTGTCATGTCAATTGTGTCTTCAATCTGGTGCATTCAGGTGAAAGAAAAATCTTAAAAGCTGTCTTTTTTAGTCATCTTAAATGGGATAACAAAGGAGGCACTGAAGACCAATAGCAACCAGAAGAACAGCAGTTAAGTTACAATGTTTCTCCATTTTATGAACATTTCCAAGAGAAACCTGTTGCACATATGCAGAAATGTTTTGTGGCAACTGCAGTCTGTGTGGAATATTGCTCCTTCAGTCAGACTGAGCTCTGGCTCAAGCACTATGGCCTCTAAATTAGATCTAATTTTCTCATACCAAATCCGATTTTAATTTACTTTTTTGGTTCTACTTTTTTCTGTTTTTCTTAAAAATTTACAAAAGACAGAAAATACTTTCAAAAACTTGCTTTTATTTCAATCATCCATTCAGGAGTTGACCTGAAGTCAAAATTCAAATAAATACAAGCAGTAAAACAAGATGTCTGGGAAGACTGATATCACTCTGAACTAGGGAAGCCCAAGGAGTTCACAGAAAAAAAAAAAACACAGATTTTTCAAAAATTAAAATCTTAAATAACAGCACATTCAATTAATCAATAAAACTGATTTATCCCCAAGCACCTAGTTGTAATCTAGCCCCACCATCCATCCTCAGGGTCTCAGGTTAGACTTTTTGAGACATAGGACAACATATTCACACACCAAAGATTTTTAAAGCTACTCAATAGTGGATACAGCAATGGTCTGATATTTGCATCTTTATCACTATACTTTAAACACAGTAGATTAACTCTGATACAACAAAATTAGTCTGCTGTTATGTTTACAGCTTCTAAAGCGGACAGTAATGATTCTGATGCATCACTGTGACACCAGCTGAAGGACTCTTGTTCTTTCCATTTTCCCACAAAAGGTGCAACAGTCTTCTCATGTTATTAGCTGATGACTGATGCTTACTAAACCCCACCTGAACTTTATGAACAATCCGTGGCAACACCTAATCTGGTGGTTAGAATTTTTGACAACACTTTATAGTCCACATTTATCAAACTTATAGGTCTGTGGTTAACTGGATCCATGAAATCTTTGTCAACTTTGGTAGAAGTGCTTGATCAAAACTTTCAGGGAGTGTGCCATATTGAAGAGACTCCAGATATATTTCAGTTAGTACCAGAGCAAGTATCCACAAATTTATTACAATATTCAGCTGTAAAGCTATCAATACCAGCTGATTTTGCAGTTTTCATACTGGTAATAGCTTTTCTAACTTCAGCCTCTGTTTAGGTGTCTAGTCTATTTTTTTCCTTCTTGGATGATTTTTGGTATGGTTATTTTGTCAAAAAAGGACTCCAATTCCTCTGCACTAGATATGTTTTCAGATGTATAAAATTCCTCATAAAACATTTTAAATACCGCCCAGCATGTCTGTATACTCTTGCAATAACACAAACTTAAGTTGATTTTTGCTGGATACAGAATTATGAGACACTTTACCAACCCACTCACGTTAAAAGCTTCTACCTCATTTCCAAAATGTTTCTTGTATAAAAGCCATATTAGTTTTATGGACTTAAGGTAAATGAGGACTTCTTTCCTTTTAATTAGCATACTGCAACCATTAATATTCAAGGTTACAATATTAACAGACCCATTTTTATCTAAATGAAAAAGACTACTGTGAAACATACATTGATATCTTGCACAAGGTGCACTTGTAAATACAACACCTTATCCCCACACTGTACAACATTTTCCAAAACAGTTTAACAATAACAAAAAAATAACACTATTTAAAAACAACCATAGCAGTGTAAAAGCCCTGCTGGCAGTAAAGTCTGATCTTATCTGGTCCGTGCAGATTCTGAAGACCATGCCTCCTCTTCTAGACCATGTCCAGACAGCACCCCGGTGATCCCCGACCCCTATCCGATATAATAATTTCTCCTCTTTTCTACTTGCTCCATTTATCCCTTTAGTTCGACTACACGTTCCAAATATTCTCTCGGAGGAAAGTTTCCGCCTGCTGAACCACACTGTTTCTGGATTGGCCAGTCTGTGCTTCACCTTGTGTTGCCACAGCTCTTTCATTATCAGGAAGAACAGTTTATGCTTTCCAGAGCGATCCTGGGCCATATCCTCAAAAAACGACACCCTGCAGTCCTCCCCCTTCTTTTTGTCAGTAGCTAGTAGTATTTTTTTCTCGAGCTGTGTATCGGAGGAGCCTCACCTATCAATAGTGGAGGTTGATTATGACCAAGGTGAGGCCGAGGGCTTTGGCGGCATTGTTCAATTGCAGCCCCAGTCCATGTGAAAATATTTTCTGCACATATTCAGACAAAGCACATCCAGACTATTTTCCCTCTTTTGGTCCTACCAGTCTGATGTTCTTTCGACGAGCCCCATTTTCTTGGTCGTCCATTTGTTCCCAGAGCTGCTCGACACATTTATTGTCATCCCAACCTTGACAATCTCAGTGAATAAGCCTTTAATATTTGTTTTCTGGCCTTCTTCTTGGCTAGCAGAGTTAGCAACATTGCTTCCCAGAAGCTACAGTTGGTAGACGAGTTTGTACACTTTGTTTTTTCTGACTAGCTGCCATATTATCTAACAGCTTCACTTCAGATTATCACCGACATCGAGTAATATGCTAGGACATGGTATTACCAGTTTAATTTTACAGTAATGTTAACAGCGGTTCAGAGTTCTTATGGTGCTGCCACTACCCACAACCTAAATCACGCGACTCCTCCACTGTAATATTTTCTAAAATATTCTAACAAATCTCTTACATGTTTCACTAAATTAGTGTTGAAGGACACTGCCATCAAAAAACCCACATCAAACAGGAAAGTTCTGTAAAAATTTCACTACAAGTCATATTGGCCTTTATTTTAATTTAAACTAGTTTCCTGTTATTTTGACAGTGACTGCTTTGAGATTAACTGAATACCTTGACTTGTTTTCTTGGGTGAATTGTAAAGACTTGTTTCAATAAAAAAAATTACAGCCCTCTTAAATTTCAGGAACACAGTTGGACTAGATCTTGATTTTTTTGGGTGTACCACATTTTTGAAACATTCATTTTGAAAAGATTCTCTGTATTCAGCAGCAGAATATGGCTGTGTGTCTGGGTTTTGAACCAGTAAGGAAATATTAGACCCACACTGTCATATTGGCTGATTAAGCTGAAGACAACAGCAGGTTATACTTGAGACAACGACATTCTTTAAAAATAGTAACTAAAATGCTCTGTAATGAGAGAGTCAAACAGGCTGCTGCTTTCCATGTCACAGAAGAGATTGTATCCCCACACCAAAGGAAAGAGTTTTGGGTCATTTGTTATATGTTTTTAGTTGGCCTCTTTCATGGCTTTCAGACCAAACTGCACTATTGTACTATAAAATGCTTTCATTTCAATTTCACATTGCACCAAAAATGGTTAAGTACAGACAAGAGAGGCTCAAATGCAGCAGTCCATGAAGCAAAACTTGAGGCTGGATAATCTCAAATAGACAAGACTCATCACAAACGGCAACAACAAAAAAGGCAGTAAGAGGGGTGACATATACATTCCCTACATCCAATTTATCCATGTTTTGTCTGTCAACAGAATGCCATCACTATGAATGAACCCTTTCTGTTATTACAGCTGACTAAAAAATATTTTCTTTTTAAACCCAGAGTGATTTTATCAGCGCATGAAGTCATGATTATGCATATGGAATGTATTAAGGCAAAAAAAAGAAAGGAAAAAGCTTTTTATGACAAACTTGCAACTTACCCTGCTGTGGTGAAAAGCAGTCACCTCAGATACAATGTGTGATGTTTGAATTCCTGTTCATACCTGGCTGGAATGTGTGGCTTTTCTGCATAATGCTGTCGCAGTTAAACATGCATGTTAAGTTTACAGAAGACTCTGAACTGCCAGTGTGGCCCTGTAATGGAGCACTGGCCTGCTCCATCACAGGTCAGTGATGGAGCAGGTTCTTTATTAAAAACAGACAGGACATCTGTCTGTTTTTAATAAAGAAACATCTTAAATCAATTCAGTAATGTTTTTCTGTATCGGATCGGTTTTGGCCAATACTAAACCACATATCAGTATCAGAAGTGAAAAAAGTGGATATGTACATCCCTAAGTACTACTAGCAGGTTAGTCTACAGACCTAGCTGCAGAACTGGATGCTTCCATCTGTGTGGGGTACCCAACTCTAACAAGTGTTTTTTACTGAGACAATATGGATCATATCCTAAATATATGTGTATTTTTTCAAGAGACCTCATCTGTTCCAGCCCATTTAGGGCATTAGCGTACTCGCTGTGATCCATTTTGAACCAGAGAAATCCACTTCCTGACCCCTATCTGAATTTCATGCGTCATCCGGGTCATGAGTCTGAAACCCAGCAATCAGACAGAATGGATCAGCAGAGAAACATTGCAGACCCATCAGAACCTAAAGAACCAGACATCAGCGTCTCTTCATCCATTAATCATCTCCTCAGGCCAAAATGGTACAGAACATTTAGCTATGATTGATTCACTTTCTTATTATGCTTTTAGTAGACTATCATCATATTAATAATTTGCTCATTACTATTAATTAATATATAATAGTATCAGTCAAAATCATATAAATGGACATTTAAAGAACAAGTCATACTAATAGATTAACAGTAAATACATAAATATTTCATACTTTGAAAAGGTTTATTAATGCTTTCTGTGTGTTTTATTTTGAATCGTTGGTATATTTTATGAATTCAGTGTTCAGTGGTCATTTAATGTATTATTAATGCACCAGACACAGACCTGCAGCCCACAGGCGGTTGTAGGCAGTGCTCAACAGGGATGCCATAGAAATTATACTAAATAAACATGTTTTGTTAATACTCAGTAGTGGATTTTTTTAAATCTTCACAATTTTACTTTAACAATGAATTAAGAATTATAGTGGTGCACTTTTAGCTGCTGTATCGAGACAGGTTCACACTTTCCATCTTCTAGATCAGGGGTCTGTAACCTGGGTCTCTGGAGACTCTTTGGCTCACTCAATATATAAAATATTGAAGTATTGCACTGTTTTTTTGTTTCATTGTTTTTAAATGTCGCCATAAAAAAACCCACTGACGACAGCAGCCCCTGTGGTAAATTTTAACTAAAACCAGACTCAAACCGAACTCCTTAATTGTATATGTACAATGGGAATACAGAATTTTCACATAACTTTTATACTTTTGGCTGTCTGAGGATACATCTTGAATATTAAATCAGGTGTTAGAATCAGTTACTCAGTACTTGAGTAGTTTATAAACGACTTTTTACACTTGCTTAATTAAATGTGTTTAAGGTCTACTACTCTGATTGAAGTACAATTTCAATCAGAGTAGTAAGGTGGCAACCCTACTCTCAGAGCAATAAAGTTCTACACTACATTGCTTATTTGCTGCCGTGAGCTTATGCAGTGTGAAGTTAAAGGAGAGATATGCTGCATTGGCTTCTGCAGGTTGTGAAGTCTGAGATGCAGGTGTTCACTTTTTGTGATCAACAACAAGAGACAGTGATCGACAGTGACCGATCATATTTTTTCAGGGAAATCCGTCGAATATAATCGTTCAGCACACCACTGGTAGCAGAGTTCTTCCAGAAATGAGCATGGCAACTTAGGGAAAAAACTAAAAATTCTTATTTTGAAATTAGACATTAGATATGGATTACATTTACTGTGTCTTCTAGAGGTGTCCCTCTTTCGCCCTGAAGTGAGAGAAGTCCCTGGTGACACATTGCTTATGGAATCAGAAAGATATTTTGCCTGTCAAATATTACCAATTTTGATTGAGATTACAGGATTCTATTTTCACACGATATATTTTCATTTATTTTCAGATACAGATTTTCATTTTGAAAATGCATAAACCCAAAGCTTTAAACTTTTATAGAAAGAAACTTGTTTGTAAAGGAGAGCGCCTAACACCTTGTGCCGTCCTGCACGTCAAAATAAGTGCGGGATGGCTCATTTACAAAGGGGAAGCTAGTTTTACCCCTGTGCACCCCAAACCGGTAATGAGTGTTAGAAAAAAAAAAAAAAAAGATAGATAGTTCAGAGATGACAACATCCACCATAAAGATACAAGTGGAAGGAAAACAATGCCAGAACTACTGATGTGATCGAAGGAATTCATGTCTAAAGGTATACGTCCCAGGAGTCTGTTGCATAGCTTTGATCAGAACAATGTATATACACATAGCGTACCACCGACACGGCTCTAGACTAAGTCATGGTGAGCAGTGAGTAGGCTGCGCCCGCAGACAAACTACATCTGTAACACACCTAAACTAAAATAACTTACTTCAGGTTACAAGAAAACACAATGTAAAGTGTTATATTTATCACTTTTTCATGCTTACTGAAATCCCAAAACATTCCCCTAAAGTAGCAAATAAATGTGTTCTTCAGGACAACTGTGTGTTTTTAATAAAGAAACATCTTAAATCAATTCAGTAATATTTTTCTGTATCAGATCGGTTTTGGCCAATACTAAACCACATATCAGTATCAGAAGTGAAAAAAGTGGATATGTCCATCCCTAAGCACTACTAGCAGGTTAGTCCACAGACCTAGCTGGAGAACTGAATGCTTCCATCTGTTCCCTTTATGCTTTGCTACCAGACGCCCCATTTTAAAGATCAGGGCCAAAACAGTATAAACTGAATATAACAAAATAAATTTAAGAAAGGCCTCCCCACATGGAATGAAAACAGGTTTTAGACTTATTGCACACAAAATACTTTTACTGAGCAGTAAATATCTCGAGATTAATAGTACAACATTTAGCACTTCTTACTCATTAAATGTTAATATTTTTAAATGGCTTAATCTCAATTAAGACCAAAGGAATAAAACAGATGTGATGCTCTGAACAGAAGAGAAAAACAATTTACCCCAAACTCATAGTGGCATAAGCAGCATAACCAGGTGATCCAGATAAACGTCAACATTTAAAGAATAAATAAAAACACTTCGACCATTGGCCATTTAAAACTCAAAAAGCACGACCACCCAACTTTAAAATGTTCAATGGCGGTCAGACAATGAGTTTTTCTAAAGAGCAACAGAAGGGGAAAGAGCTAGATAGCCAAAGACGTCAAGTTCTGCTGGTTCCAGATGTACATCAGCGTCGGTTCTGGTCGTTCTGCACTTTGACTGGGAGTAGCCATCTCCAGGCAACAGTCATGTTTCTCAGTACTCCCGGGCAGGGTAGGGGATGGGCTGATGCGGTAGCTAGGCTAACAGCTAACGTTAGCTGTCATGAAAGATAAAATGATGGATGTTTTAAAAGCAGATAAGGACCAAGATATAACATACTGTGTGTGCGTTAACCCTAAACGAGCATGTTAAGTGAATTATGCACCGCTTTCTGTCAACACATCATGGTTTAAAGGCACCACATTCATTCATCTCCCTCCCTTTTCTTCCGCCGGCATCTGTCTCCATCTGCCAGTCCTTGAACTGACTGCACGTCGCAACGGCAGCGCCACTGAAAGCCGCTCATATCGCACAAACCTATATGCCCATTTCTGATCTTTTCGGACCGCTGTCCGTTGAAACAGGCGGATGGGGTTGCGAATGCGTGATTTTGGGCATTGCTGCAAAACCACAGGAAATGACCAGCATCTCACTGAAGCGTTTATTTCCAATAAAACGTTCGTGCCCTTTCGACTTGATCAGAGTATGAACCTGAACAGTCCAGTAGTGTTAAAGCTTGCCCATGTTAAGCCATCTGCTGCCGCGACAGCCTTATGGTGACACGAGGCCGGTTGGCTGGAACAGATGACGGTTTTCTACCCACCGCCTGCCCGGCCAGCCTCTGACACACAGCAACACAGCTATAAGTCAAGCCAACTTTACACATCCAAGACATACAACGACACTCAGATTCTTACCTCAGGTTGTGTGTCGAACCAAGTTCCGTGGAGCAGCCATCTTCGGAACCCCAATCTCCCTTCGTTCACACGAACCGAGCCCCCTCCTCCGGGTCAGTATTTACCAGTCAAAATCCAAATTGTATAAAGCTGTTATTTTCGCTATGATCCTGATTATGTTCGTTTCCAACAAAAGTGTGTTATCTTGTCTCTGCAGCTTGCGATCACTCTGGACATGGACTTATTGCCGGCGCCGCACAGCTACTGGTGCCCAGAGGTGGGCTGCCCACCGCCTGTACCACCGACAGCTCCTTTAGTCTACACACTTCATTTATTTGAACGAAACTTCATCTGACATCCAAAGGAGGCCAATCTATATGAACAGCTATAAATGATCTTCATTTATGACCACAACCGATTTCTTATTGGTTTAAAGGTTAAAAAAGAAAAAAAAGAAAAGGGCTAACATTTGCTAGCTAGCTAGTAGCTAGCATGTTAGCTGTCTAATAAAATACTGCCATTGAAAATTGAAGACAGTCCGCACAGGGCATAATGCTTGACAGCAATACAGCCGAAAGAGCAGTCTTGTAAACGCAATGAAATAACACTTTGTAGTTTAGCGGACAGAGGTACAGCTAACCATGGTCTGCCCAGCCCCTCTGATTGAAATATCGGTCAAAGGAGAGGGGCTGCATTGAGAAGCGCACTCCCGATTAAGCGCGTTCTTGAGGCATTTCCCACAAAATGGCTGCCAAAACAAACCTAACGCAAGGGCTTCCCAACAACCAGTCCTCGCGACAAAAGTGGTAATATTGACGTGAAACGGTTAGCGCTTCAGTAAACCGGTGTATGCTGTGAGCATGCGGATCCAGAAGAGTAACTTTTATTTGGTATCAAGCAGAAACGCAGCTTTGACGAGTTTTTAAAATAAAAACGGGATGTTTTCACTCAATATTATCCCGCATGAATCAGAAACGACAGCAAGACATGAACTGTAACATTTGAAAAAGTTGCGACGTCCTGCGCTGTGGCTGCATGACTTCAAGTCTAAAGGAACTTTAAGGTCTTGGCTTCTCGAAATACCAGAACTGAATAATGCAGGCGTGTCTGCGTTATAACAGATTCTATAATCAAAAAACACATTTAAATTTGTTTGCTTTCTAAAAAGTGTTAATACGCTATTTCTTCACTCTTACATTATCCGCTGATATTTTTCAATGATCTTTTTCCCCTATACACGCATTAGACATCTTCACTCTGAACAAATTAAGAACTCCTGGCTGAATTGTACAATTAGTGGTGAAGCCAAAGACGATCACTGTACAAGACGTCTTAAAAGGCACATATTGGAATACCTGCATTGGAGCATGTATTGTTTAGGCATTTTTTGCCTAAACAATGTGGTGAAATATTAAACCCAAAGTATTTTATTTATAAAAAATCTGGTGTAAAAATGAATAGCCAAAGAATCGTTACATCAAGCAATTCTACCTAAAGAAAACATCCTTGAGCTAAAGACAAACTGTACAATTTTTTATTTTATTTTTTCAAAAGTCGTTTACAGGCCAACTGTTTGTCAAACCAAACATCCCAGAATTCAAAAGCCTGGTATCACAACAACTATTACATGACACATCTACTTCCTTATACGTAACCTGGCCAAGTGTGATGACAGCAATGGCATTTGGGTTTCTCTCAAAGAAACAACTTTACGCATTCATCTCCACTTTGGCAAATTTTGTCAGAAGAGAGACGAATTTGGTATTAGTATAATGTGCTTCTACTATTATACCTGTAGAAATTGCAACAGTTAGCAGCAAACTACAACATGCCCACAAAAGCCCTAAATTTAAAAAGTCAATAATAAAACTACCCTTACTGCATGCAGACTGATGTGGTTTGGTAATATGCCTACACCATCAATAATTGTGCAAACTGCCTCCAGAATTTTTGGTCTGTTACTATTTTATCTGGACAGCAGAAGAAAAACAAGGGAGTCCAGCCAATAAGTTTTTATCTTGTGTTTCCTCAGGGAATGGTCCACGGACACTTCAGACAATGCTGCATTTAGACTCGGAAAAGAATGCAGAAGTAAACCATTTGTGGATTTTCAAGTCTGTCATTTCAACTCAATTACATGTACTTTGGGTTTAAATGTGTTTTTATTTACCAATGTATTTTATAAAATCTAGTTACCTTTTAAAAGTTTGATTAGTTTTTAAAAGGCTTAGAAAGAGAGACAGGGCAAATCATATTTTACACAAATTTATGTACAATATATGTGTTACATATGATAAAATAGCTGTGGAAGAATTGAATGGTATTCCCACTACATGGAGTTAGAAAGCTAAAGGTAGCTCAGAGCTGTACCTCTGTCAGGTAGACAGAGTTTGAGATTTGGTTTAACTTGATGGGGATGGCAGCCTTCATTTTCCACACCTCATTTCTTCTGTTTAGGTGGAGGTCTGAAAACACAAAAACAGAGTCATTACGGGCTTTGCACACTTTACCAAACTCAAGAACATCAAAAGAAAGCTGACAAGTATAACAACAGTTCCCACAGCTGTACCGACCAGGTGGACCAATCCATTTAAACATTGAACAGCTTGTATGTGAATGGTTTTGCACATTTAGATCTATGCAGGTTTTCCATCTCAGATAAAGTTATCTTTGTCGTACAGTTGTTTGTATGTTTTGACTTGAGCAGTGATGCTGAGGAGCAAGAATGTTAGGTTACCTGTAGATGCCCACCACCACAGCGTGGTCTCTCTCATAAGGCTCCAGAGTCAGCTGTTCCTGTGGCTTCATGTTCTCAGCACTCATCTTCTTCACTTCAGAAGCAAAAACTGCCTCTGGAGCTGCTGTGGAGTCTATACAGTTGGCCTAAAAATAACAAAAAGGCTTGAGCTTCACAATTTCACATGCATCAACTTCACTGAGTACATCATCCATAAACACAGGAATCTTAATGTGGCAGAATAAAAGCAGAGTTCGACTAATCGATCTGGTGAAAATATAATCAGTACATTCATCTTTATTCCTACACCCAGTCACAACAAAGGTTCTGCAGTTCACTCAAGTTAATATCTAAATCATCCTTTATTAGATGCCATTTACCTGTTCTTCACATCATGACCATGTGCTGCCAAAATAGTTTTCATTCTGTAAGGTGATGAGATGAAGGATGCAATGATTTATCTGTGCTGACTTTCTTAACTTTGGGAGATCGGCCAATGCTTACACAGGAAGCCGATTCTATCCCGATCTTCTCTACCTCATCAAAAGCCTAAAAGTCAACCACTTGTCTTCTGCTCTCCTGAGAGAGAGGTTTCACTGACAGACCAGTCCACAGCTCATGTCTGCATGTTTGGAGTCAACAGTCACTCTTGGTTCATCAGCACAAAAAATATAAACCCTACATACATACATCCATTCCAGGATGTTCTACAGAGGATAAAAAGTAAACAAAAACACACAACCTACACACATTCAATGTTAAAATAGCAAAATGAAAATGAATAAAAGATCATTTAATAACTCAGTATAACTGCTTTGTTGAACAATTTGAATTCAATTGAGAGTACTAGGCAAAAAAAGCCCTCTGAGTCAGGTACAAACAAACATTCCAAAAGTGAAGTGAAGCCATCATCCACACTTCCTTGCATTTTATAGCTAAATTCCTCAAAATGGCGGAGTGGCAAGCAGTCCGTTGTGCATACCCTGCCTCTGGCCCACTGACAGAGAGACACACCCTAAAACCTGTACCCCCAGACAGCCTGGAAGGGTGTTTGGTCTCAGGGTCTAAATCACTAAATGCATAACAGACTTCAATTAGAACTAGACCTATCACAATAACTAATTTAACTGGATGAACAGAAAGTGGTGTTTATTATAGAAACACCACTTGGCACTGGAAGATATTTTAAATATCCAAAATAAACAACCAAAATCAGTGAATAAAAGAACACACAACCTAAATAAAGTAAATTATGAAGTCGATGTAAAGAAATTGCCCTTCAAAAAATATCACAATCAAAATTACTGAGCTCATTTTAATTAATCATGCAATCAATTGCTTATTGCTTAATTAGACCACTAATGTTATGCTTCTTTCTCTTAATTACCAGTGTGCTCGCCTGATTTGAGTGAAAGTTCAGATTTCTCCAACATATCACAAAGTAACCCTCTGCTCTTGATGCATTGGCTGTGGAATTACAACAGGCAAGTCTGACATTAGAGGCATTTGCACCAAAAATTAAGGCTTATGCTCAGCAATTAGCCTTTTATTCAAATATTTACTGTCTTTTGATAAAGTTATGAACAAACCTTAATTGAGATAACAAAGTGTCCTCCATTTTTCAGGAAGTTGTGAGCATTCAAAGCAACAATCCTCGTCTGGTCAGGCTGGGCCACATCTGCAAAAATGACATCCACCATGCCTAAAAGAAAAGGCAATATATGAAGCATGAATCATACATGATGCATGAATATATGCTGCATATATTCATGCATCATAAATCATGAATATATAATGCATGATTTGCTCTTTCACCAGCTGGCTGGACAAATGACATTCAACCAGGTGTTCAGCAAGATATTATCTATGAAGCCACTAAACAGGTAGCTTGTCTCCAAGTAAACACATATTTCAGTAACAAGTTGTTCAGATGTTATAAACTGAAATACAGGAGCTTCTTCGTTCTGTTCAACAAAATTGGTTGGAGAAGCAGGAACTGTGTGAGACAGACATGTTTATGACATATAGCTCACGCCCACTGCCCCAGCTGTCCTAGTGGGCAATAAGAGGACTGGTGTTTCTAGAACTACCTACCAACCAACATGCGGTATTTGTGTGGATGCCTGGCGTCTTCAATGATTGGAATGATATTGGTGCGTTTCTTTGCCACATTGAGAAGATCACGACCCGATCGATGGGAGAACTCCACCGCATAGACCAGTCCCTCCTGTGACCAAAAGAAAAGTGTTATATTTACTTAAAGGAAGACTTTACTCTTCTGTTAAACAGTAACTGTTTTTCTGTATGCATATCTAACAGCCTTCTGTGGAGCATCATGTACAGAGCTAGAAACCGTATTCATTTATGGGGATATGTAGTGTTATTCTTTGCTTCTGGACCTGCCTGGTTTGTGTAAGCCAAATAAAGAAACTCCTATTCAATTATATCGATATTGTTCCATATTGGTTTTGCAGGGTTTCCCCCAGTGTTTTATAAGTCTGGTGGTCCATCGTGCTTTACTAGCCCCCGCCCCCCGTGTTGCTTGTTTATGTTTTTAGGAAAATAATAATTATAAAATCGCTTAATTTTTTTTTCTTTTAAAGCCAGATTGCAAGGGTCTGTTACTCAGAACATTTTCACTTGTGGAGCAGATTTATTCCTAAAAGATAGGTTTATAGTTTATGCATTTAAAGCCGGGAGCGTGCGGAACAATAGCAAGTTTCCTCTGCACACTACTGCTGCTTGATCAACTTTACCTCATCGTGGATTCACACACACCTCCTTTCACTCAAACTGGACACATGCTGACCTGTATGTATATTTATCAACTTCGTGTGAGGAATTATGTTTCTTTGGAGAAATCAAGGTAGAAGTTTAAAACCCACCGAGTTAGCATTGGCTGCGCAGCTCTATTTGTAATATTACAAATATATGTAAATCAATTTAAAATCTTTTAATTTATATATGCTGAAACCATTAAATCAAATTTAGCAGCATTGATCATCTCAATAAACAAATGATACTTTTATGCATCTGTGGTCTGTGTTAAAATATTAGCATTTATGAGCTTCTGAAGCTTTAGGGAATATGGAGCCACTGACTTAATTTGAATTAAACAGAAATGCAAATAATTGATATTCATTTTAATTGTATTTTTTGATTTGTTGTTTTTAAGGCTAGTTGTGGGTTTAAATAGCGTTTCACTGGCAATGTTTTCCCGTAACATATAATTACCCAGTAATATTTGTACATTTCCTGTCTACTTAACATCTTTTAATACAAAAACACGGTGGACGCCTCGGCGCTCCGACCACCGGGCTTAGCAAGTTTTCTGGGGAAAACCCTGGTTTTGGTAAAATTGGCAGCAGTAAGAAATATGGTCGATGACTTAAAGATTAATTAGCCAGGAAGACCATTGCCCTCCTGTGTAATTCTGTTCAAAAGAACAAAAAAAAGTTCTTGCTTCCAGCATAGTGTGGGCAAAAGATGTTCCAATCAGGTTTTTTGCTGCCGATTCCGATACCCATCACATGAAAATACTTGCAGGCACAATGCAACAATTATTGAGTCAAAAAGACAACAGAAAAACCTGCATTCAGTAACAATATTTAGAACTATGATGCTCAGAAAGTCAAATAAACCTCACAACAAATATTCTTAAATAAAAAATGTAACATTCAAAGTCAAATGCAGGTTGCCTTAAAATAAACAATCCTAAATTGCTAAATCAAAACTGCCTGAGATGATGGCTAATTATTTTGTGCTGGTTCTGATTGGTTGTAATTCTGTAGAACACCTGGAGGAGGCAGAGGAGCTCAATTTCTTTCAGGGATTGTCTGTCTCACCTTAGGACAGCAAAAGTTTTAATATACATGTGAAAAAATAAAACTAAAAATTACAGTTTGCACCATTAAGGAGAAGTTTAATGTGAGAGTTCACTGTGGAGTGGAAACGGCGCTCTGTCTGTGAAATATTATGTCTCAGTAGTGAGTTGCAGAAGTTAAACAGAAAGAGCAGAACCCAGCGTCTTACCCTTTTGCCTCCATGACTTAAATTATCTTTTGGATTATTTAGTTAGGCTTCTGACACATTTTCTTAAATAAAATAAATAAAAGTCATGCTCAACCGTGCAAGTGTTGAAAATTGTGTGCTGCTATACCTCCTTTGGATGTCTTTTTACCTGCAGTAAGTCTTGACGTAGCCAAAGTCTGTAAAGTGCTTGTTTCTTAAATGTCATTACATTTGTTGTATTTCTTCAGGTTTGCTGCCATGTGCCTGCATGGTGTGAACAAAGAGGGAGATCGCTCGGTCCACCACTAATCTGGGCCTTTTCACCATAGCTTGGATTGCCTCTGGTCAATTTTTGACCAGCCAATCAGCAAGCAGCAGGAGAAGATATGATGTCAATATTATGCGCTGTTTTAGAATTGTAGTTTTCTTATAGTTTTAGCAATGTCAGCAGAGGAAGTAAAGGAAGCGGTTCAGTCCGTGTTGATCACGCTTCCATATATTAAAATAACACTATCTGCTAGTGATGGGCCAGACGACACAGAAACCTCGGCACATCCACCGAGCAAACAAGATGAAACCCATGTCGGGGCGTGTATCACTTGAAGGAAAACCACGTGACCGATGCGGTTCCCGGGTCATTTGGATGTGACCACGCCAAATTGTGTTGATGAGGGAGAAAGTGTGTCGACACATTTGTGGGTTTTGTTAGATGGTGATACTTTGCGTTCTCAGTTTTGCGTTGGTTTTTGGTTCGTATTTGACTACCAGCATGCATCAACCAAGGAAGGTGAAGTTTTCTCCTTTGAGGGATCATTTTGAACTTATCATGGAAAGTAATTATTCCGTCCTCATTTCCACTTTTGATCATTTTTTTCCCAGATTATTCAAATTCCTTTCCATTGGATATTTGAGTTAGTTTACAAGAGTTAACTTTTTATTTATAGGTGAAAAATGTAGGATTTGCTCCCAGGTTTTACTATAACCGGAGCTCCTCCATAATACTGAGGCATCAATGTGCCTGGCACGAGGGGGAGGAACTGGTTAACACTCCTGTCTTTATTGAATTTGCCAGCAATTACTTTCTAAATCCAGCAGATGTCAGTGTAAGTGACAAAGTAAAACAGCTTCAGCACAGTGTTGACACAGTTTAGAAAATGTGCCACACACCTAGTGAGGCCTCATCACTACTATCAGCTCGGCATTTCTCTCTCTGCAGTGGAGGATGGTTGTTTACAGTGCAAACAAATTCCTAAAGCTTCATAACGTGGAACAGCCACATTACATAGGCTATGGGAAAATCATAGCAATTGGGGAAAATTTAAACTCTTAACACAGTTAAGAGTTTAACTCTTAACTGTGAAGTACTTGATGAAGTACTTGATTAAATAAATATGTGGATGACTGGCTTTAATAGCCAAACAGATAACATTTTCTGACAGAAAATTAAATTGCTATTAAAAATCTAGAACAGCAATTTAGAGCTATGCAAGAACCAACAAATCAAAATCAGCTTTATGAAAGGTGTAATACTGGAACAAACATCTAGCTGGCAACTAAGAGGAAGTCTTTTTAAGGGTCAACTTAAAACGTTCCCAAGGCCGCATCACTCTGCTTAAATCCCAAGTCAGAAACAAGAAGCTTTAGTCTAGTCCAGAAAGTGTCTTCAGACAGAGACAAACTTGTCCTGCATGTGTCCTGTCTTATGGTTGAACTCATCAGACAAATAGAGAAGCAGCTCATGAAAAGACAAGAAATCACCATGGAGCCATATGATGCATGTTAACGCCCAGCATGTTAAGAGCATTAAAGGGTCCTAACCAGATGCACATCATCTGCCCTCAGATGACGTTTGAAAGGTAAATCAAAGTGGAGAGCCATACTCACCGGTCCAACAATATCTGAGACGTGGGACACGGTGGTCCCAGAGGCGGCCCCCAGGTACATGACCTTAGCTCCAGGTTTGATATGGATCTTGTCAATTCCTCCTAGAATAGCCGCTGCCAGTTTTGAGCGGAAAGGATTCCAGGCTCTGTACTCAATCTTGGTCTCTCCTTCCTGACAAAAAACACACTTAGTTATTGGGACAATCAATACTGATCAGCAAACAAATCAGTCAATGAAGTCACACTTTACCTCCACACTCATTCTCTTCTCTCCGTACACAGATTCTCCCACCACCAAGTTCTTGGTGACCAGGGCGTCCTCCTTCCCTCTGCAGATAAACACTCCTAACACACACACACACACACACACACCAATTTACTGATGGATATTCAAATTCAAAAGTTCACACCCAGATACTGAAACATTTTAAATATGCAACAGCATTTTGTTTTCATTTCTCATCTACTTCCCATGTTCAGTCAAATTTTAAAAATGGAAACTAAACTGACTGAGACCAGGGCTGCAGCGATTGGAGTTCAAATCACCAGAGACAATCTGAAAAGTCACAATATAGTAACAAAGTTGCTGAGTAGACAAGAGCGTAAATGGAGCACCTGCAGACTTCAAGGACATCTAGCGAGGAAATCTGGTCAATTTATTGGTGCACTCCTGATTAAAACTAAAATGTGGGGCAACTCAAAGCAACATGCGAGTTCATGCTTAGCATGTCAAACAGCATATTAAAGACTTTTACAGATAAAAATCTGCTTGACTAATGTTTGATAATAACCTTCATGTCTGTGAGGCTCGATCAGAACCCTTTTCCCTCCTCCTAAGCCTCCTCTGCCGCCACCCCTTCCTCCTCTGCCTCCTCTTCCTCTTGGGGTGCCTCTTCCGCCACCTCTGCCTCGAAATCCTCCACCATCTGGGGACCTAAAGCCTCCACCTGAAAGACAAACATCAGAGCCTGGCGTCATAAAGAATTTGGGATGCAGCGTTTCAGACCTGCCAGGTGGAAAGCAGACAGGTCCGTCACCTCCAATTCTCCAACTTCAACCCTGATCCATGAAAGTCATTAGCAGAACTCAGATATGATTGAGCGGACCCATCATGTGACTGAGGTGTGTTGGATCAAGAAACACTCAAAAGGAATAAAGTGATCAACACCAGCAGGGGCTCCATCTTGTTTATGTTCCAGTCAGTTGGAAAGTGGGAACAGACACTCGATGTGTTTGAGCTATTATTGGCTCTGTCAGACAAAATCTTTCAACACGAAAGACAATCTATTTTCATGAGATTTAAACATTTTGTTTTTAACATTAATTAGCACAAATCAAAACAAAATAGACTGTGTGCTTTCTCACCTCTTCCTCCTCGGCCCCCCCGGTCACCGAAGCCACCTCTGAACCCTCCACGACCTCCGCCTCGTCCTCCTCTGTCTCCACGCGGACTGAAACCTTTAGCAGATACATTTCAGCTGAGAACATCCAGGACAAAACAAGCCTTTCAGGAAGTACAGTACACACACACTGAGGTTAACACACAAACATCCTCCTCACCAATAAGAACATTGATTCATCACTTGTTATCAATAGTTGAACATCTTTATTAAAATGCATTATAAAATATGCAAAAGTATTCACTGATCCAAGTCAATGTACAGTGAATGGGTCACACGGTCCTAAACAGACTCAGTCTTCTACCTTTGTCTAAATTTCCCAAATGTTTTTTTAAAGACAAGACAAGTTCTAATGAGATAGAGACACAGCAACTCTGCCTGATTAAGTAGACAAATCATTTGATATGACGCAATTTGAAGCATTATGGCACTGCAAAACAATCAAACAAAACAAAACAAAAAAAAAAAACAGCATGAGGCGAGTGCGATACTTCCTCCAGGGGCTGAAACACCACTCCACTAACACTGTCCCACTGAGGAACAGTACATAAACTTTATCAGCACAGACACAGAGCCACACACTGGGCCAGCATGTGAGTTGTAAGTGCACATAATTCTTTGTTCATAAAGATAAATCATTCTTACTCCACGCTCAACATGAACCTCTGAAAGCAGGACTATAGGTTATACCTGTGGTTCACATAGACCTTGCGCAAGCAGAGCAGGCACTGTGACTTTTAAACTTGACATATACCTTGATGCAGTATTCTCAGAAGAAAGCAGTCCTCACGGGGGCTTAAAATAAATTCCGACACAAATGAATCCTGCAAGAACTTTACAAATCGTCCAATTTGAGTGAGATGTGGGGCGCAAATCGCACTGAGGTAAACTTGAAAGATACAGTTATGATGGCATAAGAGGCGGCCACCCTTAGAGGCCTGCAGTGTGATTGGTCTGCACTGCCAGCTTCATGCCTTGTTCAATGCATCAACTATAAACCTATCTTTTAGGAATTATTTTGCTCTACCAGTGAAATGCTGAGTACAGCAGAGATGGCATGCAGTCAGGTATTTTTTTTTATTAAAAAAAAAAACAACCAACGTTTAGCCTGGTGAGGGTCTGCCGGCACGTAAAGCTTGGCGGCTCTGCTAGGCTTATAATACACTGGGGAGAAACCCTGGGCTACTAATTGATTAATTTACTGTGCACACAACAGTTCTATAATATAATACATGCAGTGACCCACAGATGTTTATTGTTATGGATAAAATGATTCTGTGTCTTTCCTCTGCCTCTTATCTGCTCTCATGCACACTGCTGCACGCTTATATAACCATAACATATAGGACTGGCAACAGTCTTCTAGGTTACACATAACAAAAACTGTTTAAGCAGTTCTACACCCCTTAGAGAGGGTGTAAAATAAGATAAAAGCAGAACTCGTGCTACAATCTGTGCTCACTTGATGAAAACCTGAAGGTGAGCTAAAAGGAGCCAACGCTGGATGGTGAATGTCACTCTATCGCTTCCATTTGTATGAATTGTAACGTTTGATCATTTTCGGCAAATCTCATTATTTCTCCAAGTAATGACACTGACAGGTTTTGATCAGTCTCCGGAACTGGTAACCGGACCTGGGTGGTGCAGAGAGGGGAAAATGTGTGAACTACAACATTATGAAAACTAGGGTTTATTTGTAGGATTTCTTTAAATAAGGTAATGGTTTTTAAATAGAATACAGTAATGAACCATTTACTTTCAAGAGATTTTTAAGCTAGCAATGTATTTGTCACAAAATATGTTACAATTCCTTTACTACTAGATGACACAGATATCCTCGGGAACCCATTGACTTACATGTACATCACTGTAAAGGGGCTAAACAAGCTGGTGTTTTTTTTTTTCTTTTACTTCCATCAACAACAAAAAAAATAACTGGAAGGAAGAAAATATTTTAGAAAGTATAACAAGCTGTGAGAAAAATGCCTCGTTGTTAGGCTTGCTAATCAAACATTCTCCTTCTCATTTACAGTCTTCATCACTTAACGTTTTGACTTAATATTTAAGAACCTGACAGTGGAAGTTTCTGTTAAGTAATTTGTTTTATCCATTTTATTTGGGACAAAATTCCCCTTTGTAAACACTTGTCACAACTACAGAAATCTGATGTTCCAAAATCTAAAAACATTTCAGTTTACTTAAACTTAAAAATCAAAAGTCATACCTCTTAAATCAGCTATTTCTTAGCTAAAATATGTTTGTTCCAACATCTCTACTTTTCGTTGAGAAAACAGTCTAGATTAATGCTAGCCACGTGTTGATGCTCGTCCATCTCTACCAGAACAAAGCAGGCCATGAAGCTTCACGGGATCTTCCTGGGTCTACAGCACGTGCTTAGCAAGACGACAAGGTTCCATCTCAAACTAAGCGCTGTAATTTACCAATGAAACTTTACTAATGAATACAACTTTATGCATTCATTACGTATACATTATGCATCTAACAGCGCGACCCTATATCTGGTAGCACCTTATTTTCACCTAGAATGAGTCCCACTATTTTTAAAAAAGACTGCGACGGAGAGGAAGGCCAATTTCTTTTCTGAACCTCTGAACCCAGAACAAGACATCAAAGACTCCATTAAACGGGACCTAAACCCCGTCACGCGTGATTTACTATACCTGGTCTCATGTTAGTTGAAGATTAGCGATGAAACCAAAACCCGAAAACTTGTGCGGCGCTTTTTCTACAGCGACTCCAAACCTGCGTTTCACCACACACAATGAACACGTGTGGAGGTACCGCACATGCGCAGAAAGACTCCTTCTTCTTCGTTCTCCTTTCTTTTTTTCTGTTTCAGCAGTTATCAAGTAGAATGTAAGTGTATTACTGCCATCTCCTGGCTTGGAGATGGGAACGTGGACAAACAGATTTACCTTCTCCGCAGTCTGTCAAGGAACCTGCATCCCTGACAGCTTATTTAGTTGCATCTGGAAGTACTTAAATTGTTTTCATGGCTGGTTTACCGCAGGTAAAATTGGAAAATAGTCCATGTTTGCCCTGATTTAGGATTCATTTCCCTATCCTTTTTCCAGAAATTTGTCCCCTTTCATGCCAGGTAGATTCCAGGTTCTCATAAGGTCAAGTCACTTATAAAATAGTCTCTGTTCTTTATTTGAACTAAATAATGCTCTTAGGAATTAAAAAAAAAAACTCCCCAAGAAATATAATATTTATTATATTATAATTAATAAGCTTAGTAATTAATCTAAGAAGATTTTACAGGAATGGTATAATAAAATCTGGGAAGTTTTTTTTCTTTCTTTTCTTTTTTTTTTTTTTTTTTTTTAAACCTATGGCATGAAAAGAAGCATTCACAGTTCCAATCCTAAAACTAGGTAAAGAACAGTCAAATCCAGCAGGTTACAGACATATTGCTTTATCTTCACATACCTATATCTGTAAAATAATGGAGAGAATGATAAATAAAAGATTTAGCTAAACTTTGTTGAGAGGAGGGGATATTTATCAAATTCGAAGTAGATTTAGAAAAGATAGAAGCATTATGGGTCCTATTCTATGTTTAGAACTTGAAATCAGAAAACGATAATTTAATAAGAAGACTTTGGTGGCTTTCTTTTTGATATAGAGAAGGCTTATGATATGATGTGGAAGTAAAGTTTTAAAATTTAAAAAGATAGGAATTAGTGGATCAATGTTTTATTGGATGAAGTATTTTTTGCAAGATCAATCAATGCAAGTAAGAATAGAGTAATATTGTTCAGATAAATGTTTGGTTGAAAATTGTATGCCTCAGAGAAGTATAGTGAGTTCTTTGTTTTTTTCTATTATGATTAATGATATATTTGAAAATTTGGAGAGTGGAATGGGGTTTTCTTTATTTATTTATTTATTGAATAGATCAGATTTAAAACTTCTCCCAAACAACAAAAAATACATTTATAAGTTAAATTAGTTGGAATATAGAAAGTACAAAATACAGCACCTGTTAGTGAGGGGGTAAATCCCTCACAGACCAGCACTAGCAACATTACTCAAAAAATTAGAATAATATTCAGTATCAAGCCTAGAAGTTATGTACAGGAGTCATTAGAATAACTCCAACGGCAGCTTTACTAGTAGAAATTAGAGAGATGCCACTTCACTTCAGATGATTACAGTTAATTTAATCTTACTGGTGTCATTTAAAGGGTCACAATGGAAATCATCCATGTAAGGAGATTTTAAAACCAAGTTTGAAAAAAAAAAAGGAAATTAAATTCTTTTGTCTGGACTGTAGAAAACATTGTAAAAAACTATGATTTATCTGACATAAATATCAGTTCCTCTATCATCAGTTCATACATCTCTATGTCCTACTAGTGTCGTTGATTTTACCTTGTTGGAGATCAGAAAAAAGAAAACCTTTCAGATCCTTATTCAGAACAATCCATATTTAAATAATACATATTATGAATGTGTCCATGTTTATACAGAGGCTTAAAAAACTCAAATAAAGGATGTCATTCATTCCAGGAATTGAATTCCAGAATGACATTTTAAAACAGGTAAACAAATTACTGTTGGAGTCTCAGTTTATACAGGAGAGATGCTGGAAATCATTTTATTTCTATGATGGATTGAGGAAGTTAATCCATTAAGAAGTGTAATTTGTTCAGATTCAAGTTTGTTATTCTATTCATGAAAAAAAATCATTCACATAGGAGACCAGACTTTTTGTTAGAACTTCAATTATTAATTTATAGAATTCAGAGAATGGGTTTATTAGTTATTTTTTATCATCACACGGGTATCATCACATAGAGGTAATTAGTTAAACAATGAAATATGCAAACCAAGCAAAAAATTTTATATATTTATATTATTGGTACCTTAAAGGAGAAAGCATTATTAAACAAAAGGTTAAAGGGAAATGGCAGAAACACTGGGGAAAAGAACTGGAAGGTGGCTTTATAGCATTCAAAGGAAAGTTGTGATAATGAGGACAAATAGAAAGGAGGAAAAAATTATATCCAGATTACATCTGATCTTACAGGGTTAAATAGTACCTTATTTAAAATGGGAGAACATCCAACAGAAAATGTGATTTTTGTTTTCAAGAAGAGATAGCGAAACAGGTTTTATTGTTTGTTACAAATATTCTGTTGAGAGGAGAGAATTAGTACATAGACTACAAAACAATAGTTAAATAAGATATTTTGGAGAAACGTTCCACTTCTAAATCTGTTTGTCTTTTTTTTTTTTTTTTTTACTAAAAGTACCTCAAGAAGACGAAATTGATAAAGAGGATATAAGGATTTTTTTTTTTCAAATTTGTGTAATATGTAGCCTATTTAGCATTAAGATCAACACTCCATTCCAGTAGATGGCGGTAATGCACATCTACATATTGCTTGCCGACTGCCAGGAAAGAAGACAACGACACGTCACTGAGGTTAAATTAAAGAGAGAAGATGGCTAGCACTACTGGTAGTTTTCGCCTGTAAGTATAAATAGTGGCTTTATTTTCTGTTTATTCCAATTTTAGACCCAAGGGAAACTTTGCGTGGACCACACAAACAGTAAACGCTTCACTTTCACTTTAAATGTAAATTCGATGTGCGTACCTTACAAAGCTAACTCAACATGTTACACCATAGAAAGTTTCTCTTTTTAGAGAAGAATCCGACTGTTTCAAGTCAGCGGTACCAGAGAGTCTGTAGAACATTAATGCGACTGATGAAGGTTCTGGCAGGTCGGAGCGGGGTGTTGTTGACAGTCTTAGGGTCATCTCTAACGTTGCTAGTCCCAGCAGCAGCAGCAGCTTGCTGTCGGTTATCTTTCAGCTTTCCACCGGCACTTACAGTTATGCTTCCAATTTGCTCAGGTCTGTGGTCCACAGCACTAGCTGTGGGTTTTGATGAGCCTAGTGCGGGCGTCATAGTGATGATGTGATCTGTTCTCCTGTTCCAGGCACATCACAGCGGAAAAGTTCTACATAGAGCAAAGTGATGATGACTCCGTGGATGTCCTGGTCATTGATAGAGTATCTACTGAGATGTCACTCACTGGTAAGCAATCACCCTCCTGTTAAGCAGCATTATTATTATTTAATATAATATTTAAATGTATCTGCGACAGACTGGCGACCTGTCCAGGGTGATCCGCCTCTTGCCCGGAACGTAGCTGGAGTCACCAGCACCTCCCGACCCCAGTAGGGACAAGGGTGTTAGAAAATGGATTGATTTAAATGTGTTTCTAAAATTGCAGTTGTGCTGGATGCATTCAAACACCACCATGGTGGTTTTCTCACCATGCCAGTGGTGGAGAGGGATGGAGAGGACATGGAAGAGGTGCACATGGGGAAAAAGTGTGACTGATTTAGTAAGGAACAAAGAAATGGAAAACAAAATAACAGCTATAATTACAAATCTATATATGCCGTTCTTTTTACCTGTGTAAAAAGAATTGGGTAGCAGTGCAGCAAAAGATCTTTCCAATCATAACTGTTTCACTTGCATGGCACAAAAAGCATCAAAGTTAAAATGCAGTAAATATGCTGGTTTTGAAAAGTTTTAGTTGGTCTTCTTACTAATTTTAGAAACAAATCCATTATAGGAAAAGTTATCCAACATTGTAAAATTTATATTTACATGTGAAGTACTTGATAATTTAATCAACTTGTCAATGAAGTAATACTAGATAAAGTGATAATGTTGTAATTTTTATTTATTTATTTGTCCTTACATCAAAAATATCACAATGAACTGCCTGCAATGAAAGCTATTTTTTTGGCTATTAGACTTGGCGAGTCACTAATTCATTTTGTTTGGCAGTAACACCTTCAAGCTGTTAAATGCAGCAGAGATGGTGGGAATGCCAAAGATGCAAAATGTCAAGGGTTATTTGAACAGCACTGCAATAAAAGTGAGAAGAATATGAATTAATCATAACTGATGTTCTCATTACAATATTCAACAACATTGAAATCCTATGATTTCTTTGTAATGATCAGCCCTGCTAAGAGTATTGATACATATTTTAGGGGTGCAGCGATTGAGGTTTCTGACCAATCTCTGATTACCAATCTTTAAGAACCCTGACCTGCTGACTCAGATTTTGGCTGACAATAATTTTTTTTGTCTGAAATGTTGCTAAATGGCATGTACCAGAGGTTTGGTACATGCCAAACCTCTGGTATGGCATGTACCAGAGGTTACATGAAAACCTCTGGTACAGAGGTTTTCAAGCAGGCGCAACATCCCAAACCAGACATTATGTCCAAACTGCTACATAGAGAGAGTTCTGTGTGACAAGCTGAATTGCTTCAGAAGGATATGAAGTCCTATTTTAGTGACATTTATACATGTTGAAAGTTTCTCTTTCCAGAGCTGAAGAGAAACTTCAGCTCTGGAAAAACTGAATTAGAGTTTAAGATTGCTCATCAGTCCCCCAAAATACAATAAGACCCGGAAAATTTGACCCTTGACATGTTGTGGGCACTTAGCAATAATTCATAGGTGGAAGTTAGAGCACTGCACAACACAAATAATGATCCGGCCAAAGTACGTTGAATAAAATAATAAAACATAAGGAAACTTTGAGGCAGATCAATTTTAATAATCAAGGTACTCGAATCATTTGAGGAATCGTTACAGCTCTCCTTCCAATGTGAGATAACCAGTTGCCTTGTGGTGAAGCACACAAGTTCCACAGTTGATGGTTAATTTGATTGTGCCCAACATGTCAAAGTGTCGTTTTGCAAGAAACTGAGCCATAAAGTGGTGTGTGTCCAGATGAGTGGAAGTATCACATGATCAATGTTGGATTGCCAGTAAGACTGACAGATCTATGACAAAGCTGTCCGTTATTTATTTATAGTTCTTGTAAATATTGAGCTTTTAAAGCTTTACTATTTTCCTGCTTAATTCATAATGATATAGAAATTCTTTACTTTAGAACACATGGCCACTAACCATGTCTCATTTCTGGACCTCAGTGAGAAGTGATGTTCCTATGTCAGCTGAAACCATGCCAATAGGTGGAGTTATGGGAACTATTCGATTACCAGCAGGTATGTTCAACATAGTCAGATTATGTTTCTGGAGTATGTCAAACTGTCTGAACTCTATTGGTGTGCTTTCATCTCCTTCATGATCTGGTTTCTTCATAAATCTAGGCATGTACCTCATAGTGATTACAAGGAAGATGAAGGTGGGAGACTTACTGGGCCATGCTGTGTGGAAAGCTCTGAACTTTGACATCATTTCTTACAAAAAGACAATACTACACTTGAATGATGACCAGGTTGGTTCTTTTACCAGCACTTACACTTCTCATGGCCCACTATAGCAGAAGGACAACAAGCAGGCGCAACATCCCAAACCAGACATTATGTCCAAACTGCTACATAGAGAGAGTTCTGTGTGACAAGCTGAATTGCTTCAGAAGGATATGAAGTCCTATTTTAGTGACATTTATACATGTTGAAAGGTATCTTCACATTTTTATTAATAATCATATAGCCTTTGCGGTTTTTGAAACTGAATAAAATAAATGAATAAAGATTATTATCACATGTTCAAACAATCAGCAGGTCTGAGTTAGAGGTGCACTAGATGTTTTTGGGTTTGATGCTTATTTTTGTCATTAGAGAACTTGGATTTGACTTGGGGAAAAAAGGCTTTGAAAATCTGTGGTGGGTTTTCAACCTTTTAAGTAAGGCTGGACACTAAGTGAACGACAATACACATTATGATATACATGTGATAGGTATCAATAAATAAAACATCTGGTAACACTTTATTTGAAGGGGTGTGCATAAGACTGACATGACGCATGTCAAAACATAACACCATGTCCTGAACACGAAGGAGTCTTCGTGAATGTTTGACCAGTGTCATGAAGTGTCATTTGGTTAAAAAAAATGGCACTACAAGGTTGACACTTTTAGTGGACTTTCAATGCAACTTTGCATTAAAAATATTATTTACTGAATTATATTTTATGACGAGACAAATATATGTGAAGACTCCTTCAATGTTCACTACAGGTGTTAGGTCATGTTTATGACAGTGTCGTATCAGCCTTTTGCAAATGTCTTCAAATTAAATGTTACAAACATCTGATAGAATATGCAATATACAGAATATTCACTGAACTCCAATCTAGTACTGCACATCATTCTGGGGGATATGGGCAAAGGAAAGGCTTTAGCTACTCAGTCTCTCACTAGTGATCTGTTAGTTTTTCATATGCTAATCAGCTACTCTCAGTTGTAGAAACAGTACATTGTTGCATGGCTATACATCATAACAACTGAGAGTAAAAAAGAGCTGCACAGCATCCAACATCAGAGAGAACATTGTCCAAACATGCAAATTCTCATCCAAAAAAAATTATGAACAAAATGAACAAATCAGAGCTAACATAACAGAGCTGCCACCATAAGCAGCACAATTCTAGAAAGTTCTAAATGTTTGGTGATCAGAACAGTAGAGTAGAACCTGGAAAGAAGCAGACCTTTATATTTATGAATTTTCTATTGCAGATGCAAGACAACAAAACCTTTGTATCCATGATCAGCAGTGTGCTTCATACAGATGGCCTCTACTTTGCATCAGACTATGACCTGACCCACAGCCTGCAGCGTCTGGCAAACACAAGCCCAGATTTTCAAGACATGAGTCTTTTGGAGAGGGTAAGAGACACCAGACAGTCTTTATAACACTTCTCTCATACACGATTGTTGCTACCAGGCAGGGCATTTCAAACAAAAATGTTTCAGAATCACTTGTAACTAATAGATTCTTTTTCAGATAAATCCCCCCACCACCAGCCCACATTCAGATGCTATGCTCACATTGCACATGACTTGTAACTTTTCAGTTAGCATGTCAGTTGCACTAAAATAATCCTAGTGGGTATGTTTTCTAAAACTTTCAGTACAAACGGCACATCCAACACAATGTGAAGAGATAATCTTAGCAACTGTTGAGGAAACCTCACCATTCCATTTTTCCTTCCATCAACTGTTCATGCTAGAATTTATGCCCAGTCTTTGGGACACAAACAGTGTAGACCAGTTGGATCCAAATTTTAACATTGTGATGGTGTTCTCAATTTATCAAACATAACAATGGCTATTATGGCCAAACACTGACATTTTTAAATTTAATCAGACTGTACAGCATATCTCCAGAAAAACAAGCTCTCAGACCCAGATTACATATGTAAACTATAACCTGGATTTTATATTTTATATCACTTTAGGAACAATGGCTTCTTCCCCTCTGAATTTTTTATTTTTATCCCAGGACCTATTTTACTGTGAATGGTGACAGAAAAATACAGCTAGCATTGTATTTTGCTGGCATTTAGAAAATAAACATAAACTAGGAAATCCTAGCTGACCTTAGAGTGGATAGGCTAAGTCTGACTTGATGGCAGACAGAACATGGTTTACAAAGAAAATTCTGATAAACGATAACTGGCCTGTACTTGTACAGCTCTTCATCAAGTCTGTGTACTCCAAAGTACTTGCACCATATTCATACACTGATGTTCATTTCATTGTTATTTTTTTCAACATTTCAAAACTTACAGATTGTAAGTTTGGTGTAGCAAGATATGATCTCAAAGAGCAGGCTAAGGGTGGAGCTTGAGTTCTTATCCGGAACAAGAAACCAACTTTTGTGCCTGACTGCACAGATCTTCTTGAATCATTAAAGTTAACATTGCTTACAACAATAATAGTGCTTTGAAAATATGAAAAAAAAAAAAATGCTTTCAAGACTTTATTGCTTCCTCTTGTTGTGACATTTTTTGCCACCTGTGCTCGTCTTGTCTTAATTTTTTTTTTTTTTTTTTTTTTTTGCAAATTTGCAGCACATACATTTTTAATGTCATATCTGCTGTCAGTGTGATTCTTGTATCTCCATTTACATGTTAACCCTGTTTGTTCCAGGCAGATCAGCGCTTTGTTTGGAATGGCCACCTGCTGCGGGAGTTTATGACACAGCCAGAGGTAAGATACATAAGTGACCTGCTTAATAGCTTTTTGGTAGCACCAGAAATAAGTTTCAGCATGTCTGCAATATGATATTTCCTCACTCCTAAATATTCCAGTCAACTGTCAGCTGTATTATAAGAAACTGGAAGTGTTTGGGAACAACAGCAACTCAGCCATGTAGTGGTAGGCCACGTAAACTGACGGATCAGGGTCAGTGGATGACGAAGCACATAGAGCAAAGAGATGGCCAACTTTCTACAGTCACTACAAACTTCCAAACTTCATGTGGCCATCAGATTAGCTCAAGATCTGCACAGAGAGCTTTAAGGAATGGGTCAACCAGCTGCATAGAGGCCATATGTCTCCTAGTGCAATGCAAAGTATCAGATGCTGTGCTGTAAAGTAAGCTGCCACTGGACTCTTAAAGAGGTGGAGGCGTGTTCTCTGGAGTGACAAATTATGCTCCTCCATCTGGCAATCGGATGGATGAGTCTGGGTTCGCAGTTGCCAGGAGAACGGTACTTGTCTGACTGCATTGTGCCAAGTGAAAAGTTTGGTGGAGATTATGGTCACTGAGTTGGTAATAGTGGGGTGAATATTATTAACTGTAAACATCCAGACATGAGCTGTGGTCCAGTCTGTCAGTCAAATCTCTCTCACAGGAGAGCAAAAGAAGGCAGTGGTTGATTTTTAGACTTTTGCTGACATAGTGAAGATCTCTGGATAAGATCGACTTCACATGTGTCGGCCAATTTCTGATAATTGGTACACCCCTACTTAACAAATGTAAGCATGGTAGCTTTGTATCTTGTCTGCTGGGTTGGGCTGCTGGACCAGCTAAAGTTTGGGGAGGGAGTGTGTGTTTGAATTGTTCACATGGTAATGTTTCCTCACCTGTTTTACAGTTGCACAGGTTTGTGTATCCTGTTGTCCATGGTTGTATCCTTTTCTGCGGCTGTCAGCCTTGGTTTATTTTTTTAAAATAAAACTGTTAAGGTTAGAAAGTGAAATGATGAAATCATAAACGTCAATAAAAACATGTTCCTCTATTACACTGCTTCAGAGAGGGAGTCTCAAGTCCTTCAGCCGTTTTTCAGTGTGTAAATTGATCACAAAATGATGAAATTGTAGTCTTTTTCTGCATTAGCCTGGATTATTACCAATCAATCATAAGGCCAACACTGATATAATCACTCCATTCAGGTGGTGGAGCAGAATATTGACACAGATCGGGAACAAATAAACTGATGTCTGATTTTGGAAGTTGAACAAGAGTACCTTTACTGTGTTTGCTTGAGCAACACATTTAAGATGTATTTTATTATTAATACATTTGATCTTTCAAAGCAACAATTTACACAACATAAATATTTTAAGCATTTAAATGATTTCAACCGAAGTGGAAAATAACAGTAGACATGTTGGCATACTAAAAGTAAAATACTTATTCGGAATATTCTGGTTTCATTTAAAAATTAACCTTAGAAGTGAGAAACATTAATTGGTGCCTGACTGTTGATTAGAATACAAATAACATTTAATCTCAGTGGGGAAATTCAGGATAACCAGCAGAAAAGCCACAAACAAGTTGAAGCATGTGTGACTGTTGCTTCATGCTGACGCTCTAAAGTGCTTATCAGAATGTTAAATACAAACACCAATGCATTAACTGCAATCTATCTTATTTTATAATGAACCCAACAAAAAACAAATCTCCACTTGAATTTCATCTGAGGTATGTTTCTGTATTGTTTCTTGATTGTTTTGATGTGTCACATTGAGTCCTTCTGTTTCCATGTACAAGTATTGTTGGTTTCTTAACCTGTCTCCTTCCCAGTCATTACTATTAACTCGAGCTCCATCAATGGAAAGATGTTTGAGTGGATTATCATCTCCAGAAGAAGTTGTTTCAGAGCCGGCGTCCGCTACTATGTCCGAGGTAACTGATGCAAGCTGTCTTTCACTTGGCTGACGTCTCCTGTTGTTCTGTGTGCTCTAAATATGTTATGGTACGATGTTCACATTAGTGAATGACTAGGTTTTTGTAATAAATTACAATAAAACCAGTGCAAAAGTTTATATTTTTATGTATGTTACTGTTATAATTTAAGCAAAATGAACTTTCTAAATAAGTTTTCTGTTTTTCTAGCATGTAATGGTAATTACCTCATTTGCATGCTTCTTACCACAGCATACCAGCTTTTTGCAGATATTATCAAGATAAATGTCTTTTTGGTTGTTAATTTAACACAGGCATTGATTCAGAAGGCCATGCTGCTAACTTTGTGGAAACTGAGCAAATTGTGCAATACAACAATTACAAGGCTTCATTTGTGCAGGTGAGTCATCCAGCAGTGGGAAAGTCAACCAGTCACTAATGGGTTTTAGTGTTGTTTGTTTTTTGTCAGGGCTTTGCAAAGGGACTGCATTAATATTTGGATCTTCACAGTGCTGACTTTCTGCTTTTTTTATTGAGATACTAAGTCTGTTAGTGACCGAGCAAAGTAAATTGATTGGCTGCTAGTGTTTGCCCTTATTTTCTGTTTCTTGGTCATAGGTT
Source organism: Poeciliopsis retropinna (assembly GCA_010277075.1). Taxonomy (NCBI): domain Eukaryota; kingdom Metazoa; phylum Chordata; class Actinopteri; order Cyprinodontiformes; family Poeciliidae; genus Poeciliopsis; species Poeciliopsis retropinna. The sequence continues at coordinate 256,883 of VMRM01000046.1, read as the reverse complement.
TTTTCATCACTGTTCAGTCTACATTTTCCATTTTCCATTTTCATTCAGACATACAAACCTTTGAAGTGCATCTTTGCTATCACATTTAAAAATGGTTTGCAAAACCAGTGCAAGCTTATTACACTTTAAACCATGTCATTTGTTCTGATGGAAGAGCGGATGTGTGTAGGCAGATTAATTTTGTCTTTATGCAATATGTTTTGTTTTTCCTAGACCAGAGGCTCTATCCCTTTCTATTGGTCTCAAAGGCCCAATCTGAAGTACAAGCCAAAGCCACAGATCAGCAAAGTGGTTAACCATGTCAGTTTTCACTCTTATTTTGCATAAGTCATGACATGACATTGTACTTTTTTTTAACTTTTAATGTCTTATGTACTTTTCCTCTTTGATTTTTGTTGCAGTTAGATGGATTCCAGAGGCACTTTGATTCCCAGGTTGTTCTGTATGGAAAACAAGTCATTTTGAACTTGGTGAGCAAACATGGTTTTATTATAAGTTATAATTATGTCCTATAAATTGTAAAAGTTTACAGACAGCTAGATAGTGATTTCACTGGGGTAAATAAATTTTCATCTATAATTCCTTCTTTTGTTCATTCACCAACCAAACATCCTCCAGTGAGTTGGGGATCAGCCCTGGGGTCTCCTCCCACATGGCTGTGCTCAAAAAGCCTCCCAGGAACGGCCCATATCCCATTCCCAAATCACCTTACCAAGCACTTTTAGTTGTAGAGGAGCAGTGAGTCCACTCTGATCTTCACCAATCTGTAGACATACCACTGACTCTTATCCAATCCTATCCTATTGAGCTTCTCCCTTGTGTCAATGTTTTTATGATGTATAGCACCTTGAAATGCCTTGTTTAATTGATTGATTAGTTGACATGACGACCTCCAGAACCACAAGGGTATCCCTATGGTATTCTTTTCCAGAACAATGCCAGGTACTATGAGTTGCTTGTTCAGTGCATAAGCACAGACAACAGTCTGTTATGACTTGAAGCAGCAAGGGTTGACTCACTTGCTGGAGCAAATTTTCAAACAAAGATCCTCAGCCAGGGCCTTGAGAGTATTCCCCCTCCTGTCCAATGCTGCTCTCCCAAGACAGCCCCTTTCCAGGAGCAAGGTTCCAGTGCCCAGGTTCTGTGTGGAGGTAAGTTTAACTATAACTACCTGCTGCCAGAGGCAGCATTCCATGTCCATAGAGCCAGAATATGTTGGCACTTGACTCCCAAAGCACCCGAACTTAGGCAATCCTCCTTCTAGTTTGTCATAGTTTGTTTTCCAAATGGACTCAGCCCAAGGAACCAAGGCTTGATGAACCCAAGATACTATGCAGTGAACGCCAACTGCAGCACATTACCCCCAAACTTCCTTGAAGTTTTATGTTGTCCAACTCCTATCATAATGTTTGAATCGGTCTCATCTGACTCCTCCTTTGAGGCTAATCTGGGATGGGAGACTCCACTTGGGATACTGAAACTTCTCCACCATGTTAGGGGTGATTCTACTGAGACAAGGCACATATTGACTGATTTAGGAACGGGCTGTTTTTATCACAAATTTGACTATTCTTCCACAGATCAACCAAAAAGGTTCTGAAAAGCCTTTGGAGCTAGCATTTGACAAGATGGTAACCAGCTCGGGTAATGGTATGATCAAGTAAGATCACTTCCAAGTTTACCCCTTAGTCTTCACATGATTCAGCTCTGCCTGTACATTTATAATGTGCTGGTCTTTGTGCTTCTTAAAGAATTATGTTGGAGTTTTTGGCTAACAGATTGTTTCTCTGCAGGTACATAGCATTTGACTTTCACGAGGAATGTAGTCGGATGAGGTGGCATCGGCTTCAGATCTTACTGGACAGTGTTTCTGAAATACAGGATGAATTTGGGTCAGTGTCTTTTTGACTTTAGGCTTATGCATCAAGTAGATAAAAGGGGGGCGTGCTGTGGTGGCGCAGGAGGTTAGCACTCCCCACGCTTGGGGAGCCCTTGACGCGGACATCGCGGGCTTGACCCCTGGTCCCGGCGAGCCCCGCCGCATGCCCTCCCTCCACTGTCCGCCCACTGCCAAAAACACGAGCCACTAGCGCCGCAAAACCTCTTCAGAGAAAAAATGGAAGAAAAAAAACAGTAGATAAAGGGTTGCTGTTCATCAAACATTATGGTGTGCACTACATATGGTTTCAGATATTTTCTTGTGGACACTGAAGGGAAGGTACTGATGAACCAAGAGGGTACATTTCGGAGCAACTGCATGGACTGTCTGGACCGTACCAATGTCATTCAGAGTCTGCTAGCTCGACGCGCCCTACAGTCACAGCTGCAGGTATCTCCTCACATGCTCTATGTCAACACAGAAATAAAAGAAATTAATGTTTTACAGTTAAAATATTCTAGAACTTGTAGTCTTAAAAAAAGTTGTTTTAACCACTTCTGGTCTGCAGTGCTACAAGCATTCTTATTCTCTAGGGAGAGAGACTTCATTTCGGATATCAGGAAATAGTTTCATTCTTATTCTGTTGCAGAAAATTGTGATGACCATTTGTCTCCTTTTTTCAAACACGTCTCTTTCTTTGCCAATAAACATTGTTCCAGCCGTCTCCTTGAAATTCACCATGTTACCCACTAAAGATATAACTAAGTGGAGCATCCATCACAGTGACCATATATTACAGTGTTTCCAATATGGACTTTGTCTTGGGAAGGCATGATGGGGTTATTTTTAGGGGTGCGTAGATCGATCCATCCCAATTTCTTTAATTTTGGGTGATCATTGATTGATCAATACGTACATGTGAAACCGATTTTATCTACTGATCTTTTCTACCACCACAAGAGTCTGACAGAGGGCTGCATTTGACAATGGGCAGCCTTCTGTTGCCAACTTTTTTGCCATATTTGGTACAGATATGGCACCATATCTGTTGTAGGGCAAAATCAGTCAAGCTTTTTAAATATGGGTGATCAGCCAGAAAATTGCAATCGGTGCACCCCTACTTTCTTTTAACAGAAATGATGGTTACTTGTGATGATACTTGCAGGATAGCAAGCTGGCACTCCCGTTTCCCTGCTTCCCGTCCATTCAACAAATGTTGTACTCCTCCTGAGCGTCATGCTGATATTTTTGTCTGATTTGTAGGTTTTTGCAACTCTTCCACACAAGCATGTTTGAGGGAGTTAGACTCCCTCAAACATGTTTATGACAGTCACAGACATAAAGCAATACTCAACTTTAAATGTCCTAAATAGAAAAAATGTTGACCAATGTTATGTCCCCCAGGCTTGTTTGGTGGGGTAACATTAAAGGAGACCACTCAAGGATTTTCTGATTAAATGAAAATTAAATTTAATAAATTATACTAAAGAAATAAAACCTGATAAAGGAATACCTGCAACGAAAAACCAAAATAGATTAATTAAACCCATAACTAACCAAAAATAAGCAAATTCAAAAGAAACCTAATAACCATAAGATGCAAACCAAACCAAATGGAGTTCTGAGGAGGGAGAGGGGAAAGGCTCCTGTCTGCTGCATGCATGGCAGCTTTAAAGCAGCAGAGCACCAATCAGGGCAAAACATAACACCTGCTGAAGGCCTGCCTCCAGAACCCTTCAAGGAAAAAGGCAGAGACCCCCTGCAGCCGTAACACCAGCCTAAAGGAGTGTGGTAGAGTATATAATCAGCAGTAAGCCTTTAGACTTCTTTATTGTCCATTAAACTTACATAAAATGGAAAATTTGCTTTGGTAATGGCACAAAGACACACAACACAAACACATCACAGTAAGCACAATAAGGAATAAAATAATAGATATATGTAGAGATGGTAAGACAAAATCTGTGAAATAAAATCAAGTCATATTACTCTACACATGTCATTCAGTTAAATATTAAAAGCCATTTAAAATTTACCATACTACTGCTAAGAAGAGCACACAGAACTTTCTACACTGAGTTACGATACACTGTTAGTGTGTGAAATTAAAAATCAATAGAAATACTACTAGCAAACTTTTAGGGAGCACACAGAGCTTATCTATTCTCAGTTACTATAATCAGTTCTTTGTTTAGAATAGCCACAGCTGATGGAACAAATGACCGCTTGTAGCCATTCTTCCTTGCCATTGGATTTTAAGTCTACGTCCAGATGGCAGCAACTGAAGAGCACAGTGAAGAGGGTGAGTAGGGTCCAGATAGACTTGATGTGCCTTCTTTGTTAGGGCCCGCATGTACAAATGTGAAAGTTGCAGCTGTTTAAGTCCAATAATCTTTCCAGCCTGGTTGACGATCTGTCCCAGCTTGTTCTTTTGTTTGACAGAGAGGTACCCTTACCATGACACGATGTTAAATGTCAGCACACTCTCGGTCAGGGACTTGTAGACCATGGACATAGTGCGCTGACTGGTGTTGAGGCCCCACAGTCTTCTCAGGAGAGCCAGGCTCTGTCTACCTTTTTTAAATGTGTAGTCCACATGGTCTTGAAACTGTAGGTGACTGTCTATAACTGTCCTGAGGTATTTAAACTGAGTCACCTGCACCACCTCCTGACCCTTCATGCTGATTGGCCTGAAGGTGTGCCCAGCCCTTCTTGCTGCTTCCCAGCCACATCTCCTTGGTTTTGGAGACATTGAGGTCCAGGAAGCTGCTGTCAAACCATGCAAATAAGGTGTTAATGTACTGCAGGTAGGGGGAGGTATCTGTCTCCTATAGGTGGCAATTAGAGCTATATCATCTGCATACTTGATGAGGGAGAGGTCATCAGTTTGACACTGTAGCTCATTGGTGTATATGGAGAAGAGCAGAGATGATGACACACATCTCTTGAGGAACACCGGTGTTGAGGACCAGAGAGTCAGAGAGGCAATTCTTGATGCACACAAGCTGGGGTTGGTCCGTCAAAAAATTCCTGATGAGGAGGACCAGGCCAGAACTGACCTGGCCTGGCTGTTTTACGGAACGTAAAACAATGAGTCATCATTATTGGCCTAAGAACTACAGAGACTGAATAAAGGAATAGTTAGTTTCACAGAAAGTTTAATCCTGTTAACACAAGAAATGATTGAACCGGCGTCCTGCATGTTTTAATTCTCTCCAATAACCTCTTCAGCATGTCAGTGTTCTCCTTAGACTCATTTGGTTCAGGTGCGTTAAACCAGGGAGAGAACTAAAACATGCAGGATTGCCAGCCCTCAGGACCCACATTGGGCACCCCTGTTTTAGTGTGTGTTTTTGGTTCTGACAGGTGTTGGTATTTATGGGTGCGTCTTTGCAGAAAATGGGACTTCTCCACCTGGGACAGAAGATCGAAGACCAGACTGATTTTGAGAAGATTTATAAGAATGGTGAGCATTTCCCCCTCACTATAGGTTCACTTATACCCTCAGTTCCATTCAAGTATTATTATAACATCATCTCTTAATAGTGACAGTGAAGCCTGTTGTGTTGCTGGTACAGTTCCAAACATCCAAGGAATGTAATTTACAGGATATCTGAGGGGCTCCTCTGTGTCTGGCACCACACTGTTCGGCAGCCTGTACACAGAGACCAACTCTTCCAGTTGAACAAACTGGTAGCTTTCAAGCAGCTCTGTGTAAAGATAACAGTATACTATATTTTAAATCAATGTAAATGGATTGTGACCAATAAGGTCACTGGGCTACTTTTCTCAGAAGACAAATACGACTCATGTATGAGCAGACAGAGTCTAGAAGTTTGCAGTTGCAAGTGCCTTACATTTATAGTGAGGAAAATTATATACATATTTACATCAGTGAAAACATCCAAATGGCCATATAAAATGTGCAAAAGAGGAAAAAAAATAAATAAATCACAGAGTTCCATAATTAATGAACCCACACTCTTCAGTTCATCCACCCCAAGCTGGGGTTGGTTAGAGATCCCTTGGCCTCTGTAGCCTTGTCTAGACTTTAAAATTGACATCTAATAAAACGTTAGAGTTAAAATGGAGGCCCTAATAACATTAGTGTTTATCACTTTATGTTCCTCCCTTAATTTATTTTATTTCTTTGCAGCATGGGCAGACAATGCTGATGCATGTGCCAAGCAGTATGCTGGAACTGGTGCCTTAAAAACAGACTTCACCAGGTCAGTGTTTTCACCATCTAACAGCCAGCTGATTTGTCTTCATTATTCTCTGTAGAAGTCTCAGGTAGAAACTAGGTCAGTTTTAATGACTAAACTAACTACACTACCTTTAAGTGAACTTTTGACCAAGGGTCAGTTTGCCTCTGCCTATTCATATTCATGTTCAATTCACTTTATTCAGCGCCATTTCACAACAAGTATCACTTCAAAGCACTCTTCAAAAAATAATTTTAATTTAGTCACACATACATTCCAGTTTATTCTAGTTATCATGCGGTATAGTATGCTCAGTTAATTATTCAAATTTTTAAAAAGCGTAGTTTTAAAAAATTCTAGTCAGTGACTTACAGCATTCTGTTTGCTGTGTAGCGACGGTGGAAAATCACCAACAACTGCACTCAGAGGCTCCATATGTCACCACTCTTATGACTTAAAGAATAAGTGCAAATAGCTTCATAGGATTTATTTGATGTTGATACTGTTTCATAAAAATGTTTCAGTAATGTCTTGTTGCTCTAGTGGTGCTCTGTGTGTTTTAGGACAGGGAAGAGGACTGTGTGGGGTGCTGTGATGGATGGCTGGAACTCTGCAATCAGATATTACAAGAACAACTTTTCAGATGGCTACAGGCAGGTGAGTTTAGTCAGTCCTCTGCTTAATGGCAATATTAGGATTTGTGTGTTAAATCCTCATCAAAGCATTGACTAAACTGGAGACACTGCTGTGCTGCAGATGTGTGAATTGTACAATTATCTAAATGATTGGAATTTAACATGAGTAGGACTTTGATGATGAAACACCTATTGCTATCCACTTGTCTCGTTTTCTGCTGATGTGACTCAAATTTGCATATTTGGGTTTGACATAAAGCTTAACGCTGCGTACTTGCTGAGCCATAACCTGAACAAAGTAATAAAACAAATGAAACCACACACAAAAGATGGATGAATCTGTCAATCTCATGGATAGGTAGAATAAGCCTTGTAAAGCATAACATGTGGAGCACCATCGTGGGCCAAATGTGAGATAAACACTGGAAAATATATTCATTGTTTTTGAGAATTCCTTCTTTGGAAATGAGTAAAGAGATGTCCTCTCCAGATAAAGGCATAAAGGTTAAGAAACTTTAGCTGATTAATAAACTATTATTATTAAGACAGAAATGTATTCTGCAAAACTGAATATTCTTGACAGCCTCCTGCAGTAACTCAGTGGTGCAAAAAATGTTTGGAATGATCCCAACAGAGAGGCGAACTTGAGCCTTAATGCCTTGTGGCGCTCCTGCTGGGCTCTGCCCAGTCGTCTACTTGTTGACATCCAGCTTCCATTCAACTGGAAATAATAATAACCTGTCAGCTATGTTAAGGGGCATTAAAATATTTATTTTATGACAATAAAATAATCATAAAAGAAATCGTAATTAATTCTGATTTATTTTATGATTATTGTTCTCGTTTCTTTTTTTTCCCCTTTAGTTTGTTACATTTCTGCTTGTACCATGGTTACACCGGCTTTTAGTATTTTCTCTAATTTGAAAATATTTAAAAAGGTTACGGTAGATAGAATAAAATCCTAGTATGCTTTCCTGGCCACAGCATGTCATGTAAAGTCAGACTGACTGACATCCTAAATCGTCTCAGGGTAGAAGCCACCTCTGTTTGTGTTTTAAACCAGGACTCCATTGACTTGTTCCTGGGGAACTATGCTGTGGATGAAGCAGACTGGATCACTCCACTGCAAGTCCCTAAAGACTGGAAGTTTTTAACTGTAAGAAAACATCAAGAATACAAACAAAGAGTTGTGTTGTTGTACTAATTGGGATTCTTGTCTGTTTCTCTTTTCTAGCTGCCTATCGTCATGGTTGTAGCTTTCTCTATGTGCATCATCTGTCTGTTAATGGCTGGTAAGAAACATTTTGGTGAACTAACACTCGCAGTAATTGATTTGGAATGACACGGAGTAGTTCTGACATCAGCCAGACTACACGTGGAACTGTAGGGCAAAGGGTCTACTCCAGCACTTTGAACCACCTTGCTGCTGAAAATGAGCTACATAAATGAAAGCATGGTCAGTTGTAGGCAGGGTCCATGATGTGATCAAGTATTTGAAAAATGAAGGTCATCAAAACCTTATAATGGTTTTAATGGTTTATTGAAGGTGTATCCCATATAAATGTGTAGAGTCTTCAGTAAGTGTATGGTAGGTACAGAACTTATTGACTATGTTGTATGTATGACTGTTGTATGTTTTAGGTGACACGTGGACTGAGACTTTGGCCTATGTTTTGTTCTGGGGAACAGCCAGCGTTCTGACAGGTGGCCTGATCCTGTTTAATGGACGGGACTTTGTGGATGCTCCCAAGCTGGTTCAGAAGGAGAAGTTGGACTGAATGTGTGCGTGTGGAAAGCAGTTGGGCCCTGGCGATCTTAACATGTCATCACTTCCCCCCCACCATCGCCATCTGCAGGCCTGGAGCCTGTATTAAACATGACCAGAGCAGACGAGGATGATGGCTACAACAACCAGCCCAGTGTAAAACAACTGGTACTGTAACTGGGAGAGTCTGCAGGGGTTCTGCTGCTGTCCACACGTAACCCGTTGTAGTGGACAGGACTGTGTGTCCACTGGTGTCCTAGTAGAATCAGCAGTTAAAGGAGAATGCTGAGCACTCACACAAAGTCCCTTTTTGTCTTTATCCTTTTTGAGAACATTAATATCTGATAACTGAGAAGACCACATGGTTGTAAATTAATGACTCTTCAGAATGTACATGTTTTATATTTGCATTTGTCAAAGCATAGGTTAGATATTGCTGTTCAGCAGCTTTGTCAGTTTTTGCACTGGCCTGTTTCAAAGTGAGTGTTATATACACCAATTTATGGATGCCTTGATGCCTGTCAGTAAAGCAACTTTCTGCCAGTAAGAAGGCTATTGGTTCCATTTCTGAGTTCTTGTCCACATGTCCACTGAGTAAGACAAACAACCTGAAATTGGCTACCAGTGTGTGTGAATGGGTGTGGGTCATTATAACTAATCAGTATCCTATAGAGTGGGGAGAACAAGTATGTAATATACTGTTGGATTTTGCAAGTTTTCCCACTTCTGGATGAAAAGCATGTAGAAGTTTCTGTTTTTTATCATAGATTCTCTCCAACTTTGACAGAATCTAAAACAAAAATCCACTGTATGATTTTGTAAGTAATTTGCATGCTATTGGTTTGTTGCATGGAGTGTTGCCTCCCTGCCATTTACTCCAAAACCTGTTTGAGAAAATAAACACATAACAGTCTAACAAAGTAGGATCAACCATACCATAGGGGATATCAGGCATCTGCCACCACATTCTCTGAGCCATTCTTGTGCTTAATTATGAGATTAAACCTCTGTACCATCAATGACCAAAGCATCAGCATTGGTTATACATCTGAGAAAACAATGTGAACACTGCCATCACTGACATAATGTAAATGACTTTACAACACCTTTACAAGATGTGTTGTAAAGCTCTTTGCAACAAAGCCAATATCATTGCAAGAGTTTGTTTTACAATGGTGGAATAGTTCATCAGGTGAGTTTTGAACTTAGCAGAAAAGTAACTCAGAATGGAAAACTTCATCCTCACCATCGTGGATACTGAAAAAAGTGATCAGGGTTCACAAAGGCAGAGATGATGTCGGATGCTCTCAAGATTAAAGGAACTTGCCAATATCCCTTAAGCAGATCCACTTGGTAATGAGTGCAGCAGGACAAAAGACTATCAATACTGGGATGTGCTGCAGTGGCGCAGGGGTTAAGCACTACCCACAAATGGAGGCATTAGTCCTCAACGTGGCTGTCGCAGGTTTGATTCCCAGCCTTGTGACCTTTGCCCTTCTCATTACCCACTTTCCTGTTAAATAAAACCTTTTTAAAAAAATCTATCAGTACAGTCTTTCATGTGAAAGAGAGGAAATGAGTGAGGGACTGTAACAGTTTAGTTTACGAAAATCAGTACAAAATGGTAAAGGTACTGTTACTCTAGTTTAACTCTTGGAGGTTTGACAAAAATTAAAGTGATCTAGGATTAGTTGAACATGTTGGCATAAATATGTGTGTCATGTCAGGACGTACAAAAAAACCTCTTGGACCCATGGTCTAAACCCAACAGGAAATTGGCCATTTTGGATCAAAGACGTCATTTTCTCTTTTTTATGCACGTGGTATCTCATTGAAGTCCTCCTACAGTTTTTCTGGTACAGACTTCAAAAACACTCAGCACACACTAGAGGAATCAGGTCAAAATTTATCAAAGGCTTTCTCGTACATCAAGCATGTGGGCGTGGCTAAGTGTGAAACTGACTATTTGCCATAAAACATCAAGGTAGCATAAGTTCAAAATGCAACATCGCAGCTGCATCAGACTTCCTATGTCTCTTTACAGACCAGTGCTCATAACATTCACATGGTCGCTTGGTGACATCACCTTAGCCCCGCCCACTTCCGACAGAAAATTACCTGTTTTTTGCTACTGGATATCTTTTCTATTGTATGATTCATGTGGGTTTAATGCTGTGCCAGCAGACATGTTATGACATGATGATGAACTCTGTAAATGTTGGTTGCTGGCTGAACCGTGTGGGCGTGGCCAAATGGCGAAAATCAGTCTCTCGCCATATTCATATGATTGTCTTTAAATCACACATGGATCATCCGACTGGCGCCAAACTAGATATGTAAGGCCTTTGTTGACCTCTAAAGAGCCCAACAGCATTGAAATGTAATTTACTCCACTGCGCCCCCTAGGTTAATCCGACAGGCACCGACAACCTTGTGGCCACAGTTCCGGTGAGCCGCCTTGACAAGGGAGGTATGGAACATGGTCCACTCAGACTCAATGTCCCCCACGTATCCCGGAATGTGTTCGAAGTTCTGCCGGAGATGGAAGTTAAAGCTCCATCTCACAGGGGATTCCGCCAGATGTTCCCTTCAGACCCTCACAACACGTTAGGGCTTGCCAGGTCTGACTAGCATCCTCCCCCCCCACCGGAGCCAACTCACCACCAGGTAGTGGTCAGTGGACAACTCTGCACCTCTCTTCACCCGAGTGTCCAAGACATACAGCCGAAGATCCGATGAAACCATGACAAAATCGATCATCGAACTGTGGCCTCGGGTGTCCTGATGCCAAGTGCACATATGGACACCCTTATGCCTGAACATGGTGTTCGTTATGGACAATCCGTGACGAGCACAGAAGTCCAACAACAGAACACCACTCGAGTTTAGATCGGGGGGAGCGTTCCTCCCAACCACGCCCCTCCAGGTCTCACTGTCATTGCCCACGTGAGCGTTGAAGTCTCCCAGAAGAACAAAGGAGTCCCCAGGTGGGGCACTCTCCAGTACCCCTTCTAAGGACTCCAAGAAGCTGAACTGTTGTTCGGCCCATAAGCACAAACAACAGTCAGAACCCGTCTCCCCACCTGTAGGCGGAGGGAGACTACCCCAATGTACATTGGGGTAGCCTGCCCGACACCTCTCACCGTGGGCAACTCCAGAGTGGAAGTATGACCAGCCCCTCTCAAGGAGACTGGTTCCAGAACCAGAGCCATGTGTCGAGGTGAGACCGGCTATTTCTAGCCGGAACCTCTCAGCCTCACACACTAGCTCCGGCTCCTTCCCCACCAGAGAGTTGACATTCCACATCCCAAGAACCAGCTACTGGAACCGAGGATCGGACCGCCAAAGCCTCCTCCCTCGGCCGCCACTCATCTCACATTGCACCCGACCCCTTTGTCCCCTCACGGGTGGTGGGGCCATGGGAGGAGGGACCCATGTTTCCTCTTCGGGCTGAGCCCGGCCGAGCTCCATGGGTAAAAGCCCGGCCACCAGGCGCTCGCCATTGTGCCCCCCCTCCAGGCCTGGATCCAGAGTGGGGCCCCGGTGACCCGCGTCCGGGCGAGGGAACGCCAAGTCCAATATTATGTCTCATTATTGGGGTCTTCGGGCTGCACTTTGTCTGGTCCCTGACCTAGGACCTGTCTGCCTTGGGTGACCCTACCAGAGGCATGAAGCCCCAGACAGCATAGAATCTAGGATCATTGGGGCACTCAAACCCCTCCACCACGATAAGGTGGCAGCCCAAGAAGAGGGCTGGCCTGTTGCATTGTGCACATTTTAGCTGTAATATTATCTCCAATTTGTTTTGCTAGGTCAGATATTAAACCACTGAGTGCCTCATGCGAAACATGTTGGCTGTGAATTAACAAGAGGAGCTAGTGTGGAATTTGCAACAGGCACAAACTGGATTTATCGCAGATTGATCAACTGTGCATTCAGTTTGACCAGGTGCCACAGGCCTACCCCTCCCAAAACACTGTGAAGCACTATGGGGATTTTTTGCTGGCCAAAACTGACACCACTGCCTACATATTCAAGTTCAGGCAGATTTGCATGAGACATGTCTGAATTGCAACAAAGCATACAGAGAAAATAAAAATAATAATGATTAAAAAAAGAAAAAAAAAGAAAGTTCACACAGAATAAATTCAGGAAAAAAACAGCTTTTAATGGAAAATCTTTCTTTTGTCGTTGTTGTTGAGCGTATAGCGCAAAAAAGGTAGTAATATTAGACCTGACAGACCGCACTCAGGGCAGACTCTGGTCGAACGGCACCAAGTGTGACTGCTGGACTTCTGCGTTGTGTGTGTTACGTGGCGATCGGACAAACCACAAAGCACCAAGTGTGGGTTTGAAGGCGGTCTTCGTTTATTAATCTGTCAATCGGGAGATATTAGCATTAGCACATAGCATGTGCTCCAGGTCTCCAACCCGATATATACAAAATAATGTTAGCATACATCAAATGTTTTAAAGGCGTAATAATAACTCAAATGAAAATATCCAAACAACTATCATTAACACAGATGGAAAAATAAACATTTGAACAATATAAATGTAAGGGTTCCGATGGATTATAAAACTTGCCTCTCCCCAGCGGAACGAGTAACAAAAGGGCAGAGGAAATTAATAACTTAACATTTATAATAGTCCTGGAGGACCCTGAACAAATTAAGAAGAAAGTAAGGCGGAGCTGGCGGACCAAATCCCGACACTGAGGAACAAGAACAGTCAAGTGTAAACAGACAAATACATTAAAGAAAACATTTTGTGAAAATATATAACTATTAATTTAGACACAGTTACAGTAACAAAGGTAAGAAGATCACATTTATGTCTGCAGATATACAATAGTTTAGCTCTCAGAAGTCAATGAATGCTGGTATCACTTTGGTTAGTGTTTTCATCTAATTCACTTTTTGGACCAGTTTTGTTTTAATGTCTAAAGAAATATTCACTTGCTGCCAACATGTTTAACAGCTTTGCCAGGCAAACATTAACTGTAAGAATATTGTTAAATTACAAAGTTGCACAGCTTCGTGTCTGCAGACCAAAGATGTCTTAAGGTGCAAACGAAATAATTTGGCTTCCATTAAATGAGCAAAGAATTAGTTTGGACGGAATCAGAACTGTTAAGATTAATTGATAAATTTGCAGAACATGTCAGTCAATATAAGACTGAGAAGATGTGAAATAATCATCAATACGCTAACACTACTGGGTGATAATACAAATTATGACTGTTGAGCTGTGGGAATCCTGATTTAAAATTCCATCAGTGTTGCATCTGTTGTAGTTCAAATAACACCAGATACAGGTGGATCACAAGTTAATCTGGCTGGGCTCTCTCCACTGTTTAGCACAGTTTCCTCTTGAGGTGTAGTATAGTCTTCAGTTTTCCTTCACATAAAAGGAATTGTGTTTTTAAGATATTAGACACAGTAGAGACATTTTCAAATCCATGAACTGATCCATCTGATGTTACCCAAGTGATGACAGCAGTGCACACAAATAAATAGTTTTTATTTTTGCAGTTCAGAACATCTAAAGATAGTCTGTTTGCTTATCTGACAATGCTTCACCACTCCCAGGGTTTATTTTTCTTGGTGTTTATTTATATGCACACTTTTAAAAAAAAACAACAAACAAATCATTTTCCATAATCATTTACAGCCACTTCTTTATTCTTGACCTCTGAACAGATAAAACGATTGTAGGAGAGCTTATTTTATTGCCAGTCTAACCTTCAGGGAATATATATATATATATATATATATGGCGGTACCAGTGTGAGCCAAATGGGCAACTTGAATTTAAAAGACCACTAATGTAATAAAGGTTGCAATAATTTTATTAAAAAAGTTACCTTTAAGGCACACAGGCCCGCTACAGATGAGGCTTGAGACAATCTCACACAATTCAGTAATTTTATTTATTGCAATTATTTTCAAGTAATCAAGAATATGCTAATTTAAACCACTCGCACATTAAAATAACAGTTATGGCTCGACTCAGAGATGGCAGTGCAAATGAGGTAGTGACCTAAAAAGAAACAGCAAACGAAACAGCAAAACTAAAAGAAAATCGTGCACCAAACCTTAAAGAGTGCCACACACTGGCCGTTCCTGTCAAAATAAGAGACATTCAAATTACATACATCAATTCATAGTTACACAGTTCAGTTCACATTAAAGGTTCATCCTGAGACGAACCGCCACACCGCAGCAGACGCCACTCAGAGGGGCACTAGAAGTCCAAGCTGGTCACAAATTAGCCCGAGTCAGCCACACTGGACGAGAGACCGGAACCAGCGTTACGCCGACCAAGACAGCAGGCAAACAGCCGTCCAAGGACAAACAGCAGCGTCTATCAAACATAAATGTTAAAAATAGAACCTGGAAGCAACGAATGAGTTGTTCACTTACCACTGAGCACTATCTGTAGTGCCACTGGCAGGAAGGAGGATCCGGCAGCTTCTACTGGCCACCTGGGTGTACAGGTAAAGCTAAGCTAAAACTAGGCTAAAAACCATGTGGTGCCAGCAAATACCGACGTCTGAACCGGAAGAAAACAGCCTGGTGTCCACCAGGTGAGGGAGGGCCTATTATATACAAACAGCGCCACAGCCAATTAGATTCACGCGCTTGCGTGGTGCGTTCAGAGCCCACAGGGCATACTGAGGTTTGGAAAATCGGCCGATAATCCTTAAATCGTGCCGTGTGAACTCAGACTTAAGACTCACAAGTTGTTCGCCTCTCATCTGGACCACTGCCCTGACGCTCACTGTCTCTCGTCGCTATGGTAACGTTTACATATCCCTTCAAAATAAGATACAGATGCGCCACAAAAACGAACATTTTACTTTCGTGAAAATTTTAACTCACGATTACGACTAATGTCCGTGACTTTTGGGTGCAAAACACGGATTTCTCCTCTCAGTGTCTCAGACAAATGATCTGCCGGTACGGATAAAGGAGTTATTTTTTTCTTTTCTGTCGGCTGAACTGATCTTATGTCAGATACGAAACATTTTGAAAGGAGGCCCTGAACTTGTTTATCCCATCTGGGAGTGATGAGAGACAATGACACCCGAAGTGTTGCTAATGCTCAGTCTCTACGTGGCGAAGCAGTTTGAAGCTTCCTTGCCTCATTAACGGACCTCTTACCATATCATGCAGAGCGGGCTTGGAATGTGGGAATCACCTACTAATAATAAATCCATTCTCCTATCTCCTCTCTCGACCTTTTCCCCTTCGCAAAAAAACTTTCCAAAGAATCTGATCTGTTTCTGACTCATTTTGCTGCTTGTGGTCTCAATGTTGGCGCGCAAGACGTAACCGAGAGAATCTGGCTAAAGGATTTTCAAAATAAAAGATCCTCCAGACTCAAATAATACGTAAAATGAGAATATTTAATTATTTCGGCAAGCGGTTAAGCTAAATAAAAAAATAAAAAAAAAAACTTTACAGTACAAACCACAGGGTGAAAATAGTAATCTAAATTATTTTATCATTTTATCTTTCCATTTTGATAGGTGAGGCTCTGCCTCATTAACGGGCCTCTTACCATATAATGCAGAGCGGGCTATATATATATAATATAGATCTACACACTAGAACAGATTAAGCAAAAAGCACTAGTTCTGATGCAGAGCCATAAATACACAAAGCTTCACTGAATGAAAAGCTCCTGTGGAGAAACTTTTCCACCAGTTAATAAAAGAACCAGCAGAGTTGCTCTCTTGAGAGCTGTATGCAATTTATGTTGTGTTTCTAAATAAAACTAACTGTCCAAGAAAGTAATTACAGATTTTGTATTAACATGAAATATTATTTCCGTTGTTTCCTTGTTATGAGCCAAGTTTACAGTGAAAGCCTATTTCAGAGCTTTGTTATCAGCTTTGATTAGATATGTTAACCATTATGCTATTTATTACTGGTACTGATGATAGCAGTACTTTGAACAGCCTTGATTTTATAGTATTTGATGTGCAAGACTGTTTCCTCTTTTATCTTAACTGTGTTTCTATTGCTTTGTTTTCCACCTTCTGCATCTACTGGGTCTTTTATTTGGCAATATAATTTTATAAGACTTTGAAAGATTATCTGCTGCTGTGCAATGCACAAACCATAAACATGTTGCGGAAGCCCATGATTCCAGTCTTGCTGATAGTTTCTAATCAAAGCTTACAGCTGGCTCATTCAATAAATTAGACTGTTACTGAAAAGCCTTTCATTTTCATAACTAATGGAAACACATTACATAGATTAAATACAAACAGATGGATGTTTAAAAGCCTGTTTTTCTATTAATTATGATATTTCATGTGTAGTTAGTGAAAATTTGACATTTAAAATTAGATTACATCAGAGCATTAAAAACATAATACAGAAATGTGCGGTTAGTGAAAAGTATGTTTAAAGGGTATTTTCAAAAGGTGTTTTTAAACTAAAAAATAAGACTCTTCTGAACACGTGTTCTTAATTATTGAATGGATGTGCAATGAAAACATATTCAAGTACAATGTTAATAAAATCCAAACATAATTTTTTGATTCTAAAGGAAAAGTAAATACTTTTGTCACTCTCAGTTATTCTAGAAGACTACAGCTCTACGCAGGAAGCCCATATTGAGTCAGATCACATCTGAAGAATGTTCATGAATTACAGTTTGGTGAAGAAGATGTCCAGATGTGTCCTTTGTGTTGTTCATTTTGAGAAGGATTCTTCTTTGCACAGTTCACTCAAGAGCACAACCAAACAGCAGCTCTGTTGCCACAACAGCAGCCTGCTGGCATCTCGACTGGCTGGGAAAAATAGAAATCCAGAAATAATGTTGTGATCTGATGGTCACCACAATATCTGTCATTTTGATTAAACTAGATCTAACTAGGTGATTAACACACATGAAACACACATAAACTTCACATTTATTTGAAAAAAAAAAGAAAACAAGAAAAAACATACAACTAAACAATACAGCTAAACAATAATCTGGTAAAGAGTTTATAACATTTTACAAGAAAAATAAAAATAATAAAAAATTAGCTGATTAGCAGTATGGATTAGCAGTATGGACTGCTTCTTATGTAGCAAATGTAAAAAAAACAAAAATGCATGCCTTTCTAATTATTTGTATCAAAATAACAACAGATCCATCTTTAAACATGACATTTTAATGGATTTGTCCTAATAAAAACAGCACATACAAAACTAATATTAAAGTGTAATTCATAATAACATGACAATTTTGGAAAGGAATGTATAAATCTGGTTTTCAAAACTATTATATAAGTTTTCAGATTATTAGACTACGGTATTTAATCAGAAAATTATTCTCTGTCCAACATGTAATTTTCTCTTTGTGAATTAAAAAAAATACTCAGCCACAGTGGTGTGATGGTACAACAAAATTGTAACTCATTTCATTTAAACTACCCAATTGCCAAGAAAATATTGAACAAAATGTAAGAAAGTGCTTTTTGTTTAACAATCGCTACCATATGTTGGATATTCAATGGTAAGATTGGACTGAGAATTGATTTATTTTACAGCAGAAATGAACTTTCTGCTGTAAATGAATGTTAATTGCGGATGTGTGTTAAATCGGATTCATTTTTTTGTACCAACTAAATCCTGTTAGGGTCATGGGGAGTTGGCACAAAGCTCAGCTGTCAAGCAAAAGGTTGGGTACATGTTGAGCAGGTCACCCCCCAATCACCATGACAACACAGATAAATGGCAATCATCTCACAATCAAAGACAGAGAAGATTTACAGAAAGACAATTTAATCTCCAGGTTTCCAGAAGACCCACATATTTAAAATAAACTCTGTAGAGAAAGGCCTCAGCTCTGATTTGAACTGGAAACCATCGTGCTGAAAAGACAGTGCAGCTCGAAGCAAAACAAACAATAAACCAACTTAAAAAGTTTATGAAATGAGAAATAAAAAACAATAGCTCACTGTGTGGGCACCAGCTGCAAATGTCATTATCACACAAACGGAACCAATGTCGTATAAAATACTGAATACAACTACATTTTTTTAAAACATCTGGGGCCTCATGCATAAAGCGTGCATGTGCACAAAAAAATGGGGCTCCATAATTTACGCACAAGTCGGCATATATAAAAATTAACTTTGCGTCTAAGTTTGCGTAAATATGGTGTGCAAATTTTACGCAACCTCTTTTCTGTGGACAATATCAGACTACAAAGCGTCAAAACTCACCTAAATACACTGAAATCGGAGTACATCCAATGTTATTTAGACCAAGAAGCATCAAACCAGATGGTTTTCATGATTTTAATATTTTAGTGTAATACTTATACTACTTCGAACAATGACATTGCCATTGTTATAGCTTCACGTGGTGGCAGACTTCTGGGTATTTATACTAATTTCTATATGTATCTATGGGTGGCAACAGGGCGGACCAGCAGCTGGGCTCTTTTCCCGCGAATTAGGATTTATAAAGGAAAGGTGCGCAACCACATGGTGCACACAGCTTTATGCATCCGATTGTTTTTGTGCGCTGCACTTTTTAAAATTTTTCTGTACGGGACGTTTTAGTGTGAAAACTGCGCACTCTTTTATGCATGAGGCCCCTGATAATCGCATAAACTAGGCTTTATTCACACATGGTAGAACATCAGATCCACAGTTAAAGATGTGGAAACTAGTGGGTGGATTCTTACTGTGGATGAAAACAAGTGAATCTACTTCAGTGTAGTATGCATGTTGTTGATTGGCTCAAAGCAACAGCTGATTCAGTGAAAAATATATTAATTTAAAAAATGAAAACAAATTTTATGTGCAACTGGATTTCTCTATAAACACTACATTAGTGAGAAAACATCAAGATATTTTCCATGATGAAAACCTTAAAAAGTTCTGGCTCACATAAATTTATCAGTCACATTTTTCTTTTTTTCTTTTTTTTTTTGAACAAACAAACATCAACAAACACAAATGCTTGGTTATTCTTTTGCCACTGTTGCATTCTGTAATCCATAGTCTGTTGAGCAAAGCCCTGCTAAGGAAAGTGGCAGGAAGGTTACAGTCAGAAGTTTGTCCCTGTCACTGGCCAATCACTAAGCAGCTACTGTATTTACAGTACACTGTTGCTTATGTCGCTGTGCATGTTTCCTCCTCTGACAGAAGATATACAAAGCTGTGAGGGGAATACAGCTCACTGAAGATACCAAGAGCAGACCGATGAAAGCCTGACCAAAGAGAGGATACTCCATCTGCTCGGTTTTCCCCTACAGACACAGCACAAGCAGTTAATACCTAACTTTATTCCCAACTCAGACACAGATAACTAACATTTAAGCAAAATTTGAAATAATTGTGGGTTTCATGACATGATTCTCAAATCTAAAGAGATGAAGCAAGATGCAAAGGTTTATATCAGAATTTAGCATTTTACAGCTTTAAAGGGAAATGTGATGTGAGAGCTGTGGATGTCATCCTTATATTACAGCTTTAGTTCCAGCAACGTGGGTGCAGTCCTTTAAAAAGACAGGTCTATACCTACTTTCCATGCAACAAGTCCAATCAGTTCAATGGCAACATCTTTAAAATTTCTACAAAACCCAAAACCCTGTGTTTCACGTCACAAGCTCAGCGATGTTATTGAAAAAGCTGTTCCGGCAGGTAAACAGCTTCTTATTAATGATCAACCACTTTCATGTCTTTCAGTCCAGTTTCTGGGCTCCCTACAGAACTGAGACTGGCCTCGTCAAATGTGCAACGACATCCTCATGCTACAAAATGTGGAAGAACTACGACCTGTCATTGTTGGACCTCAGCAGCTTTTAACACTGCTGACCATGACTGGAGCAGCTGGAGAGCTGGGTAGGACTCTCTGTTCCAGTATTTGACTGGTTTGAGTCATGAAAATCAGTGTTTGTGTTAATAGGTAAAGTTTTATCAAAGCAGGCTAAAAAGGAGACGTTTGAGTTGTCTCCAAAATTTCTGGTTTAGAGCTGAAAGATATCTTGGAGCCCATCAGGGCACATGGAAGGGAAAAAAAGCAATCCAGACTTATTTTCTTGAGTTTCCAAGAAACCTTTTGAAAAATTATCCTTTTTTGGATAAAAAAGCTGTTTACTATTCATGCAAAGCTGGTAGTGATGGTGGAGTCTAAACAAGAAACACGATTTACAATGTTTCCTACAGCCTAGAAACATCCCAGTTAAAGTGATGCTAAGAGACACCAAGCTGAAGTTGGTTTCCAATTGCAGCTTCCGATTCAGAAAATGGCTAAAGGACGATTCCACCTAATTTTTCACCATTTTCAGTGTTTTTCATCTACTTTAGCTAAAAAACTACAGCACCTAAATTCTTGAAACCTGGAATAGATTATTCTGCTCTGATGACCACCTCTTTAAAATTTCTAATAGCAGAATATTTTAAACAAAGTTTGTGTTTTGTGAAACTTCAATAAAGGGTGATTTCAGTATTTTATTTGCATCTGTACCACATAAGAACTGAACTCCTCCTTCTCAGCAGTATTTTTGTCGTTTTCCACGTTTAGCTTTATATTTTCTCTCATTTTTTACATTCAGTGTAGCGAGATATAATCCTAGATATAAAACAGTATAGTAAGCTCAGTTAATTATTCAAAGTAGTGAAAAATGTTTATTACAAGGAAACCCAGCAGATTACATCCAGTCATTGACTTGTAGCATTCACTCCTGAATCAGCAGGTGGTGACAGTAGAAAATGGCAAGATGCATTCAGAGACAATTAAACAGAGTACAATAAGAAAAAATATTCAGAAAGGTGGTTTAGTGGTAGAATATGTTGTGCACCATATGAGAAGTCTACACTCAGTCAGTTTTGGATGTAAAACAGGCCATAAATGCACTGGAAACACAAAAGCACGAACCAGGGGTGAGGCAGTGGAACAAACTGAGCATAGCCAAATAGAGCAGAGGAGAGAGAATTAGACTGACTGAAGCATTGTGAGCATCTAAAAAACCGGCCAATCAGCAATCAGAAGGAGAAAAATAATTCAAGTATTTCACATAATAAGACATGGCTGCCTTTTTTTGCAGTGAGAGAGAAGAGTTTCTGATGCAGAAATATGAGCAGAAATAGATTGATGTTCAAATCTGAAAATCAAAGAAAAGGTGTAAAATAAAAATGTTTAAAACTGTAATTAAGACTTCTCATACTAACACAAACTTGCCTATTTTTACTTTACTTTTCATTCTGCTCAAGTTATTTAGCCAGTATGATAGAATAATCTTGTCCATCTTTAAAGTGTCTAGGTGTTGTACTTTTAGAACTATAGCAGTTGTAGTGTGACCAAAAACATAAAAGCTGATGTCTCTTAGCATCACCTCATCTGGGACGTCTCTAGAACCTAGGAAACATTGTAAATCATCCTCTGTGTCTCTCGTTTAGACTCCACCACCACAACCGATTTTGCAGAAACTATAAACAGCCTTTTCACCCCAAAAAGGAACGCACGATTTTTCAAAAAGTTCCTCGAGATCTTGAAAATAAGTCTGGATTGCTTTGGGTTTTTTTTCTCCATGTCCCCTTAGAGGCTCCATAATAATCTTTGGGCCTAAAGTGAAACAACCTGGAGTCATGCAGCTTCAGTTATTACCGCTAGAAACCAAAGTTCAGGCTCAAAATCTGGGTGTGGTGATGGACTCTGACCTGAACCTTCAGAGCCAAATAAATAGAGCCTCCTTTAATCCTGGAAGTGTTCAATTACCTTAAGAACATTTCTTGGATTGAAGAAAGAATGCAAGATCTAAAGACACTCACCCATGCATTTATCTTTAGTCACATTGATCACTGTAGGTGTTTTCACTAGCCTGGCCTTCCTGTGCAATTCTGCTCAATTTTTGCTTCCTGTCTGGGCCTTTTTGTCTTACGATGGATTGTCTCCAGTCAATTTTTGACCAACCAATCAGTAACCAGCAGGAGAAGTTATGATGTCAATATTATGCGCTATTTTAGGTTAGGTTAGGTTAGGTTAAACTTTATTAATCCCGTAGGGAAATTAAGGTTGTCTGTTGCTCACACATTAGTTCACATCCACACAGCATAGAGATTGTACAACTGGAGCCATCCATAAAAAAGTTCACAAAATATAATAAATACATACCACTAAAAAAGGAAAGGTCTGGTAAAATGCTTAAAAATGTTAAAGATACTAGTTACCCGTCTTCTTTCCTTTCCCCTCCCAGAAATAACAGCATTGTAAAGCCTAATGGCCCGTGGGACAAAGGAGTTCTTAATCCTCTCAGTTGAACAACCCAGTGAGAGGAACCTGTCACTGAGGGAGCTCCTCTGGTTGGAGAAAACAGTGTTAAGGGGGTGGCTGGTGTTCTCCAGGACTAAACTGAGTTTAGACAGTGTCCTCTGTTCCACCACCGTCTCCACAGACTCCAGGCTCACACCAACCAAAGAGCCAGCTCTGCAGATGAGCCGGTTCAATTTCTGTGTGTCTCTCGTCTTTGCATTGCCCTCCCCCCAACAAACAATTGTGTAGAATAACACAGTAGACATAATGGACTTATAAAACATGTGCAGGAGCTCAGAGCACACATTTTAGAATTGTAGTCTTCCTGTAGTTTTAGCAATGTCGGTAAGGGAAGTAAAGGAAGCCGTTCGGTCCATGTTGATCACGTCTCCATATATGAAATCACTACTATCCGCCGCCTCGTTCTGCTAGGCATTTCTCTCTCTGCAGTGGAGGATGGTTGTTTACAGTGCAGGCAAGTTCCTATAAGCTTCATAACGTGGAACAGCCACATTACATAGGCAATGGGCAAACCATAGCAATTGGGAAAAATTTCAACCCATAAGAAGAAGTGACTGTGCGTCAACAGCTGAGAGTCCAGACCCGCTGAATGAAGCAAAGTGTAGAACTAGGTTTTACCAGGCTGTGATCTCACAGGTCTGCCTAACAAATCTATCGTCCAGCTGCAGCTGATCCAGAACGCTGTGGTTCGTGTTCTGACTAAACCCAGGAAGATGGAACACAACACCCAGATCTAAAGTCCTTCCACTGAGAGAATAGACTTTAAAATACTGTTTCTAGTTTATAAGTAATTGAATGGTTTAGCATTAATACACTTTAATGATTAATGTTGTTGTATCAATCTTCCAGACCTCTCAGGTCTTCTGGTTCTGCTCAGCATCCCCAGAACCGGAACCAAACATAGAAGCAGCATTCAGCTCATATGCTCCACTTAGCTGGAACAAACTTCCAGAAACTAGTAGCTGAAACACTGAGCTCCTTTAAATTAAAGCTAAAAGGCCAGCTGTTTAGAGTTGCAATTGATTAACAACTGGAACATCATAAACTGTTGTTGTTGGGTATTGGGGTTTTGGCAATACCTCGTCGACTGGGAGGGCTACGGTCCGGCGGATTGCTTATGGGTCCGGGTTCTTTTATTCTTGACCCTTCTCTTATTAGGGATCATCACGCTTCACTACCTTCTTGTTCTTCTCGGCCGCCAGGTGGTGACTGTTGAGGGGGGTATACTGTTGGGTATCAGGGTTTTTGTTTTCTTTTGTGGGTTTTCTTTCCGCCCTTGTTCGTCTGTGGTTCGGTTATTCATCCACCAGATGGTGCCAGAGGCTGCCTCCCGGGTAGGGCGTGCCTGCGGTTCAGCGCACCTGCAGGTCATCACCTCATCATCCTGAGGTTTAAGAGGAGTGGACTGACTTCACTTCTTCGCCTGAGTGTTTTGCCAGTAATGGTAACCCGAGCCACCCTGAGTTTACTCTCTGTGTTCCTCCGTGAAAGGTATTCTGTGTAACCTCCTTGTTTCCTCCTTGCTCTCAGGTGTTTTCATTGTGACTCCCTGTGAAGATCACCTTCTGGCCTTCTGGATTTTCCCCCTCGTGACGCCGGGGTCATTACCCACTGGTTGCCCGAGTCCCACCATCCACTACTCCATTGGATCTCAGCAGAACCTGGTCCCGCCAGTCAGCAGTCGAACCGCTCCTCTGTCAACTTCCTCTCTTGAACTTATCTGTCCGCCCTCCACCGCAGCCTCTTCATGCTTCAAGGAACCTCATCAGTCGAACCATCTTCTGGAACCCGGATCATCAGCCAAAACCTGCGAAAAGGAAATGAGACCCCAAACCTATAGCCTATTCCCTCCCCACAGCCTAAAATCATCAACACAAGTAAGATCATTCCAGTTAACCATCATAACTCACATTTCCTACAACCTCGAACTCACCATCTCCTCTGTTGTCCCTCAGTGCACCAGCGACCCTGTGAAGCTGCCCCAGAAATACTCTCACCCGTCTTACCTTGCTGTTTGTATTAATAAACATCATAAAACTGATTCTTGTTCTCCTGTGGTGTTCTGCATGTGGGTTAAGAGATTGGAACCAAACATGACAGAACACTCAGGCCAACAGTCAAACCCTGCAGATGCTATCAGGAGAACTTTATCCGAACAGCATGCACTAATTCAGTCCCATGACTCAGCCCTTCGGGAACTAAGCACCTGACAAGCCGAGACCAACCAAAAGTTAGCCGAACTAACTGCTTTCTTACAGAATCTGTCAGTTGCTCAGGATCCCGCGCCCGATCCTGTTCCTCCAGTCCACTCCACGTTTTCCGAGATTCGTCCACCATTTTCTCTAAGTTAGATCTTAGAAACGCTTACCACGAGTGGAAAACTGCCTTCAACACTCCCATTGGACATTTTGAATATTTAGTAATGCCCTTCGGTTTATCTAACGCTCCAGCCTTTTCTCAGGCACTTATTAACGATGTGCTAAGAGATTTTTTGAACGTTTTCGTATTCGTCTATCTAGACAATATTCTGATTTACTCCAAGTCCCTGGCAGAACATAGAACACGTCCGTCTGGTTCTGCAATGTCTCCTCGAAAATAAACTTTATGTCAAGGCTGAGAAGTGTGAATTCCACAAAGCATCGGTCTCCTTCCTGGGATTCATCCTTGAGGGCGGACAGGTAAGGCAGTCGGAGGAAAAGATCAGGGCTGTGGTGGAGTGGCTTGTTCCTGAGATGAGGAAGCAACTTCAAAGATTCCTCGGATTTGCTAACTTTTATCGTCGCTTCATCTTCAACTACAGCCAAACTGCCCTACCATCAACTGCCTTAACTTCTACCAAGACTGTTTTCAGCTGGACCCCAGAGGCAGATGTAGCCTTCAAAAGATTAAAGACTCTATTCTCCAATGCACCAGTTCTGATTCAGCCAGACCCAGCCAAGCAGTTCATAGTAGAGGTCGATGCCTCCAACACCGGTGTCGGAGCCGTCCTTTCCCAGCTCTCTGATGGTGACAATAAGATTTACCCATGTGCCTCCTTCTCCCGCAGGTTATCATCACCCGAGCGTAATTATGATGTCGGTGATCGAGAGCTTCTAGCCATCAAGCTGGCGGCATTGGCTGGAGAGTGCAGAACATCCAGTGCTGGTCTGGACAGCTCACAAGAACCTTTCATACTTACAATCCGCCAAGAGACTGAACCCCCGACAGTCACGCTGGTCTTTGTTTTTCTCTAGATTTAATCATTCCCGTTTCATATCACCCAGGCTCCAGAAACGTAAAACCAGATGCTCTATCCCGTATCTACTCACCCGATGACTCGGAGAAGACACCAGCCACGATCCTACCACCCAGCTGCACTGTCGCAGCCGTCTCCTGGAAAATTGAGGACCTCATAAAACAAGCCCAGAAGCCAAAACCAGCCCCTGAGGCCTGCCCGGTCAACAAAATCTACATCCCCTCCACTGTCCGTGCCAGGTTTATACACTTTGTTACTGGATCCACTCGTCAAAATTCTCAGCCCATCCAGGTATAAGCCGTACTATAGCCCTTATAAACCGCAAGTTTTGGTGGTCATCAATTCACAAAGATGTCAAAGAATATGTCTTAGTTTGCACAGTATGTTCTAGGAACAAGTCCTCACATCAACCCCCTGCTGGACTGTTATAACCGTTGCCCATACCCAAACACCCCTGGTCTCACATAACTATAGACTTCGTTACTGGACTACCTCCATCTAAAGGTATGACTACAATACTCACAATCATCGACCGCTTTTCTAAATCATGCCACCTCATACCACTTAGATGACTCCCCACCGCTTTCCAAACTGCCCAACTCCTCATCAAACATGTTTTCCGTCTCCATGGTATTCCCCTGGAAATTTTGTCAGACCGCGGACCACAATTCACTTCACAAGTCTGGAAATGGTTTTGTGCTGCCCTTAACGCCAAAGTATCTCTCGCCTCAGGTTACCATCCACAGTCCAACGGCCAAACAGAGAGAATGAACCAGGAACTTGAATCCACGCTCCGCTGTTTCACCTCCTCCTATCCCTCAGCCAGTTCCTCCCATGGGTAGAATACGCTCACAATAGGCAAATCTCTGCTGCCACCGGATTATCTCCTTTCGAAGTCTCTCCAGGTTACCAGCCACCATTATTATCCTCAGACAAAATTCCATTGCTGTCACCTCTGTACAACATCATATTCGTCGCTGTAAAAACATCTGGAGAACCACTAGCGACATCCTCAGTAACACTTCCGCCCAGAATAAGCGCATCACTGACCAGAAACGGACCCCGGCTCCCACCTAAACTTCCGGTCATAAGGTCTGGCTGTCCTACCGAGATATTCCATTAAAATCAATGTCTAAGAAACTTTCCCCCAGGTTCATTGGCCCGTTTGAAATAGAAACAGTCATCAGTCCATCTGCGGTCCGCCTCCGTCTTCCTGCCTCCCTCCGTATCCATCCTACATTTCATGTCTCCCAGATTAAACTCATCCAGACCAGCAGCTTGTGCCCTCCTTCCGAACCCTCTCCTCCCGCCCGTGACGTGGACGTGCACCCGGCCTACACTGTCCGCCGGATCGTGGACTCCCATCGGCGAGGTTGAGGCTGGCAATACCTCGTCGACTGGGAGGGCTACTGTCCGGCGGATCGCTTATGGGTCCGGGTTCTTTTATTCTTGACCCTTCTCTTATTAGGGATCATCACGCTTCACTACCTTCTTGTTCTTCTCGGCCGCCAGGTGGTGACTGTTGAGGGGGGTATACTGTTGGGTATCAGGGTTTTTGTTTTCTTTTGTGGGTTTTCTTTCCGCCCTTGTTCGTCTGTGGTTCGGTTATTCATCCACCAGATGGTGCCAGAGGCTGCCTCCCGGGTAGGGCGTGCCTGCGGTTCAGCGCACCTGCAGGTCATCACCTCATCATCCTGAGGTTTAAGAGGAGTGGACTGACTTCACTTCTTCGCCTGAGTGTTTTGCCAGTAATGGTAACCCGAGCCACCCTGAGTTTACTCTCTGTGTTCCTCCGTGAAAGGTACTCTGTGTAACCTCCTTGTTTCCTCCTTGCTCTCAGGTGTTTTCATTGTGACTCCCTGTGAAGATCACCTTCTGGCCTTCTGGATTTTCCCCCTCGTGACGCCGGGGTCATTACCCACTGGTTGCCCGAGTCCCACCATCCACTACTCCGTTGGATCTCAGCAGAACCTGGTCCCGCCAGTCAGCAGTCGAACCGCTCCTCTGTCAACTTCCTCTCTTGAACTTATCTGTCCGCCCTCTACCGCAGCCCCTTCGTGCTTCAAGGAACCTCATCAGTCGAACCATCTTCTGGAACCCGGATCATCAGCCAAGACCTGCAAAAAGGAAACAAGACCCCGAACCCACAGCCTATTCCCTCCCCGCAGCCTAAAATCATCAACACAAGTAAGATCATTTCAGTTAACCATCATAACTCACATTTTCTACAATCTCGAACTCACCATCTCCTCTGTTGTCCCTCAGTGCACCAGTGACCCTGTGAAGCTGCCCCAGGAATACTCTCACCCGTCTTACCTTGCTGTTTGTATTAATAAACATCATAAAACTGATTCTTGTTCTCCTGTGGTGTTCTGCATGTGGGTTAAGAGATTGGAACCGAACATGACAGTTGTCTGTCTGTTTTCCCTTAGTTACTAAAATTTAATGCTTTGCTTGTTTGATATTTTATCTCAATTTTGAATTATGTGAAGCATTTTGAATTGCCTTGTTACTGAAAAGTGTTATATAATAAAATTGCCTTGCCTTGCCAAGAGAAGGTACACAAAACAACACATAGGTCATGCATTATTGGAGACAGACAGTTAAGTGTGGGCTGCTGAAACTCATGAAGCACTGTAGTACAAACTGAAGCAGCAAAAAGAAAATCCCCAGCTGAGACATGATGGATACAAATAAAAACTCACCAGATCTTTGTTCCATGCTTGGTAGGTGGGTGTTCCTCCTCGGATGTAGTTAATGATGTAGAACAAGAAGAGGCCGATAAGAAGTAGGGGGCTAATTCCTCCCCACATAATTTTCCAGAACCAGTTAGGACGGTGGCCCAGCATGTCTTCTATATCTTTTTCAAACCTTAAATATGGACAAAAATATTGAGGTCATTTCAAATTCAGTCAAGAGTTTGCCACAGAGCACAGACATGCTGCTGTCATGCTCATCATTTCACCAGCACTGACTGGGGACACCAGCATCTGAACCACCAGGCACAGGAACAACATTCAGTCTGTTGCCTTCAATTAATTATCTAATTTAATTTCCCCTGAGAAACAACAAAGTATTTTCGAATTGAATTAATGTGATGCTCCTCATTGAGACATGCTTAATAGATTGACCAATTGAGCCAAAAGGAACTGGCTACTAGTTTGCAAGAAGAAGTGCAATGCTAGCCAAATAAGAGGCAGAAGTGAGAGATTAACATTTTACAATTATATTCTAAAATCTCCAAAATAGACATTTTGTCATTAAAAGAACAAATATTGCTGTCAGGACACTTTAAACTCAGCTTATTCAGGTTGCTTAAAGGCATCAGGGTGACATTCAAATGCTGTCAGATTAATGGAAGTTGATTGTATTTAGTTGCTGATAATACAACACAAACAGAATACAGAGAAAGCAAACTTTAGCATTAAAAATCTATACAAACCTTTTGATTCCATAAATGTAGCTGACAGTTATGACCTCAATAAGGACAATGAGTAACAGGGAGAAAGTGGCTCCATAGTCATTGAACATGGTAAACCAGTAGTTTCCT
This sequence comes from Poeciliopsis retropinna, assembly GCA_010277075.1. NCBI lineage: Eukaryota > Metazoa > Chordata > Actinopteri > Cyprinodontiformes > Poeciliidae > Poeciliopsis > Poeciliopsis retropinna. The sequence continues at coordinate 227,323 of VMRM01000046.1, read as the reverse complement.
GATCTTGTTGTGAAGCCAAGGCCAAGCAGAAGGCAGAGGACACACACAAAACCTGAAGCAAAGCACAGCCTTCTGTTAGTGACGTCCATTGTTTATAATGGCTGATGTCAGCGTTTACTGCTCTCACTTGGCCCCTTAACATCTTCCATGAATCATTCAACAAAAACAACACAATTAGGATTCAAGCTTTCTCAGATTGCACATGTTGCACATCAATCAGTCAGTTGATCATTAACAGATACTCCACCTGACCTTAACTGATATGCAGAGTTACATGTGGTCTCATCTAAATAAATAACATGTCTGAATGGAGTACATTTTATTGAAACTTTGAACAGAACAATGTTATTTTTTACAAGACAAACTGGAGCTGAGCCTGATAATAATGAATGTTTTCTATCTGTGGATGAACTGAAGATTTACACTGTGATTTTCAGATAACTTTTACAGAAGAGTTCAAGTGTATGACTCATTTACTTATATTAAACATTATTTTCAGGAATAAAAAGTTTAATAAAAAAGCTTTATAAAAATAGAATAAACAGACAGAAATCAGAACTTGGTGCATAACAATACTTACATTAAAGGCCTGCTATTATGCAAAACTCACTTATTGCAAGTTTCTGTACTTCCATTTGAGCATCTCCTGCTTCTAGAAATAGTCCAAAAGGATCAAAGAAAAAAAGACATCCAACTGTTTTTTGGGGATAAGTAAATGCTGGTGTCAGCCTGTTTCAAAAACCTCTAGATTGTTGTGCCACAATTTGTGAGCTAGTAACCCCAAGCTAAGCCCCTCATGTGGCAACCGAAATGGAGCTCCACCCACTTTATTACAAGAGAGGCTAAGGGTGCGTTCAAACCGAACGTCAAAAACACGTCTGATGCTTCAAGTTCGATGCATGTGCACTCTGAAGCCAGACGCTTGACATTTTGCTCCAGACACAAGTCAGACACGTCAAAGGCTCTAGGCGGGTGTTGACAAGAGACTGCTGCTACGTGTCCTTCAAACTCTTCAACCGACTCCTCCATATTTTTGTCTAAATAAATTTAAAAATGTTTTTAATGTGTCTCAACATTTTTGCTGGATGGATTTGGTCCAGCCAAAGTTTCCACAGTCAGTGATGGTTTGGGTGCCACGTCATCTGTGGTCCAAGATCAACACAGCCATCCGCCAGGGAGTTTTAGAGCACTTCGTGCTTCCGGCCGCTCAACAACTTTATAGAGATGCAGATTTAATTTTCCAACATGACTTAGCACCTGCACTCAGTGCCAAAGCCACCAGCACCTGGTTTAAGGACCATGGCATCCTTGTCCTTAAACCAGGACAAGGTTTAAGGACAAGGATGTCCTTGTTTTTAACCAAGGACATTCTTGGTGGTTTGGCCACCAAACCGAGTTTGCTGGTCAAACTCGCCTGATCTTAAGCCCATAGAAAATCTCTAGACTTGTGAAGAGGAAGATGTGATACTTCAGACCCATCACTCAGAAGAACAGAAGGTCACTATCAGAGCAACCTGGGCTCTCATAACACCTGAGCAGTGCCACAGACTGATGGACTCCATGTCACATTGCATTGCTGCAGTAATCCAGGCAAAAGGAGCCCAACCAAGTACCATTTTTCAAATGTCCATTTCTAAGTCATTTTTTATCAGTCTTAAGTAATATTCTAAGTCTCTTGAGATGCTGAATTCAGAGTTTTTATTAGTTGTCAGATCTAATCATCAACATTAAATAGAAATAAACATTTGAAATATATCTGTCTGTGTGTAATGAATGAATATGATACATCCTAATATTACCTCTTACCATTTAAAGCTTCGTTGCTTATGCAGGACAGAAATTTGAAGTCCCGTAGTGGGGTGGTGATAGCGGCGATGTTTCCCAGCATGCTGCCCATTCCCAGCATCAGAAGCATGGAGAAGTACAGCACTGACCACAGCTGAGACAATGGCATGTTCTTTATGGCCTCACTGTACACTATGAAAGCCAGCCCTGCCCCCTCCACAGCCTGAGGTAAACAGAAGACAGAATCCAGTTTTAGTGTGTGGAAACATAGGCATGCATGTTCTGTTTTAATAAAAGCAGTCATGTTGTCCAGCATGTCCAGCAAAAGTAACTAAGATGAACCCAAGCAACTGTCTTGTTCCATATTACAGTGGAAAAACACTGAGCATCAGCTCTCCAGAGGGCTGTGTGCTGAGACCCCTCCTGTATTGCCTCTATACTCACACACAGTCCAGCCCACAACAACAGCCGCACGTCAAGTTTGCTGATGACACCACAGTGGTCAGACTCTTTTCACAGGGTGATGAGGCAGCCTACAGAGAGGAGGTCCTGAATCTAGCAGCCTGGTCTTCAGAGAACAACCTCACTCTTAACACCAAGAAGACCAAAAAGGTCATTGTGGACTTCAGGACCGATCCAGCTCCTCTTTACATTGACGCTGAGGACACCTTCAGGTTTCTTGGTGTCCTCATCTCTGATGACCTCTGCTGACCTCTCCTGGACTGATAACATCACAGCAGTCATCAAGAAAGCTCAGCAGCACCATCACTTACTGAGAGTACTCAGGAAATACAAACTGAACTCCAAGCTGCTGTTGACCTTCTACCGCTCATTAATGCAGATTCTGCTGCCATACTGCATCACAGTATAGTTCAGCAGCTGCACTGTTACAGACAGGATGAGGCTGCAGAGGGTCCTAAAAGCAGCTCAGAGGATCGTTGGCTGTCCTCGCTCCTCTCTGGTGGACATTCACACCTCCTGCTGCCTCCGCAGAGCCAAGGACAGAACCCAACCTGGCTTCAACCTGTTTAACCTGACCAGCCTAGAGCCCCCCTTTTGATTGACACCACATCCGAATGATAATTCATTCAAAAAATGTTTTTTTCTGAGCCAATAATATCCAGAAAGCACCTTGAGCTCATTTTGACATGCCCGTATTCTTTCTGGAATATTTCTGACTGGTCAACTCGGAGACTAAATCTAAAGCCACCGTTGTGTAGCCAACACACGTCCTGTCATGAAGACATAAAGCATTTTGGGATTTGTTTTGACATGAATCCACCAGCTGTATGTGTAACCACATGTAAGGTGTGCACCTGTGCTGCATCAAAGTCAGGCTTCATGCGCCCTCATACGTAATGGTGTTTACAGGACTTTTTCTCATCAACAAAGAGACAAAACTGGATGTATTTCTTCAGCAGAAGTTCAACCCAGTTCTATCTCATAAACAAGAAAAAAGTTTTGCATACATAATGTGTCAAGAAAACATTGCAAGAACTGATCTTGACATCATCACTTTACAGTCTGATCTGGGCTCTGAAGGCTGAAATTCTCTCCAAGAGAGCCGAGGACGCCTGCAGGATTTTATTGGAGCGTACGCACAATACTATCAATGCACCTGAACCACAAGAGGACAACCACATTACCAACGCGCATCATGTGCGTCTGGCACAAAACCAGCACAAACCTAGAACACACAATTACAGGCCATATCCGCTTTGTGTCATGATGTGCGGTGATGAGGAAAACGCTGTGGGCTCAGGTTGAGATGAAGAATGAATGGTGAATTTAATTAAGTTGTCAGAAATACAAAGTAAAAAAATCCAGGCGGCACAGAATGAGCGGAAGGCTAAGACTCAAAACTGGTAGCAACTGGTCAACAAGAGACATCTGACAAAACACAAGACGGCTAGACTAGTCTAGACTAGGATAGACTAGTCTAGACTCGTCTATGGAAGTCTTCCATAGAAAGAACGTGGGTCATGGAGCTCCAAATAAATTCAAACGAGCAGCTCCACTACTGAACGTAGTGCTTCTCAATGTTTTATAAGTGTTTCTTTGGTAAGTTGATGAAAATATAATATGGATGCAGCAGACCCATGGCTCCGAGGAAAATATTCAGAAAGCAGTGCCATGAAATCCATAGCATGACTTGAAAGCAGCACAGGAGAAGACGACAACAATATAGTGTCTATTTAGCATAGAGAAGGGGGCGAACATACAGCGCCAGCGTCTTGTCCTGTATGTATAACATACACAGTGACGTGTGGTCAGTGGAGGCAGGTGAGGCAGAACCTCACCTATCATAGTGGGATAATAATATAGTGATAAAATTATTATATTGCTGTTTTGACCCTGTGGTTTGTACTATAAAGTATTTATTTTTCATTTAGCTTAACCAATTTTGATTATTTTTTCTTCTAAATCGCTGAATTTGTGCAATTTACCATTCAAATGCTCGGAAGCGAAGCTGGTGAGGCAGCAGGAAGCCGAGCCTCACCTTCGATTGCGCAAAGTCTCGCCAACTGCGCTGACTGCCATTCTACGAGAGCATGTTCCTCCTGTCTACGTCGCCAATAAAGTGGTTAAAAAGCACTTAATATATAAACTGATTTTCCATAATTTTGCTTGCGTATATAACGTACAGTGTGTTTTGTCACCAACTATGTACACAACTAAGAAGTAAAGGGGCATAAAATGATTGCTAACTGCACAAAGCTCAGTCTCAGCAAAACACAGGTTTTAACTGAAAGGCCATCACAGAAAAAACACTCTTAAATTCATTGTGAATATAAACACCAAAGTGCTGAATGAACATCATAAAAACATCCACATAAAACAAGCAATCACATAAAATATTGCCTTTGTGTGAAGTTTTGCGCAACTTCACTGATAAAATTACTTTTCTCATGCTGGGTCCAAAGCCAATGGAAAGGCTTTAGGGTTACACTGACATTAATTGGAAACCTCTGTCTCCTGCTGTGCAATATACAAATCACATATTTGGTTGGTTTAGTTTAGAAACAAAAGATGGTTGGTAGGAAAGGTTGGCAAATAAGCTGGTGCTTCAGTCTTTATTCTGTGAAAATGTATTTATCTTGGCATTGATACAATCTGTACATATTGACTGTCATAATATAAAAAAAGTGAGGGTTTTTATTTATCAGCTTTTAATTTCAGATGATTACAACCTGATATTACAACCCAACATCAGTCAATAAATGACAAGGTACATACAGTGCTTAGCTCATTCTCCAGGTTGCAGTCTTCTAGCTTGTTGCTAAGTTCAGTGAACTGTTCTGGGAATGTTCTGTTCAGCTTCTCAATCATTTCAAAGACGTTGTTGATGACGATGCTGTCTTCGGCGAGATTGAAAGAGTTGAGCAGCAGTATGCGTGTCCTTAGAGAGAAGAAAGGTGGATGTTGATAAAACCATAGTCCTGATGCTAACATAAAGCAACAGTATTACACTCTAGCCAGTCAACAAGGATTATTACTGCAGCACATATCATGAACTTTGTTTTAGCTCACGTCATGACTGGCTTTTAAAATAATCCAGGTCAGGGCCGTGCAGAGACCTTTGGAAGGACAGGGGCTCAAACTTAAAAAGGGGCCCATTGAACAAGATCTTAAAACACCGTACAACAACATAGCAACAACCCATATTAATCAAGAATTTAATTGGATCCTACTATATCACTGCCATCATGCGGGTGTAGAGGGGTGAAAAACAAGTGACTAGTAAAGAAAGACAATAAGTAAAAAAAATAGACACCCCAAACATAATTTTACATTTTGTATCTTTTAATTTATTGTTTTAATAAGTTATTTAGCGTTATTTCTAATTGAATTCCATGCAATTCTCCACATGACCACTAGGGGCGCAACTGCATTGGTGGCATAGAAAAGAGTGAGCACACAAGAAGAATAAATCTTCCGTTGGATGTTGATGAGAGCTCAACGTGTGTGTCTCATGTTTTCTCTGTCACAGGTCAGTTAAAAGGTGTCTTAATGCATGAATACAGATTACTTTTGGGAGTTAAATAGATTATTGAATGGGAAGTTGACTCGTGAGTCATGTTGTGTCCGGTTTGTGAGGAGTATTATATGGAGAGGCGGTTGGAAAACTGGTGAGTTTCCGTTGAGCTGTTGAATTTTGTATATATCGAAACACAATTTTCAGATAAATTACATTATTTTAATTTCTTTTTCTGTAAAATTGCGTTTTCTTGTCAAGAACCAACGACATTTGTAACTGAGGGCCGTGATGTGTAAGTTAGTGACGAGACGCGCCATTAAAGGAGCATTACGCCTTTTTCATTTATGTTTTTCTTTTTGTACCGGATAAATGTTGTTATTCTGTGAAGGGTTCAGTGGCCTTCATCTTTCTAGGCTCCAGTGGCTATGAGATGTTGAAATAGTAAAGTAATGGTTGAAGACAAACGTTTGTACTTTTATTTTGATTTTTTTTAAAAAGACAAAAAAAAATATAAAGTACTGAATATGGAGTATGTTTGCACACAAGAAGAATAAATCTTCCGTTGGATGTTGATGAGAGCTCAACGTGTGTGTCTCATCTTTTCTCTGTCACAGCATCACACGTTGGAGGATGATCCATTCCATCACATTACTCACAGCCACTCAAGGTTGCAGGGTAACACGGGGACAACGCAAAGCAAATGTAGTCTATATTTTCCCCAACAGGACTAAAGTTTCTGTTTCTGCTGCTGACAGATGGAGGGTCAGTTGACCTGAGACTGTAGCTGTTCAACAGACCACAGGAAAGAAGGTTGAAGGCTATGAAGTTATGAAATAAGCAAAATTGCTGCCATTTCACTAATTAAGCCCTAATAACCTCTACAACTAACTTGGCTGCAGACTGATTTATAGATCAAAAAAGCTCAAAGGGGTTAACTCTCTATATTTTTTTGATGTTAGCGCCTCTGAGATCTAGAATTGTAAGACTGAGATATCAAGGCAAAGAAAACTCAGTAGTGGTGGTAGGGCCCTCTAGAGATTCAGGGGCTCCTAGAAATGATTTAATTGTAACACAAACCATAGATCTAAACCTGCAGCATCATTTATAGAGAATGACAATGTTATTAAATTTTATTTAATGCATTCAGCTGAGAAAAAAAAGAATTGTACATTTAGGATTTAATTAGGAAGTTTACTTTGTAAAAGTTTAAAGAATCATCTTGATAGTTTGATTGTTGTGTTACCATGGCTAACATATAGTGTTATCTTCTTTTTGAGTTGGGTTTGTTCACAAATACATCACAGCAAATAACCAATAATCAGTAATTGATTTTAAACTCGGCCAATAAACCTGGTCTCCCTCTCACAGATTCACATTATCTATATTTAAACATGTTAGTGATGCTGAGGTTCTTAGTAGGAAGTGTTTGGGGGGGTGAGGGGGATCGTCTAAGGCCCCATATTACCTTCGGCCGGCCCTGCATGAACAGCCGCTGCGCTGCGCATCTCTGGAATCTACCTGGAATCACCTGATAGCCCCGATGCCTGTCTGCCGATGCTTTGGGGACTTACGTTTTTTCCTGCTATTGTGAGGACAATTCCAAAAATATAAATCGAAACAGTTTTTCTAACGTCAACGTCAGACTTACATTTTTATTCACAAACCAGTGTATGAAAAATATTCTTGCCTATAATTTGACAGTTAGAGGACACAGATCCCCCCTCCTCCTCACCATGGACCCGGTGTCTGAACAATATGGAGGCAGAAACTGAGTCATTTTTAGACTGAAGGCAGCCAGACTAGTTTATTTTGCTAAATTAATATGTAGCTAAATATTATTGCTGAGGGGCACAAGCAAGCCTTCTGATATGCAGATTTAAAAAAATGTAAAATTAAAAAGAAAATTTGAAAAAGAAAAACTTCAAAAAGGGCACTAGGGGCATCAAGGATAAAAGGGACAGGGGCTCAAGCCCCCCACCCCCAACCCCGCCTCACATACCTGATCCAGGTCAAATCTCCATAAATGGCTATGTCAACATTTTCTCATGACCTTATATGGCCAAACAAGAGTATGGATTACAAGCATTAGGATTCGTAAAAGGTGATTATGTCTATGAGATTTTTGTCTGAATTGGAAGACAGACAACAGAATAATGTCCAACAGTGACAGGATAGGAGGACTGTGAACTAGGACAAAGAGAGGCATTCATTGATATACAGTTGTCTCATCTGCATTTTACAGTTTTCATATTCACACATTTCAACAAGACAAGACCTCCAAAAATATATATATTCCAGATGTAAAAAAAAACACAAGGTATGTAACAAGAAGTCTTACATGCCTCCCTAAGAATTCAAATGTTTGTAATTGTGGAGGTTCTTCCATCTTTTACTCAGTGTTAGTATTTATTTAAATGTTTTCACATTTATAATTTCACTTTTTCTTTGGTGGTGGGTTTTGCATTAGGTTGTTTACTATTTTAGCTGCACACATTTAGTAAACACCTTATGTTTATTTAGATCATTAACTATTTTGTTTTTTGTTGAGTTTGAAGGACTGATGGGGATGATTGGTTTAAGGCAAACCAGGAAATGGAACAGACCATCAGGCTGCTGGAAGCAGGGGACTTGACAATGAAGATTCTTCCTCTCGCTCTATTAAAAGCATAACTGGTAAAACATTTATGGTGTTAAGTTGTTTTGTTTTTATAATTGTGTTAAAGTTAAAATGTTTGATTAGAATTAGTTATTTATGTTTATGTATTAATTGTCTTTGTCTTCTCCCCCACCCCTCCTCGTTTGTGTAGGCTGTGGGAGGTCAGTTTTTGGTTTGTTATGTTGAGTTAGGTATGCCTTAGTTGATTTATTTTGGGCCCATTTTTCCTATATTTTTTAGATTTGTTGTTAAAAGCTCTTTGTTAAGATTTTTTTGGAAAATAAATAGAAGCTATTTTTTATATATATGCCTTTGTCCTTGTTCTTTGCTGGTTGGACCGTTACAGCAATGTTACTTAAATCCACTGGAACAGAGTAAAACAACCTCAATAATACATACCTCTCTAAGCAATTCTCATAGTTGATAGTTGCCTTGAACCCATAGATAGCAAAGGTGACAATGGAGGCAAAGATGGATGTTCCACTGTTAATGAGGGAGACAATGATGGCCTGCCGCTCAAAGTTGTTGTGGTACTGGTTGTAGCTGGCGAAAGCTATGAGTGACCCAAAGCCCAAGCCCAGAGAGAAAAAGATCTGAGTGGCTGCATTGATCCAAGTAGTAGGATTGACAAGTTCTTCCATCTAAAAGCATAGAGATGCACATGAAAATTAAAGTAAACCCCATTGTTCTGATATCTAGAGCAAGGTGATGAGGCCTTGTGCATATTCCTAAAGCCAATCCATTCTCACCTTGGGTGTGAACATGTATTTGACACCATTTAGAGCTCCATGAAGAGTCATGCCTCGAATCAAGTAGATGAGCAGGACAACATATGGAAATGTTGCAGTGAAGTATACCACCTACAAAAGTCAAACAGCACAATTATTGGTGCAATGCTTTTAATATGGGGATGTGAATTTGTCAGGAAACAATATAAAGGGTCATAATATTACAGTGAACTCTGTTATACATGCAATTAAAGATTATATTATTGCTCTACTGAGTCTGTAAATAAGGAAGCTTTCTTGCCTTTCCAGTTGACTTTACACCTCGGATAATGAATAGATAAGTTATGACCCATGCAAGCAGGAAACACAGCGCCTGGCCTGTGTGAATGCCGCCATTCTTTTCAATAGAGGGAGAGACGTTAAGGGTTTCTCTGTAGAAGAAATACTGGGTGGGTGTTGCTTTTTCACACTCCTCTATAGGTCCGGTCTGGTTGGAATTTACAGGGCAAGCTGCCCAGGGCAAGATAGACTTGGAGTGGAAGAAGTGGGGATGCAAGGAGCACAGTAGGACAGACATTAAAAGTCAACCAAAAAATATAATATCACAACTTTTTACTGTACAATCAATAGATTCTGAACAGGTTTTAATTTAGACAATTTTTCCAATTTGAGTCAGCTAATTGACCCATATTCACCTGACCCAGCTAAATTAAAATAGTCCAAGAATTTAGGAATATTTGAAGTCCTAAATACATGAAATTTAGGACTTCAAATATTTGGCTACAGAAGGTTTTGCTTTTCCAAACTTAGATTGCACTTAGATTACATCCAATATTACTACATAAAAGCTAATTCATAAAGCTAAGAGAAAAACAGGTAAACTGCTGAGTGTGTATATAATGAAGATAGAATGTAATGCGCTATAAAGATGATTTTAACATCTCTTTGCTTTGGCAAATTATCAACATGTCTACAATCTAACACAGTCCTACGTCCCTGCAGGTCCAACACAGTTTCAGTATTTGCTACTAAAAATAGAGCATTTAATAACCAACTCACTTGAAATGAGTGAAAGAGGTACCAGAAACTCCATGCATTGATTATGTTGTAATAGAGACATAAATACATTGATGTCACAACACTGGCAAGTCCTAAAACAATATAAGTAAAATAGGATAAAGTTTAAAAAGCAAAGAATGAGTATCAAAGCATCAGAAAATGTTTGTAATCTAGACTTACCAAGTCCTCCTAAATATGGGTTTATAGCAGTCCATGCACCGATGCTGCCCAGACGCATTTTCTGACCAATGGCCAGCTCCAAGTAGAACAATGGCACGCCTTCCAGAAGCAGCATGAGTAGATAGGGAATCAGGAAACCTCCTGCAGATGACAACATGAGACTCAAGACAATTCAGGGTAGCAAACACCTCCACTTTAACAACATCAATAAGGCCTGATGTTGCAAAGGTTCATTTTCAAAATTAATATGCCTTTTATAATTTCAATTATTTAAATGCTGTGCAACATCTTTAAAGATAATACATTAGATGTAGACTAACAATATCTTGGTAATTGACAACAATGTTGTGGAAGCCAAGCTGAATGAAAAAATGATAAACTAATAAGGTGAGTCAAAAACTGGATGACATATTCAGTTTTTTTCATTGTTGGTTTAAAGAAGATTTGTTGATAGTGGACAATATATTAAAATCTGAGCAAAATAACATAATGAATGATGAATTATCCATGTCAAACTCACACATACTTGCAGAGAACATTCTTGTTCTGTCTTTTAGTGGCCAACCATGTCACTCTCCTGGACAAAGCTACTGGCTGAGCTGTAGATATGACTAAATGCATATGCTCTCTTTCATCCTATAGCACGCCTGTTAAGATGCTTCTCTCTGAGATTAAGCTAATAAAGTGACTATTTTATCTACTCCAGGGCCACTGACTTCTTACTTTTCTCTAATGAAGAAATAACTCCTGGATAATTGCTTCTATTTCTCTGTTTGTTTTCCTCAAACCCCAGTCAGTCGTGGAAGATGGCTGTTCAGACTGAACCAGGTACTGGTTCTGCTGGAGGTTTCTTCCTGTTAAGGCTACATTTTACTTTCCTCTGTTGCTACATGTATGAAGGATTGAGGGATTAGGGTTTGTTGCTATTCAATAAAATTTTTTTCAAGGAGCATGAAATAATCCTAACATTAAAGAAACATAACATTGAAATCATAAAAGACCTGAACAGAAACCAGACTAATCTAATAAGGAACCCAGAATCGACAATAACCAAAAGGGACCATAACAAGAATTACTAAAGAAAAAGACTCTTCACACTAAATAATAACTAAACCTAGAGAGCAAAATTCCTAAGAAACAAACACAACTAAACACCATGCGGGACCAAAACAAAGAAAAACAGGAAGAAGACAAATATAACCAAAATAAGTAACAGTAAATACCGGAACTATAATGACCATGAACTTAAGCGAACTAAACAGAACTGATAAAACAGAAAAACACACAAAAAATCCCAACCCAAACCAGACTGATCGAATAGAAATGACTCTTTAATTTTTCTCCAAATGAAAGAGCCCTGAGACTGCCCAGTAACAAAAGACCACTATGAGGAGTCTTCATAAAGTAGGGTTTTGTTAGAACACAAATACATTAAAGCTAAATATAATGACATTTTATGATTTGGTTCATGAAAAACCAAATCAAATCACAGATTTTCTTTAAATATCTGATTTAAAGGAAATCACAAAGAGTTTTAAGAGAATCTTTGAAATATTTTATGTGACAGGGTGCCATCCATCCATCCATTTTCTTCCGTTTATCCGGGGTCGGGCCGCGGGGGTAGCAGCTTAAGAAGGGAGGCCCAGACTTCCCTCTCCCCAGTCACTTGTTCCAGCTCTTCCAGGGGAATCCCAAGGCGTTCCCAGACCAGCTGGAAGATATAGTCCCTCCAACATGTCCTGGGTCTTCCCCGGGGCTTCCTCCTGGTGGGATGTGCCCGAAACACCTCACCAGGGAGGCGTCCAGGAGGCATCCTGACCGGATGCCCGAGCCACCTCACCTGGCTCCTCTCGACGTGAAGGAGCAGCGGCTCTACTCTGAGTCCCTCCTCCTGAATGACTGAGCCACCATCCGACTCAGAGAAGGCATTCTATCCTTTTCTGGCTCAAGACCATGGCCTCGGACTTGGAGTTACTGATCCTCATCCTGGCTGCTTCAAACTCGGCTGCGAACCGCTCCAGCGAGAGCTGCAGATCACGTCCTGATGAAGCCAATAGGACCACATCATCTGCAAAAAGCAGAGATGCAATCCTACGGCCACCAAAAAGGATACCCTCAACATCTTGGCTGTCCCTAGAAATTCTGTCCATGAAAGTAATGAACAGAATCGGAGACAAAGGGCAGCCCTGGCAGAGTCCAACTCTCACCAGAAACGAGTCCGACTTACTGCTGGCAATGCAGACCAGACTCTGACACTGAGGAGCTTTTTAACCACCTGGCAACCTTGTCCCCAGAGAATGGAGAGCCCAACCCGGACTCCCCAGGCTTGCCTCCTCAATGGAAGGCATGTTGGTGGGATTGAGGAGGTCTACGAAGTAGGCTGCCCACCGGCCCACAATGTCCCAAGTCAAGGTCAGCAGCACACCGTCCCCACTATAAACAGTGTTGGTGCTGCATTGCTTCTCCCTCCTGAGACGCCAGATGGTGGACCAGAATCTCCTCAAAGCCGTGCAGAAGTCTTTCTCCATGGCCTCTCCAAACTCCTCCCACGCCAAAGTTTTTGCCTCAGCAACCACCCGAGTCACATGTCGCTTACCCATCAGCTGCTTTTGGAGTCCGACAGGTCAAAAAGTCCCGATAGGACTCCTTCAGCCTGACAGACATCCCTCCCCAAAGGTGTCTGCCAACGGGTTTGAGGGATGCCGCCACAGGCACCAACAACCTTGCAGGTGCAGCTCCGGTAAGCCTCCTCGACAATGGAGCGCGGAACATGGTCCACTCAGACTCAATGTGCCCCACCTCTCCCTGAACGTGTTCAAAGTTCTGCTGGAGATGGGAATTAAAGCTCCGTCTAACAGGGGATTCCACCAGATGTTCCCAGCAGACCCTCACAACACGTTTGGACCAGCCAGGTGGAGGAGGTCATCCTCCTCCACCACCAGAGCCAACTCACCACCAGGTAGTGGTCACTGGACAGCTCCGCAGACATGTGGCCACAGATCCGATGAGAGGATGACAAAGTTGATCATCGATCATGGTGTTTGTTATGGGCAATCTGTGACAAGCACAGAAGTCCAACAACTCAACACCACTTGAATTCAGATGGGTAAAAGCCTGGCCACCAGGCCTGGCTCCATAGAGGGGCCCCAGTGACCCGCATCCAGGCGAGGGAACACTAAGTCCATTGTTACGATTCATCATAAGGGGTCTTCAGGCTGCGCTTAGTCTGGTTCCTCACCGAGGACCTGTCTGCCTTGGGTGACCCTACCAGAGACATAAAGCCCTATTCATTGGGACACTCAAAGCCTTCCCCCACGATAAGTTGGCAGCCGATGGAGAAGGTGTCACCTCTCCATGGGCGACATGGAGAGATGACAGGGTGAAGAGTTATAAATTAAGAAAAGTGCTCAGATTTTAAAAATAGAATCCATATTGAGAGCCCAGTTGAATTTTGTCTTTTTTGTGTCTTTGATCTGACATCTCAAACCCATCATGCCAGATGGCCACTGATACTGAGCTAGGTTCTGGTTCTGCTTGAAGGTTTCTTCCTGTTAAAGGGAAGATTTTCCTCTCCACTGTCACTATGTACAGGCTCAAAGCCGTACATAGAATCCAGAAGGTCTCAGGGGATTTGCTCTGAATCTAAATATTGAATTGAAGCAACAAAGATTTTTACTCCTCTTTCAGTATTCATTTGTAGTTATATTTACCTCATTGGCTTTTTATCTATCATTAACTGTCAGAAATCATGTCTGACAGTTAATGATTTATTTATAAGTACCGCAATGAAAGCAATATGTAAATACTCAAAGCATTTTATCAAAATTAATTGTGTTTGCTGTTGACAGATAAGAAGTTGGAACTGCAGGGCGAAGCGCTACTTTATACCCATCAAAAAAGCCTGTCAGATAGAAATGTACTTGAATAGGTACAGTCTTATGCAGTACCATGTTCTAGGTTCAACACAGAAAGAGAATGAGTAAAATAAAAGGTTATAAATGTTGAATCAAAGTTGAGCATTAAGAAGTTATCACATCCAAATGCTTTACTTTAACATCAGAAGACATATCCCCAAAACACAACTTTGATTGCCATCTATGGTGCAGTATGTCTTATGACTATTGGGTTGAGTCATACAGAGGATATATAACTCTTAAGATTGGTGAAGTGTTAAGCCGTTGTTGGAGAATGGCAAAAATATATGCCTCTGAGTCCAGGCCAATTGCATGAAAGCACTAATGCTAATTGTAGCCTTAATATCATGTTGGTAGTCAGTTTGTTTTGTGATCCTTGTGATCAACTGAAAGGTCTCATCATATTATCGGGGGTTGAACTTGACTAACCAACATTACACTCTGATCCACCTAAGGGGATATTCATAAACCCATAACCACTATAAACTAGGTTGTGAAACAAGTGTAAGATAGTACAAAGCAGATGCAGTACAACTTTGTGTAACATCCTGTAGCTTTACTTTCAAGACCACAAAGAATATTGTTGCTTAACTTAAATATTAGCGAGAAGGGTAAGAATGAAATTTCTGGAACAGTTTTGTTGTACAATTTCTTGAAATGCAGCTAAATGTCAGGAGGATCTTAAAAAATATTTTGAGACCTGGAGCAGGAGACCCTTTTTTTTTTTTTTACCTTTGAACCTTCTGTTCATTCATTTGGAGTAAATTAGTCACCTCAGTGTACTCTTTACAAACCTGACCACGCTTAAATAAGCACAGGCACTGTCACAATTTAGTACCTCCATATCAAATTTATATACCCTCCTCCTGTTGATTGAGGTTCTGATATGACATATGAGAGATTAACAACAAACCATAAGCAAACACGTTTGTAGAAAATCTAGTAGACCATTTTGTTACATTTCTGTATCTGTTATTGTTTTAAAGTTACATTGAGTGTCTTAAATGCACTTTGCGCTTTCTTTGATTTACAGATCTTCCTGTCATCAATTGGGTATTGCCCCTTTCATAAGGGGCAATACAAAGTGGCATCTAGTTTGTCATGTCAAAGTGTTTTGTATAAGGAATGATGTGGCGAGGGAAGTGGAAGTAAATCTGGCTCTGCTATGCATTCCTCTCCTTTTGCAAGTAAGTGTGCTCTAGCTAGATGAAACTTTGGCCCACAGGATGTCTTTCATGACCGTTTTTAAAGCTCTCAAATGTGTATTTGTGAGGTTCTACAAAGCGAGACTCACACTTCATTCTGATAAGTGCTATTTTATGCAGAGGGAGGTTAATTTTTTGGGAAACTGAGGAAGGGGGCTTGATTATGACTTAGAACAAGATACAATGAAAGACTGGTTTCTCTCCAGAGAGCTTGTGGGACTTAAAATGCTTTCACAGCTTTGGCTCATATTAAAGATTTGCTAAGGGTTTTTTCTACCCCACTGTTTCGACTTGTGGAAAAAGGGGGAAAGGATTTACTTGGTCCAAACAGTACCAATTGGTTTGTGACTTCCTGTGCCTCTCAAATCAACTGGACAGATGCCAGCATAACTGGCTTTGATGTAGTACCTTTATAGTGGAGAGCAGAAGAGAAAGGAGTTGTTATATACTACAGGACATAGACTTAATGCCATTACGGCATTAAACAGCAGGAGCTGCTTGCTGCGGCCAGCGCCATTCACCTGTTTAACAGTACCATCAACATGCCACCTTCCAGTGGCAATGGCAGTTAAACCTACCTAAAGGCTACATGCAGTTTGTTGCATGTAGCCTTTAGGTTACATGCGGTAACCTAGCACCAAAGATACAAGCTTTGGTGCTTGTATCTTTGGTGATACAAGCACTAAAGCCCCAATTCTGAGTGGTGGAATAGTTTGATCACATAGTTATTAACTCCAGATCTAGTTAATTTACAGAAGACTGAAAAATAATCACAGCAATATAATTTGAAAAGTTGATTACAATTGGTTTCGTTTATCTCTGACTGATCAGTAGATGTTTATCAACTACCAGTTGTATTTCACATTGGCTTTTTTATGGCTGCTCTTTGACCACTGACAGTTTTTTCTGTGCATCAGTGATGTATATTTTTTCCAAACATGGAAAGATCATTCCATTTTTCCTCACCTTTGTGAATGTTAGGTTGAGTAAGTTGCTTTTATGCTGATCTTAACTCCCGGATGTAAAGCAGAAAAGGTTATTTGATTACATAAGTATATGTAATCAATAGGCAAGGTACCTATTGTCTATGCAGGGTAGGGGTAGGGTTAAGTGTAAACTTTCATGCCCAAATATACAGCCCCTCAAATACTTTGTTAAATCTTCATTAACAAAATATGGAAATGTACTTGTCTTTTAGGCATGGTAAACAAACTGGGGTTGAGGAGAGGGATCTGGGAGCATTCTAGAAATCTAGTGTCAGTCTGTTTTCATCATCCTTAACAATTCGATGTTTTCTCAGAACTCAAATTCACACTAAATTAGAAGTTGGTGGAACACCACTGTCACAGTTCAGAGTAAGGCAAGTTTTATGTAACCATGGACTATGAGGGTAGAGTGCAAGAAGAAAGCCCCTGTTCCAAAATCAACACCAAGCATGACCAATGTTATCAACATTCACATGAACACGCCAAAGAACTTCTGGAGACATTTTTGCCATATGAGGAAACCAGATTCATGCTATTTAGCCACAATGATGAGGCAACTGCTTGGAGAAGCAGAAGAGCATTAGAACACTGTACCATATTCAAACAAGGTGATGATAACGTTATGCTGAGTGTCTGTTTCTGCACCATTAATATTGATGCATTGCAGGAACATAATAAAAACAGAGGACATATCCAAATTCTTTAGTTTTACCTCCAATCAATATCTTAACCACAACTGGGCTTTACAACATAACCTTAATCCCAAATAAGCATCAAAACAGATGCTTATTACATTGGATAAAGTAGGCTTGAAATATATGGCTGAAATGGCCATAACTGAAACCCTATTGAAAATGTTTGTACTGCATCTAAAAGCCAGGCTGATGCCAAGAGGCCAACAAATTTAAATTTACTCTAGCCAGCATTATTCAGAACCTTGTCTACAGAAGTGCAGAATTTGTTTTTAAGTAGTTACCGATCAAATTTCCAAACATTAGTTCAAGTGTAGTTATTTGATGAGATTGTATGTATAATTTTGACAACTGTGTATTTGAACTCCCTCTCCCCCAACAATGAATACAAAGTTGTTGCATTCATTGTTACAATGAATACAACATTGTATTCAACATTGAATACAGTGTTGAATACAATGTTGAATATTGAATAATTAAGATGAAATAACCATCTTAATTTCAGTGTTTTTATTCCACACTGAAAAAAATATTTATTAATATTTAGTATTGAAATGATCCAAGTTTATTTAACAATGGGTGCGCGTTAACTTCTGATCAGAACAATCGGTGATGCTTATCCTTTTCTTGGACAATCAATACAGCGAAATCAAGTTAAAATGTAAAATCATCTCCAATTTTAAGAGCACTATTCCATTTCTTTAGTTGTTGATGTCATTTACAATGACTTTTAAACCCAGCTTCAACCTTCTTTCCATCTTTCTGTAAGCAGTGTGCTAATCTATGGCTTTTCTTACTGTGAGCTGGCAGCAGAGGTTGTTACAAAGCTGAGTTGTAAGTAGGTGGTATGTAGCAATCTGCTATAACCAACAGTCCTGCAGCCATTTTGCAAAGCCTGCTTAGGTGTTAAAAATGAGCTACTCAAATAGTTCATGTGTAAATGACCAAAGAAATTCTTGCCTTTGCAGCAACATTGCACAATTGGTTTACTCTGTCTGAAATGTAATTCCTTAATTGTCATTAGTATTATTTATTTATTGCTAGCATATTTAAAATGCTTCTTCATATTAAATCCTAGTTATATACAAATAAAGTTTTTTTTAGGCAGATAGGGTAAGGGTCAGGCTTTTATAACCTTTACTACTTTCCTTTTATTAACATCTTTGGGTACAAACAGAGAGTGAAACAATGTCAAACAATGGGACCTCGAGATGACAGTTATTACTTGAGGGTTGAAATAAGAGCCTCTTAAACATTAATATTATGCTACAATGCCCATGTTTAGTTTTCCAGAATCCTCTTGTTTTAATGCAATTTCTAATTCAGAACTTGCGTTCACAAACATCAAACCCTGAAGGAAAAGCATGAACTAAGTACATTTTTAGGCAAATACACAAAAATATCAGATAGCATCTACAAGTTATAAGTTACTGGCAGGATTACATGTGAAAATGCTGTAATATGTTGTAAAATGGATTTGTAGTGGGAAGAATGCATTTCTACACGCTACAAAACATTTGTCTTGATCACCAGAGTTCCGAGTTTGTGATCTATTGATCTATTAAATACAAGGTGAAGTTGAGGCTATTATAGTGCGGTATTGTAACCTGAACAAAATCATAACAAATAAAGTTAAGAAGATTATGTCAGGTTGTTAATAGTGTGTCAACAAAATATAGATTGCCTTTTTGCCGTTGATTTGTAGTTTGAAGCTTTTCAAATAATCATTTTTTTTGTTGCTGTTTTTAGTGGTAGGTTTCACCAACAAAAAAAAAAACAAATCTGAATGTTTAAATTGAATTGTTGACAAATCACTGCGACCAAACTAAAAACTCTGGTAAATGATATAACCTCACAACCATAAGGTGTACGGTACTAAAAGGCGCAGTCTCAGTTATGTGTGCCATTACTGTATTTAATACACACATAAGGCGCACCTGATTACGGGGCGCGGGTTTGAGATACAATCCACGCCCACACTTCCCCCTTTAACGTTCTCATGGTGTCTTCTACTACGTCCGCCTTACAACAACAACAACACACAAGCATACAAGTGTGCGTATTTAAAAATAGCGGGAGCAAAACTTGAGTTTGGTTGTGCTTTATTTGAGTATTGATTACAAAGTACTAACATTTTTTTAATCATCAATAGGCATGGGCATGGTAAAACACACGGAGAAAACAAGCATACAAGTGTGCGTATTTTAAAATAGAGCGGGAGCAAAACTGAGTTTGGTAATTACATTTTTTTTTTTTTACCGGTAATCGTCATCAATCAAACCCATCGAAGTCCTCATCCTCTGCGTCTGAATTGAACAGCTGCGCTCAATCGCCATCAAACATGCCAGGTTCACTTTCTTCACTGTCAGTCACTTTCCGTGCCGTGCTGCTCCTCGGAAATGATGCCGGCTTTTGCGAAAGCTCGAACAACCGTGCCAGCACGTTAGCCCAAGCATCTACAATCCATTCGCAAATTGTGGCGTAACTCGCCCAGCGCTGGATTTCACTCTTAGTGAAACTGTGGTCTCCATCGGTCATTCATCGCTCCCACGCCGCTCGCAACCTTACTTTGAACGGCCGGTTCACACCGATGTCCAGCGGTTGGAGTTCCTTTGTCAGGCCTTCCGGAATGACAGCAAGCTCAGAGTTCATTTGCTTCACTTGTTTTTTCACATCGGCTGTGAGATGGACACGCATAGAGTCACAGATCAACAGCGATGGTGATGCGTGGAAAAAAACCACCTGGTCTCCTTACATACACCTCCCTTACCCACTCTTTCATCATTTCCTCATCCATCCAGCCCTTTTCATTTGCCTTAATGATGACTCCTGCTGGAAACTTCTCTTTAGGCAAAGTCTTTCTCTTAAAAATCACCATAGGCGGCAGTTTCTGTCCATTAGGATGGCAGCCAAGCACAACAGTAATTTCATACCCCGTTGTGCGTATGGCTACCATGCTGGTCCCCTTCTTCTCCACAGTGTGACTCACCGGTATCTAAGACTTTTATATCGAAAGTGAGCGGCACCTCGTCCATGTTAGTGATGTGGCTGGGCTGGATATGTTTGTCGGCGTTGTGTTTGCTACAGTAGAAGCAGAAGATGGCCAGCTTCTTTATTATAATCCGCTGGAAGTTGCTGCCCTATCGTAGTCTTGGTCCGGATGGAAAAATGGCACCGTTTCATGAAACGACAGCACAAAGACGGACCTCCTTGGAAATGTTAAATTTTAATTTCTTCTGCTAGCGCTACTGCTTTTAGTCGAATGGTGACCGTCAAAACACTTCTCCCACTCGTTCTTTGCTCGATGATCCACTGCTCGAGTCTTTCCTCCAACTCCGGCCACCTCGCCTTGTGTCCGCGGAAACTCAGCTGCGTCTTCTTGACCTGTCAGAGCTCGCTTTTCAGCTTCCTCCACTTGCGAACCATCGATTCATTAATCTTAAATTCTCTCGCGGCTGCTCGATTTCCATGTTCCTCCACGTAGCTGATGGCCTTCAGTTTAAACTGTGCTTCAAAAGTGTGTCTCTTTGCCATTTTCAGGGTTGTTAAAACAACGGTGTTCTGCATAACGCACATACCTGTTCTTTTATATACAATCCACACCCACACTTCCCCCTTTAACGTTCTCATGGTGTTCTCTACTACGTCCGCCTTACAACAACACACACAATGCTCACTGCACTATAGGGCGTGCTGAAAATTTTGAAGAAAATCTAAGACTTTTATATGCGCCTTATAGTCGTGAAAATACGGTAGGTAATAGACTTTTGCTAATAAATTAGGAATGTTCCTAAATGAGCGACAAACAAGTACCTTGGCACATAAAAACACTAAGATCAGTAGTCCTCCCTATTGACCTTCAGATGACTCTCAACAGACCAGAAAATGAAAATATAGAAAATCTATAAAATAAGTCCGAGTCCGGGGGCCAAGAACGGGGCAGGCTAGCCGCAGGCGACGAGGGACCACAGGGCAGAGGAGGCGCCAAGGAGTCACTGGGAAGCATCGAGGAGTCACTAGGGGGCCCACTTACTGGGGCGGAGAACCCACTTACTGGGGGCGGAGAACCCACTTACTGGGGCGGAGAACCCACTTACTGGGGCAGGCCAGGCCACCAGCTCTGCCGCCTGTCGACCAGGTGCCAGCCTGGCTTTCTTTGGCGATTGTAGTTACATTATTTTTATTTTATCCTTTAGTTATTCCTTATTTCAGCCTCCTTGTAGTGATTCTAGTAATGTTTATTTCTTAGTTATTTCTTCACCCTAGGTTCAGTTATTCTTACATGTCTGAGTTTAGGGATAGCTTTCTTTAGTGGTTCCAGTTAAGTATTTATTCGCTCTAGCTCCTTCTGTAGTATTTCTAGTTTTCTTATTTTGTTACTTTTGCTTTAGTTAGTCTTTTTGTCTGAATATATGTCCATCTTTCTTAGCCATTCTAGTTGAGTAATTTCTTTGTTTAGATCTTCTAGTTACTCTAGCACTATGTTCATTACTTCTCATCAGTCTTGTTTCTGTTTGAGTTTTTCTTTCATGTCTTTTTCTCTTCTAGTTCATCAGGTTTTTTTTAGTTAAAGTTTTTCTTTAGTATTGAAAGTATTTTCAGCTACCTTTTGTTTACCCCAGTATACCTCCTTAGCTTGTCTGTGCCATCTTCTCCCCGCCCCTCAGCCAGCGCCTGTGCCAACGACTCATACCTGCAATCAATCATCTCATCTAGTTAGGTTCATTGTTCCAGTTGCTCCCTCCCAGTATTTAAGCTCCTCTATCTCAGTTACCCTGCTCATCACTGTGCTTCTTTCTACCCATGTTTCCCTACCAGGATTACCAGTTGTTCGCGCTTGTCTTTAGTTTGCTTTGTTTTTCTTTTTGGATTTCCCTAGATCATTGATTTTTTTTTGCCATATGAATTTCTTTATTAAAACATCCACAACATTCAACATCTTCTGCCTGCTGCTATTGGGTCCCAATCTACAAACATTATGACAGATTAGAGTTGTTTGTAGTTAGCAGTAGGAGACCTGGGAGAAGGCAGAGGAGCTTGATTTTTTTCACAGATTATCTGTCTCACAATATGGTGACGGTTTCAAACTTGTATACTGCATCATTGAACTGCCTTTGTTTGTATGCTGGTTATGTACTACCCTGTGGTGGCCAGATGATTCAATCAAATAGCTACTGGATTGTAGCCTCAGCTGTCCTGGGCAGTCTGACACAAGCAAAGTTGCTCTATCAGACCATTGACCCTTCTGACCTTGTGTCTTTCTCAAGGACAAAATGACAGAGATGGTCCAGCGACCCACTGATTGCACAGGAACCATTTTGGTGGCCTCAGAATTGGATCTTTACATTTTGAAGATGGTGATGTTCTTTTGGTTTCATCTGACCATAACTTCTAGCTTTCACTGCAGCAGTCAGAAGAAAATTTGGTACCTCAAAATCCAAAACTATGTTCTTAAACCAGAGAAGAGTAGAGTGCCTTCTCCAGGTTGGGAATGAAGTTCTGCCCAAGTGGACAAGTTCAAGTATCTCTGGGTCTTGTTCACGAATGAGAAAAAAATGGAGCAGGAGCTTGATGGGGGATTGTTGCGGGATCTGCCATGATAAGGTGCAGCACCGATCTATTGTGAAGCTGAAATGAATTTCCTCTGCAGGACATCAGAGCTCTCTTAGAAAAAGGATGAGAAGTTCAGACATCAGTGTTTCCCAACGCTGGTCCTGTAGGCCAGTGGTCCCCAACCTTTTTATCACTGTGGACCAGTTACAGCTTGGCAATTTTACTGCGGCCAGAGGTAAAATTGTGTCAGATGACACAATTTTTTGCACCGATTTTCCCCTAATGACAATCTTAGAATGTTCTGAGTTCTAAGATTGTCGCTTGTGATTATCATACGATTATCCTGTCTGTGTGGTGTGTTACGTGAAATGTCAGACTGCTCCCATTTAAAATCGGCCATATTCAACATGTTTGATTTTCTTGGCCCTTTTATCGCAGCGTGGGGGGTTTTCTCTGCCTGGGAGCGAGAACAACACTATTGAATGTGACAGGTAGCCAAGTGTGGTGACGTAAGCATGGGGGCGAATCCCAAACAGCTGACATGGCGCAACTGAGAGTCCGGTTTAGTGCATAGTGCAGCAAATAGAGCGGCTGCTCCCGCAGTCTTTTATCAAATACCTTTTCTTTTTGTTGCATCTTTTATCACATAAAATGAGTCCACAAACTATCACTAGCGCTTCTACATCGTCATCATGTTTGATTATTCTAAATTCACGTATGGTATGTTGGGGGTTTTACTAGATTTTCTTCTGGAATCGGGATGTTCGTGAGTGGAATCGGTTCTTGTGGTGTGTTGCTCCTGCCGTGTGACTGGACACGCGAACTGATCAAACCTGTTGGACTTTTATCAGTTCTGTGTGCTCGGAAGTTTGGAAAATTGGCCAACAATTCTTAAATCGTGCCGTGTGAAACAGATCTAAAACTCACAAGCTCTACTCCTCTCATCTCATCTTCACCACTGCCCTAATACTCTCTGACTCTGGTCGCATTTACGTCCATCCAGCCGTCCATCCATTTTCTTTTCACCCTTCTCCCTAGTGGGGTTGGGAGTTGCTGGTGCCTATCTCCAGCTGCGTTCCGGGCGAGAGGCGGGGTACACCCTGGACAGGTCGCCAGTCTGTCGCAGAGCAACACAGAGACAAACAGGACAAACAAACATGCACACACACACACTCACACATAGGGAGAATTTTGGAAAGACCAATTGACCTGACAGTTGTGTTTTTGGACTGTAGGAGGAAGCCAGAGTACCCAGAGAGAACCCACGCATGCACAGGGAGAACACGCAAACTCTGTAACATTTACATATTCTTTCAAAATAAGATACAGATGTGCCACAAAAATGAACATTTTACTTTCATGAAAATTTTAACTCATGATAACACTAAATTAATGGGAGCCCCGAGCTTGTTTCTCTGCATTGAGACGCTCCATTCTGGGAGTGATGGGGAAACAATAACTCCCAAAGTGATGCACAGGGTTTTCATGGTCTCTAAGTAGAGAAGCAGTTTGAAGCTTCATTCCCTCATTAGCGAGCCAGTCGCTGCATATTATGCAGAGTGGGCTTGGAATGTGGTAATCACCTATCAGGATAAATCCATTCTCTCTTCTCTGGGCCTTTTCCTTTCGCAAAGAAACTTTTCAAAGAATCTGATCTGTTTCTGACTCATTTTGCTGCTTGTGGCTCAATGTTGGCGCAAGACGTAACCGAGAGAATCCAGTTAAAAGATTTTCAAAATAAAAGTTCCTCCAGACTCACATAATACATAAAATGAAAATATTTAATTATTTCTTGTGCGGCCCGGTACCGATTGGTCCGGTCTGCGGCCCGGGGTTGGGGACCACTGCTCTAGGGACACTTCCCTTCATGTTTTAGGTGTTTTCTTGCTTCAGCCCAGGAAATTTCAATTATCAGGTGTTTGATTAACAGCAATCAGCTGAATGAGGTGCATTCAGCTGATTGCTGAATGCACCTCATTCCCGGTATTAAGGGAACACGGCATGGAAACACATGCACTAAAGCATGTGTCACTTCTCATGAATATTGAAAGAAGTCAAATGAGGTGGCCTGGCCATTTGGTTAGGAAGGACGCCTCCCTGGTGAGGAGTTCTGGACACGTCCCACGAGAAAGAGATCCAGAGGAAGAAATATGACATGATGGGACTACATTTGTAGGCTGGCCAGGGAAGGCCTTGAGGTTCCCCCTGAGGACCTGAAGTAAGTGCATGTTTGCAGTTAACAATATTCACCCCACTGCTACCAACTCAGCGACTTTCTTGCTATATTTATTAACATTTCAGAGGATAAAAATTGGTATTGGCCAAAATCAAAATTGCTAATTGGCAATCGACCAGAAAACTGCAATTAGTGTACCCCTACTTAAGATAGAATATATACACACATATTCATGACATTCTTTGATGAAATTAATTTCTCTTAAGTGTCATTAAAAGAGCTAAAATTTTAATTTGTACAAGGTGAGTCTTTCTCATCTGAGAATGTGGACCCTAACCTAAACATTGAGAAGTTTCATTTGTTGTTATCAAACATATTGTTTTGAAGCCAAAAAAATCCCAGAAAGATTTAGAGCCGACAACAAGAATGAACTCATTTAAAATTAAAACTCAGTTTCACACAAATACAAACATTGTAGTATAAATGTTTGGCTGTTGAACTGGACCGCTCAAGGTTGCCATCATGCTAAGTTTCTATTAACAGCTCCACAATATTTATGAAATGTTTTTGATAAATATTACATTACACACACACATGAAAACATTCCTTTATCTTGTCTTTTTTTCTATTCTCCTTGTTTCTGAAGGATAAGTTCTTTTTTGAGATGTCGTTTTATTAACTTATCTTCCACTGGTGCTTTGGACATTTGGATGTGCTCTGTACATTGCGATGCAGGTCATATTACTGGTGAAGCGTGGCCTACCGCGGCCACCAGGAGTCACCCAAGAGCAATTTATTTTTCTTTTTGTGTGAATTCAACATACGTTTTTTTATAGAGAGATTTTTTTTTTTTTTTGTAAAATGAAATCACAACTTTAGAATGAAATTGTGTTTTGGTAATATAATAACATAGAAATAATTTTTAAAAAATCTGTTCTACGTAGGAGGGGCCTCTACTGGCCTTGGGGCTCTAAGAGGCCGCTTAGTTGCTTATACAGCGGCCGACCCTGCCTAAGGGAAGACTGAATCTCTCCGATTAGGCTGCTGCCACAGCAAACCGACCCCAAATAAGAAGAAGAGATTGGATGAATAGATGCCTGGATGGATATTAAGCCCAAAAATCCTAACATAATTTTTACAGTAATATTCAAAATGTTAATGTATGTAAAAACATAGCAATAAAAAATAAAAAAAGTGTTTTTTTGTCAAAGAAAATGCATGCTGTTTGTGAAATTTTATGTCTCATCATAAACATTTGAAGCACACTGGTTAGCAAAACTGAAAAAGGTTCATTTAAAAGGTGAACAATGACGTCAATTGGGAAAACTGCACTCTTTTTTCAAAGCTGTCTATGGAGATGTAGGGATGGAAATAAAACATTAAAGGCTCCTGATCACGTTGTTTAAGCAAATCATCAACATCTTCTAATCCTCTGCAGTTTTATCTGTGCATGTTTCCCTCTTTCCTCAGAATGAATCAAACTAATGATGTACAAAGATTGTTTTAGATGTTTAAACGTCCTCTGGGAACCTAGTAGACTATAATTTAAAGCCCTTAATAAACCATATCGTGTCTCGTGATCTCTTCGTTGTTTATTCCAAGGTAATGAACAAGTTCTTCTGCTGACCCTGGACGGGTCAACAGAAAATGAACCATAACATCGACACACTGTGAGGAAACTATGACATTTGATCAAATATTTCACACCTCGCAGTCCCGACTTTACACAATAAGGAAGAACTTTGGAATCAATCCTGAAGATTTGTCCGTCATTTTTTCTTCAGAATTAACAATCTGTAAAGTACACCCTTTTAAAGCCCAGGAAGTAATTATTTGACAGAAATGTTTTTCACTGTCCGCAGCTGTGTAGTGACCAGTGTTAAGCAGCAGCATGTTAACAATAGCAGCTCTGGGTCCCTTATGGAAATTTACCACCAGACACTTTAAAACGGCTCAGTCCCTCCCGGTGTTTGTCTCTGCTCGCCGCGCCGTCACAAAGACTTCTTCATTCTAAGCTTCACATACATTCAGATTGACAACTACTTTTCAAGCTCGAAATAAAGCACAGCGTCTCATTTAAAAATGTTGGACCTGGCGACATTTTAACGGGCATTATTGAACACCATTGATATGATCAATGGAATGAAACAGATTCTAATGTTCAATCAGCTTCAGCTTCCAAAATATATAAAGTAGATCACACAAACATCATCTGTTTATGCATCTGACAAGCATTTCAGTAAAGTAACCGGAATGCATAACTTACCTCCACCGTGCATTTGACAGAGGTAAGGAAACCTCCATACGTTTCCCAGTCCGACTGCATATGAAACGCAAGCCAGAACAAACTGCGTAGGACTCCCCCAGTTGTCTCGAGCATCTTTTGCCATGACTGAGTTCTGTGGAAATGTTTGCGCACAACAGCAGTGTCTGTCTGTGTGTGCTTCGAGCTCACAGGGATTGGATAGTGGTCACTAGAAGTAGGAGGGTCTGTAGAAGACCAGGGGGCGAAGCTACTTGGATCATGTAGTTCTTTACCAAAAATGGATTGGTGATCAAGCTCGGTGGGTCTATTTGTTACATATTTTGATTAAGACATTCATTCACCCCTTTCCACAGTTATTTAATACTTAATAAAGTCATAAACCAAACTCTAAAATTTAAATAACATGTAAAGTGGGCGGGACTTGCGTATGAAGAATATGAATATTTAAATAATCCAGTCTTCAGTGAAAAATAACACAAGCATATGACGGAAGAAACATTTTGATGCTTAGTAAAAACTATGAGTCTTAATATTTTTTGTTGTTAAAACAAAACAAAAACCCTTCACTAAAGTAGAACCATTTCTTATTAATATAGTTCTCCAGACTGCAATAGAATAATTGTTTTGTTGAGTCATCCAGTACTTTAGCTCTTAGCAGTGATGCTTTATTTTTAAAATATTGCTAACAAAATACATACTATTAAAAATTATGTTTTTTGTATCCTCTTGAACATTGTACTTGGTGGTTCAGATAGTGTGTTTCAGGTGATGCTGAAATTGTCATGAAATGTGATGAGTGGTGGTAAGGCAGACGCTTGGACCTAGGATATGGAGAAAAAAGGTGATTTTAATAATGACGACAAAAATACAAAAACACAGAAAGTGCACGGAAGAGCGGAAACCAAGGCTCAACCCGGTAGCACTGGTCAAACAGGTGGAAAGACACGAACAGACGCCGAAAATGAGACGAGGACCCGACGAGGACGCAGACACAAGTGGCATTAAATACACAGGAGGTAATCAGGGAACGAGACACAGCTGGGCGTAATCAAGGGGAGACAGGAGAACACGAAGACTCAAACTCAAATAAACACGGAACATGATAGTGCCCCCCCTCAAAGGCAGTTACCAGATGCCCAAAAAGAAAACTCAACAAGGGAGGGTGGAGGGGCGCTGGACGGGGGGGCCAGAGTCCAAAAACAACGAAAAACTACCCAGAAGTTGGGCGGAGGCACACGAAGGGGCCAAGAGTCCAGAAAACAAATCAACGAAAAACAAGGTGGGCGGAGACACAGGAGCGGGACTACAACTGGAAGGTCTGGTGGGCGTCGTCCGAGCAGGAGGCGGATCCCATGAGGGAGGTCTGGCGGTGTCCGGGACGCGGAAGGCGGCGACGAGGAGTGTGTAAGACCACCCGGAGGCGGCGACAAGGAGTCTCTGAAGAAACACTAGGGGGTGACTCGGGAGGAGCACTAAGAATCTCGGGAGGAGCACTAGGAGTTAACGAAAACCCACTAACTGGGGCCGAAGGTTCTGGAGCGCCGGCTGGAGCAGCGGCGAGAGGAGCTGTCCGGCTGCTGCGGCGGTGGCGGCGAGGGGAGCTGGGGCTGACCACGCCACCAGTCGGGCCACCTGTCGACCTGGTGCCAGGCGGGTCGCCTGGAAACCCATCGCCACGGGAACCGTGGCTGCGGGAGCAGCAACACGAGGAGCCAGAGCTGGAGCTGCGGTAATTCTGTGAGGCTGTAAGGAGAGCTGAGAGCTGAGTCCGCCACAATATACCTGAATATACAGAGGACATACTGAATTGGTTGAAGACATTTAACTCTGGTATGGAACTAAAATAGTCTCATAACTCAGAAATGCGCAGATCAAGATTCACAAATGCACAAGATTCACACAGGATGAGATCCATATCCATAAGAGATATTTGTGTTACTTCCAACAGGTGATTAATTGTATCTGAAGCTATTACCCTAACTCATTATATGAAAGGTACAATTATTTCCTTTTACTCTGTTGTAGGGAAGACACACAAGAAGATACTGTATGTCTTCCCTATAAATATCCTTATTACCAAAACACAACTGGGTTTCCTGCTTATGGTCAGGTGACAATGTGAGAAGACCTATTCCTAGAAATTGCTTTCTAGGAATAGGTCTTAATAGAGTAATTGCATCAGCTTGCAGGTGTGCAATAAACAATTTCAATACATTTTTACCTTTGCTAGGTTAATTGCATGAACAAGACTTTACTTATAATTTGTGCCTTTGTATTGAAATGTTCTGCCTGCCTGAGAAAAGGGGCTGTGTGCACTGTGGCTCTCAGCTGGTTGTGTAATGATAGTTTCATGCTGTGTCCCAAATAATTGCCTTTTCCATATGAAAAACTGTTTAGATTGAGGAGCCTGAGGGCAATGTGTGAATCGCTACAAATGTGGACTGTATGCTACAACACAATAATGTTTTCTTTTAGAGATGGTGAACAAAAACAGTGACATGCATACTTTAGGTTAGATTTCACAGTCTGATCCTACATTTCCTACCAGCCATGAGAATTGATCTGTAGCTTAAGAAGCACAAAATTCTTCTCTAGCTTTTCTATATTGAATTAGATCATTGGGTGATTTGTGCACATTCTGTTGTGTATACCAATGTACTGCTAAAATGTTTGATTGTTGTTGCCATGTAAGTGTGTCATGTGACAGCTTTTTTATTGGATGTGAGCTGGTAAGAACACAGTTTTTATTGGTTGACAACTGGAACAAAGTCGAAATAACTAAGAGAAGAATTAAATGACTTGTAAATTTTGTGCATGTTTGCTTGATATTTCATTATTAATAAATAATTCTTAATGTTAACAGCATTTATGTGAAAGTTAAAACTTCTTTGTTATTCTTTTCCCTCTCTGGAAGGCTGAGGTGATTGGTCAATTGGATTTCAGAAGGTGGGGTCTGAAGATTTAAACAGGTGGACCTAATTTATGTTAAACCAGATTGAGTAGAAGATGACAGAATGCTGATGCTCTACTCTTCTTAAATTTTACTAAGCCATGTCACAATTTGCAAACAAATGTTTATTAAAAGCCCCATACTTCTGCATTTTTGTTAAGAAAAAAAACTCAGCAATTTGTTGGCTCTATCAAATTCTCAGAGTCAAATTAATTGTACTCGTTTTTTCTATCTTCAATAGCACTGTGTTTAATGCTGATGAAAAGAACATAAATCTCCTTTAGTTTTCTGCTCTGCTGGAGTGCAGAACTCTGCAGCTCTCAGCATCATGCAGCTGCTCAGCACCATGTGTGTTTTGCCTTTGTCCCATAGAAGAGTTTTTCTCCCTGAGCTCACTGGCTCAGGGAGAAAAACGTTTATTTGGGTTTTCATAAAAACTTACTTAATTGAAAGCCCCAGTCATCGTTTCAGAAGTGCAGGGACTGTTTTCAGGGAAAGTTACGAAATCAGGATTTTTGGGGGTGAAAACACATCTAAGCAATGACTAAAATTATCCATAGAAGAGGAGCATCTGCAGTGGGAAACTGATGGTTCACAATTCATTTATGGAACATGTGAACACACTGTAGGAGCTATAAAATACACAAAATAAAATTACCATTAGTAACTCAAACCATATGTTACCTTCATCCATTTACCTTATTGAATTATCTTTACCTTACGACATCTTTTTAGTCTTTGACAATCTCTATCTTGAGTGCCTTTACGATGTGTTTAGTAAACACATTAATATATATTTATTAAACCCCTTTAGCTGTAACATATCCTTTCAATCATATTGCAAATGTCTGACTTTACAAAACATTAAAGCTAGTAAACTTTTGAATTACTGAAGAAGCATTACTAATTTACCACAGCATGTGAGCACCATCTATTGGGCGAAAGCATAACCATTACATTCAGTAGCAAATTCAATACTGATGAAATATAACAAATATACATCTACACAGAGGCGGCAAACTAAGATACCACATAGAGCCCCAAAACCATCATGGACCTCCAACAAAAGCTTGCATTTTAACACAGATTACAAATACATTTTTTTAATATTTGTTTATTATGTTGGATAATATCAGTACATTTGATTTGATGCTTTCAGTGCAAATAAATTAAAAAACATTTTACGCTGATAAAAATGTAAAGGAAGTGGCAAGTGTACAAATAATAATCTTTAATGTTTGATTACTGTTTGACCAACCGATGCCATAAGTTTGAACTTTTCTTTGTGCTTGATCACAGTTATATCTCAGCAGATACTAGGCAGTTATCAAAGGTTGCTTCTAAGCTCAACCAATTTGACCCCTTCTCCCAGATGTGTACACATGTAAACAAACAATGAGGGCCTCAAAATTATAATCTACTTAGGGTGTAACTCTAACTCCAAGTTTTTTCTTTGCTGATATACTGTCTAAATAGGTGATTTAGGATTCTATATCTGATCTGTGTAAATGAGGACATTTTTGCCATCATTTACAAATGATTTGTTTAGTCCTGCAATATTATTGGCTACAACCATCTCAGTACTGGCTGATTTGGTCAAAAGAAGCGCAAGCAGCTGAATTTTCCTATTGGTTCCAGCAGTACAGCCCTGCTTAAGGTTCGACATTTCCATTGATGGTTCCAGCTCTGCTCAGAGTAGAGCTCCTCTCTATTCTGAACTTGTGTTTCCACAGAGTCAGTAACGACTATCAGAGCAGAACTCCTTCAGGGGGTGGAGGCTTTGAGCCACATCGAAACACATATGATCATTTTTTGAGACAATGGAAGAAGAGAGAGAACTGAAGGATGTGGATTCCATGCTGTTGCCGTTTGTTTGCCTGACTGTGATTCTTCTGAAATTCTAAGATGCAATGGGAGGAATGGGAGGAATGGTGCGACTGCAACGAAAGGGGAGAGAAAAACATCCACAGGATATTCCTGTCCTTGGAGCGCTTGCAGCTGAAGGGAAGAAGGTGGCCCAGATAAGGTAGGGTAAGTTAATGTTTGTATATAACTATCATACTATTTAATTTATTTAAGTTTATTGATATAGCTCTACCAGGGCCGTGTAGAGACCTTTGAAGGGCCAGGGACTCAAAGTTAAAAATGAAAAAAGTTTTCTGCTGTCCAACTCAGTTGGAAGACTGAGTTGATCTGAACTCTTAAACAGACCAGAGGAGAGAAGAAGTCTGTTATGAAATAAACAAATTTGCTGATATTGTACTAATTAAAACCTAATAATATGTAGGTTTTAATTAGAAACAGTTAAGTTTCTATGGAGTTTAATCTCCATAGAAACTTAACTGCAGACTGCTTTAAAGATCAAAACAGCTCAGAAGGCTAAACTCTACATATTTTTTCTATGTTAGCACCTCAGAGATGTAGAATTGTTAAACTGAGAGATATCAAGGCAAAGAAAACTCTGATAGAGCCCTCCAGACATTCAGGGGCCCATATAAATACCTTAATTGTAACACCTACCCTAGATCTAAAACTTTAGCATTTATTTATTGAGAATTACAAAACTGTTACATGTATTTAATTCATTCAACAGAGATAAAATTTAAAAAATAAATACATTTAGGATTTAATTAGGGGGTTTACTTTGTAAAAGTGCAAATAATCATCTTGATAGTTTGATTGTTGTGTTACCATGGCTACAATATGGTGTAATCTTTGTTTTTGAGTGGTATTTGTTCACAAATACATTACAATAAATAATGTCCAACAATTGATTTTTAAGCTTGGCAAATTAACATGGGCCTCCTCTCACAGACTTTATTAAATCTATATTTAAACATGTTAATGATACAGACATTCTTAGTAGGACGGGGCCACTTTAGCATTTATTGCTAAATCAGATTCTGGCCTAAATCAGACAGAATCTGATTTAGGCCAAGGGCCCTAAATCAGATTCTGTCTAAGGCCCCTTGTTACCTTGGTCCGTTCCTGCATGAAGAGCAGGAACATCCTGGAATCTACCTGGAATCTACCTGTGGCCCCAATGCTTTAAGTTATTTATTTGTGGCTCGTTTGACTTTGTTACAGTCCAAATAGTTGGCATACTATTTTCACTTATGTTTATTTGATATTTTGTGAGCTCTATATGCTCTGGGCCAAATTTTCTATATCACTTGAGGTTCTGCAGTAACTTTAATTCACAGCCACGAACCTCCAGCCCAGATCCCGTCAGCAGCGGTGCGAACCGCCTGGTAATGATGTTAAAGTGAAGCAGATACCAAACAGTGAGCAGGTAGTGCCAGGTGGTAACAGGGGGTACCAGGTGATACCGGGGCTTTGAACTGCGTTCCAGTGATGGTCGTGATACCATTTCTTTATACAAGGATATCTGATTCTGACTCACAGTGGTGAGACTCAGGCTCCTGATAAAGTTAAAATGAGAAGTTTTCTCTGCAGCCGAAAAATTTCCGTGTTTTCGGACAAGAAGGGTTTTGTCCCGCTGTTACAAGGAAAATCACAAAAACAGCTGTCCTAATTTCAACATCAGCATCCACTCTGATTATCTAATATACAACAGAGGGCGCAGATCCGCCCCCTCCTCCTGACGCGGTGCTTAACAACATGGAGGCAGAGGAACTGACAATGCTCAGTCATTACAAACCGAGGGCAGCCAGACGAATTGAGCTAAATTGTTACTTTTAGTTAAATATTACTGCATGCTGTTGAGGGGCACAAGCAGGCCTCCTGACATACAGATAAAAAATTTAAAATAAATAAATAAAAATAAACTCAAAAATGGGCACCAGGGGCATCAAGTACATTATTCATCCATCCATCCATAGTCTGCCGCTTATCCGGGGTCGGGTCGCGGGGGTAGCAGCTTAAGAAGGGGGGCCCAGACTTCCTTCTCCCCAGCCACTTCTTCCAGCTCCTACGGGGGAATCCCAAGGCGTTCCCAGGTCAGCCGTGAGACATAGTCCGTCCAGCGTGTCCTGGGTCTTCCTCGGGATCTCCTCCCGGTGGGAGGTGCCCGAAACACCTCACCTGGGAGGCGTCCGGGAGGCATCCTAACCAGATGCCCGAGCCACCTCAACTGGCTCCTCTCAATGTGGAGCAGCAGTGGCTCTACTCTGAGTCCCTCCCGGCTGACCGAACTTCTCACCCTATCTCTAAGGGAGAGCCCAGCCACCCTACAGAGGAAACCCATTTTTGCAGCTTGTATTCGAGATCTCATCCTTTCGGTTATGACCCACATCTCATTACCATAGATGAGGGTAGGAACGTAGATCGGCAGGTAAATCGAGAGCTTCGCTATTTGGCTCAGCTCTCTCTTCACCACGACGGACCGATACAGCGCCCGCTTTACAACAGACGCTGCGCCAATCCGCCTGTCGATCTCCCGCTCCATTCTTCCCTCATTCGTGACCAAGATCCCAAGATACTTGAACTCCTCCACTTGAGGCAGGACATCCCCCCGACCCAGAGAAGGCACTCTACCCTTTTCCGGCTCAAGACCATGGCCTCGGATTTGGAGGCACTGATTCTCATCCCGGCCGCTTCACACTCGGCTGCGGACCGCTCCAGCAAGAGCTGCAGATTACGTCCCGATGAAGCCAACAGGACCACATCATCCGCAAAAAGCAGAGATGTGATCCTAAGGCCACCAAAACCGATCCCCTCAACACCTTGGCTGCTCCTAGAAATTCTGTCCATAAAAGTAATGAACAGAACCGGTGAGAAAGGGCAGCCCTGGCGAAGTCCAACTCTCACCGGAAACGAACCCAACTTTTTTCCGGCAATGCGAACCAGACTCTGACACTGGTCATACAGGGACCTGACAGCCCATATGAAAGGGCCCGGTACTCCATACTCCCGGAGAACCACAGGGCTCCCCGAGGGACATGATCAAATGCCTTCTCCAAGTCCACAAAACACATGTACACAAAACACAGCTTTGATAAGCCGCCTCGACAATGGAGGCGTGGAACATGGTTCATTATTAAGTTCATTATTCAGTTATTCTTATAACTAAATATTAGAATCAGATGCAATCAGCTGGAAACCCAACAGTTTGCATCTTGTCTTGGACGAGACCATAGAGACAATCACTTGTGTTGTCACTGCTTTTGCAGGAGTCCCTCATATCATGCTTGTAGCAATAGTGAAGAAGAAATCGTCTCCTTTAATAAAAAACCTCCAGCAGAATCAGAACCTGGCTCAGTACCAGCAGCCATCTGTACACCTGATTGAAACAAAAGAAATGTTTAGGTGTCCTTTATATGCTAATGAAAAGTAAAATGTTAATAGCAGGAGAGAAAAAATGGCTGGTTGATGGTGGCATTAACTCAGTCAATGTCCCCTTTCAACACTCTAGAACACTAGATCAGATGGAGAGAAAAACAGCTGAGAGAAAACCTGAAGATATAGGTAAAATTACAACAAATAATACAGTGTAGAGAGTAGTAGAAGAAGAAATTGTGAAAAAGTGGTCAGTTTGTTCTCTGGACAGTGAAGCGTCTATAAGAGAGCCAGAGCAGACTGGACTGGAGCTAAGATCTTTCAAGATTTGCAGCAAGATGCTGCAGATCTTCTATCAGTCTGTTGTTAAGAGCATCATCTCTTCTGCTGTCATCTGTTGGGGCAGCAGCATCAGAACCAGGGACATAAAAAAGGCTCAAGAACCTCATAAAGAAGGCTGGTTCTGTTCTGGTGACGACTGTAGAATCTCTGGAGATGATGAGGCAAAGAAAGTTTCTTCATGAGGTCAAGAAAGTTTGGACAACCCTGACCATCATCTTCATTAGACTGTCTTGGGAAAGCAGAACATCTTCAGTCAGAGGCTTCATCAGATTCACTGTAACACAGACTGCTACAGGAGATCTTTCCTGCCAACAGCGATCACTGTCTACAATAACTCTTTAATTTCCTTTTGGGATCCATAAAGTATTTTTGAATTTTAATATACAGATTCTTATTTTGAAGGTGAAACATATTCATTCATTCTTTCATTTGTCATTCAAAATTTTTAAAAGAGAAATCATAGGACTCTAGTTCTTGTTTTTTGTTACCTGTCTTTCATTTCTTTCAAATTATGTCAGACTATTATCTTCAGTTGAGAGTCTAACTTTTTCATTTTAATTAATGACAAGCTTTTTGTGTATTACCAGACATCAGATCATTGGTTGGTTTTTTCTTTAACTCTTGTTCTGGCTTGTTCCAGCTCAGCCATCATTGGTAGGAGACCGTCATACATGTTGGTCTCAATGGCTCTAAGTTTCTCCTGGTACTCCTTTGGCAAGCCATTTTGCTCTGCTCCCATTACAATCACCTAATGTTAATGACAAAAAACAGTCAATCTTTAACCTGGTGGCAGCTTATTTCTAAACAACAGCAGCTTTCAATACTTCTATTAGTTTTATTAGGGTCAGCATAAAATCACATTACCCTCATTTTCAAACCAATTAGTATAATATTTTTGTCCTAAACATGATAATACAAAAAGATTTCCTCATATCTTTTGATTTTGTTTTTAACTGTGGTTTTAACTTTATAAATTCCAAATTGCTTCCATAGTTTAGGTAAAAAATTGTGGATCAACTAAATATATAGCTCTGAGATTGCAAATAGGACAACTATTATATGCACAACAACAAGCATAAAATAATAGAAATCAAAAACTGCTGAAACATTATAAAACACAAAGAGGTGATGGCAACGTCATGCTTTGAGAACAGTCTGGCAACATGCTTTCAGGTCAATGAACTACAGAGTTCCACTGAGGCCCGATTGTTCTGATTGTCAATAAAGTAAACTCTTTGAGAGAAGAACAATAAAAAGAGCTAAAACATAGGATTATTGTTTCTAGGTGGATTCTGGAGCCTTTACAATAAATAAAAAATAATATATAAATAAGTTATAACAATTTATAAAATAAAATATTATTTAGCCAACTCTTTGTGAGAGATAGAGATAGTGAGATAGTTAAAAAAAAAAGAGAGAAAAGGACCAATGATTGACAGGTCACAAAGCTGAGGTTTTCTTTTAATGTGTTTGGTTTTTAGTGGGTTTTTTTTGTTTCTGATCCACATTTAGGTTGCTAACAATTGTCCTACACATAAAAAAACATTAATTTAACCAAATATCTACCAAACTTAGGGTAGATTGTTCAAAATAAAAAAAACCCTGATAGAGAAATGCTAGTGGATGGATGTGGCCTTCAGATGTTCTGAAATTTGTCTGTGCAATTTTGAAGAGGGGCCGAGCTGTCTCCTGATCACCATCTGTTGAATCCATTACTGGTGAGTCTGCTGGACGTAATGAACCCAAATGAGCATTCAGGGTGAACTGAAAACATTTGGGAGAAGCCATAGTACCATGAGTTCTTTCACTTTTCTCCATAAGTGTTTATCTCAAGTTCCAGGGAAGGTTGGAGAATCCAAATAAACTATGTTCAGTAACTTTATTTATGATGCAGTTTAGAAGAGCTGTGCCCAGAAGATTATTGGTGCCTGATGCAACAGCAACCTGGGGACCCTTTGGAGGACCCCAGAAGTGTGAGAGGTCATCAGACTAAGGAGACAAGTGGACTGATGATTATTTAAAAGAAACCAGGATCCATCCTGATACAGTATCTGGCTCAAGCGAAGAATGATTGACTTTAGGATGGAGTGAGATGAACAGATGAATGAGGTCTTCATCTGCAGTAATGTGGGCTCCTCCGGTTTGTTGTGGTATAGGAAGAGTTGTGATAAAGCAAAGCTATTAATTTGTTCTTCCTTCCACATTCCAACCCTCACCTAAAGTCATGAGACCTGAATAGTGGAGCTTCTGCTCCTGATCTACATGAGTCTGTTGATGTGGTGAGAGCATTTAAGCTCTTCCCTTTGAAGACTATCCAGGTTGTCTCTCTGGGAGGAGACCCCAAGGGTGGGTGAGCGTAGATGTCTCTTCTGACATGGCAATGCCTTGAAAAGCCCCTTAATGAGGTTTGGCTGGATATACCTTTTGGATCTGTTGCCCCTGCGACCTAATCTTGGACAAATGGAAGACAACAGGTTGATGGATTATTTTTTTCAGTGGTCTGGACATCAGGCTCGACGGTTTTCCATTAATTGTTATTTTCTGTAGAGCTGTTTGTGATTCCTTTTACATAGTTTTTAATATAAATTATTTAATATTTTCCAAATTACTGAATATTTGACTTCTAGAACCATTAATAATGAAGGAGAATCAGATATGTTTTAAGTAGCATTTTACATACGTTGTGTACTTAAAAAAATGTATCTTTGCTTCATGAATGTCCAGTGACCAATCCCAAAGTTAGAAATGGTGAGACTACAAGATCTCTTTCAATTTAACAACATAATTGTGTTTTTAGTAATCACATTGATACCCAAAAGGGATGGGATTGGATTGAAATATATTATATATAAGTATTTGAAGAATATTGTAGGACAATTTCATCTCATGAACTAAGACTGAATGTCATAAGGAAATAATAGTTTAGACAAGGATTTTGAACTTTTCACAAGCAAATCCCAAACTAACAAATGAAACCTAGGCAGTTAATATAAATAAATTAGGAATTTTAACACTGAGCCTAAAGGTAAACTTTCTTTCTCATGAGTTAAAATGACAATTTCTAGTAAATTAAAGTGCATAGAAACTCCTTCAGGATTTACATGATAGCCAGCATAAATTGATTTAAAAAGACCTTACCTGTAGATATTGTGGTGATGGTCGGGCATACACACAGCTGTTCATTATGTAGGTGCGACAGCTGATATCTTGACCTTTTGTCTTCACTGATAATTCCACAGGTCGGTAAGCACCTAACATCACATTCTCTTGACTGAATGTGTGCACACACAAGAGTGCACATGTTTTTAAGTTTCGTAAGAAAGCATACAAACATGTCCAGATAAAATTGAAAAATAAAGCAAATGAAATAACGTTTTACTTGTCTAGTGACTCTAGATCAGATATGCTCATCCGCCACACCACACCCCACACCTCGTCCCCCGGGCTGTCCTCTATGGTGGCCACACCACCATGCCAGCGGTCACTGGCTAGACCTTTGTAGTTGCCAAACACCAATTTATAATCCTAAAAAAAGACATGAAAGTCACTGATCAGATTTGCTTTCCAGCATTTAGAGCTAGATGGAGATGGTATTTCTTTAGCACTATACCTTGAGCTTTGCCACGCAGTACACTGTTGCAGAGGGATTCTTGAGCTGGAGACGCTCCTTTAGAAGATTACTACCATATGCAAAGTACAGAAATGTTTGGTTATTCTCCATGTTCTTATCAGGTGAGGACCTGTAAACAGGAGTCATCAAAAACAAAGAGTGAGCAATTAGCTGAGCCCCAGCTGTGTGTTTAGAGAAGCTGCCGGTAAAAATGAGAGCCTGAACAGCACAATGACAAAACTGAAGCACTGGCCTTTCAGCAGCACCACACTGTTCATGTGCTAATCCCACCCACTGTCACTGAGCACTATTCACTCACAAGTAGTTTACCACACAAGTTCAGACAAAGGCACAGAACCATGTGCTTAACAAAAAATACACACATTCTCACATACAAAATCAGCAGCGATACTTAAGAATTGGATATTATTGTAAAGAAAATACGAGGAGCATAAAATGATTGATATTTTTATTAGTGCTCATTTTACAGCTTCATTAATCTTAATATGCACACTGTGACAAAGATTATTTTCTTGAAACTAGAAGTATCATTTCCAAACAACACCTGAAATAATTCAAACTACAATCTAATGATTAATTAATATTTTAGTCATGAGGGTTCTGATTGAGGACCCTGATCCAGAATTTGAGGTCAAGGCACTCTGAACAGGAGAGCACTGTGGAGCAGAGACAGAGCCTTTAGACCGGGCCGAGCAAATCCAGAGATTCACAATTTATGGACAACATTCAAATATGGATGTAAGGCACATGGAGCAGTAGCAAAGGCAACATTACAATCTATTGCTAGTTGATTACAATGCAAGGTATTATGAGTATGTGCTGGAGCAATTAAGACTACTTCCATCAATGCTGTTTTGCGGCGGCAGCAAGCCGAGCGGAGTCAAGCCAACCGCCGTGCCATCAGGACCGAAGCAACCAACCCCACCTGAACACCGTCACTTCACCCAGAAGCTTGCTCTGTCTATATCCATGTACTGAAGGTGTTAGCGTCTTTAGGCTTCTTTGTTTCTTTTTTTTTTTTTTTTGTCTTGGTTCTTATTGCTTTTTTTTTTTTTTTTTTTACTAAAACATTAGTTTTAGTAGAGACTAATGTGAATCTATTAGAACTAAGGAGAGTAAAAACTACAACTTATCGCACAAAATTGATAAGTAGTTGTGGACAAAAAATCTGTGTGGTAACAGATCAGGCTTGAGACCCTTGGCAAATGGCAAAGAGCAAAATCTTTTATTTTGTCGTTTGCAAACGGAGAAAACACAGCATCCACAGCACAGCAGCTGTACCTGCAATGAGTTCTGACTTGGATCTGCAAGCCCTCACAATCTATAGAACTCTTCACACAATGTGGTCACGCCCTGACTCAGAGCCAGTTCCAGTTGAACAGGTTTAATGCACAATCACTCTTAACAGGGTAGGGAGAGTGCAACGTCATCCTCACTGAAGGGTCAGTTAATTGCTTAGATGATAAACCTTTTCTTGTTCAAAATAAGTGAGTTTCAAGACTCAGGTTTGCTAATGGAACAATTTTGCATAACAAGAACATTGTCAGACCTTGTACAGGGTAGGGAGAGTGCAACGTCATCCTCACAAGCACATACTCTGAGCTTGTGACATTTAGATAGAGGAATAGAGGAATTTGTTAAACCTTAGGGTTTATTCCATCTCACTATAATCTCACTATAATTATCTAAACTAACTATTCTTATCTGTTAACAGACACTGGTGCCTTGCTTTGGTATGTGTGGTGAAGCATTAGTCCAGTCATCAGTCTGCTGCAACTGAGAGGTTTCTTGCTGACTGACCTCTCATTGACTGGTTCTGCAGAGACCTTGTCTGGCCTACATACAGATTGAAGAAACACTAATGTGGTTAAATGAATAAAAGATTTAAATAAAATTATTAAAAGAAATAACACAATTTTTACTTCACATAGTAATGGAAAAAAACCTTTAAAAAGCAAACTAACGTTACTCTATATAACGAATGTTGCTCTTCTGCCTCCTGAATTCTTTTCCCAAATAAAGAAGAGGATGTTACGTTTCTTATTGAACAACAGGAGGTCCATACTCCGTTTTGTCCTCACTGAACCTCCCTTATGACCGTGGAGGCTTGAAGTGCCCAAATTTTCACTTGTATTACTATGCTGTGCAGTTGAGGTCTATAATGTTTTATTACAGTAATCATTATCCACATTGGACTGACATGGAGACTCAGGATTTAAAATTGACTCTCCCTTCATATTCAAATTCAAATTCAATATTAAAGCTTCTGTAATAAAAACCAATTTCTTAAAAATATGATAAGAGTAGGAGAGATGTAAAAAAAAATTAAATGAACCAAATTGTTTGTATTTGTTCAGTCCAGTGTGGGGTAACCAGCTGATTTACATGGGGTAGTATCCACCCCATGTAAACAGCTGTGCAGTATGGGCGGAAAACATGGAAAGACAAAGGACTCCAGACGATTCAGAATCGTTTATGTACCAGATTCAGACATACTGATTGTAGCAGCATAAATGGTAGGCTGCCACTTTAAGATCAATTCCGGCTGCTGCATATAAGCAGGTCTCCACCTGCCATGAGGCTACTTGCGACGTGACGTCAATTCATCTGTTTCCTTTGTAGGACGTGCTGGGTAAGCGTGGCTGTTTGTTTGTTAGCTGTAATAGTAGTTTGCATTAATGTAAACTGGTTTGATCTGTTAAGCCTCTGTTGCTGTTCTCCTCCAATATCTGTACCGATCTGTCCTGTTTGTTTGCTGGCCGGAAGGTAAGGGCTAACGTGGCTAGGTAGTATCCACTACCTAGCCACGTTAGCTAGGTGGATAGGTAGTATCCTACCTAGGTAACGTAGGTAGGATACTACCTAGCTAACGTGGCTAGGTAGTATCCACTACCTAGCCACGTTAGCCCTTAGCCATTACAAAGCCCTCACATAGCATTTTGTTATAGCTGTGCTGTATGGGCGGAAATTGGATTTGTTTGGCGGTGTGGTAACTTGCCAGGTTACAGGTGAGCAGCTATTGTAAATTATAGTCTTCATCAGCAGTTGTATTAATAATCTGCTCCATCTTTTAGCTTCTGGATGAATTTCTAATCAGCGTTACCCATGGACAGACACTCGCTGCTGGTTTGCTTTTTAAAGAAATGTTTTAAAATGCCTACATGAACTCTCCTCCCGCTGTCAGGAACATTGATGGCACTCCTGATGAGCTAAAGTGCAATATTGTAGTGCTATTGGATCACTGTTTTACTCGTATTGTTTGATTTTTGTCTTTCTTTTAGGGACTGAGGCTTCTGTGGTGGCGGTGGTGTCTTGTCTTGCCTTGGAGCGCCTTTTTTTAGTTTTCTGTTCTTTTGTAGTGTCCAGGGTGATCCCTTTTCCTCACTGGATGTTGCCCCTTTTCTCACTACCTTCCCCCCATTGGTAAGCCTCAGTTTCCTTTGAAATGTAAACATTTTATGATAAATTCCATTAAATGCATTCACTGTTTTAACCATTCAATTGCAGGTTATTGATAATACTTTTAAACAAAAGAAGCATATTGAAATTTAATTTTTTGTAGAACCTTCTGAATCCTGTCTCATTTCCAGTAGAACTTACCTGTGTCTTCATTACATTAAATTTTTTCTGGAGTTATTCCAGGTGGCGTTGTTGGTTTTCCCTTATTGTCAACTTTAACATCTTACATTTGGGTTTCATAATAAAGAAAATTCACCCCCATGTTGCCACATGATTAGCTGATACTAATCAGCTTTCAGGATCTGCAACATAAATTCCACCTAGATGAGAAACACTACTTTAAATATCTTCAAGTCAGAAACTTCATAAGAACGAGTCAAAAATAATGAGCTGACAAAACCAACTTTAGAAAAAATATTAACAAAGGACAGTTTGAATAAA
The DNA here is from genome assembly GCA_010277075.1 of Poeciliopsis retropinna. Lineage (NCBI taxonomy): Eukaryota > Metazoa > Chordata > Actinopteri > Cyprinodontiformes > Poeciliidae > Poeciliopsis > Poeciliopsis retropinna. The sequence goes on along the minus strand of VMRM01000046.1, from coordinate 184,083 downwards.
TCAGAGTCTTATCACTCAATGATGTGACGTACATCTGAAGGATCTTATGATAGACTTAAGGCTTTCACTGCTAGAGTTATCTGAGGAAGATTGGCAAACATTATGTAAACTGGCCCACACCAGATCTATCAACACAGCTCTTAAAATGATCCAATTCAAATGGTTAATGCGGGTTTACGTAACACCAGTGGACCGCAACAGGTATAAGAGGGGAGATACCTGATGTATGTCCAAAATGTACATGTATCTACAAATTGTGTAGAGGAACTCTGATTCATGATGTGGTATTGTTTTGGAAAGAGGTAAAAGATGTAACTGAGAAAATAATTTCCAAACAATTTTTGATCCAAAGCTGTTTGTGTTTGGACTGTACCATGGAAAACATAATTGTACTAAAAATGAACGGACATTTATAAACTTAAGTTTGCTCAATGCGAAAAGATGTATATCATTGTTTTGGAAAAAGACAAACTATAAACCAATAGCTACAGCAGATGTTATCTGCCCTCCCGCTGGTAAAGATTACATATGTATTAAAGGGCAAACAGGATCTGTTTGAGTTCATCTGGAATCTCTTCATTAAGTATGTCAAGGATCTGAACATCTTGGGTGATGGTACAAGTGACTGAAGAACACTTAACTGCAGTTCCCAAAGACAATTCTATTAAAGGACATACACTGTTGAATGTAATATCTCAATATATAGATATGTGGAATATGTGATGGGTTGCATTAGAACCAGGATTGTGAGAGGCAGTTTGTATTTTATTTTGACCTGAACAGTACTACTACTACCGATGTCATACTTTACAAAATGTTCAAACTGTTTGTCTAAACTGCTAAAATTCCAATAAAAAGATTTTTGGAAAAAAAAGCAAACTAACTAAAGGATTGCTGGGAATATTCCAAGTATAAAAGAATAGGTTTGGATGGGCACAATATGAATGGGCAAAAACGTATGAATTGGATATTAAGACATTTTCAAATAATCGGTGTAGGAGTTTGTCCTGCAATAGATTACTGTTTGATCCCTGCTCCAGCTGCCTTTGTCATTGTGTCCTTGGGCAAGATGTTTCACCCACCTTGCCTGCCATGTTGCCTTATATTTTAGTTCAACTTAAGGTGGAGCTGTAACAAATGCAACTCCACAGTTCTACAAACCACATTAGGAGAAATTTAGGCTGTAGTTAAATCCTTTATGACCTGAGACTATCTTAAAAGGGGTTAGCTAGTTTTATGCAGTTAAACCAATATAGACACGTCATATCTGGACAGAATTATTATATCTACTAATCAAGCATTATTAATCTGCTTGGGATTTCTGAAGCCTTTATCCTACTCTTTAAAACTCGTGAAATTCGACTTAAAAACCTTTTTTCCCATTAGTAAAATATATTTTTATTTACTAAAAGTTATTCTATTAAAACATGCACTTTATGCGCTCTCTTTTTAATGTATTTGTGTAACGTTATTGTGACGCGTTGTCTCAATGTTTGTCATTTTAACACATATGTACTGTTTTGTATTTGGTGTCTCAATAAAGATATATATATATAAAAAACTACAGTTCATGGGGTAACATACTCATGTCCAGTAGGTGGCGGTCTGCACCTATGTAGTTGTTCGCATCCGCCAAGAAGAAGAAAAGCAACAAGGTAAACAAACAGTTCGAGGAGACCTTGGGTTTGTTTTTAGTTTAACACTCTTACTGGTGTATTTACGATCTATAACAACAGTTAAAAGATACAGAAAAGGCTGAAGAAATGAAGGCATGATTTGTAGGTGCTGACACTTTCGGGCATGGAACCGCTAGCGGAATGGTTTGTTTTGGCTCGTAAAGGTGACAACTGACGTCACAAGATGAGCTGTTTAAGGTCGGTGTTTGATCAGCAGGGGATCAAATGAACTGGCAAGAATCTGTTTGCGAAACAGATGTTTCCCATTTTCAAAATACCGTCTGATCAAAATAGTGTCAGATAAAAATGACCCTAAAATAGTTAATAATTAGCAAAAAGTCATTGTTGTACCTATTAAGAGGTAATGGTTGGTTTGACGCTGAAGTTATTCACAACAGTTTGAAAATATTCCGCTTCATTTAATGGTTTTTCAGTACTTTAATATCTACGATCAGCCATATTTTAAATCTTCATTCTACTCTTTAAGACTTAGAAAGGTAACAATTTCAGATTGTTTATGGCATAAAACCACATTAGGAGAGATTTAGGCTGTAGTTAAATCATTTTTTATGACCTGAGACTATTTTAAAAGGGGTTAGCTAGTTTTATGTGGTTAAACCAATATAGACACGTCATATCTGGACAAAATTATTATATTTACTAATCAAACATTATAGAAACTTGCTTGGGATTTGTGAACCGTTATCCTACTCATGAAAACTCGTGAAATTGCATTTAAAAACCTTTTTTAAGATAATTATTTTCTGTTTCTTGTGACCTCATGCTACTATTAACACTAATACGTAATGCCTACTAATCTTTTAATTGAATTGTTGCAAAATAGTTTTTACCTCCAATAAATCTCATGGTGCTCTCTGGTATTAATATATCTAAACAAATTAGGATATATGTGGCATAAAATACATATTTTCAACCTTTATTATAAAAGTAGAATGTAGAATTATTGATGTAGAAGGTGTGCACACCACCCCTCAACATGGTTATCAGCCAGCTTATCATTTTTATAGACCTGCTTAATCTGTGTAAGAACAAGATAGGGCTGGCTATTCCTGACAGAATGGGTGAGATGCTGGGTTTACCTCAGACAGATCCATCACAGGGCAAAGCAGAGATAAGCAGAGGCGTCGTCACCCTCAGGGTGATTCAGAGTGATCAATAAACCTGACATGTATGGTATTGGACTGTGGGAAGACCCTTTGCACGGTTTAGGCTAGGGTATAAACCCAGGACCTCCTTGTTCTAAGGCAGGGGTAGGCAATCCTGATCCTCGAGGGCCAGTGACCTGCAACTCTTGGATGTCTCCCTGGTCCAACACAGCTGAATCAAATTGCTGAATCACCTCCAAAGTGCAGTCAAGTTCTCCAGAGTCCTGCCCTCATTATTTGACTCAGGTGTGTTGAAGTAGAGATACATGTAAAAGTTGCAGGAGACCAGCCCTCGAGGCTTGGAGTTGCCCACCCCTGTTCTAAGGCAACCATCCTTACAGTTGTGCCTGTTTGCAACCCCAGTGTTAACAAAAAAAAAAAGAGCAAAATGTATGATTAGTTTATTTACTTTTGAAGTCTTGTAACTTTAGCATAAAGTCTGAAATATGTCAGGAAACAGAGATGAGCAGAAGCAGTAAAAGAAATCCTCCAAAAGGTGAGATAAAACAGCTGCACACCCTGGAAAGAGAAATCTCATATCCGGAATGGCATAATTATTGCAACAATGACAAAAATGTTATTTCAAAGCTTCTGTTTGAAATAAGGAAAGATGGAGAAATGCAGCCAGCTTTGAACTTCTGGCTGGAAGCCACTAAAAAAGTAAGGGTGCTATAATAATAATAATAATAATAAAGGTTTAAAAAATGCAAATTAGTATATACAGTTAAAGTCAGATTTGGTAATCCCTTTGATGAAAACACACAAAACTTAATACTTTCATGGAAACAACTATAATAAAAACTGTTCATACTTTTATTGCTTCTAAATGAACAAAGACAAAATCTCCACAACGTTTGACCAGTAGATTTTTCTGATGTGCTGAATTGTAACAAGAAAACTGAAAACTGACAATGCCACAGTTGTTAGCAGTGCTCTGCTTTATTTGCTTCCAAGGCAAATCTGACCGTTCAACTAGCTTTAAAACCACCTGAACAAGTTAACTAGTTCTGTGACCTGACGCCACACCTGAGGATCCAATGAGCATTACATAATTGACAGGACCAGGCACTACTCTGACATTTCTGCTAAGAAGCAAATTTATTATACAAAAAAAAAAGTCTGGAATTCAAAAAGAGGATAGTGGACACTTATCATGAGGGTGAAACCACCAGGTGTTTGCTGATTGCTGCTGGTTAGTCTGAAGGAACGGAGTAGCGGCGTTGCGGCGGAGGGCTCTGTGAGGTGGAAGCTGAGATGGAGGACCTACATCTGGGTCCAACCAGGAGTTTTGCACAGCTGAATAATTACCACCATGAGAGATTAAAGGATTTCTCATACATGCATGAAAAGATCATGGTAGTTTTTGAAGAGGGAATAACATTACAACATAATGAAAACTCAAAAAAGTTTATTTTAAATGATACTGCTCCTTTAAAACATGGTGATGTGTTTTGGAAGTCTGTTCTTTGGTCTGATGAGACTAAACTGATGAGCATAGAGATGTTCAAGCCTAAATACCCAGTTCCCATCTTTCAAAATGGTAGTAGGAGCATGATGTTATGGGTGTATTTGGAGGCTTCAGTCCCTGAGAACCTTGTTCATCTTCATAGAATCATAGCAAAAAAATAAGAGAATGTTGGCATTTGGAAAAATAACTGCTACAACTCTCACTTTTGGCCGAGGCTGTGTCAGGTCTCCAAGTCCAACATCTGGGGGACACAAAACTCCATGTCCTGGAGTGGACATGGACATCCACACCTGATTGGATACTCAGGTGTGAGTTAGACGTAGGCCACAGATTCTGAGCCAACATCTCAGAATCTGTGGCAAGCTGTAAGGTTTATGCTTGAAGAACATGCATAGATGATCTGGAATGATGTGCCATTGAAGAGTGGGTCATGTACCTCAAGGTAAATGCCAGCCTTGTGCAGAACTACAGTTTGGGGCGTTTGTCATTTGGAACATAGAGAGGCCACACTATTGACCACTGAATGTCAGAAGGGCTGATAGTTTTGCTCTGATCATTTTTTGTTTGTTTGTTTTCTTGCTACAGTTCAGCTGTGGCTGCAAAAAATAATCATTTTAGTAATTTATTAGTCTATTAATTATTTCAAAGGCAAATCGGGTAAAAAAAAAAGTGGCATGTTCTGCAGATTTTTCTTTAAACTACTTAGATAATTTCATACAATATTAGAAATACATTAAAAGATGCAAATAAACTAATAATTCAATTTCTTCTTAAAGAAGAAAATAATTTTATTGCCTAAATTTTAACAATATAGCATTCCTTTAAATAAAATGTTGGTATGTCTGGTATGTTTAAGTGAAAGATAAGATCCAGCAGGTTGTACGTGCTGTCACTGACAATTTGTTTAGGTTGTTAAAATGCATATAACCATTTGAATTATATTGTTATATTGTTATAGAAAAAGCGCAGCAGCAATTGTTTGTCGTCCATTTTGCCTCACCTATTCCAGCCTGGCATTACACTCGTCCACAAAGGTTCCACAGGCATGCTGCTCGCATTTATCAGTCCTTTCCTCCAAGCATTTAAAATCAGGTGTTAAATCCATCAGAAATAATAGAAATTAACATGATTTTGCTATACAGAAAAAAGTAGGGGGGATAAAATGAGTCCAATGGAGACTAACTCTCACTGGAAACAAGCCTTACTGCAGGCAATGTTGGCCTCGCTCTGACACTGGTTACAGCCTGTATTAAAATACCTGGTACCCCATACTCCTGGACTACCCCCCCACCCACTTAACCAAGTCCACAAAGCACATGTAAACTGGTTGGGTGAACTCCCAGAGACCATCTGGGACCCTGCTGAGGGTGTAGAGCTGGCCCAGTGTTTCACAGGACAAAAACCTGTAAAACTCTTCAGCCTATTAGTTCTGTCATAAAGAAGTGAAATTCTTCTGCAAATTCTGCAGAAGAATTCCACTTCTGCAGAATTTGCATCCAACAATTATGTGAAAATAAATTAATTTACTTTCTTGCATTTGTTTTGCATATGTTTACGCTAGTCTACCTAAAATTACATATCAATAATTAAAGATTTGGCCAGTATTTTGCAATTTGTGGTCAAATTAAGTCAAATTCTAACTGCAGTTTTTGTAGGATCCTAAAGAAGCTAAGCAAACGAAACACAGTTCAAAGATTGTGGCACCAGTTGATCTAAAATCCAGTTGATTTTGAAAACTGGCTTCTGTTAAATCTTGAGACACTTGTGGATGTCGTTCCAGATATTTGACAGATGCAGATAACTCTGAGTCAGGACTCATGACCTGGTTACAAGTTCATCTGTACCCATCAGTGATGTCAGTGAGCGCCCTCCTGCGATGCACCTCTAGGTAATACTTAGCATGGTTTTAGGTCAGGGGTCCCCAAAGTCGATCCTGGAGGGCCAGCATCCTGCATGATTTAGTTCTCTCCATGATTTAACGCACCTGGATCAAATGATGGCTCGTTAGAGGCCCAAGAAAAACATTGACATACTGAAAAGGTTGTCACTACCACCAAGGAGAGAACTAAAACACGCAGGATGCCGGCCTTCGAGGACCGACTTTGGGGACCCCTGTTTTAGGTTCACCCAGGAAATCAGCTTTGTTTCAAAATCTAGACTCTGGGAATCTGTCGGTATCTTATTTCATTGGACCCCCTGCATGTATCAGTGAAACATACAATGTATATATATCAGTCAGGTGACTTGACATGTCTGTATGGCAAGTCAAATAGAGAAAATGTAACATCTTCTCTACAAAATATGCAGATAGATATAACAAGCAGTCATTTCATTATGACCACCTGGCTAATAATGTGTTCATCCACTCTTCTGCTGCTAGTTGACCTGTTGAGAAATGGACTCCATTAGATTCCTGAAGATATGTTATTGTTTGTGGCATCTTGATGTTGGCATGACATTAAAGGTGTAATATAAAACTTTAAATTTTTTTTTTTTTTTTTACATATTTGTCAAAATTTTTATTATTTTGTGACAGTATTGTATGAGACAGATAATCATGTCCCTATGGTCCTGTTGTCATTTGCAGAAATAGACTACACTGTCGGAAATAATCAGTCAGAGACAGAAGTTGGGTCTTAGTCAATCATGCCTGTGTATCTGCTGCCCACAATTTCCCCCCCTTGCTCTCTGCTATGCTACAGCTGGTTCCCCACAATGGAACCTGTCATGAATGCTAAAGCTAGTTAGCATGGTCACTGATGACAGTTTTCCAGTAATGGTAAATTGTTTCTTTGCTATTGGTACACTGAGCAGGTAGCATGTGAATGTGATTGACAAAGCTAAATTACTCGTCCTGGTTCTGATTGGTTGTTTTTGATTGATGGGTTCGAGAGGCATTTCTGGAGACACAAATGATGGCACAGGGAGGAGCCCATTTTTTATCTGTCATACTACACTGTCGCAAATTTGTAAAAAAAAAAAAAAAAAAAAAAAGTTTTATAAAAGTTAAATACTCCAGATTTGACATGTTTAGTAATTTGAGCTAAAGTAGTTAATCTGTGTAAGAGGACATACAGCCCAGCCTTTGCTCCGCACATGCATCATAAAAATCTGTAATTTAAGATCAATTGAAACAATCCCCACATTATGCCCTAAACATTAACTTCTATATATCCAGTTTTATATTCTAGATTCTAGAATGGATTAAAACTTGCATTGAATGTGTTCTTTTCCTTTAGACAATTTTTTTTATCCTGGTAAAAACCAGGATAAAAAAAATTGAGATCAAAGGTCTCCTTTGCAAGTGTTCTGACAAGCATGTAGTTAAAATAGTTGTTTTCTAAACCATTACAATATCAATAACATTTAATTTAAAGTATGTAAAGAAGATATGTGTGTATCAAGCATGTCCTCCTTGATGATTGTGTCTAAGCTACACACCTTCTGAATTTGATCTTTGTAAGTCTCTCCTTTACAGATGATGCTAAACCACAGTCTGAAAATGCATCTATTTTACCAGATTTTTATGTGCATCACTGCAATCTCTGTTGTAGATTGTGTTTAATAGCTTCTTAGCACATTCCACTTTTATTTTAGGCTAAGATTTCAAATATATTTGTCTGGATTGCTTGTGTCTGGTTGGAAGAAAAGTTGTTGAATCATTATCTTAATGGAATGTACCAACCAGTAAGCCTTAGAAATACCTACATTTCAGTTTGCCAACATTTTGAAATCATAAATCTTCTGTCAAATAAGAATTCACCAAATCCATATTGAGTCAACTCATTTCTATAATGAAAAAAGAAGATTCACTGTGTTTTGAGTTTCCCTTACACTTAGACTTGAGGTTTTGTAGTAGGGTTAGAGTCTGATACAGGACATTGGTCGGATTGAGGGGTCTGCTAATGACGGGTCTAAGCAGCACCGCAGTAGTCCGCTCAGCCTGCTCTGAATAGGGGGACTTAACTGGTCCAGGGCTCTGTCTCTGTCTCAGGGAAAAAAACAACTCATTCTGTATGCCCCCATGTCCTCCAACTTTTAAATGGTTGAAATACATTTGAGTCAAATTAATTATTTACCTATTTACCTGCTGTAGAACTTGCTGTCAGGCTCTACAGCAGAGGAATTTGAAGAGCCATGTTTCTGAAACCTTCTAAAACTGATCCAACACACCTGAAACAAACGAATGGCTCATTATTGGGCCTCTGCAAAACCTAGAGACACGGTGAGGTGGAAATGAAGCCATTTGATTCCAGTACTTTGGAGCAGGAAGTTATCTAATAACTGAAAATCATGGGGACAGGGTTCCTGATTTAAAGTAAACATTCAAGCAGAAAAAACAGCTCCTCTCTTACAGTCGGAACTATGAGTCACTACATCGTGTGTGCACTTATCAGCATTGTGGATTTACAATCACTGTAAATCACTATATTTTATTTCTGTATAAGGAGGCAGACTAAGCAGAACCCTTGAAATGAATATTTATGTATTTTCTTGTTTCAGGTCACAGAGGCAGCAGGCGATGGCCTTTCTAGTCCAGCAGAGAGCTCTGTCAGCTGCAGAGGCTGTCAATGCTCTCAGACCATTTTATTTTGCTGTTCATCCAGACTTCTTTGGTCAATTCCCCAGAGAACGGGCAAGTTATCTTCAAATTAGTATACTTAAAAAGATTAGTAATTTGTTGATTTGCAAATATATTAATTTAGAAGTCCCAATACTAAATAGATCGAACATTAACTTTATAACAAATAAAATATTAACTTGTTCTATCATCTTGTTTATTGCTTATTCAAGCCATGCATTATTTAACAGCAGAGACTGTCTCACCACAACATTAAAGATAAACAAAATCTATTTGTAAAATTTCCCCACTAAACACTTCAAGTTAGGACTTGCACTCCTTTTTGTTATTTTAGTTTCAGATCATAGTTCTGTCATAAATTTGCCATAACAAACCCCTCGCTTTGCAACTTTCATTATTTAAACGTCCCAAGGAACTCTGTGTGTGTGTGTGTGTGCGTTTGTTTCTAATACTTTGTGGGGACCATTTTCCTGACACATGCTACGTTGTGGGGACCCACTGCTCCTTGTGGGGTCTGAGGCCTGGTCCCCACAAGGAGAAACACTGTTTTTGGGTCAAGGGTCAGGTTTAGGACTAAGGTGTGAATTGAGTTTTGGTTAGGGTTAGGGTTAGGCATGTAATGGTTAGGGTTAGGATAAAGGTAAGGGTAAGGTTTAGGCTGTAGAAATGAATGGAAGTCAATGGAAAGTCCCCGCAAAGATAGCTGTGCAAACGTGTGTCCGCACGCAAGCGCGCACTCATTGGCACCTCAGTTCTGCAACAAAGTCTGAATGGTTACGTCTGGATGTCTACAGTTATTTATAGGATGTACACTCTCTATAGCAAATCATGTCTTGATATCTTGCTGTAACTAAAAATGTTAAACTGCTTTTTTTTTTTTACAGGAAGTGAATGAAAATTCTTTGAAGCAACTAAATGGCTACATGGAAAATTTGCAGAAGCCTGGCTTAAAGTTAGTTCGGCCAATAAAGCTCACCTTTTATATTAGGGACACTAAAGAGAGCACCGAGAAGCAGCCAGGCATCGTCTCTTCAGGTACTGTTTACTTTCATTTTGGACAATGTGTACACTGAAAATGCTACATTTTAATTGATCTAAAACTTTTACAGGTTTCCGGTCTGTGAGTTTCATTCTACACACAAATGACATTTTGAGTACCGTGATGAACGTGCTGACATCCTGCAGCTTGCCTGTGGAGCACATAGCTGCAAAAAAAAGCTTTGGGACATGTAAAAGTGGGCCTGACGCAGGAGAATCTTTTCATAGACCCATAAAATGGGATAAAAGCTACTACACCTTCACTGGGTTCAGAGATCCTGAGCATGAGCTACAGCAGACCAAGAGAATGGAACCTACACTCCAGTTAGTAACACTGAGTGCATATCCAGTATGTCAATATAGACTGTCAGACATATTTTTATAAGAAAAATTATACAAATTTTTCTTCTTCAAAAACTTCTAAGTGCCTTCCGAGGTCCTGTTTTTGTAAAAAAAAATATATATATATATATAACTATGGCATTTAATTAATTATTTTTTAATTAAAGTTTTTTGTAAACCTGTTTTCTTGTTTTTCTTATTTTTGGCAGTGGTTGGCTGAGAAACAGTGAACCTGAGGCAACAAAGAAACACAATGCTAGTCTTCCACGGAGAGAAGAGCTGAACAGATTGAAGAAGGAACTGTGTGAAAAGTTTCTTTTGGCAGATATCAGGTATGCTTCTTCTGCATCCTCTTAACACTGACTATGTAGTTTTACTGAAAATGTCCAGTTATTGTCCAGACATCTGCCAATCAGTGTTGAAAAATAATGTCAGAAATAATAAGGCTTAAAAAGCACATAAATCACTATTACAGTTCCATTGTTTTTGTGAAGTAAAGAAAATCAGTCATTTTCAACTTTTTTTATTTTCATTATAACATTTACTCAATACAAATCAATGTTAAACTAAACAAAACAAAACAAAAAAAATATCTTGAGAAACTTAGAAACTAGACAATATGGATAACTTGGTTCCAGAACAGCACAGTACATATTTGGTGTTTTCAGCTGGTTATCAAAGTGCAATTTCACTTCATGTAAATTTTCTTTTTATTTTGGTAGGAAAATAAGACTTAGGTAACTCAATTGAGTTATTGGGCAAAGTTATGGGGCAACATCTTCAGACTTTCACTGCAAAAATGATCAATAAGAGTAATCAATAAGATGGTTATTTAGGTCATATTCATAAAATCTAATCTGTAGACCAGCAGGTAGGCTAGCAGTTACTGTATGTGAATGTATGTGACATTTATGCTTTAAATTATTCCATCAACAGTTTAGTTTTTATGTTGAGTTGCATAGGTAACATAAAAGATGGATATTTTTAATGCTTCAGAATGACATAATATTTTACATTACTGCATGAGGGGTGTGTCACTTTCACATAAGGGTGAAGATGGACTAGCAAAAAGCTGTACACAGATTAGTCTTAAGATGGACTCGTATTATTATTGGTGTGTTTAGGTGGCAGCGCAGCTGGGGAGTGGCTCATAAGTGCTCTCAGCTTCAGAGTCTGACCCGACTGTCTCACCAGAACCCAGAGGACCTGATCAATCTGCAAGGTAATGTTTCAATGGGGTCGTCATTTATAAATAAATGGTAAGATCGCAGTACGTAACTTTTATTAAGAAATGTTTTTTACAGATTTGCTAAAACTATTATGTCATGACAGTAATCTAAGAAAAAATTAAGCTCTTATTATTGCCATCTGAAGAAATGCATAGACGGCGATAAACAGGCAGTTAGAGGAAGGATGGGGGTCTTCCAATTGTCAATCATGCTAATATACATGCTGCTAAGTGTGCTAATGGTGTAGAAACAACCTACCGTTACAGGGAAATCCTGTTATTGGTGGGCCATGCTAACTAGCATTAGCATTCATTGCTGGCTCCATGGTGGTGAACCAGCTTCAGCGTAGCAGAAGCAAGGGGGAAATTGTGAGCAGCGGCTACACAGGCATGATTGACATTGCTAAGATCCACCTCCTGTCTCTGGTTGTTTCGACAGAATAGTCTTTCTGCTGTTACGGCTGCAGTGGGTCTCTGCCCTTTTTCCTTGTAGGGCTTCTACAGGTGTGGTGTTTTGCCCTGATTAATACTCTGCTGCTTTAAAGCTGCTATGCATGCAGCATGCAGCCTTGGAGCTCTTTGTGGATCTGGATTTGGACACGGGAGTTGGGAATTGGAGTGGAATTGGAAGTTGACAGAACAGAATCTACACAAAAATTGCTGATTTTGGGCGGTTGGCATAAAACTGGTTTGTGACTGGACTGCTATGGCTTCTCAGGTTGAGGATGATGGAGATGATGAGATGGATTTAGGTGTCTGGACTACAGTGTGTGGTAGTAGAGGATCGGGAAGATAAAGAAAAGAAGATAATTTGACAGAGGCACAAAGCAGTAAACGGGGTCTTGAAGAAAATAGTTCTGATGAAAATAATGTAGTTTGTAAGAGGATCGTTAGGGAGGAATCTAAACTAATTATAAAGTTTAGGAAGGAGGATGAAGATATTCAACTCAGTCCATTAGCTCTGTCAAGAGAATTAAAAAAGAAGTTTGGAGATCTGACATTTGCCAGGATACTTAGAGATGGGAATCTGTTGGTTACAGTAAAAAATGAAGAACAGAAAAACAAAGTGATGAGCACCCAGAGTATTTGTAAAAAAAAAAATTTCTCAGGTAAAGATTTTGGGAGAGGACAAAGTAGTAAGAGGGGTGATCATAGGTATTCCAGTGGGGGAAGATATAGAAAAGTTCAGATGCCGTATTTTTGGAGGTAAAGTAAGCAAAATTAAAAGATTGATGAGAACAGTTGATGGTGAAAGAGTGGAAAGTCTCTCTTTGATGTTGGAGTTTCAAACAAATGTCCTTCCTGAAAGGGTAAAAGTCAGGTGTATGTGCTTTCTTGTAAGGCCACATATCCCTCCTTCTCTCAGGTGTTATAAATGCCAGAGATATGGTCACATTGCAGCAGCATGTAGGGGAAAACAAAGATGACCAAAGTGTGGAGAGAGCATAACTATGATGAATGTAAAAAAGGAAAGAAAAATTGTTGTAATTGTGGAGGGCAACACAGGGTGACTTATGGAGGATGTGAGGTTAGAAGAAAAGCAATGGAAATTGAACAAGTTAAAGTCATCCTTTAACTTTCAGATTCATTTCAGAATCTGAATGAATACAAAAAATTGCAAGCAAAAGTAAGAAGAATTATTATATGCAGCTTCTGCATAACTTATATGCAGAAGCTGCATATAATAATTCATGTTATGCAGAAGCTGCTAAAAGAGTGAAGCCAAAAGAAGTGATAAAGAAAGTTCAGCCAAATCCAACACCAGAACAAAGACAGAGTGGAACAGAAGCTGTGTTAACAGTTGAAAGATTCTGTTGTTCATTGCATATGTAATTAATTGTACAGATCAAGTAAAGCACAAAACAGAAAAAATCTAAATAATTGTGAAAGGGGCAGAGAGGTTTTTTGGTATAAAGGACATAACTTGGGAGCACATAAATAAGAGACTAGGGACAGAAGGAAGGGCAGGCGGACAGGAAGACAAAAACTGATCATCTTACAATGGAACACTAGGAACCTTATTGCAAATGGACAAGAGTTTAAAAGATTTATTGGAGAATTTAAAGAAGATATAGATATTATATGTATTCAAGAAACTTGGCTTAAACCAAATCTTGATTTTGTTGTAAAAGTGTATGAAAGCATTAGAGGAGACAGAAAGGGAGGTTTTGGAGGAGGATGTAAGACATTCATAAAAGAGGGAATTCAATTTAGACTATTGGCTAAAGGAAGAGAGTTAGAATGTATTGTTATTGAAATTTGGTCAGTGAATGGGAAATTTAAAATAATCAACTTCTATAATCCATGTAAAAGACTTTCAATAGATTTAATGGAGGAACTTGGGGTATACTTGAAGGGTAAAGTTAAATGGTGTGGGGAATTTAATGGGCACAACTCATTATGGAGTCATCATAATGATCAAAATGGGGATATAATAGAAGAAATAATGGATGTTAAAAATTTGGTATGTCTAAATGATGGAAGTGGAACTAGAATTAATTTTAGAGATAATGCAGAGTCAGCAATTGATTTAACATTAGTTTCAAATTCTATAGCAGGTGTTTGCTTATGGCAAGTAATCAATAAAACAAAAAAACAGAGAAAGTGATCACTATCCAATAGTGACTGAAATAAAGTTAAATATAAAGAGGCATTGTATAAAAGGGATAAAGAAATGGTGTTTCAGGTCTGCAGATTGGTAAGCATTTAGGAACAGTAGTGAAATAAAATGTTAAAAGTGGATATGAATAGTAGTATTGATGATTTAAATTTTTCTATATGTAATGCTATCTTAGAAGTAGCTAATCAGGCTATAAGGAAGAAAGGCGAGGTAAGGGAAAGAAGGTCGGTGCCCTGGTGGACATCACACTGTACTGAGGTTATCAAGAAACGAAATAAAGCTTTCAGATTATTAAAGAGAAATCACAACTTTCAGAATCTGAATGAATACAAAAAATTGCAAGCAAAAGTAAGAAGAATTATTAAAAATGCAAAAAGAGATTATTGGAGGAGATTTTGTAATTCAGTAGGGAGGGAGACAGATATTTCAAAGGTCTGGGCAATAATTAAAAGGATGAATGGAATTAAAAGAGTGAGTGGATATCCAATATTGAATGATGGTGAAATTACAGCAGTTACTGACAGAGAAAAGGCCAAAATGTTGGTAAATACTTTTGTTAAAATTTATAATTCTGAAAATGTTAGTGAAGAAGGGAAAAAAAGAAGAGAAAAGACAAGTTTTGAGAACAAGGATTTACTACAGCAAATAGGAGAAACAAATGATCCATTGAATATGTTGTTTTCAATAACAGAACTGAATAGGGCACTTAAAAATGTAAGTTATCAGCTCTGGGAAAGGATCAAATTTATTATGTAGTAGTTTAAGAGAGTCTGTAAGTGTATAACCGGATATGGGAAGTTGGGGATTTACCAAAGAGTTGGAAGGAAGCAGTGATTATTGCAATCCGAAAACCAGGGAAAGATGAGTCAAAACCAGAAAATTATTGACCGATTGCGTTAACATCCAACTTATGTAAAATAATGGAGAGAATGATAGATACAAGATTAGTATTTTACATGGAAAATAAGGGACCCATATCGTCTTATCAGAGTGGTTTCAGGAGAGGGAGAAGTACAATGGATCCAGTTTTATGTTTAGAGCATGGAATTAGAACGGCTCAAGTGAAGAGAGTGTTGTGGCAGTATTTTTTGATATTGAGAGAGCATATGACATGATGTGGAGGGAAGGATTATTAATAAAAATGAGAAGAATGGGAATAAATGGTCATATGTTTAGATGGATTAAAAAATTTCTAGAAGAAAGGCAAATACAAGTGAGGATAGGGAAGGATTATTCTGAGAGTTTGAATATAGATAATGAGACACTACAGGGAAGTACTGTAAGTCCGTTATTATTTTCAGTGGTAGTTAATGATATGTTTAAAGAAGTAGAGGGTGGAATGGGATTTTCACTTTTTGCTGATGATGGAGCAATGTGGAAAAGAGGAAGAAATTTAGACTTTATTATAAAGAAACTTCAAGGAGCAATTTCAACTGTAGAAAAATGGTCATATAAAAGGGGTTTTAAACTTTCTGTTGAGAAAACTAAAATGTTTTTTACAAGGAAAAGAGTAGATGAAAACATTAACTTAAAGTTATATGGACAGAATTTGGAAAGAGCTAAACAATTAAAATTTCTTGGGATGTGGTTTGATGAAAGAATGACATTGGGTGTGCACATTAATAAAATAATTGATAAATGTAGGAAGGTATTAAATATAATGAGGTGTTTAGTTGGAACAGAGTGGGGAGCGGATAGAAATTCATTAAAAGAAATTTATACTGGATTAATTAGGTCAGTCTTGGATTATGGATGTAGAGTTTGTAACTCAGCAGCAGATACAAACCTCCAAAAGGTAAATATGATCCAACATCAGGCTTTAAGAATATGTACTGGTGCTTTTAAAACATCTTCAACAGCAGCATTACAAGTTGAAATGGGAGAAATGCCTCTTAAACTTAGAAGGGATCAATTATCTTTAAACTACTGGTCAAATTTACAGGGACAAAGAAATGATCATCCAACATTAGAGGTGCTTAAACATGGATGGGAAAAGGAAAAGAAACAATTAAATAACTTTGGACGGACAGTAAACTCTAAAGTTAATGAAATTCATTTAAATCAGTTAGATGTATGTCAGACAGTTCCATTGCCTGCAGTACCACCTTGGATACTTCCTGTTGCCGAAGAGGATTTTTCATTATTAGAAAAGAAGAACAAAGATAAATTTTACATTATGAATAAATATATAGTACAAGAATATCTAAATAAATATAACTATTTACAAATATACACAGATGCATCAAAAAATACAGCTAATACGGTAGGGATAGCATTTATTGTGCCACAGTTTCAAATTAAGGTAGGGAAAAGGATTAGTGATGGAGTCTCAAGAAGGAGAAATGATTGCTTTGCTTTTAGCAGTTCAATGGGTGGAAGAGGTAAGACCATTAAAATCAGTCATTTGCTCAGATTCTAGTTCTTCTTTAGTCAGTTTGAAAACTAATCAGTCAGAAAGTAGAACAGATATATTAATTGAAATACAACAAACACTTTACGGAATTAGTATGATGGGGCTAACAGTAAAGTTTGTATGGGTTCCAGCACATCACGGGATTAAGGGGAATGAAATGGCAGACAGGATGGCTAAGGAGAATACCAATCAGGTAAGGATAGATATGAATGTTAGTTTTAGTATAACAGAAATAAAGGGTGTAATTAAACAAAAAACAAAAGAGAGGTGGCAAAAATTATGGGTAGAAGAAAGGAATGTGGTTTTATAAAATTCAAAAGAGAATTGGACAAATGAGAAGAACAGAAAGAAACGGGAGAAATAGGATATAGAATAGGGATAGAATAGATCACTATTTTTGATAGGGAAACATCAGACAGGGAAATGTGAATGCGGGGAAGATGAAACAGTGAAACATGTCATTTTGAGTTGTAGGAAGTATATGATTCAGAGAAACAAGTTGATTAGAAACCTTAATAAAATGAAAATGAAATTTGATATTGTTGATTTACTGTAGAAGGACTGGAAGCAGATGATACCAGGTTGTATTTGATTTTTTAGAACAGAGTTAAGTTGTATAATAGAATATAGTTGTTTTTTTTTTCTCTGTTTTGTTGTCAAGTGGTCCACACTCCTTACCAGTTGGTGGCAGTAATGCTTACCTAACGTTTCATGCCAACCGCCAATAAATATCAAGAAGAAGACGAAGATTTTAGATTTTTAACAAAACATTTGTTGTACAATAAAGTGCACAAAATACAATTAAAAACACAAAACAGATATCACATCAGGACAAGCTTAAAAACATATTAAATAAGGTGCTTGTTGAATATCAGTTTTCCCTGAGTTGATATATTACACAATATTCCATTAAAACCCCATAGTTGCAGGAAATTTTCCATGCTCCCAGTGGCTCTGTGGAAGCAAAACTCCAGCCTCATCCTGGCCTTAACGTTGCACTTCCACAGAGCCACAGCATCGAGTTGAGGTCCAGCCTGGAGTCTGTCTCTTCGAGATAAATAGCCATTTTTGCTTCTGCGATTAAGAAATTTAAAATCTGACCTTTTGACTTGTTGGCTTTGTTAAAATGCAGTCCATTAATAAGAATAGAGCTGGTAAAAACAATGCCAAAAGAGCTAAAAACATTCATCAATAAACTAAAAAAAGTTGTCAGTCTCCTACAATCAATAAAAACATAAAAAACGCTCTCAGACAGACCACAGAAAGGACTCTCATTAAAAACCCCTGGACTAATAACCGATAAAAACAAGTTTGTAGCTAAGGCGCCAGGTAGGATCCTCCATTGGAGATCACCAGTTCGTTTTCTTATGGGTGGTTTGTAGAGGGTCCTCCACTGAGGGGTTTGTCCTCCGAAGCGGTCTGCCCACACACTCACGGCTCTATTTTGCAGAGTTCTTTCATTCAGGACTTTGATAACGTTTTTATAGAGTACTTTTGGGCCCGTACTCTGAAGGCTCATCTGTGAGTCTTTGCTGCATAGCAGAGGACCACTGTTCTTTGTGAAGCCAGTATTCAGGGTCAGATCAGGGACCGGGTCTGTCAGGTCCATTGAAACCTAAGTCTCATGGAGCAGCTGCAGGAGACACCGTCAGTCTTGGGCATTGGAGAAATCCAGTCCGGCTGTCTCCACCAGATGTTTCAGTGTTGTCGTCTTGGACCTGCACAGCGCCTCCGACAGTCCCGGTATTGCACCGTGACATACATCCAGTCTGGACCCACAGACCAAAGGCTCATTTAAAAGCCAATGCAGAGAGTCCTGCGCCTGTGAACGACATAGTTTAAAAAGACTACAGGATTTAAAAGCCCCCCGATAAAACTGAGGCAACCCCTTTAGCTTTAAAAGTCTAAAATCTGTAAAAAACAGAGCAGCATCCAGCCCCATAAAATTAACACGTCTGAGAATGCAGCTGGCCACATCCCTCCACACAGGGGGACCTGTCAGGTACTTTTGAAGGAACTGGCCAGCTTGCTGGCCTGCACAGCAGCCACCACGTTATTCCTTTTGCTTCACCTCTTTATCGGGGCAGAAGCCTCCAGCTCCATCACCTCCTCTGTTTCGAGTGTCTCTCCCTCCCCTCCAGCTCTAAAACCCGACTCTGCACTGTTCTTTCCTTCATTCTGTCCGTCCGCCTGCACCTCTCCTCTGTCTCCCTGATATCCACACTAAATGTTCCTCATTTAAATGTTCCTCATTTAGTGTGTGTCACTCCCTCCTGCTCTCCCTGCACACCGTCTCTCTCCTCCACTTCACTTTCACCCTCACCACCATTCACCCTATCACCACCGTGCACTCATCCATTCCTACATATTCACTCATTTTCAAAGTTTTCTCGCTCTCCGTTGCTAACGGCTCAACAATACCTTTCACCGGCCCTGCCCTGTCGGGCCACATTTTTATAATGTGGCCCTTCTGACCGCAACCAAAACATTTCATGTTGGCAGATGTTGCAAAAAGGACGTAAGCAAAATCGTCTAATCGAACATGAAAACGTAAGTTAAGTTATTCGTCTCGCTTGTTCATCAACATAAACAGTTGTTTCCTGTGCCAGACATGTTTCAGTAAAGGTGACTTGCAGCCAGACATAACTTTTTTGATCGGTGACACCACCTTTCCGTGTCTTGACAGTTCTCTTACTAAAAACTCATCACTAATAAACGGAGGGACATTTGACAGTGTTATTTTTATAGCTGGTAAAGTGAGGGGCGACTCTTGTAAAAACCGTTCACAGAAACGCCCGCCTCCACTGGTTGTTTAGCTTGCTCAACTTTCTCAACGAACAAGATGACAGCCCCACTCATACGAGCTGCCGACTTGATTGCACCGTGCCCAATCACCTCCCCCACGGCCAAACAAACTTACTCCACCATGGCGTCGTTAGACGCCGGCCAGCCAGGCACGCCTGATGGCCACACCCAAACCAAACAAAAAACCCCTTAAAACGTGACAAAACTAACACAAAATCACAATTAAACAAGTAACGTGAAAAACAGAAAGAAAAAAGATATACAATCGCACTCTCACTCGCTCTTCTTCCGTTCTTCTCACACACCCTCCTCTCACACGAAGAAGAAGAAACAACAGAAGTCTTTCCCCTCTCGCTCCCATTTGGTTTGGTTTGTATCCTATGTTTGGGTTTTGTTAGGTTTGTTTTGTACTTGCTTATTTCTGGTTAGTTATGGGTTTTTGCATTAATCTATTTTGGTTTCTTATTTCAGGTATTTCTTTTTGGGTGTTATTTCTTTAGTATAATATAATAAATTAAAATTTCATTTAATCAGAAAATCCTTGTGTGGTCTCCTATAATGTTACCCCACCAAACGAGCCTGGTGGACGTAACACTGCAAATAGGGTAACAAACGTTCAACTAACTTTATCAAGGATTGCAGTACTTCCTTATGCATTATTCATCCATGAAATTCTCCCATGTTGTATTTACCAGACCCTCTGAAATTCCTCAAACATGAGAATTCCCATTGTGGCCATATTAGTATTTTAAAAAATAGGAGTAGATTGTAGTGATTGTGTGTTCATTTGATGTCCAACATAATTACTAGTATTAAGCAGAACAATGAAATAAATGAGAAAATAAAGCTGTTGTGTAGTATGGCTAGGATCATTTAAATGTTGTCCCACCTCCCCACCAGGCCATACTGTTGTGTTCACTGACCAGTCGGGCATGAATGCTTCTGGAGACGTCATGCTGGGAACCATGGATGTTCACCATCAGTGGACCAAAGTAATACAGCTGGAGTTATTCTGCCGTAACATGGTCTTTCTTCAGCTTAATTTTCTTTAACACTTCTCTGCATTTGCTTCCAGTTATTCCAGCAGCTGCCCAGCTATCGGAGTCTCCAGCAGCAAACAGACTGGTTGAAGGAAAGAATCAGTTGCCTTCTGGGTGGATCCCAAGTAATCCACCTCGAATCAGTCCAGCCTATTGCTGAGCACTACAGCACGCTAAATGCTTTTCACAAGAGCCTGATGTCCCGACGCCTGCACCTGCATCCCAGGAGCCTGCATGGCCTTACCATGGTGGTGGACAAGTATGTACTATGAGGTTCCATGACTGGATTTTTAAAGTCAAGCTCAACATGATGAAAGTGAAGTTGACTTAGACTAGGTGTGTGATATCATAGAAACACAGGAGAGAAGCTTAACAGCAACTAAGAGGTTTTATAGCAGATACTGACAAATCACTGCTTAGACACAAATCTGTTATATGGACGAAAAACATGTTACAAATAAGTCACACTGAAAACAATAACAAGAAAAATTCCAGTTAATCTGCAAAACTGAATGAAAAGTACTAATGACTGTCAGGATAGTAGGACAGAAAAGTGACATGACTTGTTCAGTGGAGCTGTGATCTGAAAAGGTTCTACTAAGTCAGGTCCAACTTTCTTTTTTCCAAACACCAACTGGTACTGATAATCAGGTATATGCTCATCGTTGCACGTTTGGGTCAAATTACTATCTTTAGGCAGATGCATGTTGGAACATTATAACCAAAATCTATCGTAACCTGATCACATTTAATATAGGGAACGTACCTGGATTGGGTTCCCTAATTTCTGGTAAAAACTTACTGAGCTTTGCATGAAGCATTTATGTTTCAAAAAGCTTTCTGGTTTCTGTTTTTGACAGTGATCGCTCTACACCTAGTCTCCATGAGATGGGGTACTTCATTATCCCCATCAACTGTGACCCTCTCAGGCTCCAGCTGTTCCTCCAAAGCCATGCCCCTGAGGCCAGAAGTCGCACTCTGCAAAGACATCAGTAAGACCACAGTTACTTCACTAAGATAATGAATGTGCCCAAATTTGTTCTTCACTTGAACATCATTTAACCTTTTAAGTGCTGTGAGGACAGCGGTGTCCACACATGGAACCATTGTCTGATGCGTGTATGTTTAGGGTGACCGTTTCAAATGTCTTTGTTAAAACAACCTGACATTAAATAAGAATCAGGTTGCGGACAAGCCAGCAGCAAAGGGGCTGTGTGGTTGGGACAAACCACTAGTGTAAAAAGGGGAGGTGGACCACTTCACTGCTTGGAGTGATTTGTATGTTGTCATTATCATGCCAAAAGTCTAGAGCAAATGAGACCCAAAACAAAGGAAATTGAGACCCATATATATAGGGCACGCGCAGAATAACTCGGCAAGTGGAATATATATATCGGAGCGCACATATGCATGGTCTCTACGTTCACACGCAAAGAATTTCTCTGCTCCCTTGCTTGCTGGCTCCTGCTTCTGCTCGCTCACGGTTAATGATTTTGGCTGTCGGTGGGTGGATCCAGCTAGTCTTCTATCACTACATATGTTTAGCTACATTCCTTGTCATCTGTGATTGGTAGTCTTACTAGGAAGAAGAGGAAGATGAAGAAGGGAACTCGCTGAGTTATGACAGCAGCATTGCAGACCATCAGGAGGCAAGTTGCACATATCTTGAATGCACAGTATTCTTGGTGAAACAGAATATTTCTGTAGCTTGATATTTAGTTAAAATATTGTGGTAACTTACTTTATTTGCATGGCTGCCGCTGTCTGCCAGCAGCTTACAGTTGTAAACTTGAGGTTAGATAAAACTAGCTGACATTATCTGACCAGCCTTTGTTGTCTGTCTGTATAACTGGCCCAATAAGAAATCCCCTGTGGGTGGTTGCTATATTAAGGAGGAGCAATTTTATAGAATGACATGCTGCTAAATAATCTGACACAATGTTAACAACACTCTTACAGTTTTCTTAAGATGATTCATCTTCATTAGCAAGGGTACTGTGCTTGAGGTAAGGGTTAATATTAATGACTGTGTTGTTAAAGCTTTTGACAGTGAATAACACTTAATTACATTTATAACTAGTCCAATGTGTTCCACTGTGTAAGGGAAAATACTAATGACACAATTATGATCTCAACCCAGATAGCAAGAGATGTTAATTCAATGTTGAATTACGGTCAAAAAGGTTGAATTCATGGTTAAGGTCCACGATTGACGGTGGATCAACCATCAAACGATTATCCAATTCTAGCCAATTAACTAATGTTGTAAAGATGTCATAGAATCAATGTTTTATGGGCGAATTCTAATGATTGAAATAACGACTGATCAATATTGAGTCAATATATGCTGTTTGTCAGACCAATCCCCCCCTCCTCTTTTTGCTCTGAGTGGGAGAATTTTATTATAAGTCGTGATAAGTTTATCACATTTTAAATTAAGCACTATACGTTGAGGACAGTGGGTTGTGATTCCTTCCTTCATTTTTTTTCATTTCATTTTCATTTTATTTTGGTAAACTGTCCACATCACCAGAAACAACAAAGAAAAAACAAAAAAAAACAATAAATAACCCACAATTTACCAAAAAAGGAATAGGCTGAAGCAAAGCTTATTCTAGCCTACCCTGGTTTTTATACCCTATAACCTACCAGGATATTTTCACAATACATATATAAATCTAAATAGTAGCATAAGATTTTATCATTTTACATTTTAAAGCTCTTTTAAAATTCACCAAGAAAGGACATAACTTAAATTCATCTTTCAGTTCATTCCACAGTTTCACACTGTGGGTGAAACTGTGGAATGAACAGTTCCACAGTTTCAGAAACACATCTAGACTTTATCTGGCTCTTCTCTTTTGCACATTCAAATATAAACAAACCTTGCAAATTATATTTATTCTCTCTTAACTTAAATAATTTCTGAATACCTGAAGGAAGACTTTTGTTCAATGCTTTAAACATTACTTCCAGTATTTTTATATGAACAATATCTTTAAATTTTAAAATATTTGACTAAAAAGTTTATCCGTTGGTTCCCGGTATCCCACTTTATTAATAAGCCTTATAGCCTTTTTTTTGCAGCTTAACTAATATATCAATAGTTGTTTTACTTGCATTTCCCCAGATTTCTGAGCAATAAGACAAATAAGGCATAACCAAAGAGGAATAAATAATATGCAAGCCTTTAATATTTATTAAATCTTTTATTTTAAAGAGTATTCCAATAGTTTTTGCAACTTTGTTTCTAATATATTGTATATGAGGCTTCCAACTAAATTTATTGTCTATAATGATCCCTAAAAATTTTGTCTCATAGACTCTTTCAATTTCAACTCCATTTATGCATAACTGTAATTATTGTAAATCCGATTACCGGAAAAAAAACATAAATTTAGTTTTCCCTTCATTTAACGACAACTTATTATAGTCAAACCATGTTTTCAACTCTACTAGCTCTTTTTGTACTATTTTAATTGTTTCATCCACATTTTTTCCAGAAAAAAATAAAGTTGTATCATCTGCAAACATTATAAACTTTAAAATACTAGATACTGCAAAAATATTGTTTAAATAAAGTATAAATAATTTAGGTCCTAGAACTGTTTCCAGTGCACAGATTGGCAGGTCTTCAGAGAGGCGAATATATGAGGGAGAGGTGGACCTGGATAAATACACCTCCTCTGTTCTGGGCTTCATCTCCAAGTGTCCTGATAATGTCACCACCACCTGGACAGTAACCTGAACCAGAAACCCTGACTGAATGCTGAGGTGAAAGGTCTGCTGAAACCTAGGGACGCTGCATTAGGAAAGAACTGATTGCAGGCATTGTGAGGGCCAAAGTCACATACACCATCAAGAACACGACAGAGTACAACATCAGGGATGCACAATACCCAATGGGCACTCAAATAGTTCTACACCTTCTTTAAGGATCCTAACACCACCCTCAGCACCAGACTTAAACCACCACCTGGTAACACACCTGTCTGTGTGACCACAGCAGATGTGAGGAAGTTCCTCCAGGAAATCAACCCCCATAAGGCTGCAGGCCCCAGCAACATCCAAGGGCGAGTACTGAGGGACTGTGCACTCCAGCTGTTGTCTGCCAACATGGAGGTGTTGGCAGACAACACCTCCATGTCACTGGTGGTCTTCACCTGCTTATAGACCGCCACTATTGTCCTTGTCCCCAAGTGCTCCACAGTGGCAGGCCTGATTGACTACCGACATATAGCCTTAACATCGGTAGTCATGAAGTGCTTCGAGAGGCTAGTCATGAACCACATCAAGGACTCCACCAGTAAGTCCTTGAGTTAATGAAGGACTCCTTGAGTGTGTGTCTGATGGTCACACACACAGCCCTCACACACCTGGTGAGCAGAAATTCTTACATCCGTCTGTTCTTTCTGGATTCCTTCTTGGCCTTCAACACCGTTGAAACCTGCACAGAAGTCCCACACTGGGGAACTGAATTCTGGATTTCCTGACCAACATACCTCAGACTTTCAGGATCCACAACACCGTCTCCTCTTCCATCACCCTTAGCACTGGCTCGCCGCAGGGCTGCGTGCTGAGCCCCCTCCTCTTCACTCTGCTGACATACGATTTTTCAGCAAGAGACCCCAGTGCCAACACCTCCCCTCTGGTCAGCGTCTCTACTTTCTCTGGAAGCTGCAGTTAGCTGGACTTGGGAACTCAGCCCTGAGCGATAGAATGTTATTGTTTCTAATAATTTATAAACAAATTACTTTATTATATATTATTTTTATTGATTTATTTTATTTTTTGGGATCACAATGTAAAGGACTCGTCATAAAAAGAAGAAAATTATAGACAACTCTGTCCATCATCTTTATGAAACTGCTATTCAGTAGCAGAGTGTCTTCAGTCAGGATTCTTCAGATTCGCTGTAATATAGACTGCTACAGAAGAACTTTCTTGGCTATTCCCATCACAAGCTTTTAACAAAATGTTCATTACATTTTGAACATTTGATTTTTCTTTGGGACCAATAAAGTATTCTTGGGCTGAATTGTTACCTTTCAGTGTTAAACTAAACTAAAATGAATTTGACTGTGGTAGAAGAATTCGGCTTCGATGCAAACCCACATGTAGAACAAACTTTAGAAACTGCAAAACTGAGTTCCTGTAAATCAAGGAACTCAAAAACCCACTTGTTTAAAGCTGCTTTTGAAACATTTTAAATGGAACATTGATCAATGATTTTGATGGCACTTGACAAAATGAGATCTTTACTGGCTTCTCAAATTATTGATTAAATGATGTTTTCGCAATGTTTTATCCCTGTGCTTTTATGATGTAAAGTACTTTGAATTGCCTTGTTGCTGAAATGTGACAGACATACAGACAGATAGTGGCAATCAATTGGACAGAGTGTACACAAAGTGCATATCTTTTGATCTATGCAATCCAAGGGACAAAGAAAGTAATATAATTTAATCTGACTGAGATATTAAGAATTACAAAAAGCAGGATGTCCCATTTTGGACAGGCCAGGTGCCATAAGGGTTAAACTGTACCGTCCTGTTGGTCTATCTTGGTCCACCGTTATTACAAGAACAAATTTGTCATTTTTGACCTGCAATGATTCCTGAGACAAGGTGATGCA
This sequence comes from Poeciliopsis retropinna, assembly GCA_010277075.1. Taxonomy (NCBI): domain Eukaryota; kingdom Metazoa; phylum Chordata; class Actinopteri; order Cyprinodontiformes; family Poeciliidae; genus Poeciliopsis; species Poeciliopsis retropinna. The sequence goes on along the minus strand of VMRM01000046.1, from coordinate 158,070 downwards.
CTAGACCACAGAGCTGGAGAAAGGATGCAGCCCCTCAATCTAGACTCATCAGGTTTCTGCCCACCTTAAACAGGTGTGTGCTAGAACAGCACACACCTGTTTATCAATTTTGTCATTGATTCAGCTTCCTCTCTGTGCATTTTGTAAAGGTTGCAGGTAGAAGAGGAGGCAGTGGTGCAGTTCTGTGTCCAGAGGCTGTCTCTGAGGGGCCTCTCCAAGGAGCCCAGCTTGAGCTCCAGTCAAATGATTCTCTGCTGCAAGAGGCTCATAGAACAGCACCCCCCACTGCTGCAGGGACTGCATGTCTGTGTCTCCCACTTTTACTCTGTCATGCAGGACGGCGACCTATGTGTCCCCTGGGACTGGAAGAGCTGAGACAATCCTTCAGAATTTATATAAATATAAAGTCATGTTTTATGGCTACTGTGGATTCACCTCCGAGAAATGTTTTGTATTCACAATCTAAAATTAGAGATAAATGTAAAACTAGAAAACACAGCAAACCACAGAAACTGTATGTTGAAGTTAAGAATGTGGAAAACAATAAAACATGGTTGTTCTATCGCACGAACAAACCCTGTTCAAGTGTAAACCAGCAGGACTCATCCTTCAAGAACATACACATCTCTTCATATGACCCTTCAATTCCCAAAATACAATGGTGAGGAGGAAAGCTGTTTCAGATACGATAAAATAAGTGACTCAGGTATGCTAATAATTGCTGATTTGAATATAACTGAAACAGTACTGCAGGTTTTCTGTCTAGTAGTATGCTAAAAAATAAGATTAGCTATTAAAATTGAAGTTTAAATTGAAGCTTATGGAGAAGAGGAGCTCCAGATGAACAAGTCTGCAGCTCCAGATGGTGTCAGCCCCAGAATCCTAAAGGCCTGAAGCTGCAGAGTAGCTCTGTGGGATTCTGCAGGATCTCTTCAACTTTAGCCTGACCCAAGACAAGGCTCCACTGTTATGGAAGACGTTCGTCCTGGTCCCGGTACCAAAGAAAGCTCACTCATCAGTCACCGATGACTATAAACCTGTTGCCCTGACAACCCACATCATGAAGGTCCTGGAGAGAATCCTGCTGGCCCTTCTGACTAAGCAGACAAAGACATATCAAGACCTCCAGCAGGTTGCTCATCACCATGGATCTGGAGTTGATAATGCCATCATACATAACATACCCACTGTCATCTGGTCAAAGCAGGCAGCACTGAGGATCATGTTCTTTGATTTCTCCACAGCTTTTAACAGAATTCACCTGCTCTGTGAAAAACTCCAGAAGACACAGGCAGAGTCCTCAACAATCACCTGGATCTATGACTACCTCACAAACAGGCCATGGCTTGTGAGACTGAAGGACTGTGTGTCTAACCAGGTGGTCAGCAACACAGCAGCACCACCATTCCTTTTCACTCTCTACACTTCAGACGTCCAGCACAAGTCTGACTTCGGTCATCTGCAGAAATATTCAGGTGACTCTGCAGTTGCTGGTTGAATCACAGATGGACAAGAGGCTGAATACAGCAGACTGGACTTCTTGAGGAAGCTAAGATATTTCAAGGTTTGCAGCAAGATGCTGCAGCTCTTCTATCAGCCCAGTGGCTCCCAAAGATTTTCTTCTGGGCCCCCCTATGGATAACAATAAAATCCCTCCCCAAAAAAGAAAAAAAAGAATCAACTGGGCACACACATTGTTCAACCAGACATAAACCTATACACATATTTTGTTTTCAAACTCAACTGAAGTTTATTTCACACTTCAGGTTGCAACAAAACACACTACAAACCAACCTTACAGTGAAACACTTTTGTGTAACCGTTTTTTTTTATTCATCCATATGCCCCCCCCCCAAAAAAAACAAAAAAAAACCAGAGCATCTTCAGTCACAGGCTTTTTCAGATTCACTGTAATACAGACTGCTACTGTACAAGAGATCTGTACTACAGGAGATCTTTCCTGCCAACAGCGATCACTGTCTACAATAATTCTTAGAAGAATCTGAATTAATGAACAACAATCTTAATTTCCCTTTGGTTGGGATCAATTTAGTAACATTTAAATTTGAACTGAATTTGATGAGCTGAATCATAGCAGGTTGAAAAGTTCAGGGAATATTTGAGTTAGTATACTTTTTGTTGCAGGTATTTTTCCCCCAGAATTGTAAGTAAAAAAAAAAGTACTGTCTAAAGTTGGTTGTGAACAGTGCAGTGAGTATGTTGCACTGTACGCATCTCATCCTCATGACCGGCGTTTTCCCTCCCCAGAAAACGAAATATGGATATTATCGACTCCTCCACTGGATTGTCTCTGGGCTACTTTCAGAGACGTCAGATAAAAGCGTAAAACTGCCTCTATGCTGGTATTGAGGAAACCTGAAGCTGAGACAATGCATAGAGCATCAAACAGCTGGTGAAATGTTTGATGTTTGAAAAAAGTTCAGGGTCACAGCTAGCATAGCTAACCACTTAGCCTAAAAAAACTGAGAAACTCACCGCTGTTCTCTGCAGGTCTTAAGTATAATCAGAAAATATTAGGCTGCTGTAAAAATTAGGTCACGTTAAACAACGTCTACTACCTAAAGTACATAGAAAAGTGACGGATAAACACTTAATATCTTCAAGTATGTAAACAAAACTGTTAACCAAATTATCTCATCCGCGCTAACATTTTCTTCTTTGGTGTACGACGATCCTAAACCGTTCCAACCGTTCAGGAACTTAGGCGCCCCTTGTTGGTAAACATTCTTCTTGAGTTTAATTGGCGGTTCCAAAAAAACATTAAGTAAGTACTACCGCCACCTCCTGGTATGGAGTGTGATTCATGGAGATTTAATTAATGTGTAAATATATACATAAATATATCTATGCATCTGTACATACATAGAGTAAATGTTTAATTTAAGTGGTATTGTTCTGCAAAAACATTTTCAGAGGTGAAATATTTTTGCAGTTTCATAGGTAAAAAAGAGAAGTTGCTGAGCAAACAGACATGTTTAGTCAGTCTGTTAAGAGCATCAGCTCTTCTGCTGTAATCTGTTGGGGCATCAGAATCAGGGACATAAAAAGGCTCTACTACCTGATAAAGAAAGCAGAGCATCTTCAGTCAGCGGCTTCTTCAGACTCACTGTAATACAGACCATTATTACACTGTCTACAATAACGCTTTGAAGAATTAATGAGTTACACTTAAACCTTTTATGCCTAATGGTCAATGTAGTGGAAAGCCATCTAAAGGCCATTTTCTTGTGGATTTTTAGGCTATAAATGAACACTGAACCCTGAAGTGAACACTAGTGCATCATACAATACACCAACAACTGCCTATCCACTGCAAGTGCAAGAATTTTTTTGTTAAATCCAATATGGCAGACAGATGAAAGGGCATAATAACCAACCCAGTCCTTTCTACCGTAGAAAACTACTGCAGGTAAAAAAACAACAAAAAAAAAGCAAAATATATTTTGATATCAAGAATGATACTAATGTATTTTCCAAAAACCTTTGTATTTGGATAAAATAATTGATCGCTTAGAAAAAAATCCTAGAAAATTTTTTTTCCCCACCTTATTTTTAATCCTTAAGAAAATCCCGACAAAGGGTCATAATTCATGTATCATTCATAAAAGGGTTAATTTCCTTTTGGGATCAATGAAGTGTTTCTGAATTTGAATATTCAGTTAAATGATGATTCAAAGTCCACCACACAAACAGTAAATTGTAATCTGTTGGGGCATCAGAATCAGAATTTATTGCCTCTTCATTTCAGCACAAACTCCTCAGTCACATTGAAGCTAACCCCCGGATGGACAGGTCCTCTACTTCCTGAAGCTTCAAAAAGATTACAGCTGGCTGATGGGTGACTCCAGGCAGCTGAAGTGACTGCACAAGTTTATTTCCGTGGAACTTGTGTGAATGATGAGGGCAGCTGGAGGGGCTGGGAAAGTTTCTTGCGAGGATCTGGCGAGGACCTGTGAAGGGTTGAGGGTAGCAGCTGGTTCCTCTTGATGATCTGTAGAGCCAGATGAGTGTTTCCTAAGGAGACATGACAAAAGCTCAGCGATCACTGGAGACCCAGATCAAAACTGGATCAGCACACTTTTAAAATGTGCAGCTGAAAACAAAGACTTGGAACAGTTTCTGGCCACAATGGAGAAAACGATGAACGATGAACATAAGAAAAACGGAACCATGGCAACACATGCAGAACACTGAACACTGAAGAAAACAAGTATTAAAGTCAGTTCTTCGTTACATCAACTTGTTTTCAACAGGATCTTCAAACGGTTGCCTCTGAACACAAGCTCTACACACCAAGCAAAGAAAGGAAAAATCATTATCTGCTTTGCCCACCTCACAGGAAGTGTCTGCACACCTGAAATTTGCACGACACAAATTTGTTTTGCTGTCAGATGACAGCTGATGTCATAGTAGATGACAAACTGTTGAAACGTTGAAGCGTGGCAAAGATTGAAGCTAGATTCAAATCTCCAGACATTACTGTAACTGACTGGTAGTGTGCAATTTGGCAACCGTTGAGCTGATAAAAATCGCAAGCTTTTATGGTCTTCATTTTGTCTATGTGACCTACTGAGATGTTGACCTGCTGCTCAAACAGAGTAAAACCTTTTCTAGTTGCACCAAACAAAAAGTAATGAACACAAAAGTAAGTAGAAACACTGAGAATAAATTCCAAAGAAGCAAATAACAGCTGCTGTATATTTTAGAACTTTGAAAAAGTTTAATCTTCAACAGATTGAGACACTTTCAGAAATACAAACCGTTTTGTAGCTCCAGGTAGACGCCCAGCAGGATGGCTTCAGGCGGAATCTCTTTGGAGTTCATCACAGATGCAGCCTGATGGAGACAAACACAAATATATCAAAATGGGGAAATATATTAATAAGTTAAGATTTGCTACCTAGCAACTAAAACGTCAGCAAAATGAGCCATATTAAGAGCTCAGTTCCAAGTTTATTTCTATGCTACATATTCTGTATTTAGAATATTAAGTTGGTGACGTGCTGCACACCACCCTGCAAGAAAAACTCCCAGGAAATGAAGAACAGGAAAAATCTGAAGACAACGAGGCCTAGCCTGCTCTGACTGCAGTCTTCACTCCCTTCTGATGTTTGTGTTGCAGTGTTAGTTTGCCAGGCACACAGTGAAAGGGCCTCCAGAAATATCAGGCAATGACATGTGGAGGTTGGTACCTGATGCAGGCATTTGCGGGCCTTGTCATACTCGCTCCTCAGGCAGTAGGCGCTGCCCAGGTTGAAGAGCATCATGGCCTGCGCTGCTGCCACACTGCTGGGGTAAAACAGCGGCATCTTCTTAGCTGCTGCACAGATAGGGAGCCACGTCACTCTACATTCAGTAATCATTTCACTAGTTAAGAGTACTGCAGGAAGGGACCAAACACTAGGATGACGACTTACATGGCTCTATGGGTTCATCTCCTTTTTCATGTCCTGCAGATAAAAAATGAAGCGATTATTAAGAAAAGAAAATGTTTGGCGTAGTTTACTGAAGTGTGAGAGTCCACACACCCTGGTCCTGCTCGCTGCTGAGCACACCTAGTGACACATCGCTGATGTTCTCTGGGTTCAGATGAGTGATTGCATCAGATATTCTGTCCAATGAGATGAGAGCTTCAGCAGCATACAGGTGACCCAGAAATCTACAGGAGGAAGAGACACAGCAGTACATCACATAGATCAGCGTTTCCCAACTCTGGTTCTCAAGTTACACTGACCTGCCTGTTTCAGATGTTCCTCTGCTTCAACACACCCCATTCAGATGATTGCAATTCAGTAAAATCCTATTAATCAGCCACCAGTAGAAAAGCAGGGGAATGCCTAGAACTTGCAGGGCAGTGTGCCTTGAAGACCAGGGTTGAAAAACACTAACATAGATAACTTTAGACAGCTGTTCAATTGCTTTTTAGCAAAAACAGCAAATCAGACCATTCCTATTGTCCTGTATGACGATCTTTAAGTGACCAATAGTCACTTAGAGTGAAGATCTTTAAGTGACTAATAGTAGCCGGTCGAGACTTGGCCCTTTTTGATGCGGCCTGGGGGGCGGGGTGTCAGATTTATTTTTTTTTTTGCCCCGATTTTCTGAAATATATATGTTTATTCAGTTAACTATGTTGAATATGCCCGACATAAAATCAGGCATATTCAACATTGTCGATTATCGCAGCCTGTGGGGGTTTCCCTGACTGGGAGCGAGAGGGCAGCCTGTTGAATGTGGCAGGTAGCCAATCAGAAAGCGCAGCAACATAAGAACAGAGGGAATCCCAAACAGTTGACACGGCAACTGAGAGTCCGGTGGACATCGGAGGTGATATGTGGAAATGTTTATTACTACATGTAAAAGACATTTTTATATATGTTTATTCAGTTAAAAATGTCAATTATGAAAAATTATAACTCACCACTAAATCATAGTACAGCAAATAGAGCGGCTGCTCCCCACCGTGTTTTATCAAACGCCTTTTCTTTTTGCTACGTCTACAAACTATCACTACTGCTTATACATCCGTGTTTCACTATTCTAAATTCAAGTTTGGTAAGTTGGGGGTTTTACTGGATTTTCTTCTGAAATTGGGATGTTTGTGAGTGGAATCGATTCTTGTGGTGTGTTGCTCCTGCCATGAGGCTGGACACACGAACCGATCGAACCTGTTGGACTTTTAACGGCTCTGTGGTCACAGAGGTTTTCAAAATAAAAGATCCTCCAGACTCAAGTAATACATAAAACAGAAATATTTAATTATTTCTTGCCACGGCCCGGTGGTTGGGGACCACTGCCCGAGAACACACAGCCACCTCTCAGCTTCCTCACTGTGTTTGGGACAAATGACCGGCTGCAGCACAAGGACACACACTGTGGGATGAGGCCATGGAGACTTAAAAGAACAAAACAACTTTTAAAACACATAGTAAAAGCAGCCGGAAGCCAGTAAACGCTTCCAAGCACCAATTCACATCTGATCAATCACACAATAGGTTCACATCCAAAACGTTCAGCAGAGGTACTGAAAAGAAAAACGTGATTTCAACCAGAACCGGTCTGGACTCATTTTACTACTGGAAAACAATAAAAACAGTAAAGACAAAAAAACAGCTGGTTTATATCCCAACAAATGAAGGTTTATATCACCTTCATTTGAAGCTTCTCTTCCTTTCCAAAAGATTTGAATAAATAGCCGCTACTCTACACTCATTGTCTCTTAAATCTCCTCTATGAAAAGTTTGGGGTAATTCAAATTCCTCTCTGGTCCAACATTCTGCTACATGGGAACCTACACACACCACACACTGGTTTCCAGTTCACAGAATTCAGACTGTCCAGTGTGCCTGTAAAGGTAACAACAATATTGTTTTGCTTCCTAATTCAGAATTGCTGTCTGAATGGGATTGAAAACATTCTGTCATGTATTGTAGTCAGAGTTAATGATGGTGATGCTTACCTGAGGGAGCCAGACACCTTTGTTTGATGAAGCAGTTTGTCAGCGTGGTGCAGAGCCAGCAGGTTGTCTCCCAGGGCCAGCGCCACATAGGCACTACAAGCCAGAATGGAACACCTGCAGACCGACCAGCTTCGGTTACACGTCACCACACAGCAAACATCATCCTAACATCATCATGGCTCGCTGTCTTTACCTGAGGTTCTCCACCTCCTGTTTTCGAAGTGGAGACGATGGAGTTGCAGAAAAAAACTTATCAGCTTCCTGACTTTTTCCACTGCAAACAACAACAACAATGATAATTAAAGCTGCAAGCAGCTTCGAGCGGCCCTCGCAGCCTCGAGCGGCCCTCGCAGCCAAGCGCCGCTCCGGCCTATTGGAGCTTGTACTAAAATGAGGAAGCAAAATGGTAAAGTTGAAGATTTACCAGTTTAATAAACCGATAAATAATCAGTAATAAACCAAACGCAATGCACATTAACAAAGCAAAGTTAACTTTCAGCACATTAGAACAATAGGCTTGTTCTAATGCCTATTGTTAGAACAAGCCTATATTTTATATATATATTAAATATAGGCTAATATATATATTAATAATTATTATTAATAATATATTCTATTACTAATATATAATATATTAATAATATATTATATAATATTATATATTACAGTATAATATAATATTATATATATATATATATATATATATTGTAAGGAAGGTTAAAACTTTATTAGATCTTAAGCTTGGTTTTGTGTTTTTTGGTTTGGTTTCACAGGCCTAGATCAGTAGACGCAACACAGCTCGGGGGAAAGGCTAGCATCACGAGATTCGTTGTTTTAAGTTCTGTTTATTCTGCTCTTGATAGCTGGTGGTCTATCTAACAGCTGATCCATCATGTTTTCTGTTGTTGGTTATGGCACTCACCGCTCACTGCCCGGACATTGCTAAATACTGTCTGTGCCAGAGCTAGAGGCCAGAAGCCACACATTCTTCTGTGAGAACAACTCAGTTTTCGTTATAATTCATCTGTGCTGGAAGGAGTAAAGTTCCTGCAAGAGACCCTTCGTTGTTGTCTTATGTCTTCAATTACCCACACGCGTCCGTCACACCGGAAACCAAAAAGCACGACAACATAGTGCAACCGCATTATCGCGGAGCTGTTCGAAACAACCCTTCAAACAGGTTCTATACATAAAAACAAACAAACAAGGCTGAATGTATAAAACTGATGTATCAAGCACACTATTCAGTTTCTTAAATTAATAAAGCAGTCCGTTAACTTGATAAACGTTGCCGGCCTGAGTGAACTTGGTTAGCATTCGTACTCGGAATAGCAGTTCCAATGATGGCGGCTCACAGAATCAGCACGAAGAATTGGTTACTCATCCCACCGTGGTTTAACAGCTTTAAACGAGCGGCTATAAAACTGCTCCAACAGTCCGTTACGAATCCACCCGTTGTTCGGGTCTGCAGCTAGAAAACCCACGTTCAGGAAAAGTTGGCAGCTCCAACTGGTTAGCAAAAAAAAAATTAACAGTCCGCAGCGGTACAGTTCCAACCTCGTTCATTCACGGCCACCTGCCGTCTGCTAATAGTAGCAGCTTACACGCACAACTCCGGTACAGTTCAGTTCATCGCAACCAATCAAATTGCTTTAACTTGATTTTGCCCTTGACTGACCAGCAAGGTAGCGACAAGTAAAATTGATGAATTTACTTACGGTAGTAAATAACAGTTATTAAGAAAACACTACATTTACTGCGTGTTTTAAGCCAACAGAAATTACCTGTGTATGATCTATTGTTATGGACTTTTACAGTGGGTAAAGTTCATCATCTTAATTCAGTTAATGAAACGCGTATGAATAAATAGTAAACGTAATTTTCTCCATCGATCTCTTTGTCATTCGTGGAGTAACATTGACCCCTACTGGCGAAATACTGGTATAGTTATTCATCATCTTCAACTGTCTTTGTGAGCCAAGTTCTTTATTTGGTGGCGTAATACTGACCCCTACTTGCGTGTGAGCCGAGTCCTTTCATTCGTGGAGTAACACTGACCCCTACTGGCGAAATACCGGTAGCCGTCTTTCTAATACGAGGTCTTTTATTGGTGGAGTAATACTGACCCCAAAGTGGTGAATGACTGAAATGGTTTCTCAACAGTGACTGCTGATGAAGACGTACTTTCTATTATTTTTAAACGAAATGAATGAATATTTGTACTCTAACCCACAAAACAAAATTATTTAAAAAAAATTTAAAAAACCCAAAAACTTATAATAATGTATATTTAAATAATTAATATGTTAACCTGCATAACATAACCTATATTTCATGGGCTGCTGTGGTGTTAGCTGGGCTAAGGTGATGTCATCAAGTGACCATGTAAATGTGTTCAGGACTGTTCTGCAGAGAGACATAGGAAGTCTTATGCAGCTGTGATGTTGCATTTGCAAGTTATTGAATCTTGATGTTTCACGGTGAATAGTCAAAGTTCGCCACGCAGCAACGCCCACCTGCTCCATCGAAGCTGGTCGGGGTTGGAATCCTCAACACACCAACATGTCTTCTGTCTCTGGGCACAGTTTCATGTTGATGAGGTCAAAGGGGTCAGATAGCAACCGTTCACAGTAAAATATGACACTTCCTCTTCTCAAGGGGCGTGGCCTAAGTGATGTCATCATTTGACCATTGGGTATTGTAGGACACCCGATGATGATCAATCACAGTAACTTTGGTGCCTCTGTGAGTTTCTGTGTAGGAGATATAACAGTTTATTTTTTCATGGCGAGTAGGTGAACTTTGACCCCTGGTAGCCCCCCTTCAGCATGCTCAAAAGCTCACCGTTTTGATAACCTTAAATGGGACATGCCTTATGAACAGACTGACCAAGTTTGAAGCCGATCAATCGAAATCCCTAGGAGGAATTTGATCAAAAGCGAAGGCTGTGAACGGCAAAAATGGAGTCCAAATCGGAACTTCAATCCAAAATGGCCGACTTCCTTTGGGGTTTAGACCATGGCTCCAAGAGGCTTTTTTGTATGTCCTGACATGATACATATGTGTACCAAGTTTTGTAATTCTATCTTAAACCATGGCTTGGGGCTGATGATTTAAAATCTTCTAGGGGGCGCTATAGAGAAATTGGGCCACGCCCACCAAATTTTGTGATGGATTCCTTTCGGGTAGTGGATAAAGATCCATCCTAGTGAGTTTGGAGCAGCTCGGCCCAGAACTGTGGAATTCAGAGCCAATGGCGTTACAGGTCACTTCGCTACGCCACCACACCCAACTGCTCCATCGAAGCTGGTCGGGGTTGGAATCCTCAACACACCAACATGTCTTCTGTCTCTGGGCACAGTTTTATGTTGATGAGGTCAAAGGGGTCAGACAGCGACCGTTCACAGTAAAATATGACACTTCCTCTTCTCAGGGGGCGTGGCCTAAGTGATGTCATCATTCGACCATTGGGTATTGTAGGACACCCGATGATGATCAATCACAGTAACTTTGGTGCCTCTGTGAGTTTCTGTGTAGGAGATATAACAGTTTCTTTTTTTATGGCGAGTAGGTGAACTTTGACCCCTGGTGAGCCCCCTTCAGCATACTCAAAAACTCACCGTTTTGATAACTTTAGATGGGACATGCCTTATGAACAGACTGACCGAGTTTGAAGCCAATCAATCAAAATCCCTAGGAGGAGTTCGATCAAATACGAAGGCTGTAAACGGCAAAAATCGGGTCAAAATCGGACCATCAATCCAAAATGGCCGACTTCTTGTGATACTTGCACTATGACATTAATTGTAAATTTTGAGCGTCTTGGGGAGCTCTACAAGTGTACTAAATTTCATGTCTCTACGATGTAGTAAGGGAATAGCAAAGGGTCCTTTGAAAATTGCTAGGTGGCGCCGTTGAGCCGTATCTTTTGCTAATTTTGTGCTGACCTTAAAATACAAAAACAGGCTATTTAAACAGGCTGGACGCGTCCGCCAAGTTTTTTTGAGTTTTTGAATATGATAAAGCCCCCAGAAAGGCCCCCAAAGAGGGGGGAAGAAGAAGAAGAATAAACAATACAAGAAAAATAGGCCTTCGCAGCGCTTAGCTGCTCAGGCCTAATAAGAAACAATACAAGAAAAATAGGCCTTCGCAGCGCTTAGCTGCTCGGGCCTAATAATAAACAGTAGAAAAACAATAGGCCTTCGCAGCGCTTAGCTGCTCGGGCCTAATAATAATAAGAAACAATACAAAAACGATAGGCCTTCGCAGTGCTTAGCTGCTCGGGCCTAACAACACACCATGTATCAATCAACAACAACATCCAGTCCTGGAGAACATTCAGTGCAGCATTACTAGGACTCCTAAATCTGAAAATGATCAAATAAGCAAGAAAGATCAGCACTTTGCTAAGTGTGTGTGTGTGCGTGCGTGTGTCAGGAAACATACTATGTTGTGGGGACCCACTGCTCCTTGTGGGGACTGAAGCTTGGTCCCACAAGGGGAAACACTGTTTTTGGATCAGGGGTCATATCTAGGACTAAGGTGTAAATTGAGTTTTGGTTAGGGTTAGGTATGTAACGGTTAGGATAAGGGTAAGGGTAAGGTTTAGGCTGTAGAAATGAATGGAAGTCAATGGAAAGTCCCCGCAAAAATAGCAGTACAAACATGTGTGTCTGTGTGTGAATAAAGCATCAAATGAAAAGCTTTTAAAGCGCAAAAAATCAAAGTTTTCTTTCTTTTGCAAAAGAAGCCTCCAGATTATCCATGTTGTGGAATGATGTTGTATAATAATCTGTATGGAATTATGAATATTTGGAGAACTGCTTGGAAACCAGCGAACATCATTTAGCCCTGAAGCAACGCTTTTTTTCTTGGCAGCTGTAGTTTCATGGTCAGCAGTGTCTCTAAATGCAAACTGTGACATGATGCTGCCACCAAAAGCTGATATTGTTATAGTGACTGCTTTCTGTTTACATTGTAATTGTTCACAAACCATCATGTCTTCTTTCTTCTCACTTTTCTGTATTTTGGACATAATCCCCAGTGAGCCACAGAGCTGGCAGACATCATCTCAGCTAAACTCCAATAAACTTTCTAATTCATTCCTAGACATCATAATGTGTGCCTGTGATTTTTCATAAGAAGAATAAAACACCTGCAAAGGAAGAAATTAATTGGATTTTGTGTTCCAGCTTCTTCTATATGAGTGGGATTCAGTTTGGCACAGGTTGATAAAAGTGTCAGAAAAACAATGAGTAAAACTGACAAAATTATGCCAAATAAATGCAAATTATCCTATGAAACACTAAGCATGTCAAGGTTCAGTAAGTTACTACCCACACACATACAGATGGAATGGTACACCTGACCTGCAGGGGTCACTGTTCTCACTGCCGCTCTCAGTGCTTCCTGATTGGCTGGAGTTCTTGGAGCCGCTTTCAGCCTTGGCGTCCGGCTGCTGGTGTTCAGGCAGCAGCAGCAGGGCATTCCGCAGGCAGATGGCAGCAAACTCCATACTGGCTACAGGGATGGCAGCAGACTGGCCTTCACTGAACAGAGACAGCAGAACGCAGAGTCAGCATCTGGATCAGCTCACTGCCTCCTACATGACAAGTTTAAGTCTTTCCTACTGACTTTTCCTGTCGTAAGCCTTTCAACCTGTAATCTCATATTTGAATTTCAGGGTTGAAGGATGTCTGACTGACCTGTAGTTGGTGTTCTGTGAAGACTGTGATGCCAGAACAATCTTGCGATGGTATCCTTGTCCAAGTACAGACTGGACTATTCCCTTTTTACTAGGTAAACTCTTGCTTTCCTGCTCAGAGCCCTGGAAACATTAGCAACATCACAACATACTCACAAACTATGTTGCCCAGTTTAAATATATTATATTTCAAAGCATGAACATATTTCCTATGTAGTTAAATCCGCTGCTGACGACATTTCCACAATATCCTAAACAGTCCAGAATGCATTTTTCCATTCATGTGGAAAAGCTTTTGACTGTTTGGAAGTATTTATTGGAACTATTTGGAATCCATTCAAATTTTATTCATAGACTGGGCTCTTGGCACAGGGTGGCACTCTGAGACTCTGTTCAGTGTCGTAGTCACTGAACTGAGAAAATTGAAACTGTAACGACAAATTCACAAAACTAACTAAAATTAACAAAAAATGTCCTTAGTTTTCATTTATGTCTCATTACTATCAAGTCTAGTATCTAGTTGTTTTTGTCTTGCTGTGCCGCATTCTGTCAGCAGATGGCAGGCATGCAAGTCAAGATCTCAGAGTGGGATCTCTCTCTGCGGTGGGGTTTTATGCTTTTTCTTTTCTATGTAACAGTAGTCCTGCTATTTTTTCTAATGTTTTGTTTTTGTAAAATACCTTAATAAAAATATTTTGATTTAAAAAAAAAAAAAACATCTAAAGTTGGGTTGTCCGAAGATGGGTTGCAGTGGGAAGCTGCAACACAAGGAAGTAGGCCTGTCGCAATAAACAATGAATCAATTAACCGCATGATAAATTAAAGTTATCAAACTCATTTTAATTTATCGACTTTATCGTTTCTTCCTGCCTTTTTCTCTTTCTATTGATGACACTGGATGAAAAAGGCCCAACTCCGATGCTCCCCACTAACTCCTCCTGTTAGAGCTCCAATACTCCCTTCCTCATTTCCTTAGTGTAAGGTCCAGTTCACACTATACGATTTTAGAATTGTCAACCGATCATTGGCCCATTTTCAAAACTTGAGAGACCACAGACAGGCTGACAGAAAATCGTAGGTGTAACGGGTTCGATCTTGCCATGTGGTGTCCAGCCACACGGCAAGAGCAACAGACCACACAAGAACCGATTTCTCTCACCGACATTCAGACTTCAGACAGAAAATCCCATTAAAACCCACTATATCACATGTGAATTTAGACTGATCAAACAGGGGTGATGACGTAAATGCAATAGTGATAGTTTGTGAGCCTATTTTAGGCCATAGAAGATGTAACAAAAAAGGAAAGGCGTTGGATAAGACAACAGTAGCAATTCCGCTCCAATTGCTCTCCTGTCATTTTTGTGGACATTCTTTGCATGAAATGTTGAATAAACAAGGTTCAGCCTTGCAGACGATGTCAGCTGGACTTTGGGTTGTGCCATGTTAGCTATTTGGGTTTCCCCTTCATGCTTTCCCCTCAGAAATCCCTCCATTTCGTTTTGGTTTTTGGTGGTTTAGTTTACCAGTTCCAGTGTAAACAGTTCTTTTGAAAATAAAGTGCATCTATTTTTGGCAGCATATTGCTTGCATTATTATGTCATTACCATTAAATCCGTTTAAAAAGGCCTTCAAACAATATTATCGTTTATCACAATAATTTTTGAGACAATTAATTGCTCAGCAAAATTTGTTATTGTGACAGGCCAAGCAGGAAGCAACTACTCCATTAAACCAGTAGCTCCAGTCTGTTGTCAAAAACACCTTTCCTTATTATTTCACTTTTTACATGGTTTGATGCAGGAGATATGAACACGTGTCTGGAATAATATTTTAAATTAGTGTAATTTTTCATTCAAGCCATTTAAAAATATTTACATTTGAATTTCATAGAACAAAAATTTGCTGTGATGGACTGGCGACCTGTCCAGGTGACCCCGCCTCTCGCCTGCTGACCGCTGGAGTTGGGCACCAGCAGCCCCCCCTGACCCCAAAGGATGTAAGAAAATGGATGGATGGAAAACAAAGTTTGTTTTAGTTTTAGGTTGTGATTCACTAACATACACCAATTCCTATGACACTAAAGAGATCTGATTTCTAAAATCCTAAACTCAGCAGCTGGTGGCTGCAGGCTGAACATACCCCTTTGTTAGCAGAGATGCAGCATTCAGCCAGACGCAGCCATAGGCGCGGGTTGGAATGGTAAACCTGAACGGCCTCCATCAGACACTCGAAGGCTGCCAGCGGCCTGGCGGCGTGCAGCAGTTGGACGCCACAGTTATACAGTAGCTCATAACGTTTGTTGGACAGCAGGGCGCACATAGGGACACCTGACAGTCTTTTACCTGGAGACAGAAACTAAGCATTCAGCACTGCTGTGACTGTTACTGGATTCAAATCTAATAATCACCAGAAAAATACTACATCCAGTTTGTTCTATTTTGCTTAAGTTTTCTTAACACGACTGCAGTCAGAGGTAGATCCATAAAGCATGGCGAGATGAATCAAAGTCACCAATCTGGGTTCTGGAGCTTACACTGATTGTTGCCGCCGTCTCCCAGTTGTGCACAAGTGTGATCGTTCTCCTGCAGTGCCTTCTTGAAGTAGAAGATGCCCAGGTTGTGTTTCCCCATTGCAAAGTGGATGCAGCCCAGATTGTTCCAGAACATACAGCGAACACATTCACCTGGATCAAACAGATGGGTCAGCCAGGAGCCTCAGTATGGACACAGCCCTCAGCCTGACAAACATTTCCTGCTTGTTCCCATGGTGAAGTATTGTGCATATGAGTTTAAAATAACAGCTTGTGGTCATTTTTTTCCATAATGAGTGGAGATCCCACAGATCTGACTGCAGGCTGGCGGTCAGCAGATCTCACCGGTTCTAATGGGTCCAGGATGCTCTGCCATGTTGGAGCTGTTCAGCAGCTTCACTGCTTTGCGGTAGTTTCCTCTCAGATACTCAAAGTTACTCTTGAGGAAGAGAGAGGGGGCAGACTGGAAGAGAAGAGACAGGAGAGAAGGAGCTGGGAGGCGTTCTCTGAAGACTCCCTTCTGCTCCATACTCACAAAGAAGACAATATGGTTTAGACAAGGATCTGCCTAATGTCCCACAGCTCTGTGTACGACTTTAAGCACTACAATTTTACTAGTGGTCAGCTCTTCTCTTAGTCCAACTTTGCCTTAGATGTTCCCTGCTGTAGCATTGTCATGGACACTCACATTCCCTGCTGTGTTCATCACTGATTTAATCTCTCTCTTACAGGCCTTGGAGGACTTCATTTGAATGTACGCTCTCACTTTGTACTGGAAAAGAAGCCAAGAACAGGCAGCTGGTGAATCAGGAGGTAATCTGAACAGCAGATCATGTTTACCCTGACCAACGTTCCTACCTGATGGATTTTGGATTTGGCTGCTTCCATCATTGCTACAAACTCCACCTTTTGGTTTGATCCTGAGTTGTTGCTCTAAAAAAAAACAACAAACAAACAAAAAAACAAACACACTTATAATTAACAATATTCTGACATTTACCTGAGCTTAGGGTTCCCACACATCTTTGAGGGAAAAACGTCATCAAATGAGATGATGGCTGATTTCAGGAGGAACAGGGTTTGACCAGACTACCTCCATCAAAAAGTGGAGGTGGTTGAGGAATATAAATATCTCAATGTTTATTTTTATATAAGTATTCTATAATTATATTGTGCTTAATTTCTCTCTGGGACTAATAAAAGTATTTTTGAATTTGAAGTATTCTCCAGCAAAATGGGTTTTGGTGACAGGACTATCTGTGTGTAAATTGTCTTACTCTGAACAACAATACAATTTTTTTTTTCCATTTGGCAGAGTGGTCAGCTACCTCTGCCTTGCCGTTCTTGTTGCTTCCTTGTGCAGAGATCTTGTCCAGAACAGCCAGCAGGTGGAGCGCCTTCTCTGGCTGGAATGTCAGCAGGTAGAGATCCACCAACAGGAAGCACACTGACTGGGCAAATTTCTCTTCTAGAGCACCAAGACAAAGGCCTTCATGTGCAAAAATTCATATTCCAGTTATCATTCAAAAACACATCATCAGGTTCTTAAGCCAAAACCAAAAACTTTAAAGTTGTTGCTGCTGAAAGAGCAACAGGGACTGTGAGCAGCAGCACAACATACCAAATGGTTCGAGGAACTGGTAGAGCTTCTCTCCTATAGAGATGGCCTCAGAGTACTGGCGCATGTGGTAGTGGATGATGGCCTGGTTATAGTACAGCAAACTATTCTCAACATCATCCAAACCATCAACATCTTCTGTGGCTGTGTGAAGCTGGGACACACAGCTCAGGTCATGGTCATGAACAAACACAGGTGTGCGTGTTTGTAGAAGAGAAGAGACGGATGTGTAGTTTTACCTGATTCTTCATCGATGAAAGGGTCTGCTTCAACAAACCCGTCGCAGTCTGGCCACTTCTGTAGAACTCTAAAACAGCTTTATTCAAAGAAATTTTGTAGTCTTCTTTGTTGAGCTCCTGCAAGGCTTCAAGCTGTTTCAAAGACTCGTCATACTTCCCAGCCTATGAAGAGGATGTTGGACAATCTCACAAATCTGGAGCAGGTGGGGGGAATTATGTTATAGCAAACTGTAATAAACAAACAGCAAAGTCCAAAAAAGCTAATTCCAACTTTTACTGACTGTAATGTGCCTTGGGCACATTATAATTATTTTTGTTTATTTCTTTTTTCTAGATTATTTTGTATTGACTGTAGTTGAATGACTAACTTGATATATATACTTTGGAGTTTGGATAATTCCTCTTTTGTAATTATTCTCGTTAATTTGTGGCTGTTGGACCGCCTACAAATAGGCTGGGTTGCGCCAGGTAAACGTGGATGACCACCACAACCACCACCGAGGATGCGTGCTGACGCGGTGCGCACGTCTCTAATTGCAGCTGACGTCTACAGCCTGCCATGCGGTATTTTTTGTTAGCTCTTTGTTTGTTTGCTGTTCTTATTTTCTTTCGTTGTGATTTTGGCCTAGTGGGACCGTTTGCCATGTTTTCGATTTTTTTTTGTTTCAGTAGATTCCTTTTTTCAGTAGTCCGGTACCAGAAGGGGCTTAGAGGGCCCTGTATAGGGTTGGCCCCCTGCTGTACCGTTTTGTTCTTTTTGATCAGCTCACCAGGACCAACTTTCTGTTTATACTTTGGGATTTTTGTTTTCTTTTTCTTTGGGACACGAGGAACGGAGGATTTAATTCTCTCTTTTCCTCCACAGGAAAGTCAAAAGAACCTGAACCAAAAAAAATGGTCAAGAGAGTTTTGAAATAAAATTACTTTTTGAATCTTCATTTTTGCCTACGTTTCCTCAAATATGTTGTGCCCTTTGTGGACGTAACACTGATACAATCACAATCATCATCAATCAATTACCATCAGGACAACTCCCTTGTATGTCCTGCTCGATGCATTGCTGTTAAACCTACAGCTCATTCTATACATGTTTTGTGCTGAGACATTTCTAATTTTGGAACGTCATTGGTAACAGCTGGAGATGAATGAGATGAGATGCTCTGCATGTTCTGACCCACAACCTGCTGGCAGCACCATTAAACAGGAAGCAGAAGATGGGATATAATTCCAGTCCAAACAATAGCAGGAGTAGCACTAGCAACACAAAAGTCTTATAGTACCATAATGTCAAGTAACGGTGGCTCACAAAGTCCAAAAAGATTTTTTTTTTTTTCTCGCAGTTTGTTTGGGTCGAGGCTGGTCTGTGTTCACACCAGTGAACCAAAACCACCACATAAAATGGGACTGGGTCCAAGGGTTCACTTGAGTGGATTCACACATGGAGGACGGTTCTGGACCAATGGAGGAAACCGTTAAAGTGGACCAATTGTGGCACTTACATCTGTGGCAGATGTTAAGTGCATCCTAAAACAGTTGGATCTGAATTAACCTGACTGTAACACTGGAAACAATCTAACAGTGTGTAGAACCACAATGTCTTTTCCAGCAAAAAATTGTCTTAAGCATTCCTCTTGCTCCGACTTTTAACTTCTCAATCATGAAGCACGGCCAACACAATCTCAACATTTCTTTCACTTCCTCTACTGCTATTGCTAAAGTACAATAATGGACAAATTACAATTCAAAACAGCACAGAAAATCAACGTCATCGTTCACAACTCATCCTTCTGTTTGCTGACTAGACAGGATTAAATGCATCTTGAGAAATAAACTCAATGGGATAAACCCAGGTGGAGCACTGAAGGGAGATGAGAATCCAGTGGAACTGCTTAAGAAGGGAATGGCCAGGCTGTCACTGTTTACAAACATCAATTTCTAACTCATTCTCATATTATTAGTGTCTATAATTAATGCTTTTGCTCCTTTTATTATGTCTGCAGCTTTTCATATTTGGCACAGGAAATCTGAAAACAGACAGATGATGTTAAGATCCCCAAAAACATTAAAAGAGAATATTTACCAGAAAAGCTTCATATGCACTCGTTGCCATCTCCTTCTCTTGGTCCGTCATCCCACTGGACGGCGAGCCGTTATGTTTTGTCTCGTTTAATTCTGCTCAATTAAAACAAACAGATTAAACTGTGCCAAACATCGCAATATAATATTTAGGGTAGAAATTAGACCTGGCTTCTCCAGCTTTACAATAAGTCACAGGCAGAATAAGGAGCATTAAAAGTAGCTCAACAAATGTATATCCTACCTAGTGACAAGTAGAAAACATAAATATAACACTAATCATCACTAGAGAATAATAATAATAAAAAAAAACTGTTAAACTCTGAAAGAAACACACAAAACATTTATGAAGAAAGCATCTTGAACACATGGCCAGAGTTGTTTCTCCACAGTAGGAAGCAGTGAGCATGGCTGGACCCACGCTGGAATCAGAACAACACAATTAGGATATGTGTCAATTCATTTGAACCAGGTCATAAACAAGGTTGATATGTCCTTCTGTGTCCAGCCATCCAGCATGTACTTGGTGACATGTGGTGACCTTTGAAAACACTGCTTCCTCACCACAGGTTGTTGGTAGGATGAATTTGTGTCAGCAATGGAACCAGCAAGAAACAGTAGATTCCTCCAATCTGGCAACATTTTGATATCATCCCTCCTAACAGGGTTTGCAAATAGTAAAAAATCATCACTAATAATAATAATAATACAACACAGTGATCCTACTGTATAATTGATTTATTGTAATTTGTGGTGTTTTAAAGTATCAGCTGTGCTCAAAAGAACTTCAACACAACAATAACACCTCATATATGCTGAAATATTATACCTCATCTTACTAAGGGCTGCAGAGAGCCATACGGAAGAACAGCACCCAGATCTACCAGAGCACAACAGATCCCAGCTGCAGTCTGGGCAGAGACGATGCAGCAACCCAGCATCTCACAGCAGGGTGAAGATACCAGCAGTACATGTAAAGGGCCATAAGCAGGTGGCTGCTATAGAGTAGAGAAACACCTGGATAAGAATCTCATAGTGGCAGACTCCTGGAGTCATTCTGATCGGTCTCACTGGGTCAGACTCAGCTTGACCCAAGAGAAGGTTCTGTTTTTGTGGAAGACATCCTGCCTGGTTCCACTTCCCAAGAAAACTTATCAGTCTATAGTTGTTAATGACCCATCAGTGATCAATTACAATAGACCTGATGTGGGTTGCCCTGACAATCCACATCATGAAGGTCCTGCAGAGACTCCCGCTGGCCCTTCTGACTAAGCAGACAAAGACATATCAAGACCTCCAGCAGGTTGCTCAGCACTGAGGATCATGTTTTTTGATTTTTCGACAGCTTTTAACACAATTCAGCCTGACCTGCTCTGTGAGAAACTCCAGAAGACACAGGCAGTCCTCAACAATCACCTGGATCTATGACTACCTCACAAACAGGCCACGGTTTGTGAGACTGAATGACTGTGTGTCTAACCAGGTAGTCAGCAACATAGCAGCACCACCATTCCTTTTCACTCTCTACACTTCAGACGTCCAGCACAAGTCTGACTTCTGTCATCTGCAGAAATACTCAGATGACTCTGCAGTTGCTAGTAGAATCACAGATGGACAAGAGGCTGAATACAGCAGACTGGACTTCTTGAGGAAGCTAAGATCTTTTAAGGTTTGCAGCAAGATGCTGCAGATCTTCTATCAGCCCAGTGGCTCCCAAAGATTTTCTTCTGGGCCCCCCTATGGATAACAATAAAATCCCTCCCCAAAAAAGAAAAAAAAGAATCAACTGGGCACACACATTGTTCAACCAGACATAAACCTATACACATATTTTGTTTTCAAACTCAACTGAAGTTTATTTCACACTTCAGGTTGCAACAAAACACACTACAAACCAACCTTACAGTGAAACACTTTTGTGTAACCGTTTTCTTTTTTATTCATCCATACACCGCACCCCCGCCCCAAAAAAACCAGAGCATCTTCAGTCAGGCTTTTTCAGATTCACTGTAATACAGACTGCTACTGTACAGGAGATCTGTACTACAGGAGATCTTTCCTGAAAACAGCGATCACTGTCTACAATAATTCTTAAAAGAATCTGAATTAATGAGCAACAATACTTTCCCAACCAAATTTCCCTTTGGTTGGGATCAATTTAGTAACATTTAAATTTGAACTGAATTTGATGAGCTGAATCATAGCAGGTTGAAAAGTTCAGGGAATATTTGAGTTAGTATACTTTTTGTTGCAGGTATTTTTCCCCCAGAATTGTTAATCAAAGTACTGTCTAAAGTTGGTTGTGAACAGTGTAGTGAGTATGTTGCACTGTACGCATCTCATCCTCATGACCGGTGTTTTCCCTCCCCAGAAAACGAAATATGGATATTATCGACTCCTCCACTGACGTCTCTGGGCTATTTTCAGAGACGTCAGATAAAAGCTTAAAGCTGCCTCTATGCTGGTATTGAGGAAACCTGAAGCTGAGACAATGCATAGAACTACACCGGTTGAAACATCAAACATCTGGTGAAATGTTTGATGTTTGAAAAAGGTCCAGGGTCACAGCTAGCATAGCTAACCATTTAGCCTAAAAAAAACTGAGAAACTCACCGCTGTTCTCTGCCATTCCTACTTCAGGTCTTAGTATAATCCGAAAATATTAGGCTGCTGTAAAAATTAGGTCACGTAAAACAACGTCTACTATGTAAAGTACATAGAAAAGTGTCGGATAAACACTTAATATCTTCAAGTACATAAACAAAACTGTTAACCAAATTATCTCATCCGCACTAACATTTTCTTCTTTGGTGTTTGATGACGATCCTAAACCGTTCAGGAACTCAGTGGCGCCCCTTGTTGGTAAACATTCTTCTTCTTGAGTTTAATTGGTGGTTCCAAAAAACATTAAGTAAGTACTACCGCCACCTCCTGGTATGGAGTGTGATTCATGGAGATTTAATTAATGTGTAAATATATACATAAATATATCTATGCATCTGTATATACATAAAGTAGAGTAAATGTTTAATTTAAGTGATATTTAAGTGGTATTGTTCTGCAAAAACATTTTCAGAGGTGAAATATTTTTGCAGTTTCATAGGTGAAAAAGAGAAGTTGCTGAGCAAATGGAAATGTTTAGTACTTAGAAAATTCATGTTAATATGTGAATATTATCTTTAAATTATATAGCTGAAATAAATGTATACTAATAGCAAAGGCAGTAAAGCGTCTCCCATTATCTGAGGTCTTAATAGAAAAAGTGAACCATAGCAAACATACTGGTTTATAAAAGTCCAGGCAAACCTAAATCTATCATTTTAATAATAAAAAATCTGCTGGGGATGTAACTTTATGGTTTAATTTTTCTCAGTGGTTTCTCAGAGACGAAAAAGGCCTAAAAAAGAGGAATCAAGTCTGTGTAATGTGAAAATAGCAACCAAGAGAAAAAAAATTACTCTAACGTGAATTATAATTATGAAGCAGCAAAAGTATGATGCTATATTTTGGGATTCAGGAAATAAGCCAATTTTTACTATTCAGAGGCAGCCCAAAGCAGAAGCAAACTAAGCGGCTGGTTAAAGCCCCAGGACCAATTGAGCTCCAATGTGCAGCACATATCCAAATATTAGCCTAAATCAAAGATAAGTTATCTTTATAAGATAAGTTATCAAAATAATGTCACAAAAAAGGACTTATCCTTCAAGGAGAGAGAAAAGAAGGAGGAAGAACAGAAAAAAGCTAAGATAAAGGTTAATTTTCATGTATGCATGGACTTTAATAAATCAATACCTAAGCAAAATTTGGTTTGGTTTGGGCCTCTATTTCTATCAATAATGTGGATTGCTGCAATCAACAGTCAGATGATTAGATCATTCACACACCTCCTACACTTATTGGATCTCTGACAGTGCTTCTTACATTATATCCTTTATGCACGTATCATGTATGATACATTTATCTGTGCCGATTTCCTTAATTTTGAGGACTGTATCCTGAGTGTTTGGCATGTGGGTAAAAAGTATACCCAAAATTTTGACACAAAGAGATCATTGACTCAGATGATAGTTGAATAGAATTTTTAATTAAAACATTTAGACATCATTTAAAAGACATAATATCGAGGACTTTCGGGTGAGCAAGCAAGATGGCGACAGCTTAACCAGGTGGCTCCCAGACATATTTTAAAAGAAAACAGGTTTGAGGCCAGCGCGGGATATAAAATAAACTTGAAAGTGAATCGAAATGCCCAAACCTAAACCAAAGAGCACTCTGCTGTCTCGGCAGTCAATGTTGAGAGAAGACACGAACGAAGATGATATGGCTAACCACTCGGGCTCGGAAGCATCATTAGCGGCTAACGATTTAGCTAACGAGACAGTTAATCTACAAACTATTCTCGAAGAGTTAAGAGAATCACGTCGAGAAAATGGCGAGGGCTTCCGAGAAGTTAAAGAGGAGATAAAGAATGTAAACAGAAGACTGGACGAGGCAGAAACGCGCATCTTGGAGGCGGAAAACAGGATTCAGCAGCTCGAAGAGGTAGCTATGAAGCTAAGTAAAGTGCAGGACGAGTTCAAGGCTAAGCTGGTGGAGCTCGAGGGGAGATCGAGAAGGGAAAACTTGAGGCTCCACGGCATTGTGGAGGGCTCTGAGGATAGCTCACCATCTATCCCAGCCTTCATAGAGAATCTACTTAGAGAGAAACTGGATATTCTGACATCACTCGACCTGAACATTGAGAGAGCTCACCGCTCTCTGGGTCCCAGAGCTCCACCAGAGGCCCCCCCGCGTTCAATAATAGTGAAGTTCGCCACATCCAAAGTCAAAGACGAAATATTAAAACGAGCTTGGCAAAAGAAAGGCTTTACGCTGGTAGGGAAAAAAGTCACAGTGGACCACGATTATGCTCCAGACGTGTTAAAACGGAGTCGTGAGTACCTCGAAGTGAAGCGGGTCCTCAGAGAAAAGAAGATCAAATTCCAAACTCCGTTCCCGGCCAAGTTGAGAGTATTCTACGAGAACAACACGCGTGTCTACAACTCTGCAGCTGAAGCTACAAAAGACATGGTGGATCGAGGCTTCCAAATCACCGTCATCCAGCCATCCACGACGTGGGTCGACAAGATCAGGAACACGATGTGGACCAAATCGGGAAAAAATGACAAGGATCATTTACGAAATGGAACGCGGGAGGGATACAAGAAGAAACTGGACGAGTTTAGAAGAGGACAAGCACAACCATAGGAGCGGATGGATCAAGCATATCCCGGTCTTTATTTGTTTTTATTATTATTGCTCTTCTCTTTTGATATTATTTGGAGTCAGGGACCACACCTCCTAGAAAATGAATCGCTATATACAGGTAACGCCACCAGAGGGCCCTTCGCAACCACGGAGTTGCGCTGGTTTTCCCTCAAAAGCGCTCACAAACAATAACACCGTTAGGGTCGTTAACGAGACCAGTGGAAAGGAAGTATTTAAATGGACATGTGTTAGCTTGGTTTACAAAGCTAAAATGTTCGATTTGTTCACATTTGTTTTTTGTTTGAGTAGACTAGGGTTGTCACTTATTTTACTTGTTCTGAATATTCAGTGATATACAATCCAATGCCTCCATTATCACCACTACGAATCACAAGCTATAATATAAAAGGAGTTCTTAACCCAATAAAAAGGGCAAAAATATTAGGAAAAAAGAAAAAGCAGAGGTGGTGTTCCTTCAGGAAACCCATCTCTCAGAGGTAGAACATGCTATACTTAAAAAAATGGGCTTTGACCAGGTATTTAGTTCAACACATAAATCAGGTCGTAGAAGGGGGGTGGCAACCTTAATATCCCAGAAGATCACGTTTGAGAAGATCCATGAATATAAAGACAAAGATGGTAGATATAATATAGTAGTGGGCAGACTCGTAGGACAAGATATTACTTTTATTAATGTATATATCCCGCCGGGTTCAGTGTGGACATTTTATAAACATATCTTCGATATGATGATAATTAGATCACGTGGCCTAGTAGTATGTGGTGGAGACTTTAATGTAAGACTAAATCCCTCTGAAGATACCTCTAAACAACCCAGCGTTAATAGGAGTATAGGTAGGAAGATCAGGAAAATGATCAAAGAGCTGGGGATAAGTGATGTTTGGCGTGAACTCAACCCCAGAAAGAGGGACTATACATTCTACTCAGCTGCTCACCATTTATATTCAAGAATTGATTACTTTTCATGTATAACAAGGACTTAGGACGAGTAGAAAAATGTCATATTGGGCTGATGGACCTCTCGGATCATTGCCCTCTATATATAAAAGTAAATATTAA
Organism: Poeciliopsis retropinna; assembly: GCA_010277075.1. NCBI lineage: Eukaryota > Metazoa > Chordata > Actinopteri > Cyprinodontiformes > Poeciliidae > Poeciliopsis > Poeciliopsis retropinna. The sequence goes on along the minus strand of VMRM01000046.1, from coordinate 132,093 downwards.
CAAAACAAAAGCCCCGTTTCTATGGAGACTTAACTCTAGCATACTCAAAGGCAAAACTAAAGAAGATTTAAGACAAGAAATTCAGACATATATGCAGGACAACAACAATGGAGTAGTCTCCCCTGTAATATTATGGGACGCATGTAAAGTGGTCCTGAGAGGAAAAATAATTGCAAAATCGTCTTATAAAAAAACTAGACAAGAAAAATTAAATAAATTGGAACTTGAATTGACCGAATTAGAGAAAAAAAATAAAATCAAAGTAGACTTAAAAACCTTACAAAAAATAAAACAAACCAGGGATGAAATCAATCAAGAATTACAGACCAATATACAGAAAAAACTCTTATTCTTAAGACAGAGTGTTACGTCCACCAGGCTCGTTTGGTGGTGTAACATTAAAGGAGACCACACAAGGATTTTCAGATTAAATGAAAACTTAATTTATTAGATTATACTGAAGAACACAACCTGAAAAGGAATACCTAAAGTGAGAAACCAAAGTAGATTAGTGCAAAACCTATAACCAACCAAAACTAAGCAGAATGCAAAACAAACCTAACAAAACCCAATCAATAAATACAAACCAAACCAAATGAAGTTCTGAGGAGGGAGAGGAACTCCCTGCATTCAGCAAAGCCCCCCTTTGCTGAATGCATAAGAGCTTTTAAAGCACCAGAGCACCCAATCAGGGCAAAACATAACACCTGCAGAAGGCCTGTCTCCAGACCCTACAAGGAAAAAGGGCAGAGACCCACTGCAGCCGTAACACCTCCCCCCTTAAAACAGAGGATCCCAACTAGGATCTCTGTAGCCATTTTTTGCTGTTAGTCTGGTCCATCAATGGCACGAGACAATGCATCAGCCAGCACATTTTCAGTGCCTCGAATGTGCCGAATGTCAAGGTTGTAAGGTTGCAGAAATAAGGCCCATCGCATCAGCCGCTGATTTGGACTCTGTAAGGAGTGCAAAAAGGTCAAAGGGTTATGATCTGAATACACCACAACAGGAAACGCACCCCCGCCCACATACACATCAAAGTGCTGCAGTGCCCAAATAAGAGCCAAGGCTTCTTTCTCAATGGTCGAATAATTAATTTGATGTTGATTGAACTTCTTAGAAAAGAAGCACACTGGATGGTCAACAACTTCCTCATCAGTCTGCAACAAAATGGCTCCTGCCCCCACTTGACTTGCCTCAACCTGTAGTTTAAATGGCTGATCTAATCTTGGAGCAGACAAAACAGGTGAAGTGCTTAAGAGGAACTTGATGTTTTCAAATGCCTTCTCACAGGATGAGGACCACCTAAACTGGACCTTAGCCTTTAATAAGTCAGTTAGTGGAGCCACTACCGTAGAAAAATTCTCACAGAAGTTTCTATAGTAACCCACCATACCCAAAAACCTCATCAACTCCTTTTTTGAGTTAGGAGGGGGGAAACTATCAATGGCTTGGACTTTAGCTCTTACTGGTTTTACTTGTCCTTGCCCAACAACTTTTCCTAAACAAGTCACTGTAGCTCTTACAAACTCACATTTTGCCAAGTTCACAGTTAAATGAGCATCCTGGAGACGCTGAAACAATTTCCGGATGCGTTGCATATGTTCAGTCCATGTGTCACTGAAGACCACTATATCATCCAAGTAGACTGCACAGCCTTCCAACCCAGCCACTACTTGATTCATCAACCGCTGGAAAGTGGCAGGTGCGTTCCTAAGACCAAAACTCATTACAGTGTAAGAATATAATCCAGATGGTACAATAAAGGAAGACACCTCTTGGGCTCTAGCAGACAAGGGTACTTGATAGTAACCTTTGAGCAAATCAAATTTACTCACATACTTTGCAGTTCCAACACGATCAACACAATCTTCCATCCGAGGAAGTGGGTAGGAGTCAGGTTTTCGTAATGCTGTTCAGTTTCCTATAATCAGTACAGAATCTATAAGTACCATCAGGTTTTTTAACCAACAAACATGGTGAAGCCCAACTGGAACAAGATGGTTTAGCCAGACCATTATCCAACAAATACTGAATTTCGGACTCTAAAATTTTACTTTTCTCTGAAGGAACACGATAAAAATGCTGTCGGATGGGCTGTACACCTTCCACATCAATGTCATGCTCAATTAAGTTAGTACATGTTGGAATGTCACTGAACAATGCATGAAAATCCAAGATGCACTGCTTCAACTGCTTACTTCTTTCTGCAGACAAATGGCCCAATAATGTTTGCAAATTAGACAACATCTCAGAGTTCTTTAGGCTGGAACACAGCATCATCTGGGGTCTGCACATCCTCATCTAATCCTGCTGTGCAACTCAAGTATACTTTCACAGAAGAGGCAACTACCTTCACATCTTTTTCTTCCAGAGTACCACCAAAATAAGGTTTCAGTAAGTTTACATGGCAAAGCTGAGTTTGTCGTCTACGGTCTGGGGTAGAAACCATGTAGTCTTGTGCCGACACCTGTTTCAACACAGAATATGGACCGTAAAACTTTGCCTGAAATGAAGAACCCTGAATGGGAAGTAAGGCAAGCACCTTATCTCCTGGATGAAACACTCTACTTTCAGCCTTCTGGTCAAACCAACGTTTCATTTTTCTTTGAGCCTTTTTCAGATTCTCAGAAGCTAGTTTGCCAGCCAAAAAAAGTCTGCGACAAAAACCATTAATGTAGTCAAACAAGTTTGATGGTGGATCAGAACTCTCCAAGTTAGTTTTTAAAATTGCAAGAGGACCACGCACGTTATGTCCGAACACTAATTCATTTGGACTGAACCCTGTGCTTTCTTGAACAACTTCACGAGCTGCCAGAAGAAGCCAAGGCAGACCTTCTTCCCAGTCTCTATTCAACTCTGTGCAGTATGCTCGCAACAATGCCTTCAGGGTTTGATGAAAACGCTCTGGCGCCCCCTGGCTTTGAGCATGATAAGCACTGCTTTGTTGATGGACTACACCAAGTTGTTTCTTTCCATCTCACTTTTCTCAGATTTAAACTTTAATTGAGAAGCTTGAGATGGAAATGCAGTTTGAGTTGGAAAAATTACGGCTGGCACATGAGCTTGAGGAGAGAAAACTAGCTTTACAGGAGAAGCGGCTAGCGCGTGAGCAAGAAGAAAGGAGGTTAGTACATGAGTTGGAGGTTAAGAAATTATCTCTGGAAGTTGAGTGTTTGAAGTTGAGGTCTGAAGGCAGGTTAAGTGGTGGATCTTTTAATCTGTCTCAAGGTGCTGATGGGTCTTCTGGACATAACATGAAACATTACTATGAAACAAGCCCAAAGTCTTCAAAATTCTTAGCATACACACTAAAAAAACAACAGGAGGAAAGAACTGTATACAAAATTAGAGAACCAATAACTAAAAAAGTTACCTATAAAGGCATAGAAATAAGTAAATGTTTTGAAAAATACTACCAAAAATTGTACACTCTAAAAAAACAAGAAGGAATGAACAAAGCTAATGCAATACTGAATGAATTGTTGTTGCCTAAGGTATCAAATAAACAAAATGAAGCCCTGACCAAAAATATAACATCACAAGAAATTGAAGAAAGCAATAAATAGATTAAAACTTAATAAATCACCAGGACCTGATGGCTTTAATGCTGAATGGTATAAGCTCTATTTAAAAGGATTGTCTCCTGTTCTCTTGAGAACATTCAATTGGGTTCTAAATGGTGGACAAATTCCTCCGTCTTGGAGGGGAAACACTGATTACAGTTATCCCAAAAGAAGGAAAAGACAAACTAAACTGTTCAAATTATCGTCCAATTAGCCTACTTAATCAAGATTATAAAATCTTCACATCCATATTAGCCAAAAGACTAGAAAATATCCTCCCAGAAATCATAAATTTAGACCAGACAGGGTTCATAAAGAACAGACGAACCAGAGACAATATTAGAAGAACCCTAAACGTGATCAACCACATTAAGAAGACGGACAAAGAAGCAATAATATTGGGACTAGACGCACAAAAAGCATTCGATACTGTAGACTGGTCATTCTTATACAGAGTCTTGTCCCAATTCAACTTTTCTAATAAATTTATAAAGATAAAGGAATTGTACAACAAACCTACAGGTAAGATTCGGATTAACCGGGGGTTATCAGAAGAAATAAAAATTGAGCAAGGGTGCAGACAAGGATGTTCCATATCCCCGTTACTATTCGCCATATTTATTGAACCTTTGGCACAATGGATTAGGCAAAGCACTAAAATACATGGCATAAAAATAAACCATAATGAACAAAAACTAGCGTTCTTTGCGGATAATATTTTAATTTACCTGGCAAGACCCCAGGAATCCCTCCCAGAATTATATAAAATCTTGTTGGAATACGGGAAATTTTCAGGTTATAAACTGAATTCCCATAAATCTCAAGTCTTGACATTCAAATATTCACCCAACAATATTGATAAAGAAAATTTAAAAATAAATTGGAACATGGACTCAATTGTATACTTGGGAGTGACCATTCCTAAAGATCCTAGGAATATTATCTCAGCAAACTATGACCCATTAATGACCAAAATTAAAAATGACATATCCAGATGGAGCTTGTTGCCCTATCTGGGTCTCATGCAAAGAGTAGAAGCTATCAAAATGATGATGCTTCCAAAACTACTTTACTTTTTTCAGACACTACCAGCAGAACCAGCCAAATCTATGTTCCAAGAAATTGACAATCTGATTTCAAGATTTATTTGGCAAGGGAAACAACCAAGGACTAGATTTAAAACTTTACAGCTGAGTAAAGATAAAGGAGGCCTTTCACTTCCGAACATGAGTAACTGCTACAAAGCAGCCCAAATAAATCCATTGGTGGAGATTTGTGACTCCTCTTACAAAGCAAAATGGAAGGAGATTGAATGCACAAACAGTGGTATCCCCTTACAAGCAGCAATTGGAAATATAGATTTAATCAAAGACCTTAAAGAACTTAATCCATGTTCAGAAATAGGATTTAAGACCTGGTCAAAATTAGTAAAAGACAATAAAGAGTCCTGTTTACCAATCAGATGGATAGCATATGATCAAGATTTTACCCCAAATAAAACAGATAATACTTTTAAAAAATGGATTGAAAAGGGTTTGGTAAAATACAATGACTTATATTATAAAGGCTGTCTGAGGACCTTTCAAGATATTAAGCAAAAATATGGTATTGATAACAGAGACTTTTTCCGTTATCTACAAATCCGGCATTATTTAGACAAAACAAATAGAGAAGACCCAAACAGAGTATTTGGTGGCATATTGAATATCTTTCTAAAATCGTATCAATCAACTTCCGTTAATAAATTGACATCCAAAATGTATAATGAACTACAAAACCTGGAAGGAGGAGATACACTATATATTAAGGAGAGATGGAACAAAGAAGGGAACCACCAAATTCATGTCAAAGACTGGTTAGACATTTTGAATAATTGTTGGAGATGTACATCATCACTAACATATAGGGAATTTGCTTGGAAGACGGTTACTCGCTTCTTTAAAACACCAGCTCAGAGCGTCAGAAATGCAGATAAAACATGCTGGAGGTTATGTGGATCGAAACAAGCTGGCCATTTTCATATTCTATGGAGCTGTCCTAAACTATCTTCCTATTGGGGGATAATTAAACAAAGTGTTATTGGAGCCAATTTCGCTCTAAACTTTGAGACTATGTTCTTGGGCAAACGACCAGATTGTGTAAAGGGATTCTGTAAAACATATATATTCAATATATTGCTAATTGCCAGTAAAAAAGCAATTACTCGGAAATGGATGACTGACAAAATACCCACATTAGAAGACTGGACAAGCATCATCCAAGACATCTGCAAGATGGATGAATTGACATTTGCATTGAAACTGGAGCAAGACAAATTTGAAAAATGTTGGACCCCATGGTGGACTTTCATGAACACTAGATCTGAAACTAATGAAAGTGAGGTGACACCCATTGTTTCTTAGCTACTCTGTTGAACCATTTGTTTAAAGGTTCGTAAAAGTTATCTTGATGTGATACTGACTTGTTCATTCTTTTTCCTCCCTATTCTTCTGAGAGGAGTTGGGGGGAAGAAGGGGAAAAAAATGGAGCACTAAATACTGGAGTTGGGACAATCACAGGAAGATTTTATTGATTAATATAACAAGCTGATTTGATAATTGTATAAGACTATACCACCTTTTGTGAACAGATGAGATGCACACTTTTCATGTTGATCCTTAATAAAAACTTGAATATAAAAAAAAAGACATATCACTTTAATGTAAACACATAACAAACCCAGTTTCCTTAAAATCAGTTTGTCTAAAATTCTTTCAAGGAAAATTATATGAACATTTTTTTTCCTTTTACATTATAGATCACTAACTTGCATTCAGCAGATACATAGATATATTATTTCTGTTGACCCATCACTCCTGCTTTTGCCTATTGGGATGAAATTGAAAAGTACAGTTTCTATTTTCCCTACAAGTCTGCATCAGTTCTGACCTGGACAATATCTGTCCCTGACCTGATGCTGACCAAAACATAATGTCGGGGACAGACAGCATCTGTCCAGGACTGATCCACCCCATCAGTAATCAGGAAAGGCTTTCTGATTACAGAAAGTACCAGCCAGTGCACTCTGTGAGAAACTCAAAGCAAAATTTATTTTAAAAAATAAATAATGAGAGTTGAAAACAAATGACTATATGCAGCGCAAACTTGTTCAGGGCTAAAGCAATGACAGCTTAAAATGAACCTGAAAAATATGGGAATTGGAAAATATAATTGTGACTGAAAATATAAACATTGACTCTGAAATAACATATTCAGTTTATTTATGTAAACGGAATTTACGGAAACAGAGGGAGATTTAGATTCCTCTGATACAGATTATATCGATAGGTTGGTCCAAATAGTTTTCGCTTCCTTTGAGGATGTCTCCAGCTGGGACTCACTGAGAGCGTCTGCAATCAGAACTGTAATAATAACAATAATAATAATAATAATTAATAATAATTCAAATGATTGATTCTTGTGCTATTTCACAAACGTTTCAAGGCACTTTACAAAAAATTAAATTCAGTCACACAAACATTCCAGTTAATCCTAGTTATCACTGCATTAAGATCAATGAAATATTCAAATGAGATTAAAAGTTTTCTAAGTAACTGCAGCAAATTGCACCAAGTCAGTGTCTTGTAAAGTACAACAATGTGTGAAATTCAATGTCAACATTCAAATTCAATTTGAATTTCACACATCTTTTGTACTTTACCATCTAGAAAGTTTTATAGAATTACAGTAGAAATTAAATGTAAAAAACTCCAAACTGTTTAAAATAATTTAGGTCCTTTTTTAAAAAAATATAAATAAAGTTATGTGACCATTTAGACTCTCAAGCAAGACACAGTCAGTGATGCTTACTCTTTATTTGTTGTTGACTGTAACTGGTTGTGGAAAATGATCAAGTATGATTAGCCAAAGTTAAATACCATCAGTAAATTGTACGAGTGTCTTTAATATCTATATTGTTAGCAGACCTTAGTTTTTTTCTTCAGTGGTTGTTGTTCAGGTCATCTCTATCCCATGCTCCATGTCCAGAACGGGTCGATTTTCTGGTGCGAAATCCCTGTCTATCCGCTCTACATAGCGCTGCAGAGTACTGTAATACTGTTCACTCCTGGAGAAAGTGTAGTATGCAGAGATCTCCTCCCATGCCTTGTGGTTTGGAAATGGCATGGGATCAGGTTCTTTGTTCTCAAAAAAGCTCTGCAGGTTTCTCTCAGCCAGCTTTGTTGCATAGTTCACAGTGAAGGCATCAAAGCGCTCCTTCTCTTTCTCAATATAATGCTTCCAGAACGTAAGCTGCAGGTAGCTGACCTGGGAACGGCAGTTTTTGCAGCAAGTGCCTAAAAGACCTACAATGGCAGCAACCATTATGATACTCCAGCCCAAAATCTGCAGATGTAATGAAAACAAAACATTCTGTCAATTAGTGACATGCATATTTTCCAATAATTATCAGCTGATGAATGCTAGGGTAGCAAAACTGTAGGACTATGTGCCAGTATTCTATCTAACATTATTAACTCACTTTATGCTTTATCACTGCCTTGAAAAAAGGACATCATCAAATTCCATCATGTACATCCATAAATCTCACAGGTTTGTGATAAATAAATATTGTCATATATGTTTTTCTGTTTCCAGTTAACACCAGGGCATGTCCAGCTCATCTGGCAGATTCAATGGCTTATTTGGAGTTAAATTATAAGTAATTTTTCTTTATTTTTTGTTGATATATTGTTATTTCACTTTTCTGAGCACTATCTCCATGAACTCACAGGCTTTTGAAGTCATTCTGTAGTTGTTTTACTGGATCTTACACTTCCCACAATAAAAGCAGACATTTAAAATAACTTCCCTGTCTAGAAAATGCTCCTGCCTTTAAAGCTACAGTGTCATTTAAACTGCTGCACAACATTTGTTTTACAAATTTTCAAAGCCATGATAAGACTTTGGGTAATACGTTTCAGATTCACAAAGCCCTTTTGGATGCACAGGAGGTTAGGGATAATTAAGTGTAATCCTCCAAATGTACACAAAAATAGAATTGGTGTGTCTTACTTGTGACTGAGCCCTGAACATCATCAGCAGCTTCATCCGTTCATCACTGGAGAGTTTAGAGTTACTACAGGGAACCAGGGCCAGCTGCTCCCGACACTGCAAAGTCTTGTTTTTACAAAACAGATTCACAACCAGGTTATCATCCAGACCGCTGATGGCACATTCATAAAAGGTCCCATTGAGCAAGGACACGCACAGCCACATAATAGGGGCCACACAAGCACCAGTAATAATACTCAATAACACCCTGAAACAGCCAAGGCAGTTCCCTCGAGGACAAAGCTTCATGGGGTTAAGACAGCAGCCAGTGTAGAGCCTCCACAGCCTGCTGCTGAAGAACAGACCAAAAACAAAAAGCACAGCAGCTGGACCAAGCAGAAAAGTCAGCCCATACGTGAAATTCTGCTCATGGTTACATGGGCACTGAAATGAAACCATGGAAAAAACTCGTTCCCCACCTATAGTTAGGAGAGCCATAAAACTGTAACCAATGGTGGCTTTTTGGTTCATAAAGAAACGCAGTACTGTCTGGAAGTTATCCATGGTGTTGGTATCCAGGAGCTATCCAAAACAATCCCAGAGAAAAGTCTAACCAAACTTCTATCAGCTACTTCCTGCTCTGTTGTTTGTCAGAGATTCATCTGCCAAACCAGTTTGTGCTCCTCCCTTTGGTGGTCTGTTGTCAAGCTCCTCCTTTGCTCACTTCAACCCTGAATTCTTCTGCCCTGAGAAGTATCTGCTGTGCTTGAACTAATAGAAAGAACAATTGTTGGAGTTAATTATTCTTGATAGGTTTTCCTTTTCAGCTGTGATATTGGGATAAGTACTGTTATTGTGTGATGTCTTCCATTTTCTTCTGACAGAAGAACCAACATCAAGCACAAAGAAATGAAAATGAAAGTACAAAAAGAACAGTTCTTGAATAACCTTAGTTATTTCTTGATACAAATTCCCTCAATGTAAATTTAATGAGATTCAATCTGTTGCAAAGACATGACTAAACATGTAGAACATGCAGAAGTACATTCAGAGAACAAGAGGCAATGGGGGAAATGCTCACATCCTCCTTGTGGTTTGCTTTTCCAGTCCCACAGGATTGACCATTTAGACTGCAGTCCATCACACAGATACATCCTCTTTTCAAACCCAAGTCATCCTCTGCAGCAACAACCTGAGCACTGAGCACCATAGGCAAACTGAGTCTAATCTAAATATCTAAATACATGGAATGTCTAAAAATTTTGTCTGTGATGAAAAGCACTAGCGTCCTGGCTCAGGACGATAGTGGACAGACGACAAGGCAGTGTAAAACATGTTTAGATGATGAAAGCATAACACGATAACCAATTACTTCTGGAACAGCAAACATTACACTTTTTCAATTTTAGACTATTATTAAAAAAAAAGTCAATCGGATCACTTCCCACATGAAAAGAGCTCAGTGGACGAGAGCTGAACACAACTTCTGAAGGTCCTATTTGAGCATTTCTCGCCAGAAGACTTTGAGTCATTCGTGTGAGCAAAACTGACAAAGGCTCTATCAAGTGATGGTAATCTTAACAAACTATATTCAAATGCTGTGCCCACAGTTTTTATTGCCCACAAAACACCTAACACCTTATTTGCCCACAAAACACATAAACTTCACCGCCGCTTTGGCCTAGGCTCTCTATTGAGAAACAAATAAATTTTATCCAGTTGAATAAAATCGTTTGTCCATGATGTATGCAATGTCCCAGTATGGTAAATATGAAGCTTGCCATAAATTACCTGCACTGTAAGCAACCATTCCCCACTGCAAAAAGAAAAGTACTAATCCAAACCAAATGGCTGTTGACTTTAATTCAATATTTGGAAGCATGGCCAGCACAGACTGAACGGCTACGTTCACTTCCTCTGCTGCCATTCATAAAACTACAGGCAGAGTAAGAATTCTAAAAACAGCACAGAAAATCAGTGTCATCATTTACAACTTCTCATTCTGTTCTGTTATCTACCAGGGATAATTCAAGAAAAGGGGAGAATGTGAAACTTCTTTGGAGTGTAGTTGCACAAAAAGGCAGTGACCACGCTAAGCTTTTGTGGACAGTGGTGGCCTCCTGCATTAGTCGCAGCTCACTGCAACTAATGCGACTGTTCGATGAACTCAGATGAAGAGGAATCTTGTTTCCAATTACTGTCAAGCAACATTCAAAAATATAATAATCCAATTTAAAGATTGACAACTTTGTGCTGCCATATCACCTAAAGCATACAAAAACCCAAGCAAACAGGCAAGCAAACAGAGTGAAAATAAATGAGTCTTTACTCCAAAATTACAGAGAATAATTGACACATGCAAATCCAAAGACATCCAAAGACACAAGGGCAAGGGAAACATTTGCAGGAGCAAACAAGAAGATCTAGCAATAAGAGGGAAAAACAGGGAGGATATGTACAGGGACAGTGATTACTGGATGTAAGGCAGGGGAATGATTTCTGGTGTTCAGCAGTAGTGAGAGAGCTGGAAATGAGGAATCAATCAACAATTGGTTGCCTAACAGAATTACCAGAAAAACATGAAGATATGTGAAACAATAGCAAAAACATGATCAAATTCAAAAGTAAGTAGAAATTCCAAACATAAGTCCACAAGAATGGAGTCAAAATATAACAAAACTGAAAAACAAACCAAAATTCTTTGTTAGGTTTGAATTACCTAGAATAATAAAATACAGGCACAAGAAAGAACAAGAGAGAGTTAGTTTCTTTTATCTTGCGAGGAGAACAGACAGATGTGCTTCAGTTACAATCTCTACCTATTCTGAAAGAGCATCTTTGCTGCACCTCTCTTTTTATTGAAAATCATCCCCCTGATTACAATGCACGTTTCAGCTCTAATCAAAACATATTCAGCTCCAACGTGATTCACCTTTCATAGATAAACTAGAATATTTACTACAAACAGTATAACTGTATCAACACCATTACGCTATACACTATCATTTTATAAACATGAAGAATATGATGTCCTTCTGCTGAGCAGCCGTCTGATTAGAACTGGTGGCAGCTGTCTCTGCATCCTTCAGCAGGGCCTCCTTAAACACACTCAGAAATATAGTTAAAGCAATTCAGAATATAAAATGAGTAAGCAAATGTCTGATAATATATACAATTTCTCTGACATTCTTCAAATCATGACTCAGCCACCATGAGCCATCACAAACATACATACATACATTTAAACCTAAGAAAATTCACTTATATCATGTTTAGAAATATATCAAATGCTTTAAATTATTCTTCTATCAATTTCAGTTCTGTTCACATTGAAACCATTCCACCATCCACGAAATGGAGAACAGCAGGGTTGTCAGTAGACTCATTTGATCTTATTGAAACCATCCTAATCTCATCACCCTCCTGGTTTGTCTCCACATATCGATGTAAAGTGCTGTAGAAATGATCTTTGGTGCTAAACTTATATAATAAGGAAATTTTCTCCCAGTCCTTGTTGGAGGGAGTTGTGATGTTTGCAGGTTCCATCTGATTGAAAAAGCTCTTTAGGTTTCTCTCAGCAAGATCTTTAGCGTGTTTATTGGTGTATAAATCCATGAGCTCACTTTCCTCCTGAGCATATGCCCTCCAGAACTTGAGCTGCTGATAGCTGATGGGCGAGTTGCAGCGAGCCAGGCAGATGATCAGTAAACTGGACAACATGATGAAGGTGATGACAAGCCAGCCTAGAATCTGTTGTGACCATCAACATAAAAAGATTATTCATTTCTATGACCATTTATCATTAGTATTTAAAACTACGGTGTCCTGTAAAAAAGCACCAAATTACAAATTACAAAAAAAAGGAATGGTCTAATTTAAACATAATCTGGAACATATACAGGTGGCAATGTAAATTGTTTAGGAGCTGGTACATTATCAATGAATGAATAAATCAACAAATCAAGTTTATTTGTATAGCACATTTCTGCAACAAAGCAGTTCAAACTGATAGGCAGATAAAATTTCATTAAGCTTCGTGAAAATTCTGGTATTTTTAATAATAAGTTAATGAGTTAAAATCAGTAACGACATTGCAAAAATTTTCAGAACATAAACCAATACTTAGTATTTATGTTAGAACTCTGCAAAGTACATCTACTGACAATATCAGCTGTTTGTTCCCAAAAGGGTAAGCAGAAGTAAACTATCTTCAGAACAATAAAGTTGTCGAAATTAAAAGTTCCTCTTTTAATATCAACTTGAAAAGTCTTTTTCTATGTGTCTGATGTATTTTAGACCAAAATATCCTTGATCTTCATCCAGTAAATTCATCCATGTAATTAGAGCATCCAGAAACTGAGCTCAAGTAAGAGTAGTGAGAGATCGAAATAATATTGCTCAAGTAGGAATAGAAACTCCATGATCCTCTCACATTTGTCCTATTGAGCTGCTGTCTGGTCACAGACCAGGCAAACTCAAACCATTAGCAAATCTCTATAATCAGGTCTGAAAGGTTTTAAATCAAAAGCCAATCAGACTCCATTAACATTATAGCTAAATCTGGCATTCTGGACTTTTCTACTTTTATATGTCATAACCTTTTAAAACTAATTTTTAAATATTTAAACAGACTTGTGCCTAACCCATTAAGTGATTGTATACAGAAATTGCAGGGCAGCAGTAGCTCTGCCAGAGCAGCTTTCCATGGATATTATAAGGTTCCATTCCATAAAACCACTTTTGCTCGAAGTGCTCTGTCTGTGAGAGGATCTGCAGTTTGGAACTCACTTCCTGTCAATTTAAAGTTTTAATATGTTCAAAAACAAACAGAACTTTGCTTATGTCAAAAACAGAATTCTATCCACTCAATGTATCTATATTTCACTATTTTATATGCATGACTGTTTATGTATATGTTGTGTAGTGGGAAAATTTTAAGGTTGCTTAGGGTTACTTATGATTATTAGCTGAATCATTGAAGGACATTGAAAAGGACTTCTGAAGGAGTTTAGTTTCTCTGGCCTTAACATTACAGTGAAGTAATTGTGCTGACTCTTTATCTTTATCTCTCCTGGCTCCTAGTGAAAGAAGACACATGTCTATTATAAGATTATCAAACGAGGTGAATGGAATGAACCTCTCCCTATAAAACTGTAAGTTGTGTTCTACTCGAGGTTCTTTCTCCTGACTGCGATCAGTGAGCAGAGACTTTAAACAGGGCACAACTCACAGTTTTATAGGGAGAGGTTCATTCCATTCACATACTAGTATGATAATCTACTTGGTTATAGAACAGACAGCAAAATAGACAACAAGCACACATGTCTTCTTTCACCAGGAGCCAGGAGAGCTAAAGATAAAGAGACAACACAAAGACTTCACTGTAATGTTTAGGTCAGAGAAACTAAACTCCTTCAGAAGTCATTTTTCATGAGCTCATGCATCACACAAGAATCTTAATACTGCTATTCAATGATTCAGCTAATAATTATAGTAACCTTAAAATTTTCCCACTACATTTGTCAACATCATGTTGCATTATTTTAAATGATAATTATTTCACTTTCTACTACTCTTTAGATGTACTGTTTAAAAGCCAATAGTTCTATGAATTAGCTTTAGCTATAAGAACTGTGATGCAAACATGGGACTGATGAGCTGTTCAATTTGACTATGTCAGTGTGTGTCTGTCCCTATCAAATACACGTACATCAAATTAAATTGAATTAAGTATTGGACTTTAAAGGAACAATATCAAGTAAAATCTACTTTTTTAGCTTTACATTGTGTTTTATCTTATTCCCTAATCAAAAACATACTTTGATTCTTTCATGCAAGTTTGAGAAATCATTTAAACTCACATGGCAGCCATTCAGCTGTGCATAATGTCTGATTGGAAATACCATCACCTTCAAGGTGCAGCTACTCTCCAAACTTCTACCTCACAGAGCAGCCCTCCCTCATGGCTGCCTGCTCTGCTCCTTCAGACTAGCCAAACACCTGGTAGAACTGCACATCTGTTGATCTCTTACCAGTTAGTTCTCAGTGCAACGCTGGTTCTGTTGGACCTCAGTGCAGCTTTTGACACTGTCGACCACGACATATTATTGAATCGACTGGAGAGTTGGGTCAGACTCTCTGGTTCAGTCCTCAACTGGTTTGAATCTTACATTAAGAATAGGGATTTCTTTGTTTCAATTGGAAACTTCTCATCAAAGAGGTCAAAGGTCACATGTGGGGTACCCCAAGGTTCAATCCTCGGACCCCTCTTATTCAATATTTATTTGCTCCCACTAGCTCAGGTTATAACAAAAAAATAATATTAGCTACCATAACTATGCAGATGATACTCAGCTCTACATTACGATGTCACCAGGTGACTCTGAACCCATCCAATCACTGAATAAATGTTTAGAACAGATAAATGTGTGGATGTGCCAAAACTTTCTCCAGCTGAACAGAAACAAAACTGAAGTTATTATTTTTGGACCTAAAGAGGAACAATCTAGAGTCAATGCACAGCTTCAATTATTACAACTAAAAACTAGCAATCAGGCCCGAAACCTGGGAGTAGTGATGGACTCTGACCTGAACCTTCAGAACCACATAAAGACAGTCACAAAGTCGGCCTTCTATCACCTGAAGAACATCTCCACAATAAGAGGACTAATGTCTCAGCCAGATCTAGAGAAACTCATACATGCATTTATCTTTAGTCGCATTGATTACTGCAACCTCTTCTTCACAGGCCTGTCTAACAAATCAATCAAACAGCTGCAGCTGATCCAGAACACTGCTGCTCGCCTTCTCACTAAAACCAGGAAGATAGAGTACATAACACCAGTTTTAAAGTCCCTCCACTGGCTCCATGTAGCTCAAAGAATAGACTTTAAAATACTGTTTGTGGCTGCCATCAGCAGCAGTTTATACAGTTTGAGTTAATTTTATAATTTTAAGTTGGTGTAGATAAGTTAAAGTGAGGTAAAATATTTATATTCATTATAAGTTCTGGAAATATTCCTGAAGTGGAACCAATGTTTAATGTGTTGTTTCGTTCAGGCATATATTTTTAGTTACACACGGCACTCGGTAAAGGGCAGCATGCTTTTGTCTTAGTGGATGGAAAGGTTCGGTGAGGCATTAAGGCTCGTGTAGCTGGATTGTATGAAGACGCTACACAAAGTTTCTGTATTAACCCTTTCAGGTTGAAGCGGCCAATGAGCTACGCATTTTTGTATTTTAATTTGTGTGTAATAATTGTCTATTCTCTATGTGAATGTCTTTCTGTAAAAATGTATTTTGTGTTTTGTACAGTTCTCACGGTATAGTTATTAAATGCTAGTAACAACCATGAACGCCTTGTTTCGTTTTCTGCCTGGAGGGAGTTAAACTGTTGTTAGTTTACAAATCACTGAACGGTTTAGCACCACAATAAATAAAAGATCTGCTGTTGTATCAACCTTCCAGACCCCTCAGGTCTTCTGGTTCTGGTCTGCTCTGCATCCCCAGAACCAGAACCAAACGAGGAGAAGCAGCATTCAGCATCTATGCACCAAAAATTTGGAACAAACTTCCAGAAAACTGTAAAACAGCTGAAACACTGAGTTCCTTTAAATCACAACTAAAAACCCACCTGTTTAGAGTTGGATTTGAAACTTAATTACAAATTTAATGATGGAACTTGACTTAATGTCTTCTTTAAAACGTGGCGAGTGACTGAGGGTCATTGCGCGTACTGAAAACCTTGCATATTCTAGACTTTTTAACAGGTAAAAATAATGCACAAAATCCGTGAAGGACGGCGAAGTCCTAGCGCAAAATTTTGTGTAAAGGTGTACGGAGCCTGGTGCTGCAAGGTTTGAGACCTTGTCCTGTTGTGGGCAGCAGGGCCCGGCTAATACCCGTGGTAAAACGGACGGCGGAGTCCGTCAAAAACAGGCGCTTAAATTCCGCGACGTGACTGGGAAAGGGATAAGTAAAAATTAGCCAATAGACAGTCTAAAATCAAATGACTGAAATATGTCAAAGATCAGGATCTGCACCAAGTAAAACATTTAGATAAATGGATAACAAGTTATAAATTTGACAGCCGTCTAAATTAATGTTTTGATTGTTTATTCTATGTTACATGACTTTGTGTTTTTATGTTTGTTATGATGTAAAGCACTTTGAAATGCCTTGCTGCTGAAATGTGCTATACAAATAAAATTTGATTGATTGATTGATTGATTGATTGATTGATTGATTGATTGATTGATTGATTGATTGATTGATTGATTGATTGGTAACAATGTTGTTAAAGGGTTAATAAAGGAGTCATGTTGTGATGACTCCCTGAAGACAGAGTTTCAGAAAGAGCAGGAGTTTTTAAAGAGTATAGAATCCCATCAGTTCAGGAAGTAAAACTTATTTTAAGTCATATTTGACATATTTAGCACTTTTATGACAAAAAACGTGGAATGCTATAAAAAAAATGCATTTTGTGCAATAAAAAAATTATTTTTTAGCATTTTGATTATGCTATAAAATGGTTCTATCTGCCTGGAAACATAATTCTGCCCCTTTAAAACTACTTCTAGAGTTTTTTCTTTTTTTTTTTCTTTTGTTTTTAGGTTTCTCAAGTACATGTAGCCAGATACGAAACCTCTTCTGATTCTCCATCCATCTTTTAAAGACACTAAGTAGTCTGCAGTGTAAACATGTTGTCAAATCAACACAGCTGAAGGTTATATTTATACAAAAACAAATATTTTTGTTCACATGTTTCCTTGTAGGGAAAACAATTTTAATTAACAATTTTTAAATTCCAGATTTCTTAATTCTAAAATAAATGCTGATTTGACACAAATCATTAACTATTTGATAGTCCAACAAACATTTGCAGTGTTTCCAGACAAAGATTTGCTGTACTGCTCAGTACCAAGTTAACGCTGAAGTCTTTAATGCTGTCATGACTAAAGAATTGTGTTATAGATGATACAGTGGGATCACATCAGAAAACTCCTTACCTGAGACTGAGATCTTAATGTACGCAGAACCTCCTCATTACGTTTATCACAAGGAAGTAAGGGAAGCTTCTTTGCACAGTCCAACTCAGAATTCATATCTTTGCACAAATACTGGTTGTAAACACTCACATTGGTTCCAGTCATTGCACACTCATAATAGTTACCATTAAGCAGAGCAACAGCAAACCAGCTTGACGGTGCCACCAGGGCTGTGGAACTGATTTGGAAGAAAGCTGTGCAAGTGGCCGCCAGGTTTTTCCAACAACACAACTTTGCCCTGTTGTGCCAAAGACCTGTAAACAATATCCACATCTTTTTGCTGAGAATATAACCTAGCAGCAACAAAGCTAGTGCTGGAACCAACAGGAAGACCAAGCCATACAGGAAGTTCAACTCGTTACAGGGACATTTGAAAGCCACAGAGGAGAAGATCTGCTCGCCTCCAGCTGTCAACAGAGCAACCAACCCAAAACCAAGGTTGGTCTGCTTGCTGGCAATATTCAGAATCGTCTTAAACCTATCCATTGGAAGCTGCTGAATGACAGAGAGAGAACAGCTGAAATGAACGTTGCAGTTTCACTTCCACTTCCACCCCATACGTCTAAATGTCATCACCACAAACGTTCTCATTTCCTGGAACTCTTAGCGTCAGTCGTAGGTTTAACTCTGCTTTCTGAGCTTTGTAGCCAGCGAACAAAATTTCAGTGTGTACCTGATATTGAGATGTGTCTTCATGTGTGTCTCCAGTTACCTAAAGCTATCAAATGTCACATTCTTCAACGCTGGTTATAAATAAACCACTGCCATCTGAGTGTCTTTCCATAAAGTGTCACAGATGGGGAGTGTGGAACATTCTGAGAACTCCACACAGTCATAGTTCACATGGTTCTTACTATTCTATATAAGAAAACTATCCTAAAGACCCAGTAAAATGCCAATATGTTGGATCATATTGGCATATTGGCAGAAACAGCCTCTGTCCATTCTTGTATGTTTTGTGTTGGTTGTGTGTGTGTCTATGTGTGTGTGTGTGTGTGTAAGTATAAAGGTGCAGATATTTGTGTCTCTGTGTGCCCAGTCCTCTGTCAGGTCAAGACTTTTGCTATGTTTACATTTCAGGCTTTAATGCTCAATTCTGAATTTTGTTCAAATCTGAATTTTATTGCGTGGTCGTTCGTATTTCCAAATTTATGCAATTTGTATGTGATCTCCTTAAGGATGATCTCCTTATGTAAACTGTAAACAACCTAAAAGTGCCTCTCATGTGCAGTACAGGATGCAGTAATGTCACATGTATCAATCATACTCAGTGTTTGTGGAAGTAAACATGGATCATAATGCTGGAGAGTATCTTGCCATTCTAAAGCTGTTGTCCAACAGCAGCCAGCTCATTAACAACTTAACAATGGTAAACAATAATCATTTTTCACCATGGTTGCAGTTTTTCTTCCTGCTAGCGTGCGTCAGGACACAGGATAGGGACATTTGTCAAGTATCAATGTGCCCATCGTACAGGTCAAATAAATGTGACCTGACCGTACAGACACAGGTCACATTTGAAAAGATCAGATACGGATTGGATTCAGGACCATATATCCAAGTGACCTCAGTCACATTTGTAAAAATCTTATCTGTGTTCTAACTGTGATGAAACGATTAAAATAGAGGTCACATTAGGGGAAGAAAATAACATTTGTGTCACTTCAGGCTGCATTGTGAACATACCCCTAGACTCATACTTCCTGCCAGTGGCTGGTGGCCCCACCTGCTCATGCAGGTGCAGCTGGGGTTGGGTGCAGCTGGGTTTGGGTGCATCCGGGGCTGGGTGCTTAGGTGTCTGTTGGCTCACTCTCAATGGCTGCTTGGCAGGGCCTGGGCCTCTTGGCTCTATCTGGCTTTTTCTGGAGGGTGGGGTGCCCTTGAGTCTTGGGTTTCTGTCAGTGATCAGGAAAGCTTCTCAGATCACTCCCTCTGTGAGGCTCCATAAAGTTCTCCTGTATTTATAAAAAATCAATTGTCCTTTCTGCAATAACCAAGGGAGGAAATTCCATTTGATTAAAGGAGTCAAAATAAACAAGGATATTTCTTAAGTGGGAGGGTTGGCAAATTACAACGAATTGAACATATAATATGCATATATATTCTATATGCATAGAATATAATGAATAACTGGTAATTATCCTGGTTGAAATGGCATGGCTAAAATTTATTAAATGGTCACATTAGTATTATTATCTATTAAATTATGTCCCTTATTAGCTCCATATCTCTTGAAAGGTCTTAATGTGTTCAAACTGCACAGCCAATAATGAGTTTTAATAAAACATTCTTCCTAAACATTGATTTGTTGCAGTGTCTTGATGCAAACTATGAGTTATTTAAATTAAATATTGCTAAGTTGCTTTACTTTGAACTCTGTTTGTTTTTGCCATAACCTAGATGTCTGAGAACCTACAATAGGAACAAGTAACAAATATTATAACTTAAACAAAATGCTTCAACATGAGGATTTTTCTAGAAAAATATTCAGATTTTATTTTATGATTTTAAAGGCTCTACACTGAAGATGATAAGAAATGAAGGTATGTCCCTCTGTTTTTCTATCTACCATCAGTTGGTCTGCTCTCAGTTCCAACACACAGAGCTGTGAGCCACTAGCAATGCTTAGCCCATCCCTCTTGCTTCAAATTCTTTTCATTAACTTAAGAGTTAGAGATCTAAATGAGATTGAAATATTTGCTACCTTTGACAGAAA
The DNA here is from genome assembly GCA_010277075.1 of Poeciliopsis retropinna. NCBI lineage: Eukaryota > Metazoa > Chordata > Actinopteri > Cyprinodontiformes > Poeciliidae > Poeciliopsis > Poeciliopsis retropinna. The sequence continues at coordinate 111,733 of VMRM01000046.1, read as the reverse complement.
AGTTTAAGTCTAGCAAAGCGTTTTAGGTAGTTTTGCTAGTTTTAATATCCAAGGCATAGCAAAGCAGTTTATCAAGATTCAACCAAAAATAATGAAATAAACAAACTGCGGCCTGATTTTTACTGTTAATGTGTTTCATTCTATTGAAAAGTGGGAGTAAATAAAATATGTTAAATGTATTTTGCTTTAGGTATTTGCTTACCGAAAAAAAAGTTTTTCTTTGTTTATGCTCACTGCTGAAGCTGTTCACTTCAAATGGCTCTGAGAGAACCTGGGTCTTCTGCAGCAATGCTACTGTTGCTCTTGCTTCACAATTTTTTAAGGAGGGCAGGGGCGGCTAAAAATTCATCTAACTATTTTCCAAGACTGAGGGCTCCTGTCCTGTGTGCCTACAACACACTCCCTTTTAAATAAGAATTTCTGTCACCTCTGGACAGAATACAGTTTTATCTATCTAATGTTGACCAATGATGACCAGTTATTTGCAGATTTTATTGCATCCCAAGTTAAAGACTTTTGAGGAAAATGATTGTAACTTTTCGCTTGTTCTATATTACTAAAGAGACACTTTAAAATAATATCTTCAGTTAGCAATGTTTTTTCCTAAGACATTTAGTTTGAGGTTGGCTGCTGTGCCCTGAAATAGAAACAACTTAATGCCGTTTTGAAGCCGCACTCTAAAAAAGTAAAGTTTGGTTTTACGTTCACATCTGGCCAATATTAAAACCGACCCAGATAGCATAACATTGAAACACTGATTCTATGACATCTTTTCAAAATTTGTTAATTGGATGATTGTTTGATGGTTTATCCACCATCAGTCATCAACCTTAACCATAAATGCACACTTCGTGATCATAATTCAACATTGAATTAACATCTATATTTTATAGATAAATTGAATTTAAAATTTTCGAACCAAATGCTTTTCTTATTTTGGTCTGATGATTATTTAGCCTCACAGCTCTTCAAATGCACTTTGTGTGTTATTGGAAATGCTTTCTTTCTTTAAAGCCTAACTTAGTAACTAAAGCATTTCCTGTGCTTGGTGCCCCTTATGATATAATAAACAATTTGAAACTGCTGGAAAACCCCTAATGGCTTGTTTTTGTTTGTTTGTTTGTCTTTCTTTTTGTTTTGTTTTTTCTTTCTTTCTTTCTTCTCTGTGTATCTGGAAGCAGCCTGGACCGGCTTCTTCAAGTTTTTCAGGTTTGTGTACATCTGATGCCGATACCATGTTTGTTTATATGATGATAATAAAAAAATAATTAAAAAAATGTTACTGGTACTGAGGCCTTTTATGCCTTGGCACCACATGCTCTTTCATGAGGTTTGTTCATTTTAATACAAATTTGATTTTAACTACTCCATTAGTTGAAAAACTTAATTTGTATTTTAATTAATCTGGGATCTGACTTGTGCTGAACATTTTTGTCAATAAAGTTTTAAAAACATATTTTATTTTTAATTTCTTTATTATTATTGTTATCATCATACACAACAAACATGTTATCGGCATCATAACATAAATCTGAAAAAATCTGATGAAGAAGCCGTTCTAGGCTGCTTCCATACAGACAAAAAGGACAAAAGAACAAAACAATAAAAACAAAACACACACATTAGGGATTTTCCAGCAATTTCAAAGTGATTATCATATTATACAGTTGCGTATCTTGATCTTTGTTCATGAATTTCAGAGATGAGAAGAGGTGGCAGAGTTCCTTGTGAAAAATGGGGAAAGATGGTTTGATTTTAAGAAAAAATATATAAAAAGGGTGGCCGCTGTCGGTTTCCGTATTTGCATCACTAAATCTGCGGTCGATTTAGTGGTCTGCAGAGCGGACAACCGTAAGTCAGACGGAAATTTCGATCTCCGACATCATCGATTGCCTAATGAGCGGATGGGACCGATAGAGCACGCCGAGCACTCCGTTGCCAAAAGTTTCAGTTTTGGAATGATTTTATCAAACTCTATATAATCCCTGAGATTAAAAATGACAGATTACGTCGAGGAGCAAAGGAATGAACTTGAAGCCATAGAATCAATCTATCCCGACTCCTTTACAGGTGAGAGTTGATTAAAAATAGTAACTAGCTTACAGCTAGCATTGCAGGAAGCTTTATTTTTGTTTGATAGTCGTGATGACTTCTAGTCAATGAAAGCTAATGACACAGTAAGTTCTGTGGTCTCTGGCCACGTCCTGCACATTCGGCATGCTCGCAACGAGAAGCAAAATAAACTAGTTTAAATCCGGGATAAGAGACTCGTAGGGTTTTGGTCTTACGATGAAAAGCAGGAACAGTTGTATAGTTTAAATGGGCTGCTACCGCGACAGCCATGGAAAACTTGTGGAACAAAATTAATTGTATACAATATTTAAGATTACATTTAGGCATATATAACATATTCTGAGTTGTATAAGCTGTTTTCCTACTCCTCTCTCCTAGCCAGCTGCACCTAGTAACTCATAATCCATAAGAACAGTTCTCCTTTGTGTAGGTAAAAGGGATGACCACGGACAGTTGCCTGCAAGGGAAGAGATAAATAGTTGGCACGGGAATGGGATGAGATGCTCAACTTATCTGTGTATGAGTAGCCTCGGAGGAAGCTAGGTAAAGGACGTCTCCCCCTCAGTGCTGTCTATTAGGTTCAGAGTACCCCTTTTTATGTGTCCTAATTTGGTAATGGGCATTTGAAACGATTCCCACTTCCTGTGCGCCAAGGAACTGCATATGATTCTGTGATTGTTTCAGCTTCCCCAGAACACACCTAGAGTTTGCTATGATTTTATCTGTGTTGTTCTCCACTTGCAAGTGATATTAAAAATTTTTGTTCTTCGCACTTTTGCTGTCTCAGTCTCATCTCTGGAAAATCTGTGCATTTCAACAAACTGTCTGGACAATAGTGCACTGGTGATCATGGTGTTCTAATGCAAGTTTGCAGAAATGATCTGTTATTCATGTGGGCTTGCAGTGCTGTCAGAAGAACCCACCAGTTTCACTATTACCGTTACGTCAGACGCAGGAGAAAATGGGGAAAGTGAGTATATTAAATTTATAAAAATGTTATATTGTGACATTTCCTTTTTTTTTGACACCTTCTTCTATAATGATGATGATTTATCTGAGTTAATGTATGGTTTGAAGTTACCGAATAATGATGGTTTCAATTCAATGAGAATAATTTATTCTCACTTTCTGTTCTCATTCCAGCTGTTGAGGCAACTTTAAAGTTTACATATGTATCAGAATACCCAGACGAGCCCCCTCTGTGGGAGATCTACTCTCAAGAAAATCTGGAAGATGGCGACCTGGAGAACATTTTCACCCTGTTGAAGCAGCAGGTTTGTTCATTTAACTGAGAATAAATATCGTGTTTAATTTCTTCTCCTTTGTTCATTATTTTTACTCTGGCTTCCTCCCACAGTCCAAAAATATGACTGTCAGGTTAACTCTCTAAATTCTCCCTGGTGTGCGTGTGTGCATTGTTGTTTGCCCTATCTGTCTCTGTGTTGCACTGCAAAAGACTGGTGACCTGTCCAGGGTGACCCTGCTTCTAGCCCGGAACAAGATACGCTCCAGCACCTCCTGGCCCCACTACGGACAAGGGTGCTAGAAAATGGATGGATGGATGTTCATTATTTTTTAACTTTTTTTTCTGGGGAAAGTGTTCTCAGCAGACTTTAGGTCACGGTGTCAAACTCCAGTCCTGGAGGGCCACTGTGGCAACTTTTAGATGTGCTTCTGCTGCACCACCTGAATAGAATAATTAGGTCATTAAAGGAACTTATCTACACAAGGAGGAGGTAATTAAGCCATTTTATTCCAGTGTTTTGTACCTGTGGCGTATCTAAAACCTGCAGGATAGTGGCTCTTGAGGACTGGAGCTTGACACCCTTGCTTTAGGATATTTCCATACAGTCAATATAAACTGACCAAAGAGCCATATTTAGTCTTGGCACAGGTTTGTGGAAGCCCATCACTCAAAGATTGATTGTTTTAGGAGCTGTTGAGGCATGCAGCAAAGTTTGGTCAAAAAACATTGAATGTGAACTGGAACACATGTTGGCACAAACATTTAATGAATTGAGTCCATGCAGTTATGATCCTCTGTCATGCCACCAAGCCTCTCACAAGATATGTTTAGTTTTTTTTCCCCCCTTCCTTTAATGAAACAGGAAGTTGAGCTTTAATTTGTGCTGAGGCATCAAGCTGCAGCAGGCAGTGTGGAAATGTTCTGGTGGGCATCCCTCTTTGCTGAGGCTCGTCAGTACTGCAGTGTGAGGCTGTGATAAACTGCAGCAAATGGCCATAGTTAGAGTAGTGTTGAACATGACAAAACTGCAGTTCACATTATTTTATAATATTTCATTTTTGGATGCTAATTTGAATCCAATAAAAATGTGTGGGGGTTGCTCCATGGAATAAGTTTCCAACCACCTCAATCAAAACACTTGCATAAAGCAGAAGAACTACTAGTCAGACTACTCGTCACCGATTCCTTGTTGGAAATGTTTTGTTTGGGGCCTAGTGGTCTTAAACTTTTGATTAGCTGGTCAATTGCCAGAGTTTAAAAGTTTAAAATGATATAATCTGCCTGCTGTATTTTTGATGCTCCTTAGCTCTGTAAAGGCTTGGGGTGGGGTCTTAAACAACCCACTCGATGCTTATTTGGTCTTCAAGTAGTCCCACACTAACTGAAAAAATATTAATTACATTTTTCTGATTTTTATTTGCACTCAAAGGAGGGAACGGGTCACTTGGAAAAGATTTTTGTTCTGTGCACAACCTGGGTCTAAATTAGCAGTTCAAGGGCCTAATGTAACTCTGTTAACTGAAGCCACTTGTTTTATGCTGTTTATTTTCTATTACAAACATGTGTATGTAATAATCGTGCAGGCTGAAGAAAACCTGGGTATGGTGATGATTTTCACCCTGGTGACAGCTGTTCAGGAGAAACTTAATGAAATTGTGGATGCAATGAAAAACAGACGAGAAGAGGAAAAACTCCGGAAAGAAAAGGAGGCAGAGGAAGCAGAAAAGGTAATATGAAGTCTGTCTGAATACTAGTTTGACTTTTCATTGGTTTGCCTCATCTATGTCCTCATTTCTATAGAGGCTTAGATGATGTGTTCAAGTTCCCTTAGATTTGCTAAGGAGATGAAGGCAGTATGTATGGACAGGATGCTTGTGTTTGGCAGGTCAAGTTCCAGGGTACAGTGGTAACAATTGAAAACTTCCTGGCATGGAAAGTCAAGTTTGAACTGGAGATGGCTGAGTTCAGACGAAAAAAACAGAAGGAGGAGGAGCAGGCTGGAAAACCCAGACTCACTGGTAAATCAGTTTCTCTTTTCTGTCAAAACCTTGGAAGCTGCTTGCAAAACAAAAGTGTTATTTTTTTCCTCTTTAGGTAAACAGCTGTTTGAGAGAGATCATAACCTTGACACATCAGATATTCAGTTCCTAGAAGATGGTAAGTAATGTTCTACAATAAACGGATCCTGCTGGTAAATATATTTGGAAAACCCTTTTTTCTCAAACTGGTGGGATTTTTCTCATAATTTCAATCCGTTTTGAGTAATAACTCCAGCTAGATTAACTTAAATGTGTCTTGTGTTTGAAGCTGACTAGTCAGAGTACCAGACTTGTTTTACTACCTTCAGGTGGGAACCACTCATTGGAAACAAAAACTACTGGGAGTTGGGAGTTTGTTTAGATTCTTGTATGTAATGTCTCTATGATGCAAGAGCCAACTCTTCACAGAGCAGGGTGCTTCTGCTTCTCTTTAAACAATGCTGGCCAAGCATTACGTTCATGTCCTTGTTTTTTTCTATATTCCACAATATTTCACTGTTAAAGCTAAACTGTTTTAAATCACAGAGCCTTGGGTGGAATGCATCTTGAATGGTGATTTGTTCATTACCCTTATCTAAAGCGTTTTTTGTTGTTGTTGTTGTTGTTCTTCTCAGCTGGAAACAACGTAGAAGTGGACGAGTCCCTGTTCCAGGACATTGAGGACTTGGATTTGGATGAAGAGGATCCAAACTTTGACCCGTTAGACATGGACAGTGATGAAGACTAAAGCTGGACAAAACACAGTTAAATCCCCCAGCTTCACTCATAGTTCCACCCAATTACGGCATTTCTGAAGATGGGAGAATAGGAAAAGTCTCAGTGTACTACAACAGAAGATGTTAAAAAAAAAAACTAATTGAAATTTCCAAAATAAATATTGCCCTTTATTAAATACTGACCTTCGAAAAACTATGGTGAATAATATTTCAGTTTCTAAACTCCAACTTACATGAGTCAAGAGAAGAAGCACTACAACCCGATACACACAATTTAATGATTTCATATCCATAACTCATAGAAAACAGGAAGTTTTTTTTTGTCCTGATTCAAAAAAAATTGGAGATAGACACATGCTACAAGATCTGACACCACAGAGAAAACCAAGTTCTCACCTGGCGGTTTCAGTCAAAAACCACCTCTGAACAGAACTGTTCAAACTTATATAGCAACACTAAACTGCTGAGTTTGTAGAAAACTATAGATGGAATCCAGTGGAATTGGAGATCAATTGCAACATTACATTCAGAATAAACACATTAACTATGGATCATCTTAAACTTCCATCTCCACTTTTGATGGTTATTTCAAATTTTGTGCAATTATTGTTGGTCATATTTTTCATTTCCCCTCATGAATCTGAGGTAATTTTTTGATTGGGTTCTTTGCTAACCCTTTTGTTACAGCTGTGAGATACATTGGATAAAGGTTTTAGCATCTTCTGTAATTTACTAGAAACACTTAAGGGGATCCTTGATTGGTTGTAACAATAAATTTTGTGAAATATTTGTTTTATATTTAAAAACAGATTTTTTAATTACATTCAACAGTGACACAGTGTGGCATTATTTAAAATTGCACCAGTCAAATGTAATATGATAACTTGGGTAAAGTTAGCCTTCCTGTGTTTACTCCATATTTTCCAGTACAGAACAGAGCCAACCGGGTCATCAACCCAGGATGCATTGCACAAAAATGGTGACCCCCCATGGGTGAAAAATATAATGAAAAATACTACATTTTTGAAGTAATGATGAATCGTTACACATCACAAACAGTAGAAAAACTGCAACATGTTTAGGTCAACATTTTCAACTAATCTTGGATCCTTTAAAATACATGCAAATAACTTGATTCCAAAAGGATTCAATATTTTGTATAGTTATGCACTCTTAAAAGACAACTACCATAGACTAAAAACATGACATCATGAAAGTAAGACTGCAAAAAATAAAACTGTTTATTTAGGGTTTAAAATTGGACATAAATTTAGTAGTATATCAATTATAATATATAAAAAAATATCTGCAGTCATGGAATCCTTTCAGCAGATAATGTTCTGGAGTTGAAGATCCTTATCTGTGAAAAGAAAGCAAGCAGAAAAGGCTGATTTATAGAGAACAAGTACTTCTTACCCGGATCACTTCCAAAGTATTTTGAACTAAAATTGGTTCAAATTTAGTTTCCAAGGCTCCAATTCTGTGTCGATGTGCTGTGCTTTGTGTTTGAAATCTCACTTGTTTCTCTTCAGGAGACAACACGCCTTGTACTGCTATGAGCTGGTACTGTTTGTGCTTTAGATTTCTGCAGAACTTCCTGACAAACTGAACAGCATTCAGGCGCGTGTCCCTGCTCAGCAGCTTTCTGGTGTCAGATGATTAAGAGCCAGGATCCAAAAGCAGGAGGCACAGGCTGCCATTCTTCCTCTGTTCCAAACCAACTACTACTAAAGGAGAGGACACAGGGATTCAAATGTGCCACATGCTGGTATACGGTTATTTCTAAACTGCAATATGAACAGAGAGTGTGCAGTACAGCACATATTCAAGAGACATGCACATCACATCATACAAGATTGAAAGCCATGAAAAAAAACTGAATGACCTCTGGGAACATTGACTGCACTGTACACACTGCATGTAAGTTCTAGACATGAAAATGGAAATGCAATCTACTAAGATATTTAGGTATATGAATGTGTCCTGGGTAATCTAATATTAAGTCTAGTAATACAGCACATTCCAGCAACAAGGCAATTCAACATGCTTTACATGATTAAAACACACCATTTACAAAAAAAGACATTACAGTGCCAGGATAAAGTAATGAAAAGTTGTAATCCAGACAAGAATGAATCTGTTCTCCATTTATTAGTCAAAGGTAACTGAACAAGTGGAACTTTGGGCTTGATCTAAGACAGGGGTCTTAAACTCCAGTCCTCAAGGGTCAGTGTCCTGCAACATTTAGATGAGCCTCTGCTGCACCACATCTGAGTAGAATAATTAGGTCATCAAGGCTCTGGAGACCTGACCCACACAAGGAGGAGGTAATTAAGCCATTTCATTTGAGTGTTTTGTACCTGTGGCACATCTAAAATCTGCAGACTTGAGGACTGGAGTTTAAAGGAACTCTGTGTTTCAGCTGTTTTGAAATTTTATGGAAGTTTGTTCCAGATTAGAGGATCTTAGAAGCTGAATATTGCTGTTTGGTTCTCATTCTGGGAATGAGGAGTAGACTAGGACCTGTTGTGGAAAAAAAAAAAAGAGTATTTCCAAGCACTGTCCAACTTACACAAGATCAATCAGCTCATCAATCAGAAATATACACTCATGCATTGTGTCATTTGATGTAGGTAAAGTGGGGGTAGGTGGGTCAGGATGAGTCAGGGGGGGAGAGGGGGGGCAGACTGCTGCTCTTACTGGACTGACAGAAGTACCGCTTGACCCAGTCAAACAAATAGGGATGAGTATTCTTGCTGCCAGTTGGCTGGTGGAAATCTATTATGCGAGCACTGCAGAAAAATCAGAGAATGTTACTAGACTTTTTTTTGTACTCCATAAGGCTACAGCTGGTGATCAAACACATAGGAGTTCATTTTCAGCTTTAAAAAATAATGACATCCATCCCATCCTCCCTCCATCATCTTCCATTTATACAATGATGGAGGGACATTGATGTTAACCAATGCCCTGGAGGGACATTTGTGTCATAGGGAAATGCAGCATGTCACCATGACAACCCCTCAATTCCAGTACAACTTGTGGTGAATTTAGCCCTAGTGCCTGACTGCTGGGAAGCAGAGGGCATAGGAACAACATTAAGAAGATCCTTAAAGTGCACATTCATCGCCCAGAAATATTTTCTATCTGGAGCCACAGACAATTAAAAACATGCCTTACTGCTTTTCACATAGCCCTGTAAAAGCACAACTGACATTTTAACATTTTAAATTTTGTTTTAATTAATTAAATTTTAATTTAATTAAGATAAAATCTTATGCTAATATTTAGATTTATATATGTATTGTGAAAATATCCTGGTAGGTTATAGGGTATAAAAACCAGGGTAGGCTAGAATAAGCTTTGCTTCAGCCTATTCCTTTTTTGGTAAATTGTGGGTTATTTATTGTTTTTTTTTCTTTGTTGTTTCTGGTGATGTGGACAGTTTACCAAAATAAAATGAAAAAAAAAATGAAAATGAAATTTTGTATTAAACTAAATGAACCTTAATGAAATGTCAAGTCTTTGAATCTGGAACATTGCAAAGGTTCATAAAAATCATTCTAAAGCAATGTCACACCATGCAGCAAGAGATTACTTCAGAACAGTAACAACACAGAGAAACATTCCCACTTCAATCCAAGTGAGGTGAGGAGGATCTCAATGAGACATTAGTCCTCATTAAGAGGACTGATGTGGAACAGAGAGTGTGCTCCAATCCAAGCCTGTTTTCTCTGCAACCAGTTACTGAAGTGTGATGCTCCTTGGGGATCAAGCCCTTCCTTCCAGGCTTCTTCAATCATTCTCTGCACCCGAGGAATACAAGGTATTGTCTTTTCTGATGGAGAAGGACAATGCAAGTGAACAAAACTGGAATCTATATCACTGCCAGTAAAAATAACATTATAATTCATTAAGTTAACATTTTGGGGTATAAAACAGCAGAAAGAGGTTTCCTATTTTTACAGCTATATGGTCTTGATAACAGGCATGGATACTCCTGATCCTTTTAGAGACAGACATAAGGTAACTTGCTGTGCACCTCGTAGAACTGAAGAATATGTGTATTCTGTGCAGGGATGAAAGGAGCATCTGGAAATTTCTGTATCCACAGTTCCAGCTCTTAACGCCTGCAGATGAGCTGTAGTGGTCAGTGTCAACAGCCAGCCACACATGAACACTGTCTCTGCATTCAGTTTAGTAGTAATCTTCCAATGCCCTGATGACCCCTGGAAAAAAGTGATGAGCGGGTAAATGGTTCAGGTGTTGGGAACAACATAAAAGGCAGCAGCGAACCTAAAGAAGCTATATGTTGTAGTTAAAAACAACATGATTCATTCAGAAAAATTAATAAGCACTATTTTATTTTTCCAACATTCAATACACTGGTCATACTTCCTTGCACCACAGGCTTCAACAGGTAAAAAACAAACATTTCATTATGTAAATCTGTTTCAGAGAATATTAAATGCACACTTTTAGTTTCTGGGTAACTAATAACACATTTTGTTCTTTAAAAGTAAAAATTCAACACTATGATAGTAGTGCTATAACGAGGTACCCAACAACTTAGGATAGGAATGAAAAAGCTTGTTAGAAAACATCCTAGCGTACAGTCTAAAACCACAGCATAAATATTGTTGAACATCCATCCATCCATCAGCTCACTCACCCATCAGCTCACTCACCCATCAACTCACTCACCCATCCATCACCCATCCATCCATCCATCCATCCATCCATCCATCCATCCATCCATCCATCCATCCATCCATCCATCCATCCATCCATCCATCCATCCATCCATCCATCCATCCATCTGCACCCTTGTCCCTAGTGGGGTCGGGAGGTGCTGGTGCCTATCTCCAGCTAACTATTGTTGAACACTGCAAATAAATTCAATGTGGAGTATGTCCATAGTTGCGTTTAAGGATTATCATGAGATGTGCATGATAATAGATTTAAAGAAGAAACATAATGTATTCCATCAGAAGGCTGGACTAAAGGACCTCTATCAGTGAGGTCCTGAGGAAAGTTAATATAAGATGATTTAATCTATCGTAACGAGACAAAAGTCTGGTCTGTTCATCTGTGATGTGAGGAAGTTTTGTCTGATGATGGAGCTAATTGGATACTTCTCACAAGGAAATTTTGTGAACTTATTGTCGTTGTCTTTTTGGAAAAAAGTGATGGAGCTTGTTATTATTCATATGATGTTTTTCTGAATTAATATAGAAAATATAAAACACGCTGAAGAAAAACATTGAAGTGGTGGAACTCCTGGGTGGCTGACATGGTTGCCGTGGATGTAGCGTGCTCTTCCGGATTGCTGGCATTTTCTAGAGCTCGCTTAAAACCATGCATATATAAAACTGTTGAGGATAAAATTATCGTAGAGGATGACTTTTACACTTTCTTTCTATTGAACTAAAGACTAAGCCAGGATGAGATTATTTTTTTTTAATAGATTTTCTACATAACAATGAACAACATACATAGACAATCAAGTCATATTTGAGACAGCACTTTGAAGAATAAGCACAAACTAATACAAGAACCAAAAATAAAACAGAGCACATAGACAGAACCCACCAATTATTTCCATAAGTACTTGGATTAAAAAGTAGATAACTAAAAAATAAACAAACAGAGGTAACAGAAAGTAAATAAACTATAAATTAGACAGAAAACAACTAAAATGGGCCACCTAAATGACTTTATGTAGTCTGTGCTACTAAAATTGTAATAAGACTTAGTTAAAGGGTATAAGTCATTACAACTGGGGAGAAAGGGGAGCACCATTCATGGGGTCACATCCAGCGTCAAAGACATGATATGGTCCAAAAACGGTGACCAGCTTCTTGAAAATGTGATTTCAGAGCCTTTGAGAGTATGCCTGATTTTTTCCAGTTTCATGAACGAAAGTGCATCTTTTATCCAATGAGAATATCTGGGTGGGAGAGGATTCTTCCAATGCATCAGTATGATACGTCTAGCCAGTAGCGTGAGGAAGGCCACAAGGTCAGCATGATGGGGCGACAGTAACTGGTTTTTGGGGAGAACCCCAAATAAAGCAGTGAGTGGAGAGCGCTGTATTGTGGTTGAGGTAATAACAGAAAGCGAGTCAAAAACAGACTTCCAAAATTGAGATAAGGAGGAACAGGTCCAAAACATATGACTTGAGAGTCGCTGGGCCCAGACCACACTTCACACAGCTTGAATCCACGTCCGGAAAGATTTGAGCCAGTTTGCTTTTGGACCAGTGTACTCTATGAACGACTTTACACTGAACGATTCTGTGTCGGGCACAAATTGATGAGGTGTGAATGCGTTCTAGAATAGTTTGCCACATTTCATTATCAATCTCTATGTTAAGATCATCAGACCAAGTAGCCTGAAGATGGCCAAGCCCAGGAGTCAGATTGGACATTAAGAGGTTGTATATTTTTGATATTGTACCCTTTGGAGTGGGACTAATTTCTAGCAGTTGATCAACCATATTGGAGGCAGGAATTATTGGAAAACCTGGGAAACGATGACTAATAAAGTCTCTAACTTGTAGAAATCTAAAAAAGTGGACAGCAGGTAGGTTAAAATTTGAAGATAATTGAGCAAATGAGGCAAAAGTACCATCTGGATATAGATCTTTCACAGAAGAAAGCCCATGGCTTTTCCACATTGAAAACATCCTATCAAAGAGTGAAGGTGGAAATAGAGGATTAGAATTTAGCGGTGATAAAAGAGGTATTCTCTGGATCCCAAAATGTTGCATAATTTGAGCCCATATTCTGAGGCAGTTCTTAACAATTATATTGTTAGTGTAAGTAGCAGGAGACTTTGTAGGAGGGAGGCATAGAAGGGAGTACAAGGAACCAGAGCTACATGAGGCCTCCTCTATTGCTAACCATTTGGGGGTCTCACAGCTCGCATTGCACCAGAATAACATTGTACGAATATTAACAGACCAATAATAGCATAAGAAATTTGGTGTGGCAAGCCCTCCCATTTCCTTACTTTTCTGCAGGATACTCTTTCGTATTCTAGGAGGTTTTTTGTTCCATATGAAGTGAAAAACTGAAGCATGAAGTGTCCTAAAGAAATTTTTTGGGATAAATACTGGCAAACTCTGAAAGAGGTATAAGAATTTCGGCAAAACATTCATCTTAACACAACTGATCCTGCCTGCTAAAGAAAGTGGCAGCATGGACCAGCGCTGTAGGTCCTGGTTCAGCTGGTCAAGCAAGGGAGTAGAATTAACCTTAAAAAGTTGTGAATAATTCTTAGTCACATGGATTCCCAAGTACTGAAGTCCTTGCAGAGAGATCTTGAATGGTAAACTAGTGAGTGGGTAGGCTGTAGCCGCATCATTAATTGGAAATAATTCACTCTTATTAAAGTTCAGTTTATATCCAGATATTTGTCCAAACTTTTCAAGCAGGTCTAATACCAGGGGCATGGAAGTCTCTGGGTCTGAGAGAAAGAGTAAGAGGTCATCTGCATATAAAGAGACTTTATGGACTAGACCACCTCTTGTGATGCTGCACATGGGACTGAATCTAAGGGCTGCAGCTAAAGGCTCTATAGCAATTGCAAACAGAAGAGGGGAGAGTGGGCAGCCCTGACGGGTTCCACGACCTAGTTGAAAATATTCTGAGTGGTCATTATTTGTGCGAACACTGGCTAATGGTGAAGTATATAACAGTTTTATCCAGGAAGTAAAGGAACAGCCAAACCCAAAACGTCGTAAGGTGTAAAACAAATAGGACCATTCTACTCTGTCGAAAGCCTTTTCGGCATCCATTGAGATAACCACTTCTGGGGTCTCAGCTGATGTAGGTGAATATATTATATTTAGCAACCGCCTAATATTGTGAAAGGAGTGTCTGTTTTTAATGAAGCCTGTCTGGTCAGAGTTGATGATTTTGGGCATGATTACCTCCATACGTTTTGCCAAGATCTTGGCAAAGATCTTGACATCTGTACAGAGCAATAAAATTGGCCGGTAGTTGTTGCAGATTCGTGGATCTTTATCTTTCTTTAGGATAAGTGAGATAGTAGCTTGTCGCATTGTGAGAGGGAGAACTCCAACTTCATATGCTTCTTTAAACATGTTAAGCAGAAGAGGAGACAGTTTGTCTGAAAAGACCTTATAAAATTCTGATGGAAAGCCATCAGGTCCAGGGCATTTTCCACTCTGCATTGATAATATAGCACTCTTGACCTCAGCAAGTGTAAAGGGCTTGTCTAAATCAGAGGCTGTTTCTGGATCAATTGTAGGGATAGTAAAACTATCAAAGAAACTTTCATAATGAGCTTGATCAGGTGAACACTCTGAGGTGTATAAAGCAGAATAGAAGTCTCTAAACTGATTGTTGACAATTTGCGGATTAACAGAAGTCCCATTGAAGGTGTTAATTTCAGCAATATGCTGGTTTGAAGCTCTCTGCCGGATCTGATGAGCAAGAATTTTGCTGGGCTTGTCACCAAACTCATAATAACCGTAACGGGTTTTTAATAATAGTGCCGCAGCTGCGTCAGAGGCTAGAGTGTCAAATTCAGCCTTTTTTATCAACAAGCTTTTTATAAGGTCTGGATCAGGGGACTCTGCACATTTTGTTTGAAGGTCAGATATAGCATTAGACAGGGAAAGACTTTTTTGTGTGATTGTTTTTCTAGAATATGCTGAGTAAGCTATTATCTCCCCCCGTAAATATGCCTTACATGCCTCCCAAACTGTTGAAGCAGATACATCTGGAGTAAGATTAGAGGAGACAAACAGATCTAAACAGTCATTCATATATTTGACAAAAGCAGGATCATTGAGTAAGACTGAATTAAAGCGCCACGGAGGCCGTGAAGCAGATCTGCCCGGGAGAGACTTCGTCTTGTCACTCCACAACTGCAGAGTAAGGGACAGCGAGCTAGGCTAAACGATACGATAAGCAAGTCAAGTGCAGCAATAGATTATTAGAGATAGAGATTATTTTTTTCCTCTCGCCTATCCCGACTTTCAACACGGATGACTACATTTCGACACTAAAAACAGTTTTCTCAAGTGGACTTTCAATCGAAGCATCTATTTGCAAATCTGATTCTGATGACGTCAGTGCCTCGCCAGCTATGAACCTCACAGCACGTCACTGATACCATCCTATGTTTTTTCCCCCTTCATCAATGGTAGATGCCACTTTTAATATTTGGTTCAAAAAGGGCCTGAGATCTAAGATCTTTTCACTGAAGATAAATGTGCCTCTTGCACAGCTGTCTTCTAAATTCAGTGAGGAAAAATAACAACCATCATCATACAGTAAAATTTCTATAAATGGTTGGCTGGGTGTAAGTAGGCCTATTATAACAAGTTATAAATTTGACGCCGTCTAAATTAATGTTTTGATTGCTTATTCTATGTTACATGACTTTGTGTTTTTATGTTTGTTATGATGTAAAGCACTTTGAAATGCATTGCTGCAGAAATGTGCTATACAAATAAATTTGATTGATTGATTGATTGATTGATTGATTGATTGATTGATTGATTGATTATTTTCAATAGTTTAAATGGAAGGAGTTATCCATCCATTGTCCTGTCTGATTCACATTGACAAAAACTAATTGATGATCTATACACCAAAACCAAACGTACAGCTGTAGTGTTTCCCCAAATGCTGGTTTCAGAAGAGCACCAATGAGATAAATACATTTGAAAATATGATTTCATTCAATTATTATGTAGGATTAGCAGACGAATTCACCACCTAAGTAATTTGTGAAATAAAATATCCCATTCAATAGAGCTGTGTTTGTTTGTGTTGGGTTATGACTGTGTACACTGACCCATGTACTGCCCAACATATGCTAACCAAAGGTGGGTAACTAAATGCATTTACTTAAACTTACTTTATTGTCATTGCACAAAGAAACAACAGTAAATTTTACAACAAAATCTAATTGCTTAGCTTCCAGCAATTAGAGTATAAACAAAAAAATACTGAAAAACTGTGTAACTATAAATATATACATTTATATAGATTAAAAAAAATTAAATTAATGTAGTTCAAATACTAATATATTGCTAAATACATATAACTGCTTCGTAGACTGCATTTAGAAATTAGATTTGATTTATTGTCATTGCACAGTAAAGCAGTGCAACAAAACTAAAAGTACAACTCTGCTTGGGCATTTATATACAATCCAAACAGATAAGACTAGACAGAAGTATGATCTAGGAAATAAAATAAAATAAATGTTTTTCAGTCTCTTTTTCACAAAGCTTCTGGAGGCAGTAGGGTGAACAGCTGCTGGGCATCTTCAAGGCTGCTCTGGACTCTGGAGAGACATGGAGCTGGAGATTTCCTGATGGAATGAAGGGGGGCAGAGGGGCATTTGACAACGTGTTCTTCTGCCCCAATGAGTCTATGAGTTTTTCCACTCAGCCTGGCCTCCAGAATTCTATTAACGTTGTTAACGGTTCCAACACCGGTGCTTCTTTCAATGTCTGACCATAGTCCATGGAGATCCAGGTGGTCCTGACAAAACCTCTGGATGAAACAGATCCGGTGGAAGTCACTCACCTGTCAATATGACATTAATGTCCCACCTCCAGCAAAACTGCTCCACATTTATGTTTAACTTGTCTGGTTGTTAAGAGAGCTGAGAGTAGTTGCATCTGTGTGCACCGCCATGGAAAACCAACAAATGAGTAGGTAAATAAAGAAAATGATTGAATAATTAATTAAGTATCTAAATTAAGTGGTCAAATTTTCAGCAAATTTAAAGCAAATCTGCCCATCAACATGGGCAACTTTTCTGGTTGTCAAGAGAGCTGAAAGTCGCTGCATCCGTCCGAGCCACCATGGTAATTCTTAAATCTGAACTGAAGTTGCAAACATTTCAATATGTGTGGAAAGTCACTTCATTAAGCAAATGATGTGTCGCTTGATGAAGCAACACATCATCAAGCTAATCAAGTTAAAACCTGATATTTAATATCCCAGTTTGCCCTGTGTTTGTTGCCATTTTTAAAATTTGGTTGTGCACATTATTAGAATCAGCAATTCTGATTCTATTAAGATTGGCTGGGAAAAACGGAAAGTTTGTGTGTTTGTAAAAAAATATATAGACTGTTTCTGGGACATTGAGAGAGACTGCTGGTTGATGCCGATGCCACAGAAAGAACTTCTCAGATGCAAAGCTGAATATTATTTTCAATACATGGCATCAACAGGAAAATCTGGGATGCAGAACAATTACCTGAGTGTTGTTCCAAAAGATGCAGCTCAACATGTTCTTGCAGGAGGAAGTTGTAATTGTAGACCAGTGGACACATGGGGCAGGAGAACAGCTTCTCTAGAATAAAAATAGAGTAGCTCAATTTTATACAAAAGCTGAATTTAAAAAAATGTCATAAAAATTAGAGTTACCTGCTGATAAAGACTCAGTTTGGTGAAGTTTATCTTTCAGGACATTCGCATTATTTTGGTCTGAGATTTCAGCAACCTCTGTTTTTGAGGTTGCAGTGTAGTTTGCATAGTCTCCAGGTGATGAACACAGATGCTCTGTGTTAACAGCAGAGGCAAAGTAAGCCATCCTGTGTGATCAACAGCTCCTAGGGACTGACAGGTTTGGGACTCCTTGGCTTCACTTCTTCTTGCTTTTGTCCTGTCCGATAAAGCTGAACCACATGGGTGGTGGGTTGGGCCTTGGATTCTTTGCTGCTCTCCAGGATGTGCAGATGTATTGTGGAAACAGAGTTCAGCATGATCAACTCCTGAAAGAGTACGGGGCAGGGGGAGGCCAGATCATCTTCTATGTGGCAAAGAAAGAGATGTGACTTCATGTCTTCCTCCAACAATATCTCCTCACTACAGATTTCACAAGTCAGCATAGCTGGAGTCTGCAAACACAGAAGCACAATATCTAGTCCAAACCTTTGGAAAGGTGAACCAGTTATTCTTAGTGTGTTTAGATTTACTGCCACATCAAGATAAAATGCACATTAATTGTGCACAGTATAACAACAAAGCTCATTCTAAAATATGTTACAAAGATAATCAACTACTACAAGAAAGTAGAAAATAAATAGAATTTGCAGTAATGCTACACAATATATTGATTTTCAATCCCCATAGCAAAAGCAATATCTGTGATATTGCAACAGCCAAAAACTACCTGGATATCATACACTGGGTGTCATGTACACTGTGTTCCAAATTATTATGCAAATTGGATTTAAGTGTCATAAAGATTACATTTTTTGTTGTGCTATGAAATGTATAGATTTAATTGTGTGTCAGGGCTCTTTGAATCACTATAATTAATTTCAGAGAGCTGGTTGATTAGTTTGTCTGGTGAGCTCAATTAAAGAAAATCTACTTAAGAAGGATGTTCCACAATATTAAGCAGGCCACAGAAAAAGGATCTCTGCTGACCAAAATCATCAGATAGTGTAGTGCCGGATGACAAGGTATGAAAATATTAGATGTTTAATGAAAACTGAAGCGTTCTTGTACTGTGAAGAGATTTGTGGCTGATTCAGAACAAAGATGGTTTGTACAGATAAAGGCTAATGAGGAAGGTTTCTGTTAGACAAATTCATCGGATTAAGAGAGCAGCTGTTAAAATGCCCTTACAAAGCAGCAAACAGTTATTTGAAGCTGGTGGAGCCTAAAATAACTCCACCAGCTAGGTGGAGACTAACTACACTCCTGGTCTTCCGGTCATCAGCAGTTGTCTCATCGAAAGGCTCATTCAGCTTGAATTTGACCTCGGTCGTTTTGAAGGCGCTCTGAGATTTCAGCTGAACAATAGTTCAGTCATCAAGGTGGAAGATCCTCCAGAGGCTTGTGGTGCATGAACCTACTATTGGGCCCCTAACCAGCTCACAAGCAGAAACGGTCGCAGTGGGCCCAGCCATACATGAAGATTTATTTTCAAACAGACTTGTTCACTGATTACTGCTGTGCAATACTGGATGGTCCAGATGGACGCAGTAGTAGATTGGTGGTGGACTGTGGTGGCCCGTGTTGGGCCACCACAGCCCAACACAGCTGTGACATCAGCAAGGAGGTGGTGGAATCATGTTTGGGCCCAAATCATGGGGAGAGAGCTGGTCAGCCCCTTCAGAGTCCTGAAGGTGTGAAAATGACCTCAGCAAAGTATATGGACTTTCTGACTGATCACTTTCTTTCATGGTTCAAAAAGAAGAGCCGTACCTTCAGCATCAAAATCATCTTTATGTATGACAATGAACCATCTCATGCTGCAAGGAATACCACTGTGTCATTGGCTGTCATGGGCATAAAAGGGGGAGAAACTCAAGGTGTGGTCACCAGCCTCCTCTGACTTCTGACCCTATTGAGAACCTTTGGATTTTCCTCAAGCAGAAGATCTGAGGGTGGGATGGAGTTCATATCAAACAGCAGCTCTGGAAAGGTTTTCTGACATCCTGCAAAGAAATTCAAGCAGAAACTTTCCACAAACTCAGAAGTTCAATGGATGTAAGAATTGCGCAGGTAATATCAAAGAAGGGCTCCTATGTTAACATGTAACTCTGTCTGTTAAGATGTTTTTGATTGAAATAGTTTTTGATTTTAGTACATAAGAGCCCAGCTTATCCGTTATCCTGGTTTTGTGAAACAGCCTTCTGAGAAACTCATCATCAAAACAGTAAACATTATAAAATAACAGTAAAATGCTTTGTGGAAAAATTAATGGTGTTTTGAATAGTATAGCCAACTATGTACAAATTATTGATCATGTCTAGATTGAGAAGAAAGAAACAGTCTTCTATTAACACAATGCCATGCAGTTTGTATTCGTCCACCTCATCTTGCCAGTTTTTCCTGGTATGATGTTAACAAGTTTCTTTCCCACTTTAATAAAAACTGCAAATGAATGATAAAATGTGTTTATCAGAATGTACAACACCAACAATACGGACCGGAATAGCTTAATATTTGATAATGATCTGTCTATATACAGTATAGGAAAAAATTAATTTCTGAATTACATCTCCGTCCAGTTGATGGCGGTAATACACAAAATATGTAAACTGCCAGAAAACGCTATAGTAGATGAAGAAGACGAAGACGGAAGAAGGTTACGTCGACTCCGGCCTAAGCCGGAAACAGGAAGAAAACTCTAAAGCTTGCGCTACAATGGAGGCGACTGTGTTTATTCTATCGCTTGTAGACTGTTGTGCACTGATTTTTCTTTCGGTTTACTTTGTATCCTTTCATTGTGTATGTTTCTAGTGAATGCTGAAAATAATTGATTGAAGTAGCCTTTTCAGCTGAAAGCTAATCGGAACTCCTGTATTTTTTTCCTACACAATCTGTGTAGCCTAAACCTTTAGCCAGTTTGTTAGCCCTGGATAATGAAGTATTTCATACAGCCAAAAACAAATGGCGTGTCGCGGGTTGCTGCTGCTAGACAACAGTAATAGACTCGTGAAAACGACTAAAAATTGTCGTTTTTGGTCGGAGATTGTGAATATTCTTTTAACTTTTGGCAGAATTTCATAACCGAATAAAGCGGTTCCTTCTTCCTTTAGTCCACTTTCCCAATGATTGCAGCACCATAATAATCAATAAATTTCAAGAAATCTTTTTGATAACGTTTTTCAAATGATCTTTGATTAATGTTGACTTTTTAGGTGTTAGAATGAATGACGGTTAACTGATCTTCAATAGTTTCTTTATCATCAGTGTCCTGTTCAGTACTGTAGAGTAGAACACTTTTACTGTTTTAAAAAGATAATAAGATATTCTTCCTCGAATGAACCCTGGTCAAGTTAAATCCCAAATTTCAGGTTTAATTTAAACATGAAACAACGGTTTAGTTGGAAAATTCTTCTGACCTTCAAACACTTCATTTTCTGTTGGTCTAAACTTCACTTGTGTGTCCTGACTATGATTTTAACAAGAATGGAAAACTCTGGACATTGAATTAAATGCTGTGTAAGTTTACAATATCAATTGAAATCCTCAAATATCAAGTTCTAGTAGAAAGAAAAACTCTGACTGGACATTGCTTCCCAGATCATTATCAATAGTCCTGAGATAAAGCCTTAGATCCAAAGATAGGAACACTTCTGTTTCGTGTATAATTTTCTCTGTTATAATTGACAGATTGTACCACAATAATAATCAATAAATAACAAATGTGTCAGATGACAGAATATGTAAAATACTTTTCTTTAACAAAAATTCAACCTTTGGAATATATAACTCCTTGACATTAATTTCAAGATTATCACTCTATCGGATCTAGAATGTGACTACATTAATGCCCGAGCATGCTGCTCCAAGCTGAACAAAGTAAGTACCATCTCTGTGTTCTTGATTTCCAATATAAAAACATTATTTTTCCTTGTGTTTATCTTCCATTTTAAATGTATATGTTTATAGTTAGTTATATGTCCTGAAATGTCTCTGTTTTTGTACAATAAAAACAGACAATAAAGATTTTAATGTTTCCAGTGGGTAATTCCAGAGATGGTTGGTCAGTGTCTCTCTATGATGCTCATGCTGGTCTCCATGCACTGGTTCATTTTCCTGCTCAACATGCCTGTAGCAGCCTGGAACATCTACAGGTAAGCCATGTTTTTTAAGCTAGTGAATGGCTAACTGTTTGAGTGTGTAAACATTTGTAGTTGATGTATCACAATATAAGAGCAAAGATCGTCACTCCGGGGTAATATTATTATAAGAACTGTTATTTTATATAGTTTGTCAGGTGTTTTTATTGAACACAAACAACAGCGGAATAAAAAGTTATTAAACAATTGTTTCAAAGTCTTGGGGCTGATAATTTGATTCTTTTGTGTTAAACGATTAAGTATCGTCTTATTTGTAAAACCAATACCAACTATAACTTTACAAGACCTGCAGCATTCCTCATTTTACCACATAAAATTAAAAAGTTAGCATAAAATTACGCCTTTATTCTTGTACAACTTTACTTAATCTGAAGAAGCCTCTGACTGAAGACACTGCTTTCCCAAGACAGTGTCTTGGGAAGAGGATGGTCAGGGTTGTCCATAACTTTATTGACCTCCTGAAGAATCCTTCTTTGCCTCATCATCTCCAGAGGTTCCACAGTTGTCCCCAGAACAGAACCAGCTTTCTTTATCAGGCTGCTGAGCCTTTTTAGGTCCAGGGTTCTGATGCTGCTGCCCCAACAGATGAAGGCAGAAGAAAGGACACACTCAACATCAGAGAAGATCTGCAGCATCTTGGCTGCAAACCTTGAAGGATCTTAGCTTCCTCAAGAAGTACAAATATTTGCCCCTTCAAAAGTGACTGACCTAATTCAGCATAGGTCCAACCAGCTGGTAATCTCGCAATGAGTGGAATGGAGATGAGTTGAGTGCAGTGGGTGTGTATCCAGTGATTGTAGTTCAAGACAGCTGGTTCTGGAAGGCCCATTCACTGGTTCATCAGGATTTCAGAGGAGTAAAGGACACTCCAAGATAAATCAGAGAAAAAGCTGTTGAAAAGTATCAGTCAAGGAATGGATATAACAAATCTCTAAGGACTCGAACATCCCCTGGAGTTCAGTTTAGTTTATTAACAACAAATAAAAGGAATATGGCCCATGTGTAAATCTGCCAAGAATCAAATCAGGTCATCCTCACACACTCAGTGATCGTGAAGAAGGAAACAAGTGAGAGAGGACACATTTGATGTCAGAATTTATTGAGAGGCATGGCTTTATTAGGTAAGAGGATGACGTTTGCTTATCTATAGAGACCATATGTCACATGTCTGATCTGAGTTGGAGACATGAATACTGTATTTCAGTACATGTTGCAAGCTTCTGTTAGACTTTTCTTCTGTTCCCATAGGTATGTGAAGATTCCTATGGGAAACATGGGTGTGTTTGACCCAACTGAGATCCACAACAGGGGTCTGCTTAAATCGTACATGAAGGAGGCCATGATTAAATTAGGATACCACTTGCTCTGCTTCTTCATTTATTTGTACAGGTAACAAAACCATCACATTCTGTTTATAGACATCTAATTCTTTAGATAATGTCATTAAATATTTTGTTAGTAAATTGCACAGTATTTTTTTTTTCCTCCATGTGTTTGCAGCATGATCCTGGCTCTGATCAATGACTGAGGCCCTCAACAGAGTGACCACCCTCACATCTGTACTGTTTGGATGAAATGTCTCAGAACGCTGTTGATTTGTGTTGTCAGGATCCAGGGTTTGCAGTTTGACACAGTTATGTGGTTAATATTTAACCATTCAGTGCTTAACACTTTCAAAATAGCCAAAAATGTCTTTTTGTATGGTAAAGAACCCTATATTATTTTTTTAAATACTTTTTTGACAGGGCAATCACATTTGCTTTTCATTGTATGTTGGTGTGAATTTATTTTGTCTGTGCTTCAATTCGCTGAAACAAAAAAACATGTAAGACAGTCAATTACTAATAAGTAATGCATACAATTGATCCACTTAGCCTACTTTATGTGGTTTCATTTATATAGCATGCTCAACATATGAAACATCAGCTTGACAGAAACATCCTGCAGTGATCACAGTTGCAAGTAAAAATTGTTGAATAACTCACTTTATTTGCAATAGCCCCAATTAAATATGAGATTTGGTCTACTGCTGCTGTGCAAATATGCATGAAAAAAAAGTCCTTTGGCCTCTGTTTATTGGGCAGGACCAGGAATTTCTATGATCGGGTTAAGGTTTTTAATGATTCTCATGAAAACCCAGTGATGTAAGAACAAAAACAAATACTTATATTGTTATTGCTATAAATATAGATAAAAATTATTAAATTGAAAATTAAACATTTATGGTCAACAGCTCAGCAAAAAATGTCATTTAGTTTGATTTTCATTTCCCTTTGGGAAACCATGTTTTTATGTTTCTGGCTACACCATACTATTGCTTTTTGGGACTGTAGTTGGCACCGTTTTCCCTGTGGAACTCAATTTGCTTTCAAAAAAGAATGTGCTTTGTTAATGGTTCAAGTTTGCTTGAATACTGTAAATAAAGAAATAAAAACTAGGTATCTCTCAAGATGTGTCAGACTAATGAAATGTTAACAAGTAATTTCATGGATAAAATATTAATTATCTTCTCTTAACCCATTATGTAAAATGAAAAACAACAAAATCTATCTGATAAAAAATATATTTACACTGTTCCGCCACTTTTCAATTTGTTGTGAGATTGGTAAGCAATGCAGAACATCATACTGAAACTCAAAAAGAGGAGACTGAAAAAGAGTATGTGTGGATGCTGTTATTGCGATGTACTCCTATGTTTACTGTCCATTTCTATAGTAAACCTGTAATGGGCTTGTTTCCTTCACCCCCTTTACAGTAATACTGCTGTCATAATGTTTGTTAGTCTAGTTTGTAGAAAGACGGCTGATTATTGATGGAAGTCGTAAAGAAGAAGTAATCATATCACGTCTTAGAATTGGTCGCAGGTGACTTAATAGTTCTCTTTCTCAAATAGGGAAACATGAAACGGGGACTTGTAATTATTGCAATCAGATGGAAACAGTGGAACATGTCTTATTATAATGTAATAAATATTCATAGGAATGTCAGAATTTGAAGTCAATTTCGAATTGACTTCAAATTTGAAATTGAAATCAATTTCAAATTTGAAATTGACAACCTACACCTACACTTTCCAACGTGTAGGTTGGAAAGTGTTGGCGTTTAACAAAACGCTACTCGAGATAAACTGTAAAGACTTCAAAGGTAGGGAACTTAAGATTCCGTGAAAGATGGGTACCGTGCAGAAAGTTGTAATTCTGATATATTACTGCAGTGACACAGAGGAAAAATGATTTTCTATGATAAACCTTAGGAAATTAGTCAATATCTATTGTAAATCATTTAATTAGAATCTTTTAAAAAATAGGTTATTTAATCAAATTTACAAAGTATGTGTGTGGATATCTATGCATATATATTGTTTATGTGTATGTGTGTGCACATATCATTGAGGTATTATTAAATTCCCTCTAAATATCACTGATGACTCCAGGGGTCATGGGGACATTTTGTTATTTTGCGTCCCCTCGCAATACTGTACTGATCAGTTCATGCGGCATAATTGAATACTGTAAGCCTTTCTTACGGTGTCAACGTACTTTCTGCTTTAATAAAAGATTATGTGAGGTTTTTCCATGAATGTTAATGTCTCGATGTGAAAAAATAAATAAATAAAAACGCTGAAAATCACCAGTCAAGCTGCGCTGAATGTTGAGCGGAGGGGCTGCTACAGTCAGTAAACGTAGACATAGTAGTTTAAACAAGACCCGATTGAAGAATGAAACCAGACTGGCCAAAGGGACATCGGTCAATTGTTTTTGTTTGGGTGGTTGCTCTATCTTTCGGCTGACACATCACCTCAGTAGATGGCGGTAAAAAGCTCTTAAGCTGGGTCGCAATAAACAGAAGAAGAAAAAGAAGGAAGAAGAAGAACTTCTTGTTGACGTGTAGGTTGGAAAGTGTAGCTTTAGCATGTATCAAAGTGTTCTCTTTTATTATTAATTATTCAAAAATGAATTCGTTCGGTTTATCGCAAAGGTTTTTAACAAAACGCTACTCGAGATAAACTGTAAAAACTGCAAAGGTAGGGAACTTAAGATTCCGTGAAAGATGGATACCGTGCAGAAAGTTGTAATTCTGATATATTACTGCAATGACACAGACGGACGAGTTTTTGTGACAGACTCCGATCCTGTAGCGTTAATGATGCTGCACATAAAGGGTGGCATCATTAACCACCTTTGGGAAATCAGCCATTTCTGATTTTCCTATCAGAAATGGAGCCATTTCTGATTGGGAAATGGAGCCATTACAATTAGGAGGAGAGTAATAAAAAGTTTTCGGAGCACATGCAATTACATTAATGAATTAACTTCTACCTAAGGTTTACGCATTCTTATTGCCAATGAAAAATAAATTCTCACACCAGGGTTTAAATATGTGAGTGCGAAATGGCGTTTTAGGTGCGAAATGGAAGTGCTTATTGGATCAGTTTGTCCGCCATCTTTTCCATACAAAAAGAGCATTAAAGTGAAACTCAAAAGACTCCCGATACATCGTTTTTATATACAGCCGACATATTATAATTACAGTTAATATGTTTCGCCACGTATAAAGTTAATGCACCTGCCTGTAAACACACCAGCTTGTTAATTGTTCAGCCCTCTCCTTTAACTCTGTTACATTTTTTGTTTATTCTTTGTCCCTGACCTCAAGTTGTAATATTTCGCAGTGTTAGGTTGTTTTTTTTATTTTTATCAAAATGTGCTAGTGGATTTAAAGGTTTTTCTAAGTGTGTTTTAAATCAGTTGTATAATATTTGTTTTATACTCTGAAACTTGTTTTAATTCTGCTTTAAAATAGTATTTGTGGAAAAGGTGTAATCAGCCTGAAGGCAAAATGCAGCCACACTGGCTTCACTTTTGTTTCTTCATGCTTTTTATTTTACTGACAGATTTCATTGGGCTGCATGTAGTGATTTTTATGTTGGGTGTTTTTTTCAGGTGTGTCAATGGATAAATGTTAACCTCAAAAATTGATGTGGTTGGTTTGGCTGATTCAGGCGTTTGTAATATTAGCTGGTGTGGCCCCAGGAAACATTGCTGAAAGCTATGGAAAGCTATGGAAAGCTTTATGTTTCCATACTTTGCATACAACCACACAAACTTCTGTAGTTAAAAACTAAAGAAAATATTAAGCAAACTTACAAAAGAAAAAAGAATTGTACAGAACTGCTACTGAATCCATTTGCATGGAACAAAGTCTTATTTATGCTGTAAAAAATATGTTGAAACAGAATTTATTTTTGTTGATTAACAGTAAATTGACAGGCAAATAGAAGCACTGGATCAAAACTTTTAAGGAGTTTTAAAATTTTGATCCTTAAAGTTAAGCAGTTTTAATTAAATACAAAATGATTGCAAAACGATATTAACATGTCTGCTCAGCGTTTAAGTATTACCCTGTTTACTGTTTGGCCAAATAGTAAAAAATAACTCTTTAATTATGTATTTATTTTTATACAATGGCTAACATGTCCCCTACTGGTTGGTTTTGCACAAATAAAGGAACTTTTGTCATATTAATTAATATTATTTTTCCAATTAGCTACATCCTGTTCTTTCAAAGAAATTTTCCACTATTACCAAGATGGTACAGTTTTTGTCTTAGTATCACATCAATCTTGAAATTTTAGTGTTGTGACAACTATCTTGTGTTTATTTGTGTCACTGTATGCATAACCAGAAAAGCTTAATGCTTTGTTTTCAACAGGTGTGGTTGAATAAGGACGTCTATGATAAACTATGGGGAAGAAGAAGGTGCTGGATCTGTATAGAGCTCCATTTCCACTGTACACCGTCAAAGTGGATGCCACTACAGGGCTTGTGATAACAGCTGGTGGAGGGGGTCCCTCAAAGACAGGAATAAAAAATGGTGTAGTAAGTACAGATGATCATTTAGATCAGTCTTTCTCAAAGTGTGGACCGCGATGTACTGAATGTCCCATGCGATGCTACAGTCAGCTTACCAAAGGCTTGTGCTTAAAAATAATAATGGACAAATGGTTTAAGACCAGGTCACTAAAAAGAAACCCAAAAAAAACCAGTGGAAAGTTTATCAGGGTGAGGTCCAGAACTTTTGTTTTTGAACACTATGATACACAGCATGCCACATGCATGTAGTTGTAGGTCCAGGGAATGTGGTATGATAGGGAAGAGGTGGTGCACAGAGGTGCACCCATACATCAAACCATGTGAAATGCTTTGTCTACTTAGTCAGCCAGAGTTGATGTGCGTGGCTGCACGGAGATCAGAAAAACTCATGCAACATACTTGAGCAACCAGAACAATTTCTGTAACTCTTATTAAAAACTCAACAGACACGAAATGGAAGAGCTACTAAAGCCACATTAGCAGCATTTAATTAAATCTCCTGTTTGTTGAGCATCTCTGCGCAGTGCCGCGGATTTAACTCATCATGCAGGGCCGGTCCAAGGCTGTCTGAGGCCCAGAGCAGAATTTGACTTAAGGACCCCTCTTCTTGCTCAAAACATCAGCACCTCTAACAGCTTCTGTGTTAGATCTAATCTGGGAGAGGGGGAGTAGTTTAATTGTCCAACCTGAAAAGCAATAAGTTATAAATTTGTATTTATGAACAAATAGAGCTCAAACTCAAAGATTAAACTCACAGCATCAGATTGCTACTGTGGTAACAAAACAATTTAACTATTAATATTGTTCTTTGATCTTTTACAGAGTAAACTTGCCAGCTCCTTAAAATCTTACAATATATGTTAAACAATTTAAAATCTTTTAATTTATATATGCTGAAACCATTAAATCAAATTTAGCAGCATTGATATCTCAATAAACAAATGATACTTTTATGTATCTGTGGTCTGTGTTAAAATATTAGCATTTATGAGCTCCTGAAGCCCTGGGGGGCCTCTGACTTGGATTAAACAAAAGTGCAAATAATTGATATTCATTTTAATTGTATTTTTTATTTGTTGTTTTTAAGGCTAGTTGTGGGTTTTAAAAGATTTCAGTGGTGATGTTTTCCTGTAACAATATAATTATTCAGTAATATTTTTACTTTTCCTATCAATTTAACATCTTTTATTACAAAAACACGGTGGACCATCAGTGGGCTGCCTTGTCCACCGGGCTTAGCAAGTTTTCTGGGGGAAACCCTGTCACTGCTCTTCCTGAATCTGAGGTTCGACTATCCAATGGACCCCCTTCTACAGGACCCATGAATAGACCTTGCCAGGGAGGCTTAATAGTGTGGCCCTCCTGTAATTGGAGCACACCTTCTGTTCCCCCTTTTTGAACAGGGGGACTACCACCCCAGTCTGCCAATCCAGGGGAACAGCCCCTGATGTCCATGCAATATTGCAGAGTTGTGTCAGCCAACACAACCCTAGAAAATCAAGAGCCATAAAGAACTCAGAATGAATCTCATCCAGGAACACCCTAACCCCTTACCCATCAGCTGCTTCTGGAGTCCCACAGTCCAAAAAAGCCCGATAGGACTCCTTCTTCAGCCTGACAGCATCCCTCATCGAAGGTGTCCACCAATGGGTTTGAGAGTTGCTGCCACAGGCACCAATCACCTTGCGGCCACAGCTCCTATAAGCCGCCTCGACCATTTTAGGCACAGAACATGTTCGATCTCAGACTCAAAGTCCCCCACCTCCCCCGGAACGTGTTCAAAGTTCTGCTGGAGATGGGAGTTAAAGCTCCTTCTCACTGGAGACCCTGCCAGACATTCCCTGCAGACCCTCACAAAACATTTGGGCCTGCCAGGTCTGACCAGCATCCTCCCCTACCACTGGAGCCAACTCACCACCAGGTAGTGGTCAGTGGACAGCTCCGCACCTCTCTTCACCCGAGTGTCCAAGACATTTGGCCGCAGATCTGACGAAACAATGACAAAGTTGATCATCGAACCGCAGCCTAGCGTCCTTTTGCCGAGTTCAAATATGGACATTCTTATGCCTAAACATGGTGTTAGTTATGTACAAATTATGACGAGCACAGAAGTCTAACAACAGAACACCACTCGAATTCAAATCAAGGGATGGCATTCCTCCCAACCACGCCCCTCCAGGTCTCACTGTCATTGAGTGAGCCCACATGAGTGTTGAAGTTCCCCAACAGAATAAGGGAGTACTCAGGAGGGGCACTCTCCAGTACTCCCTCCAAGTACTCCAAGAAGGGTCGGTAATCTGAACTGCCGTCCGGCCCATAAGCACAAACAGTCAGAACCCGTCCCGCAACCCGTAGGCATTCGCCGGGGTAAACCACAACTTACAGGCGCTGAGATGGGGGGCAACAAGAATGCCTACTCATAATTTGT
Organism: Poeciliopsis retropinna; assembly: GCA_010277075.1. NCBI lineage: Eukaryota > Metazoa > Chordata > Actinopteri > Cyprinodontiformes > Poeciliidae > Poeciliopsis > Poeciliopsis retropinna. The sequence continues at coordinate 81,757 of VMRM01000046.1, read as the reverse complement.
GGAAAGGATTGTCAAAAAGTAGGACTGTGTCCTTGTCCTCACTATTTTTGCAGTTCTACTGCACTCTGCTGGTTATTTTATAACATTCCTCAAGCATCTGCATTTGGGTCCTACTTAAACTAGCACCATTCCCTGTTACTGCATGTACGGCACCAAAAAAGATTTTGTACTAAGAAGTATTATGTTGACATTAATTTGTGTGTGAATAGGATGATTGTTTGGAAAGTTCTTTGAATGGCTGACAAGATCAGCTTAAATCAGTAAATTTATTTAGTGCCAGTTCAAAACGGATCATCTCAAGGCACTTTAAGAAAATACCTGAACTGCACTATAAGTTCAGTCTGTTTTATTTGTACATTTTAATTGTACAAATCTCTAGTTTTATTTCTAGTAAATTCTCATTAATTTTAATATAACTTTTTTATATTGTGGTGAAAATTTGCACAGACACCTAATGACAAGATGGAAATCTGATTTCATCAGTAGCAAACTTGTCTTGCAGCATTTCCTGGATGTGCAGATGGTTGGAAAAAATCAGTACAGCTCCAGTCTTCTTCACTCTCATGATACGGACACACGCGCCACTATAAACATGGCTGTTGGTGATGGTGTGATTGCTGCTGGACAGGATGGCACGTGCAGCATCATGAAGTTTAAACTCTGCCTGCAGAAAGAAGAAAATACTACGCAAAGAGATGGTATGGTTTACAACTTTCTGAAGATTACTTGCTGTTTTAAAAAGACAGTTAAAACATACTTTGAACTAAAGGATTGTTATCTTTCCCATCTGGAGTCAGAGGTGGAATTACCGTTTAGACTTTTGATTGTGATGCAGAATTTATTTTCTTAATTTACGTTTGGCTGTTTTTTTTGTTTTTTTGTGTGTGTGTTGTTTTTCCTTGGATTAGTTTTTAATACACCACACATCTGCTGTCAGGGCTAAAAAGTTATAAGCCACCATATATAATGGTTTGTAATCTGATTCAAAGTTAGCCAGAGTCTTTAGTGTGGAATCTGAAATAATTTTTAACCTAAACTCAAATTTCGTTCAGTAAAAGCTAAGACTTTAGGAACATTATTATTGAAATGAAACAAACCATGCTACTATATTTCACTCATAAATGGATCTACTTATTTTAAAAGACTCGGTGGAGGAAGGACAACAGCCTTTCATGCATCCTTTACATCGGTGTATAGTAAATCAATTATCCTGTTTTTCCTGGTGGGAGAGTTGACAACCTGGTGAAAAGTAGCCAGAGTGAAATCAAGGGTAACATGATTAAAATCTAGATATTATTATTAGGGCCTCAGGTGTTGTGACACGTTGTATCCTTTGACAGACAGCAGCTGGCTCGGCCCTCAGAAGAATGTAAACACAAATGGAGATCACGTGACTGAACTCTCGAGGAAGATGGTAGGGATACAGGCTGACAGCTAGCAGCTCCAGATCAGGGCAACACACTCTGCCTTGACTGTGACGTGGCTAGGGTTATGTAGGTTACGTAGATGATCAAACTGCCGCCCCTTCTTTTTCCACATGCAAGACCATTTTTTGGTTCATCTCTGGGTGGCAAAGTCTATCCATATTATGAAAGGATACATATCTCTAGTAGGAATGCTCTGAACAGGGTTTTTGCTGCCGATACCGATAACCCATGAAGCCGATCTCTGCCGATCACAGATCTTTGCCAATCACCTGGAATGGCTGTTAATTTTTAGATTTAGGTATAAATGACACTATGTTATGTGGCAAAATGATAACATATCAGGCAATAAATTCTCCTAATTTAAACATAGATATATTTTAATACATATCTAAAATCTTTTAAGTTACATGCTGCAGTTTTAAACAGATGTTCTGTGTGAGAGTTCACGGTCTGGTGGAGGTTGAGCAGCGCTCCGTCTGTGAACTATTACTACCACTAGTGCGTAGCAGCGGTCCAAGAGCAAGAGCAGAACCAGCGTCTTACAACGCCAGTCCTTACACTTGAATTATTTTTCGGGTTATTTGTTAAGCTTTCTGACCGTCATACTAATCCGGGTGAGTGTTGGTAGCTGTGTGTTGCTTTACCTGCTCTCTGGCCACTCTGGATGTCCTTTTTTCCTGCAATGAGCCTCGATCAAGTGTTTGTTTTTTAAATGCCATGTTATGGTAGATTCATTGTGTTGATGCATTTTAACGTGCTTCACCCCCAACTCAGCGCATCATAGTTGCACACGACAGAATTTGTTGCCGCGCGCTTGCGGCATGTGAAGGAAAGAGGAAATAAGCTGCACACGCAGGCTGCAAAGTGAGGTAAATGTGATCAGTTTTGGTGATCGACAACAAGAGACAGTGATCGGCGATCACCAACCATACACTTTTTCACGGAAATCAGCCGATTATGATCGATTGCTGATTGATCGGCACACCTCTACTCTCTAGTTAGTATTTTGGAATGATAGCCTTCCCAAAATGGAAGCTGAGTCATATCAGCTCATGAAGTTAGCAACTCCTTTAGACAAATTCTGTTTTTTGAGACTAGTGTATGCCTAGTTTAAGCTCATGATATGGGCATTTGTCAAAGTTCTATAATATAGTGTTTAGTGTCATCTTAAAGGGGACACTCCTTGAATTCATTTGTCAGATTTTGAGTCTCTGACCAACACAGAGGTCACTAGAATTTGTTAAACCAAAAATAATAAACATTTTTCCACACTTTCTAACTAAAATAGATATTTTTTTTTTATCCCTGTGGTATTCAGGGACATCAAGGACACAAACGTTGACAACTAATATATTTAACTGACTTTAAAGATTCAGAAAACGTGTAATATACCTGTACTGTTTGTCTGTGGGAGGCGATTCTGAGCTGTAATTTGAAGTCACAGAGTTAGGCTATCACCTTAATAGGCATCTTAAAAAACCCTTTTCACCCAAGGTAGAGTTAGGGTTAGAGACAATTAGAGAATGTTTGCTTTTTTTTCTATTCCCTCTTACGGGCTCTGTATTAGCACATTTTCAGGACCCCTGTTTTTGCTAAGAATATTGATTGATGCAAAGAAAATGCACAACTATATACGAATACACAATGATCAATGAATGTATTCTGAAGAAAATCCAAACCTGTTAAACTGAATAATAATTATATTATAAAAACACCAAGGGAACTGGGCCTGGTGTCTCTGGGCTACCGTTGCAGTGGCACTGATGCGGGGCTGTTGGCCAAGGTTCCAGGTTGACTTGTATGCTCTCTTTTCTAATGTCCCTTCACAACTCCTAACTCCTTCTTTCCCTTTAAGCCTTTCCCCTGCCTTTTTCTCTCTTTTCCCTGCTCTTTTCCAACTCTTGTGTTCATTGCAGTTGAAATAAACCCAAAGTAATTTCTAATAAATATATACCCACTCACCAGCCACTTTATTAGGTACACTTTCCAAGTACTGGGTTGGACCCCCTTTTGCCTTCAGAGTCCTTCATGGCAGAGATCCAACAAGTTGCTGGAAACATTCCTGGTCCATAATGACATGATGGCATCAGGCAGTTGCTGCAGATTTGTTGGCTGAACATCCATTACGCAATTTCTCTTTCCCTCACATCCCAATCTCTATTGGATTGAGATCTGGTGACTGTGGAGGCCATTCGAGTTCAGTGAACTCATTGTTGTGTCCAAGAAACCAGTCTGAGATGTTTCACGTTTTATGACATGGTGCGTTATCCTGCTGGAAGTATCCATCAGAAGATGGGTATACTGAGGTCATAAAGGGATGGACATGGTCAGCAACAATACTTAGGTAGTATGTGGTGTTGACATGATGCTCAATTGGTACTAATGGACCCAAAGTGTGCCAGAAAAATATCCCCCACACCACTGAACCACCACCAGCCTGAACCGTTGATACAAGGCAGGATAGATCCATGCTTTCATGTTGTTGACACCAAATTCTGACCCTACCATGAAGGTCACAGCAGAAATCAAGACTCATCAGCAACATTTTTCCAATCCTCTATTGTCTAATTTTGGTGAGTCTGTGTGAATTGTAGCCTCAGTTTCCTGTGTTTAAATGACAGTAGTGGCACCTGGTGTGGCATTCTGCTGCTGTAGCTCATCCGCCTCAAGAGTCAACATGTTGTGCGTTCAGTGGTTATTTGAGTTACTGTTGCTGTTTTATCAGCTCAAACCAGTCTGGCCCTTCTCCTCTGACCTCTGGCATCAACAAGAGATTTGCGCCTACAGAACTGCTACTCACTGGATATTTTCTCTTTTTCTAACCATTCTCTGTAAAAACTAGAGATGATTGTGCGTGAAAATCCCAGTAGATCAGCAGTTTCTGAAATACGCAGACCAGCCCATCTAGCACCAACAAGCATGCCACGTTCAAAGTCACTTAAATCACCTTTCTTCCCTGTTTCGATGCTCAGTTTGAACTGCAGCAGATTGTTTTGGTCATGTCTATATGCCTAAATGCATTGAGTTGCTGTCACATGATTGACTGATTTAACATTTGCCTCAATAAGCAGGTGTACCTAATAAAGTGGCCAGTGAGTGTGTGTATATATACATATATGTATGTAATCTGCTGCTGCCGTATAGTATATATTACTGTACCTTGATTCCAGGCATTGCAAAATCTTCTAAACATCTTGTGTTATGTTGTTAAGAGTGTTATTTCTGCTATAGGTAACACCCTTGAACTAAGCAATGCCAGACAGAGATGTGGGAAAGCTGGCAAAGGTAATCTTGAGAAGTGTTCTACTGCTGGAGACGTATCTGATACTAGGAATGAGACGGTTCAGATCACAGTGACCAATATAGCTGAAGTGCTGTCAGACCTAAACCCACATGAGCCTCTTCAGAAAGTTGTTAGGTTCAGTCCTGACATGAACCTTCTGCTGACCGGAGGCACCGATGGATACATCAGAGTTTGGGAGGTAAACTTTGATCAGTTTTTAAATGTGAAAATATCCCCACATTAGCCAGCTGACATTTTTATGTTTTGGAATCTACTTTAGGTAATCAGAAACAAAAAAATATATTTTGGTTTCCAAAGAATAATATTTCACTGGTCCTTCCTACTACTACATTAATATCCAGCATGTTTTTTTTTTCATCTTCCAGTTTTTTTCTTAATTTAGCCCAAAACAACATTTTGAAAACTTGCCTTTTAGTTTTCAAAAGGCAAACTAAAAGGAAAATCAGACAAATGTTTGTCTGATTTTCAAACATTTGAAAATCAGACAATAGCTTATCTTTATTTATTTATTGTCCAATCTAGCAATAGCAACAAATTCAAACTATTTAGATTAAGAATAAAACAAAAACATATTCTTCAAGTTTCTTTTGCTGACACAACAAAAATGTTTAATAGTTATGCATTTACTGACAATGGTATCAATAATGTAAATAATAATAAACATTAAATATGTTTAGCAGGTTTCTGTATAAACCTTGTAGATGCCTGAGTGGTGTGTTTTTGTTTTGACCTTGTCACTTTGGATTTTTTTTAAAGTTTCCATCCCTTGAGAAAAAGTTTGACTTTAAAGCACATGAAAAGGAGATCGAAGATTTGGATATGAGTACAGTAAGCAAGGTGAGCTATCAATTGCTCTTAATATAAATGTAATGAATGTTCAAAATAAATGTTCATTCATTTTATGTTTCATGTTTCCTCTTGCAGCAACTTGTGACTGTGGGGCGAGACTTTGTCTGCAATGTGTGGAGTAACAACCAACTGGTTACAAGTCTGAACTGGCTTGAAACCATGCCTCAAATTGCTGAAAACACCTATCGATATATGGCCTGCAGGTATGATGATAAGGAAATGGGAGAAGGGTTTCTTCTCTTGAAAGGTCCATCTAAGTTATTTTTGTGTCTTTTTAGGTTTGGAATTGATGAAGATGAGAAAGATGCCATAAGGCTTTACACAGTGCAAATTCCTCATAAACGAGACAAAAAACCTCCACCGTGCTATATCACAAAGTGGGACGGCAAGATCTTACTTCCAATGTTAACATCTCCCTGTGGTACTGAAGTTATCTCCTGTCTGGCTGTGAGGTAATTGAGCCAGGAGAACCAGAAGATGAAGATTACATTTTTGGGGGGGAAAAAATTGTTGTGTTTTTGTTACTAGCATCATATATATATCAGTGATGTGCGGTGACGTTGATGGCTGGTGAGACACTAACTTCATCAAAATCATAAGATCCCCTGCATGTTATTGTTCACACACGGAAAATGTGCGCATGCGGAGACTGAAGGGCAAAAAGAGTATACTTTCACATGCCATCTATAAACGCGCTGCCACGGAAGAATAATTCCGTTAACTCAATGAAATTTAGAAATATAGATATTATTAATTTAGTGCTATGCTGCACAGTGAAGGGAAAACCCGTTAAAATACAACTCAAACCACCTTTTTCTCTCTCTGTATCAGCCAAGCCACACGTAGACTCGTTGCGTTTAGCTTCCCTTATTTACTGTATGGCGAGCTCGCTGTTACTGTCTCTTACTCTGCAGTTATGGTATCACAACGTGTGGTATCTTGAGCGCCCCCTGCCAGGAGGCAAGAAAACTGCCTGCCTCACCTCGAATCTGTTCACTGCCGTTTTTGATCGCTTCTCAGCACATGAATCACGTTTACCAGTGACGTGCGGTCAGGGGCTGCGACAGACTGGCAACCTGTCCAGGGTGCACCCCGCCTCTCGCCTGGAACGTAGCTGGAGATCGGCACCAGCAACACCCGACCCCATTAGGGACAAGGGTGAAAGAAAATGGATGGATGGATGGTGCGGTCATCATCATTGGAAAATAATATAGTGATAAAATTATTTATATTGCTATTTTCACCCTGTGGTTTGTACTATAAAGTATTTATTTTTCATTTAGCTTAACCAGTTTTGATTATTTTTTTATTCTAAATCGCTGAATTTTTGCAATTTCCCATTCAAATGCTCGGAAGCGAAGCTGGTGAGGCAGCAGGAAGCTGAGCCTCACCTTCGATCGCGCAACTTCTCGCCAACTGCGCTGACTGCCATTCTATGAGAGCATGTTCCTCCTGTCTGTACGTCGCCAATAAAGTAGTTAAACAGCACTTAATATATAAACTGATTTTCTATAATTTAGCTTGCGTATATAATGTACAGTGTGTTTTGTCACCAACTATGTGTAATGCGTTTCGTGTGCTGAGGAGCGATCATGAACGGCAGAGAACAGATTCAAGGTGAGGCAGGCAGTTCTCCTGCCTCATGGCAGGGGGCGCTCTCTCATGATCCAGACATTGTGACTCCACAACTGCAGAGTAAGAAAGTAACAGCGAGCTAGCCATACAGTCAGTCAAGGGCAGCGATATATTTATAGTTTTCTCCTCTTACCACAGCAATCACTTATTATTAATCGAAAAGTAAACAGTAAGCTCAAAAGCATATAGTACTGCAACAGACTGAATGTTCTGCTCTTTGTGTGGGAAATATTTGAGTGATTTTTGTGGCGTTGTTGTCAATTGCTATGGCAACGAGTCTGAGCGTAGCTGATACAGAGAGCGAGAAAGAAGTAGTTTTGAGTTATACTTTAATGATTTTTTCCTTTACTTTGGAACATAGCACAAAATTAATAGTATCTACATGTCCAAGTTTGATGGCGTTAACGAAATGATTCTACGGCATGGCATGTAAAATAATAGTCTTTTTGCCCTCCAGCGTGCATGCGCAAAATGTCCTTATGTAAACAATAACATTCAGGCGGCCTATATTTGTAGATCTGATTTTGATTAAGTCAGTGCCTCACCAACTATGAACCTCACCGCACATCATTGAACACACCCATATATGTCTGTGTGTGTATGTGTACATATAGAAAGTAGATCAATCAAGCATTTGAGGATGGCAGATGGAAAATCTAATCTTTGACTTATCTGTAACAGTGACTCTGGGAGATTTCTTGGCCTTGGAACAGTAACTGGATCAGTAGCAGTTCATCATGCTTTTTCTCTACAGGTAACATAAACATCATTGTCACCTTAACATATAAAGTGTATGCATAAAAGTTTATTTGTATGTTAATTTTTGCAGAGACTGTACTATGTTCATGAGTCACATGGCATTGTTGTGACAGATATAGTCTTTCTGCCCAACTTGATGAAAGGTCAAAATATCAAAGGAAACAACAAAGCAGCATTGCTGAGTGTAGCTGTGGATAGTCGATGCCAAGTACATACTGTCACCAAAGAAAGTGAGTCTGGCATTTTAATTTTTTTTATTGAAAATTCATATCTCTGAGCTTCTCATTTTTTGCTGTAAAATGTTTTTCCATTTATTTTAGGGCCTATCCCTCCCTGGCTTTTCTTCTCTGGGCTCATCATCGTGGGAGTGCTCTTAATTTTGCAGTACCTTTTTCCAGTGTTGCTCTAAATGATGCATATTATCTGTGATTAATAAACCTCTGACAAATTGTCAGCATCAGCAACTACTGCTTTAGCAATTTTGTTTGGGTTTGATCCTTATCCAGTATATTAAGTAATTTTTTTGTTCTGTGAATGTGGTTCAGATTCATTTTACTTTTTGAGAAACAGGCTTTATGGATGTGTTCATGAAGATGTAGAATTTGTACAAAATGTAAAGGAATTATTTCCACATCTTTGTTGGAACACACACACAATAACCACTTTGAATGTTTTCCATTATTGTAGAGATTTTGATTTTGAGAGGAGAAATATCTTTATTAGATGGGACAACTTAGAAATTAAATAATAACTTTAAGGTTTAGTTGTAAATATACTGTCTTTGAATAATTAGTATGTACCGAAAATAGCAGATTTGAATTAAGTTGATGTGACCATAGACAGTTTTATTAAAAATATTGATTGTATCAAACACATATGTTGATATACAATCATCAGTCATCCCCATATTGGTGTTTAATTTTTATTTTTTAAAGATTAAATAAAAGAATCAAAGACACAAAATTATTTCAATATAATTCTTCTTCCAATCTTCCTGGCTCTTGTAGTATTTTTCACATCTTCAGTAATTGGTTTGATTCACAGCCCGAGGTTTGTGGGCAATGTTGACCACAAGATGGGGAAAATAAAAGGGGCAGAACCTAGAAACTTGGACTGACCAGTGATTGGGAAATTGTATTCAAACTTATGTTGGCTTTTCTCAACATACAGTAGCTTCTTTTTTACAATTAGCCTGATTTAAAAAGCATTTTTCAAAATTCAAAAGTACTTTATTAATCCCAAAAGGAAATTAAATGTAGCTCATTAATTTAAATTCTACAAAGAGTAATTCAAGATGGTAATGGCTGTTGGCAGGAAAGATGCAGCGCTCTGTACTGCACTGAATCTGAAGAACAGAACCATAACTGAACCAACCTTCTTTAATTGGGCTGTTGAGCCCAATTAAGATGGCTGAACCACAATGTTTAGAATTTAATTGAGAGTAGTAGACCTGTGGCACCAAACCTCTCTGTAATTTGGGAATGTCTTTGGTGCAAATATGTGTTTCCGGTAAAAATATTACCTCTGATTTCAGTTTCTTCATATGAGAACACTTGTGTAGGAAAAGTTTCTGCAATTGTAATGGAGGCTCAGATGTCTTTACTAAACATTTTCTGTTCATTTTCTATTGAACCAAAAAACAGCAAAAGCTGAATAACAGCAACAGCTGTTTGTATCCTAACTTCCTGTTTGAATTGTGATCCGTTTGGTTTGAAGCAAAAATGTATTACCTGTCAGAGCAAAGGTAGCGGATAAAACACCAGTATCAAAACAGGGCAGGATATAAAGAAGATAACCTCATAAAATGAATCTTATTAGCAGCCCACTTAAGACAAAAGGAATGTTTATTATGTAAGCATTTGTTTTCAATATTGTGTGAATTAAACTGCATTTGTTTAATTGTGAATTTTAACTTAAAATAACTTTTACAAATTAATTTTGGTTTTGTTATGTTACAAAAGTATGTGAAGTATACTTTAGTTATACTTCAGTGGCTTGACTTGATTACAAAATCTTTCTTAATGACCAATTTTTCGAATACCCTCAACTCTGGAATAGTCTATTAAAAGCCTTTCTGTCAAATAGCAGTCTTCAGAAACACAATTGAATAGTAACAGAGCCAATGTGGGTCATTCTGAAATGGATAATGGCAGTTTCTACATCATAATATTAAAATAATAAAAGTACTTGACTGAATACTAGTACTTTTTTGATGACAAGAAAGACTAAAACTAATAACAAAAGAAGATCAAAGACAAAACATAAGTTTCTGATCAGTGTGAGCACAGACTGAACAGATAAGGCTCCAGGTTTAACTAAGCCTGGCTGTTAGCCTGGCTAGCTTCACAGAATAAATTACCATGGTAAATTATGTGTTACCTCTTTTGTGAAACCGAACCAAGAGCTTTTGCACCAAGTTTGGTGTTGAAGGCCACAGAGAAATCCAAAACAAACAAATGGATGCAAGATGGGGACAATAGTGGCTGTCTTTAAGCAGGTGAAGACCACCAGTGACATGGAGGTGTTGTCTGCCAACATCTCAAACAGCTGAAGTGCACAGTCCCTCAGTATCCACCCTGGGATGTTGTTGGGGCCTGCAGCCTTATGGGGGTTGATTTCCTGGAGGAACTTCCTCATATCTGCTGTGGTCACACAGACAGGTGTGTTACCAAGTGATGGTGTAAGTCTGGTGCTGACGGTGGTGCTGGGATCCTTAAAAGAAGGTGTAGAGCTATTTGAGTGCATATGACAGTGAGCGGTCCATTGGGCATTGTACATACCTGATGTTGGACTCTGTCATGTTCTTGATGCCCTGGAACTAGTTGCAAAGATGTCAAGGCTCAGGTACCAAAGAGTCTTCTATGCTTAGAAGATATGGTAATAAATAGAGGGATTTATTACAGTTTGAAATTAATATCTGTAACATAGCCAGATGTGTTGTGAATACTTTTCTAATGCACTATAGTGCAGAAGTTTATTGTTTTGGTGTAATGTAATTTTAAATGTCACATCTTTAGCAGAAAAGTGTAGGTAGAAAATAATCCTTATTATCAAAAATAAAGGCTTGACATCACTGTATCTATTGAATATAAGTAGTGAAATTAATGACCTACATGAATAAATTTGACAGAAAGATAAGTTGATTGAATATTTATGCATATATACCGAATCATTAAGTAATTTAGAATTTAAAAAGTTCGTTCAGTAAATAAATTCACTAAGTCAATCACATTATAAATTACCTTTTAACGACTTTATTCCTTTAGATTATTTTGTTAAAACATTTTTAATCTGACAAATGAGCCTCATCAGAACATATTTAAGTGTATTAAATGTGTTTGAATTTACATTTCCGAGAGACTAGAACGTCGAGGGAGGAGCCCTCTAACCCGTACCAAGATGGCGATGGTATTACCGCATCATTCGTATCAACAGCAGTAGTCAAGGCGACATCACCGTGTACATCTTTAAATGCTTCTGGTTTTCCGTTTTCTGCTGAGAACACAGATGTCAGGGTGACTTTCTCTTTTACGTTGATTTTCTCTCACTGAGTTATTTATTTTGATGAAAAATATTCCCTCCGTATGGCTGTGTTATTGTAAACTGCAGCATTTCAAAAGGACTGCGAGAATCCTCGTTATTCTAATGGTAATTATATTTAGCACAAACAATGAGACGTAATCTGGCGTTACAGAAGGTAAGTGGAAGTAGGACATATGATGTACATCATTTCCCAAACATCCAGAACAGCTTATAGAAATGAAATGTGTCCTGGATGGTCGGTTAATGGAAACAAGGGGATGACGGAGAAATCCTAGTCAGAGTGTGTGTAATATGTACATGTTTTAATTGTGAGGCTGTTGCAACAGAAAATGGGGTTGCCTGTCGATAAGCAGTGAAAAAAGTAAAGTATAGGCTTTAGGCATGTAAGAATAGGATGTTAGATTTTAGACGTGCTTCCACAACATATTAGTGTGAGGGAGCAAACATGTTGTCCACATGATGTCTATATATCTAAAATCACTTGCAAGAGAGATACTTTATTCTATCTATCTATCTATCTATCTATCTATCTATCTATCTATCTATCTATCTATCTATCTATCTATCTATCTGTAGACATAATCTATGCTACAGCTATTGTTGGATGGTATAAACATATATTTGCTAAACTTTCTGTCTATCTGTATTCAGGCATGGAAAGATGAAGAAGGAAACACTATTAAATTCAGAGAAATGATGGAGAAACAAATTCTTCAAAAATAGACAAATATGGGATATAGCAGAAAGTCACATATTGTTGAACTTTGAAGCATCTAATCAGTATTGATTCATCTTTCTGATAAACACTAGAACTACCCTGTGCTGGTGACGGAACATTGATTGACTGTATTGGACTAAGGGGACACCAGTGCTGTTGTAAATTGTGAGAACACTCGATTGTGTGTTCTCAGAAGAATCAAGATTACTCTGCAAAGAGAAAAGTGATACATTTGAACATTATTTTCATATTAATCCACTGCTGCAGGACAACATGCCTTATATTCTATGATTAAAAAAGACTGAAAATTTTGGCTCAAGAGTTTTCACCATGCCTCGCAATCAAGCTTTTTCTGAACCAGAGTACTCTATGGAGTATTCGGCAGATTGCTCTGTGACATTGCCCTCTGATCCGGGGCAGGCTGTTGGGCGAACACACGAGGTTACAGTTCGAAATTCTGGATCCTGCCTTTGCCTGCCACGGTTTATGCGCTTGACATTTGCACCGGAGTCGTTGGAGAATCTCTACCAGACCTACTTCAGAAGGCAGAGACATGAAACACTTTTGGTGCTAGTTGTGTTTGCTGCTCTTTTTGATAGTTACATCCTCATCATGTGTGCAGTGGTTTATACCTCTGAAAAACTTGCATCCGTTTCTGTGGCAACGGTGGGATTGGCGGGAGATATTCTTCTCTACCTTTTATGCCGCTTTGGGTTGTTACCAGACCGGATCTCAAGGCGTTTTGTGCCCTATTCCCTCTGGGTCCTTATCGCATTACAGATATTTTGCCACTTGGGTCTAAACTATGCTCGTTTCCACCAGGCTAGTGACACAGTGGGTTGGCAGGCCTTCTTCAGCTTTTCTTTTTTTCTTACTCTGCCTTTGAGACTAACACCCATTGTGCTCATCACTACTGTATCCTGTGGGGTTCACACCCTGGTTCTTGGAGTCACCATTGCTCAACAGCAGCAGGAGAACATCCAGAGCTCAGCGCTCGCCAGACAGGTAATACTTGAGGGGGGAAGATGGGTCAGTGAGATTGTCTCACAGTAGTGTTTCTTAATTGTGGCTGTTATGAAACATAGATGTGTCTCTGTTGCAGAACAATTGACTCAAATGATTGCATGACCTCCTCTGCATGCATTAATTGCATGCAGAGGAAACACCTAAAACAAACAAGGCAGTTGTCCCCGAGGACGGGAGTTGAGAAATGCTATCATAAACTAACCTGGGTTAATAAATGTTCTTCAGTGATAGACAGGTATGAACTTTTGTGCAGAAATAATTACGGTGTTCTGTAATTTCTGTGAGTGACTGAGTTAAAATGTGGAGTTTATGATGTTTTTGTGACAGACAAACATGGCCTACACCAGCTTTTCCATGCAGGGTTGTGGGGGTACTGGTGCCTATCTCCAGATGCTCTGTCCAATTTGAGTAACCAGATTCAGAAGTGGCAGATATCCAAGATATAGTCCTTAGTTGAGGTCAGAAACGGTCCACAGTCATAAACAATAGGTCAAGGCAAGGCAAGAAGAAACCCTAGACAGACTCTTAGGCATTATACAGTCTAGCAGAAAATGTCTGGCTGGAAAGAACATATTTAGGTGGAGAAATGGGAGAGAGGTGGCAGGCAATAATCAGACACAGATACACATGATAAGAGTAATAGTAGAAAATAAGTGCGTAGGGTTCCCATCTTTTAGAAATAAAAATAAGGAACGCTTGCCACAGCTTCTTGGGGGCCAGAGCTATTTAACTCTAACTCAGTGGAGTTCCCAGAGCTGTAGTACACTTTATTTTATGTCTGTGTTTTTTTGTAAAGGAGTGATCAAAAAACCAATTAGTCATACACAGAGGTGAGGAGCGAACCAAGACTCTGTCTTGGTTCACAGTGTAAGTTGCAGTAATAACTGGATTCATCTGGCTTTCTGAAACTGAAAACCCAGGGTATGAACATCCCTACCCTTGGACTTGCTCTGAGTTGGCACTTACCCCGCTTTCTGAAACAGGGCCAGATGGCTGAAGTGGTTTTTGAGACAAATGTGGTTAACGAGCACAAACCCACATATATTCATCTTCTTGCTGGAAATTTGATTGTATAATAGACAAATTAATAATTTGAAATAAACTGGAATAAAAATTATAAATGTGTGGTCTAGGAATGGGAAAAGCCAGATAGAAAATCTGGAAACAAGTTGGTAAAGTTGGGAATTGATCCACAGGCAGCCCAAGGCATTTCTTAGATCTCAAATGATTCGTTTTTATTTAAATCACCATTTGGTCACTAAGATTAGAGAGAAACAGTATTTGTTTTCTAACATTTCATTTAGACATTTTCAAGCGTAAAATGTGACCTGGGAATTTTCCACTCAGCTGTCCACACCTTAATTAAACATAGCTAAATATTAAACTTATTTATGAACTTTATGCCATTACAGTTTAACCATTGAAAGTATTGCAACTAAACACTGTTTAAAAAATTAAAAACACTTGTCTTGGCTATTTCCAGTCTATGAATTGCTGACCTTCAGAATTTTTGCTGCTGCTTCAGGAGTCACTATTGTTGTTGTCGTCGCTCCCGGTCAGCTCTGGTTTTTGTCAATAAATCTTTGGCAAAAACTTGCTGATAGCTTCAAAAATGTGGGCATAATGTTTCCTTATTTATTTGTAAGGCAAGTATGTATGTATGCAACTATGTCCAATAAATTAGAAAAAAATCCCAAAAATAAGCACCCATTTCTTGTTTTTTAATTTTAAATACTCCACTATGGAAATTTAAAAATAAATAAAATCATTGAAAGCAGATATTAATGATATTCTTGGTCACAGTGATTGCATGTGGGTCCCTATCAATTTTTAAAAATTTAGTTATTTATTTTTTTGTAATCTGCCCAGGACTGAAAATGTTATAAACAGATTTAACAGAGATTATAGCTTTAGTAGCAAAAGCAGCCTGTTCAATAGGTAGTTAACTATGTCGTAACATGAGATCGGAAGGAACTTCGCCACATTGTCTGACATACTTTCCTTCTCTATCTGATAGGGGTCCTTCCTGACTGCAACAATTTTGTTTATGCACATTGGTTGATTGTCCAGATATTTTCTTTTTTGTTGGTCTCGAAGCCAGGGGTCTGCTACGCATTGCACAAATAAATGGTCTTAGTATGCTAAGACAGTGTAGATCACTTCTGTTCAGGCATGTGGGAACTATGTTTAGGGTTTCTTGTAGTCAAATAGTTTACAAATACATGTATCTTCATCTCATCCCGAGTTCTAATTTCAAATCTCTTCATGTTTCTTTTCAAGCTACTGGCCAACATTGTGATCTATATTTGTGCCATCACCGTGGGTGTCACATCGTACTACATGGCTGACCGGAAGCATCGAAAGGCTTTTCTGGAAGCAAGACAGTCACTGGAGGTTAAACTTAACCTAGAAGAGCAAAGCCAGCAACAGGTCAGAAGACTATAGACTCCTTGCATGCTATTGTTTACATCTTGAAATTTTGCATATGGTGGAAAAAAGACTGTTTTACATGCCATCCATAGCCGCCCTGCTGCGATGCAATAATTCTGTTAGCAAAATGAAGCTGAACATGTAGGTATTATTAATTCAGTGCAACGCCACGGCAATGGACTAAATGGAAATGGACTGAACTTATATAGCGCTGTTCCAGTCATTTTGACCACTCAAAGCGCTTTACACTAGAGTTAGATTCACCCATTTGCACTCACAAACGCACACACATTTATACACCGATATGTAGACCGGTAGGCAATTTGGTGTTAAGTGCTTTACCCAGAGGCACATCGACATGTGGCAGGAGGAAGCTGGAATCGAACCTACAACCTTCCGATCGCAAGATGACTACTCTGCAATGGAAAAAATAACTGAGAAAAACTTTTGGAGAATAATTCAAAACCACTCGTATTTTTGCTGTTCTCTGTCGGCTACACTACACACATACTTGTTGCCATAGCAACTGACTGACAATGTATCAGGATTCAACACACAAAGAACATTCAGTATTATGTTTTTAGGTCTGATGTTTATTTTGTGATCATTAATAAGTAATCTTTTTGGTATATTATCCATCCATTATCTGTTCACCCTTGTTCCTAATGAGGTTGGGAGTATCTCCAGCTGCATTCCGGGCTAACAATAACCCTAACCCTCTGTTGCAGGGCAACACAGAAACAAACAGGACAAACAACCATGCACACACACACTCACACCTAGACAGACTTTGGAAAGACTAAATTCTTTCCAAATTTGGTCTTGTTTTGGGAATGTGGGAGGAAACCAGAGTACCCGGAGAGAACCCACGCATGCACAGGGAGAACATGTAAACTCCGTGCAGATAGACCCCGAGCTGGGAATCGAACCCAACACAGTGCTACCAACTACGTCACCGTCCAGCCCCTGCTGTATTATGTATTATCTACTTAGCTACTATTAACTTGTCTAACTAGATGATTAACTCTGCCGAGGTCCCTCTTGAAAATAAGATCCAGATCTCAACAGGGTTTACCTGGTTAAATAAAGGGGGAAAAAAAGGCTCAAGAACACCTGATCTACTAATGATCTGTCAGAGTTTGTGTGTGAGTCACCATTTTTTGTTTTGTAACTGAACCGAAACACACAGAATTCCACACCAGATCTACATGTTATGATTTTCCTCTACTTCCCTCTCCCTTGCTATTTTTTCTTAATTAAAACTTTTCCCTTACCTTGGTATCTTGTTATCATAGTGTTGACAACAGCTAAAACAATGCTAGTCATTGTTAGCAAGCAACTTCTTGCCTTCTAAGAGGGCGTAGGGGCGGGATCTTGTCCACATGATGTGTTGAGCCCTGGCGTCTGCTCAGCCGTGCTGCCTGGTCGTGGACTTGCTGTCTGTTTGTGTTTTTGGATCGTCATCATCACCATTAAAACCAACTTTTTACATCTTACCCTGCGTCTCCAAGCATCTGCCTCACCATCTACCGCACCATATCATGACAGAAGGACCCGACCCGAAAGGAAATAGAGTGAGGCACGCTATTTACCATCATGGCCCAGAGGTACTATGGACAATTATCGAGGACTATGTGGCAATTGTGGCAAGCCCGTACTCAACTCCTCAGCGTTTGGGGATCACCACATGCATGGTCATAAAGTTGGATGAGTGGATCCCGCGACTTCCGCACCTGGGGCTGGCGGAGTTACAACAGGAGGCAGAGGGGCAGCGCCTGACGGCCATTGCCGTGTTGAAAGGAGACCCTCTGCCTCCAAAGCCAGACTATCTCTCTGCCAGCCCAGCCCCTGCATCGCTGGGCTCCAGCCGCTGCTCCCGCAGCCTCCGCTCCAGCCGCCGCTCCAGCCACAGTTCCTGTGGTGATGGGTTTTCAGGCGGCCTGCCTGGCAGCTGGTTGACAGGCAGCCCGACTGCCGCAGCGGAACCAGCTCTTCTGCCGGTGCTCCCGAACCTTCGGCCACAGTTAGTGGGTTTTCGGCCCCAGTTATTGGATTATTCTCTAGTGCTTCTTCCGAGTTCAATAGTGCTTCTTCCGAGCCCCCTAGTGTTTCTCCAGAGCACCCTAGTGTTTCCCCAGTGCCCCCAGTGCTCCTCCCAAGCTCCGTAGTGCTCCGCCCAAGCCCTCGTCGCCCACCCAGTGCTCCTCCAGAGTCTCCATCGCCCCCCAATGCTCCTCCAGAGATTCCTCGCTGGCGCCTCCAGGCGGTCCCAGAGACTCCTCGCCTTCTGTGCCCCGGACGGCCACCGGGGCACCTCTCCCGTGAGGTTCGCTCCCTGCGCCGACAATGCCCGCCGGACCTCCCTTGTGGGTCCCGTCTACGGCGCTGTGGACGCCCACCGGACCTTTTTTTGGTCCGACTTCTGCTTCTCCGCCCACCCTGAGGGTTGTTTTGTGTTTGTGGTTTCGGGCTCTGAGCCCCTTTTTGTGTTTCTGCCCACTTTGTGTGGGTTGTTTTTTGTTTGTTTGTTTTTGGACTCTTGGCTACTTCCTGTGCCTCCGCCCATCCGGTTGTTTTTTGTTTTTTGGAATCTGGCCCCCCGTCCAGCACCCCTCCGCCCGCCCTGGTTTGGTTTTCTGTTCTGACTTTTTCTTTTGGGCATCTGGTAGATGCCCTTAAAGGGGGGTACTGTCATGTTCCGTGTTTTTCTGTGTGTTTATTTGAGTTTCTGTGTCTTCTGAGACTTCATGTTGTCCTGTTTTCCCCCTTGATTACTCCCAGGTACGTCTCGTCTCCTTGATTACCCTCTGTGTATTTAATCCCACCTGTGTCCTTTGTTCCTCATCGTGTCCTTGTCGCTGGTTGTCGTTTTTTGTCGTCTGCCTGTCCTCCTGTCCACTCGGATGACCAGTTTTTGCTACCGGTGTTGAGCTCTGGCTTCTGCTCAGCCGTGCTGCCTGGCCATGGACTTGCTGTCTGTTTGTGTTTTTGGATCATCATCATTAAAACCACCTTTTTACATCTTACCCTGGGTCTCCAAGCGTCTTCCTCACCATCTATCGCACCATTTTATGACACTATCTTCCTGGTTTTAGTAGAACACAAACAGCAGCATTCTAGATCAGCTGCAGCTGGAGGATTGATTTTTTAGGCAGACCCTGTGAAGACGCTGTTGCAGTAATCAATGCGTTTAAAGATAAATGCATGGATTAGTTTTTCTAGATCTCACTGGGACATTAGTCCTCTCATTCTGGAGATGTTCTTCAGGTGATAGAAGGCCAACTTTGTAACTGTCTTTATGTGGCTCTGAAGGTTCAGGTCAGAGTCTATCACTACACCCAGGTTTCGGGCCTAACTCTGGTTTCTGAAATTGTGTGTTGACTCTACATTGTTTCTCTTTAGGTCCAAAGATAATAACCTCTTTAATAATAACCGGTTTTGTTTCTGTTCAGCAGGAGAACGTTATGGAACATCCACACATGTATCTAAGTATCTGTTCAGTGATTGGATGAGTTCAGAGTCTCCTTGTAGAGCTGTGCATCATCTGTGTAGTTATGGTAACAAATCCTATTTCCTGTTATAACCCGTGCCAGTGGGAGCATATAGATACTGAATAAGAATGGTCATAGAATTGAACCTTGGAGTGCCCCACATGTGACTTCTGTCTGCTTCAATGTGAAGTTTTCTATTGAAACAAAGAAATCCCAGTTCTTTATGTAAGACTTGAACCAGTTGCATACTGGACCAGAGAGTCCCACGCAACTCTTATGAGCCTGTTAAGTGCTGCAAATAAAGCTCAACCATCATAAAGGTTTTTTTTTTTATGATTTCAGCAAAGACCGCTTCTCTTGCATGTCATAGTTACGTAGTCTTTCTTTACAGATTTCATAATAAACATGACGTTGAGTTTTTACACCATTTTCGTTCTATCCTACAGCAAAGTTGTCTTGCAGAGCTAACTGTTTGTGTTTCTCCATGGAAACTTGTTCTTACCAGACACAATCTTCATTTCAGTGGGAGCAATGAAATCAATGGTACCTGAAATTTTAGAATGTAAATTATCTACCAACTCACTACATGGTTACAGCTTAAAGGTGAGGAGGAAGAGTGGATTTGATTAAATGTTTCTGCTGTGTTGTCTGTGAAAGAGTTGTTTTGTGATAGTTGACACAATCCAGGCACTGATGGACACAGGGACTGAGCAGTGAATACAGAACAAATGTTTGTTAAGGAATCAGGTTTTTCTCAGTCAGACAGGCCAGGGTCAGAGCCAGGGAATCCAAATCCGGGTCAGGCGGTGCCTGATCTCAGGGTCAGACAGACAACGGGTCAAAGCCAGGAAGTCCAAATCCAGTGGAGTAAGTTAGGATCAGGGACAGGAAGGGAAACTGGACAGAAGGGAAGAGACAGACAGGTTAGTAACCGAGCAAATCGCTCAAGTAGCTACAACAGTCCTGAAGCTGTTACCGCTGAGGGTTTCACAGCAATATGACGCAGTGCAGGAGGAAGATCTGTCCTTATATGGCAGCAGCTGAAAATCAGGGTGATGATGATCAAGTGTGAGTGGTCACAGCTCAGCAGCAGTTGTGACAATAGTGGCTGATTGGCTAAGAGAGTGAACGGAGATTGCACTATAAAAGATATCAGTGTCATCTTTGTCAGACAGGGCAACAATCAGTTACAGATATTGGAAATATTCACACCCTTACTGATATCCAGGTCCAGTGTGTGACCTCAATTGTGTGTTTATTTAACAAGCTGAATTACACCAAAATTTCCAAGTATATCATAAGTATATCATCTTGTTGCTTGGATAAGGGTTAGGGTTAGGGCTTCTTCTTCATCTTCAGACTTGTTAACATGAATGTTGAATTCTCCCACAATTGTTAAACAGTCACTATCAATGCATACATAAGATAAAAGCTCATTTAAGTCAATGAAGAAATTTTATACATTTGTTGAGTTTTTGTATAAAGTTAGCATCATTGGTTGTGTATGGGTTTTTCCCTCAATTCTCAAATATTCAAAAGAGTTAAAATGGCTTATTCTGGAAGAAGACAGGTGTAAAGCTACTGTCTGAAATCTCCGACCTCTGATACGCAGAGTGGTGAGTGCTCTGGGTAATCAGAGCCAGGTGGTTTTGAAGAAGTAAAGTCAGCTTTGTGAGCACTAAGAAAAGAAGTAGCTTTGATAACTTGTTGATTCATTCCATCTTGACTTTGAGAAAGTCAGGTCCAGAAGAAGACATTTCTTCAGAAGTGGGCTGTCAGAAAGTGAAGAGTTTATAAACTGGGAGCATGATTACTGGAATACTGGTGGCTTATTGGGAACAGGCTGCAGCTGAGGGTGGAGACCAGACAGGTAGAGTGAGGCAAGGGGGTACTGACACAGGAAGAGAAAATATGAACCAGGAAAACATAAATCTAACTGTAGTAAAAATATAAACTAAATACAAAGATGAAACTACACACACAGTACTAAACATATGTCTAAAGGCAGAAACTTAGGCTGAGGACAAAAATAAACAGTGATGTAAAAAGCAAATTCTAGAGAAACCTGAAAATCTAATCAACCCTGGATCCTGGAACGTAGTTGTTTTCAAGTTTATTGTACTTTTTACACATTATAAATACATTATAGAGTGTGTAGAGAATAAAAAGACTATGCGTTTAGTCACAAGTATGGTTCATGTCTGTGATTTATTGTCATGTGCTCTGCGTATTTAACCTTTATAGGAACGTCTCCTGCTCTCCATTCTTCCCAAGCATATAGCTGATGAGATGCTTCAGGATATGAAGAAGGAGCCCAGTCAAAAAGAGATGCAACAGTTCAACACCATGTACATGTACAGGCATGAAAATGTCAGGTAACTTGGCTGTATGTTGCGGTAAGTCTGTCTAAAGCAGTACTTCTCAAATAGTGGGGAGCATCCCCTGGGGCAGCGAGCTGGGGGGAGGGCAGGGGTGTGAGCAGTGAGCATCATGACTATGGGTGCCAGAAGCAGGACTTTATAGTTGTCCTATTTTTCACGTTTGACTGATAAACAAACTTCCAGTCACTAGGTGGCAGCAGTGTTCATATCAGTAAACAGGCTACCTGTTCAAGCCAGTAGAAGAGGTTGTCTACGCTGAAATACTGCAAGTACACCTCCCTGCAGCAAACAGAAAGGGGTGGGGACAGACCACTGTCAGTCTCATACCTTATATGGAAATGGGACTATTGCATTCCGGAAATGAAGGGGGTGTTAGTAACATTATTTCCTGTACCAGCCGTGTTTTAATAATTATAATACTAATAACGCATTTCTTTTCACAATGCCTTTCAAAACATTGAAAGGCATGTTGAAATTTTAAACTTTCAACATTTAAAATTACAAATTAAACTGTAAAAAAATGGCTACAAACCTGTTATGTCACGTGGTATGTCTGTCACATGGTATGTCTGTCACGTGGTATGTCCCTTTTTTTATTTTTAAATCTTTATTAAATCTTTATTGTTTTCGGATGTTAAAATTATATTAGTAACAATCTAAAATAAGCAATAATAAGGAATCATTATGGAGATGTATTTATCTCCATAATGATATGGAGATATACAGGATACAGGATTACACCCTGTATATCCCAAACAAAAGTCATAAAACATAAATCAAATTAATATTTTTGAGATAAATGTACATTACATCAAGAATGCATTTATCCATCCATTAATCATTATACACGCATGTTATCCCTATAGTGGGGTCGTTAGAGCTGCTGCATCGCAGATAAAGAAAACAGATATAACCAAATACTTGCTGGTGCTGATATTCAAATAATAGATTTTGATCCTGTGAATAGCACTCTAAGAATAAATAAGTTAAAATCTAAACTACAATAGCCTTTGCCTTATTTAATAAGGACTAGATGGAAAAGAGATTTGGTCGGTAATACATTTAGTCAACAATTTTGGCCAACTTAGTACATCCATTCACAGTGCACTTTTGTTCTGTTTATTTGCCAAATATTTTCTTATTATTCATATTGTGAATATAATTTACAAACAAACCAAAAGACGTTTGAACTTCTAACAAGTGACATTCCAAAAACTATAATATGCTTGGTTGCAGGTGACCTGGCTCAACTATCATTGTTTACCATGTCTTAACCAGTAAACTGATTGGTGCCCCACTATTTCGTTTAGAAAATCTAAATCAATTCTGCCAATTGCAATCGATTCATAAACTGCACTCCAAAGACCTTAAATATCCAACTGTTGCAAAACCCCAAGTGATTTATTTGAAACTTTAAATGTAGTTTCAACCTGGAAAGACTCACACAGAAAGTAGGTTTTAGAAAGTTTATTTGACAAGAAATAATCTTCGGTGCTTGGACCCCAGCAGTAGACATTGGGCTGGTAACCGCCAGAGAGATTGATCCACTGTGGATGAGTTTTTTTTTTCTATATGAAAACCTTTTTGAATAAAGTTACTGGATAAATAAATTAAACCGATGTGTAAATTCCAATGATAACCATCTTCATCTCACCTGCTCAGCCAATCACTTGATCATGCGCCTCCGTCCCAGCCTAACGGCGCTGGTCTCATCTCCTCACCCTTCATAAACTCTGGCTTGATGTTTGCAGCTGCTCCTCACCTGAGCTTCCATCCCCTCCACCTGGTCTGCACCTTCGCTCAGCTTACCTTTAATCTTATGTTTGTATTATGACTTTGTAACCAAACAGTGTTTCTGTATGTGCTTACTTTATTACAAAAAAATCCCAGTTGATTCTGACTATTAAAACATAAATAACTTAGCCATATGTCAGGTTTGTAAAGAACATTTGTATTGATTCCAGTATTTGTTCAAAAAGTATAGGAAACATTGTATTTACATATATAAAATATTTCAAGTTATTAACTTTGCTTGTATTTCAAATTTTTAAAACAAGGTTATCCAATTGCTAAACACAATTACAATATATTTACAACTACTTTATTGGTTCTACTCTCTCTACAACATATTACAGCCACAATGTAACTTTGTGTGGAAACGACACCATTTCTATGAAAACTAAATAATATAAATCAACTGAGCTACAACAAAAGCAACATTTCCCTCCTTTTGTAGTTCTTCTCTGGACCTTTGAAAAAGGACAAATTGAAGGTTTTCTTTAAAAAACTGACATATGTGTAACATGATGTGGTACAGTGCACCATTATTGTTCTTACTTAACAGGGAAGTTTCCCAAGAGAGTCAGAGACCACCATCTTTGTATTGTCATCATATCATTCTGTGGACATCACAGGTTCACATTTAATGAAATCTCCAACAGGAAGCATAAACTCTCATCTATTTCTTCACCTCGCTGAAATCAAAGGATGCTCCCATCACAAAGTACAGTGCATACTGTTGAGAAAAATGTGATTATTAAGTCTATACAAACCATACAACAATATGATGGGTGGAAGCGGTAGTGGTATTACCACCACTACAAACATTCCACAGTTGTTGGACAGTCCTTGTTTAGGAAATCCCTGTGGTGTTTAAGAAAAAATTCAAAAAGGGGGAAGAAAATTAATGCGTCATTACTATAACAATCAAATTGAGGTAAAGGTAAAATAGGTGAGGTGAGGTAAAATACTGTGGGTAAGTAACCCACAGTATTAATTATAAACATTTAAAGCAGGAATGGTTTGAAATAACCAGTCTTGTAGGTCTAAAGAACCACAAGTGTCCCATCATAACGTCTCACCTTAACATCATTGCCAACAAATTCTGTCCATGGTCCAGATGACATCTGAAGACAGACTTCTCTGATGATCCATCCATCCATCCATCTTCTTCCGCTTATCCGGGGTCGGGTCGCGGCGATAGCAGCTTAAGAAGGGAGGCCCAGACCTCCCTCTCCCCAGCCACTTCTTCCAGCTCCTCTGGGGGAATCCCAAGGCATTCCCAGGCCAGCCGGGAGACATAGTCCCTTCAGCGTGTCCTGGGTCTTCCCCGGGGCCTCCTCCCGGTGGGACGTGCCCGAAACACCTCACCAGGGAGGTGTCCGGGAGGCATCCTGACCAGATGCCCGAGCCACCTCAACTGGCTCCTCTCGACACGAATGAGCAGCGGCTCTACTCTGAGTCCCTCCCGAATGACTGAGCTTCTCACCCTATCTCTAAGGGAGAGCCCAGCCACCCTACGGAGAAAACCCATTTTGGCCGCTTGTATCCGAGATCTCGTTCTTTCGGTCATGACCCAAAGCTCATGACCATAGATGAGGGTAGGAACGTAGATCAACCGGTAAATCGAAACCTTCGCTGTTTGGCTCAGCTCTCTCTTCACCACGGTGGACCGGTACAGCGCCCGCTTCACAGCAGACACTGCGCCAATCCGCTTGTCGATCTCTCGCTCCCTTCTTCCCTCATTTGTGAACAAGATCCCGAGATACTTGAACTCCTCCACTTGAGGCAGGATCCCGTCCCCGACCCGGAGAAGGCACTCTACCCTTTTTCAGCTCAAGACCATGGTCTCGGATTTGGTGGCACTGATCCTCATCCCGGCCGCTTCACACTCGGCTGCGAACCGCTCCAGCAAGACCTGCAGATCACGTCCCGATGAAGCCAACAGGACCACATCATCTGCAAAAAGCAGAGATGCGATCCTGAGGCCACCAAAATGGATCCCCTCAACACCGTGGCTGCGCCTAGAAATTCTGTCCATAAAAGTAATGAACAGAATCGGTGACAAAGGGCAGCCCTGACGGAGTCCAACCCTCACCGGAAACGAGCCCGACTTATTGCCGGCAATGCGGACCAGACTCTTGACACCGGTCATACAGGGACCTGACAGACTGTATCAAAGGGCCCAGTACCCTATACTCCCGGAGAACCCCCCACAGGGATCCCCGAGGGACACGGTCGAACGCCTTCTCCAAGTCCACAAAACACATATGCACCGGTTGGGCGAACTCCCACGCACCCTCCAGGACCCTGCTGAGGGTGTAGAGCTGGTCGAGTGTTCCGCGACCAGAACAAAAAACCACACTGCTCTTCCTGAATCCGAGGTTCGACTAACCGACGGACCCCGAATAGACCTTGCCACGGAGGCTTA
The DNA here is from genome assembly GCA_010277075.1 of Poeciliopsis retropinna. NCBI lineage: Eukaryota > Metazoa > Chordata > Actinopteri > Cyprinodontiformes > Poeciliidae > Poeciliopsis > Poeciliopsis retropinna. The sequence continues at coordinate 55,984 of VMRM01000046.1, read as the reverse complement.
AGTGTGTGATCCCTCTATAATTGGAACACACCCTCCGGTCCCCCTTTTTAAACAGGGGGACCACAACCCCAGTCTGCCAATCCAGGGGTACTGCCCCCGATGTCCATGCGATATTGCAGAGTCGCGTCAGCCAACACAACCCTACAACATCCAGAGCCTTAAGGAACTCCAGGAGAATCTCATCCAGCCCCGGGGCCCTGCCACCGAGGAGCTTTTTATTTTTATTTTTTTCTCCGAAGAGTTTTTTGCAGCGCTAGCGGCTCACATTTTCTGAAAGTAGGCAGATAGGAAGAGGGTGCAGAGAGGGGGAAGACATGCAGCAAAGGTCGCCGGGACCGGGAGTCGAACCCGCGACGTCCGCATCGAGGACCAAGGCCTCCAAGCGTGGGACGTGCTAACCCCCTGCGCCACCACAGCATGCCCCACCGAGGAGCTTTTTAACCACCTCAGCGACCTCATCCCCTGAGATTGGAGAGCCAGACCCAGAGTCCCCAGGCTCAGCTTCCTCAATGGAAGGCATGTCGGTGGGATTGAGGAGGTCTTCAAAGTATTCCGCCCACTGGCCCACAACATCCTGAGTCGAGGTCAACAGCACACCATCCCCACTGTAAACAGTGTTGGTGTTGCACTGCTTCCCCCTCCTGAGACGCCGGATGGTGGACCAGAATCGCCTCGAAGCCGTACGGAAGTCTTTTTCCATGGCCTCTCCGAACTCCTCCCACACCCGAGTTTTTGCCTCAGCAACCACCCGAGCTGCATGCCGCTTCGCCCGCCGGTACCCGTCAGCTGCTTCCGGAGTCCCACAGGCCAAAAAGGCCCAATAGGACTCCTTCTTCAGCCTGACAGCATCCCTCACCGAAGGTGTCCACCAACGGGTTCGAGGGTTGCCGCCACAACAGGCACCGACAACCTTGCGACCACAGCTCCGGTGAGCCGCCTCGACAATGGAGGCACGGAACACGGTCCACTCAGACTCAATGTTCCCCACATCCCCCGGAATGTGTTCGAAGTTCTGCCGGAGATGGGAGTTAAAGCTCCGTCTCACCGGGGATTCCGCCAGGCGTTCCCAGCAGACCCTCACAACATGTTTGGGCCTGCCAGGTCTGACCGGCATCCTCCCCCACCACCGGAGCCAACTCACCACCAGGTAGTGGTCAGTGGACAACTCCGCACCTCTCTTCACCCGAGTGTCCAAGACATACGGCTGCAGGTCAGATGAAACGATGACAAAATTGATCATTGAACTGCGGCCTAGGGTGTCCTGGTGCCAAGTGCCCATATGGACACCCTTATGCCTGAACATGGTGTTCGTTATGGACAATCTGTGACGAGCACAGAAGTCCAACAACAGAACACCGCTCGAGTTCAGATCGGGGGGAGCAGTCCTTCCAACCACGCCCCTCCAGGTCTCACTGGCATTGCCCACGTGAGCGTTGAAGTCCCCCAGCAGAATGAGGGAGTCCCCAGGTGGGGCACTCTCCAGTACCCCTTCTAAGGACTCCAAGAAGGGTGGGTAATCTGAACTGTTGTTCGGCCCGTAAACACAAACAACAGTCAGAACCCGTCCCCCCACCTATAGGCGGAAGGAGGCTACCGTCTCGTCCACCGAGACGAGACGGTAACCCACCATACAGGCGCCGAGATGGGGAGCAACAAGTATGCCCACTCCTGCCCGACGCCTCTCACCGCAGGCAACTCCAGAGTGGAAGTATGTCCAGCCTCTCTCAAGGAGACTGGTTCCAGAACCAAAGCCGTGCGTTGAGGTGAGACCGACTATTTCTAGCCGGAACCTCTCAACCTCACACACCAACTCCGGCTCCTTCCCCACCAGAGAGGTGACATTCCACGTCCCAAGAGCCAGCTTCTGCAGCCGAGGATCGGACCGCCAGGACCCCCTCCCCCAGCTGCCACCCATGGTGGGCCCATGGGAGGGCCCACCACCTGTCTCTATATCATCTCTGATGAAATAGAGATTAATTAATTAATTTAACTTAAATTTATTATTTTTTAACTTAATTAAATCTTAATTAAGTTAAAAATTAGCAAGGGTATATTTCACAACATAAAAATTATAAACATGTATGAGAATGCAAGACAGATGTGAGACAGAACGGCCTCTTGATGGTCCAGTTTTAACCCATGCCTTGTTTAAAAAGAAACAAGAAAGAAACAGCAAAAGTGCAAAGAACAAAAACTTTTTACTATCACTTGCAAGTGGAGAACAACACAGATAAAATCATAGCAAACTCTAGGTGTGTTCTGGGGAGGCTGAAACACTCACAGAATCATATGCAGTTCCTTGGCGCACAGGAAGTGGGAGTCGTTTCAAATGCCCATTACCAAATTAGGACACATAACATAAAAAGGGGTACTCTGAACCAAATAGACAGGGGGAGGCATCCTTTACCTAGCTTCCTCCAAGGCTACACAGATAAGTTGAGCATCTGATCCCGTTCCAATAGTGGGGGTGCGCCAACTATTTATCTCTTCCCTTGCAGGCAGCTGGCCTTGGTCCTTCCTTTTACCTACACAAAGAACTGTTCTTATGAGACTATGATTTACCAGGTGCAGCTGGCTAGGAGAGAGGAGTAGAAAACAGCTTATACAACTCAGAATATTTTATATATGTCTAGATGTAATCTTAAATATTGTAGATAATTAATTTTGTTCCACAAGCATTAAAATGTTATTCACAAATTCAATTTGGATATTTACTGTTACATAATTATAAACATTAATGCCGAACTTTTGCCTCCATGGAACAATGGAACAGCATCCTGAACACATGCCACTTTCAAACTTATTCCTATAAATTTTAATGTTTTGATGTGGTTTTCATCTGTGAAGCCACTGATAGAATCAAGAAAGAAAATCTCCCTATGCTCAGATTTCAGAATCTGAAAAAATATGTCACATTGATGGTGGACACTACCGCAGAGTAATGAATGAATTAGACAAGTGTCAAGAAATGCAGTAAATATGAAGGTCAATATCAAATAAGTATTGTACTAACGCATAGTGTCCAATGTCCAGGACGCCACACAGGAATAAGAACCCAGAGTCTGTGACGTATGGACAAAAGTGTAATGATTGAATGTGCCTGTGTTGCCTGTTGCCTGGATGTCAGTAGCTGCTGGATGGTCAAGTGGCTGGGCTGATGCACAGCAGGACACCATATTGAAAGTCATTGTGTGGTTAACCAAATAATTAACAAACCTGTCCCTTCTGCCAATGGTTGAAAAGCAGTACAGGCAATGAAAGTGAGATGTGTCTCTACAGGGTAGGCCGCATCTGAATATATGGAATTCTTCAGTAACAAAAAGAAATTAATAAAATTAAAAAACATCTTTATACATTGCAGATATGTTTAAACAAGACGTGGTTCATTCCCACTCAGAATAGAGCAAAGACACAGCGTAATAACATAAAAGAAAAAGGTCATTACCAATATAGTATAGGGGATATACTATATTGGTAGAAAAAAAAGGCATGTTTGAAATTAATCAGTGTAGATTCTTTAACATTATTATTATTGTTTTGTAGGATTTAACAACTAATTTTAGAAGTCACAATGACTTCCAGATAACAAATATATATCCTGCAAAAAATGAATTGAAATTGTAAAAGTGATATTTCTCAAACAGCCAAGGGCACATATTAACTAATTAGATTTACTCAATTACTCTGTAACTTTTTACAAAAACATAAAATAAAATAAAATTAGGACCATTTTTCCATATGTTATACTCTTTAGTAAGTTTTTTGATATGCAACCTAATGCAAGTAACTTAACTGAATGAAGAACACATTTTAATCCATAAAAAAAATAAAACACGATACACAGATAAATGTTATTTATGTTAGGTTCTAACCTTAATTTGTTGTCTTGTATTGATATGTTTCCTTTTTGGTATTAAAATACCTAACAATCCACATAACTTCATTTTTATTCATGTCTGCTGAAATAAATGGGTAATATTACATTGCACATTATGATCAGTAAAAAAGTACTTAATAATAGCCATTTCACCTATTGTTACTCTTACTTGTGTAGTTTGTTGCACAATTACTAAAAATACATTGAAGTAGTGCTACTCGTCATTAGAGTATCACATGTGGGTAGCTGCTGGATGGTGGAAAACATCCAGCACCCACTTATGATGGCAGCTGTTAAGGTTATAAAGTTTATAAAAAATATTAGACTTTCCAGAAATTTAACCTTGTTGTACAAAAAATGTTTTAAAAAAAGCTTAACCTTTAAAAATAAAAGAAAAACACTAGAAAACTGGTACGTATGTAAAAAAAAAAAAAGTTATATTTTTCAAGTGTACTTTTACATTCCGTTATGTTGAACCATAGCAGTTTTTGCTATCTGGTTCTGTACCTCGTACGACTCATCGGCCCTGTATGAGCAAAGGGGACAGCAACATTTATCGTTCATGAAATACGGAAGAATCTTCTCTCCGTTCCGAATGTTGCAAATAGATACGTGGATCTGTATAATGAAAATAAAAAACAAAGTTTGAACATAAAATACATTTCTCAGTTATACATGTTATCTACTTTTCTATTTTTATCAAATGGTGCCCTGCAGGGAAATAATTAGTTATGCTACATGCTAAAATTAGCCTTTCCCTGTACGAATTATGAATTTCACTCGTTTACAGCTGTTAATTATATTTTCAACATTATCTAGAAAAGCATATTGGTTTACTATGTGAAAAAAAAGTTTTAAGAAGGTAGAAAATACTTTTTGCTGACTTTGTGGGTTTTGCATTGTGGATCGTTTGCCAAACATCTGTGAAAGAACCTTTCAAACCTCTTCCAATCGAACTCTTAATCCCGCTTCTTTAAGCTGTTTATGCTAGTGATTGTGAAAATAGCGCCCCCTTCATTTCCGGAATGCAATAGTCCCATTTCCAAATAAGGTATGGGGTAAGGTCCCCTTCCCTTTCTGTTTGCTGCAGTGAGATACACACGACGAAGACACAGAGACACAGGTGGCATTAAATACACAGAGGGTAATCACAGAAAGAGACACAGCATGGGAACTAGATAGGACAACACGGAGACTCAAAAAACACAGACACCCAAAATAAACACACAGAAAAACTCAAATAATGACAGAATCATTTGCACTTTTTTTTCTGTTGAGAATCTCACAGACTGAGCAGTCTTGATGAAATGTTACTGACTTAGTTAAACTGGACCCGGAAATTGTTTGGAAACTTAAAACAATGAAATGAGCAACTACTGCTCATTGTAGCTGTTTGATACTCTGATCATTGAATGGTGGAGCCAGTCTACACAGATAAATTAATCAAATTCAGTTACTCAATATGCTTATTTAATCACAGATAGTTTTTCTATGTAGCCATGGCAGCTTGACATCATGAATGCCTGTAACACTGAGATACATCCGGCCAGCCTGGGGGTGACTCTTCTGCCATCCCCCAGTTGGCAGAGGAGTCTCACTTGATTTATAGAGTAGAATGTGAAACTTGCCGCATTTTGGGGAAGTGAAAAGGTAAAGTTGAAGCCCTTGTTTGCACATAATTTATTCTGTTTATTTTTAAAAAATCAAGCATTCATTTTCTTTCTAGAGAAAAAAAAAAACATCAATTGGTAAAAAGCTACTTGTAGTAGCGATAACAATAAATGGAATCTGCTAATCATGTTCTTCTGACTGGCAGTACTTCCAGCATATTGCTAAACACTATTAGGGTTTACTGTTCATAAAACCAATGGCAGCTGATAAAGTAAATGGACTCAACTTATATAGCGCTTTTCCAGTCATTTTGACCACTCAAAGCACTTTACACTAGAGTCACATTCACCCATTTGCACACTGATATGCAGACCGGTAGGCAATTTGGGATTAAGTGCCTTGCCCAGGGGCACATTGACATGTGGCAGGAGTAAGCTGGAATTGAACCTACAACCTTCTGATCGCAAGACGACCACTCTGCCATACAGCCACAGTCGCCCAAGTAATGAAAATGATACATTTTGTCAACCTTTTTCAGCATGTATTCAGTACCAACCATGTGTCCTGCAATACAGAATAACTAATGTATATTATGTTAAAATTTTTAACAACTACTGCAGTTCCCTTGAGGGGCTAGATCTACTGTACATCAGACGTGCGGTCAGGGGAGGCAGGTGAGGCAGAACCTCACCTATCATCATGGGAAAATAATATAGTGATAAAATTATTTATATTGCTCTTTTCACCCTGTGGTTTGTACTATAAAGTATTTATTTTTCATTTAGCTTAACCAATTTTGATTATTTTTTCTTCTAAATCGCTGAATTTTTGCAATTTCCCATTCAAATGCTCGGAAGCGAAGCTGGTGAGGCAGCAGGAAGCCGAGCCTCACCTTCGATTGCGCAACTTCTCGCCAACTGCGCTGACTGCCATTCTATGAGAGCATGTTCCTCCTGTCTGTACGTCGCCAATAAAGTAGTTAAAAAGCACTTAATATATAAACTGATTTTCCATAATTTAGCTTGCGTATATAACGTACAGTGTGTTTTGTCACCAACTATGTGTAATGCGTTTCGTGTGCTGAGGAGCGATCATGAACGGCAGAGAACAGATTCAAGGTGAGGCAGGCAGTTCTCCTGCCTCATGGCAGGGGGCGCTCTCTCGTGATCCCAGACATTGTGACTCCACAACTGCAGAGTAAGAAAGTAACAGCGAGCTCGCCATACAGTCAGTCAAGGGCAGCGATATATTTATAGTTTTCTCCTCTTACCACAGCAATCACTTATTATTAATCGAAAAATAAACAGTAAGCTTAAAAGCATATAGTACTGCAACAGACTGAATATTCTGCTCTTTGTGTGGGAAATATTTGAGTGATTTTTGTGGCGTTGTCAATTGCTATGGCAACGAGTCTGCGCGTAGCTGATACAGAGAGCGAGAAAGAAGTGGTTTTGAGTTATAGTATAATGATTTTTCCCTTTACTGTGGAACATAGCACAAAATTAATAGTATCTACATGTCCAAGTTTGATTGAGTTAACGGAATGATTCTACCTCATGGCATGTAAAAGAATAGTCTTTTTTGCCCTCCAGTGTGCATGCGCAAAATGTCCTTATGTAAACAATAACATGCAGGCGGCCTATATTTGTAAATCTAATTTTGATTAAGTCAGTGCCTCACCAACTATGAACCTCACCTCACGTCACTGCTGTACATACTGACTGTGTTAGTTCAATGATTGAACCTTTAATTTAGGTATACAAATTGCAATTTCTTATTAAACCTTGCTATTATTTCCACATTCATGTAACAAACCTAGAATAGCAATTAGTTTCAGTTGCTATTTCATGAGTAAATTATTTAGAGGCATGAGATCAATTCTTCTATTGAGCGATATTGCCTGTAAATGTGCAATTAACCATAATATGGAGCTAAAACAGTCTTCATATTCACAAATCTTGTTTATATCGGTGATAATGAGGAAGATGGATTACTTATAAACATTATTTCATTTAATAAGTAATCCCATAAGTTAGTATTAAATATTGTATTATTATGTTTTTAATTCTAAAAAGTGTAAAAGTACTTAGAGATTTGTGCTCTGGAGCAGCATGTTGTAGTAACAAGCTGTCTTGTGTGTCTTGTTGTCATGTAGTATTTTGTTTGCAGACATTGTGGGTTTCACCCAGCTGTCGTCATCTTGCAGTGCCCAGGAGCTGGTGAAGCTGCTCAATGAGCTCTTTGCGCGCTTTGACAAGCTGGCTGCTGTGAGTTTCCTGCTTTCATGCAGGAGATTTATTTTGTTTAATTTATGAAAGTGGTTTAAGTTAAGACCATAATTTCTTTTTGCATTGAGATAAAGTACTACACTTTTGTGCACCTCAAAAAAACTAAACAAAACAAAAAAAAGCTAGCCTGATTTTTTTTTTATTTGCTGTGCTTTTTTCCCCCCCCATACTATGTTTCTGCTTCCAGATTAAATCACAAATTAATCAAATATTTCCTGCTCCTCTTTGACTGGTTTGCAAAACTTCTAATTACAGAGGCAGAGGAAGCATAAGAGTGCAACATTTGATTATTTTTTAACGTAACTCCCAATAATTGCTGTGATTGACTTGCAGAAAGTCTATCCAACCAAAATTAAATAGACTCAAAATAGCTTTCCCAGAATGAGGGAATAAGTAAGCTCCATAAAAGGCTTATTTATAAAAGAAAAATAGATATTTATAATAAACATCAAAACTAATCCATGTTTTGATGTTGTCAGGTTTAGGCACCTAGAACATTCAGATACAGACACAGGAAAGACAAAAGAGTTAGATTCTTTTTTTACTTGCAAGGAGAACGGACAGAGATGTGTTTCAGGTACAATCTCCTACCATTCTGAAAAACATCCTGCCGTACCCTCTCTTTTTATTTGTTTTGGGGTATTCCCTGGTTGCATGCATGTTGCAGCTTTAAGAAGGAAAATGGGTCGCAGCTGCAGCATGATTCAGAATTACACAGCATATCTTCTGGAACGCATGTCCATGTAAGAAAAAACAAAAGCAAGTTATACAGTTTCACAGAATCTTTGTGTCAAGGGCACAGGAACTTCTTGTCAAGCGCTCATCTTCTGACACCGACTACAGCCGCAATCTTTCTAAACATGCATGTCGACTGCTCCTTTCATTGAGGCCTTCTTAAAACACTATATAGAAAGTCTGTATAAAAATGCACAAAATGAAAATGAGGAAATAATCAAAATTTGGATAAAATTATCATCTGAGTTAAAAGCCAAAAGTGATGTAGGTTGATTGGTTACATGGTGTTCACACTTTGTTACAAGGTGCAGAGACATTTTTGTTTTACAAAATGGAGGAAATGAAATACATTAATAAAAAACAGATAGGCACTCAAAGAAATAACTGTTCTGATTATACAAAAAAGCTAAGAAAAGTCAGAAAATTTTGAAAAAAAACAACTAACAGAAATACAGGGCTAATAAATATACTTTCCTAAGTAATTTTATGTGAAGTGCTTAATAACAATACATGAACTCAAATTATGTAAGCAATATTTAGGACACATACAAATCTTTGAGTTCAGTAAGCAAGCAATCACTTTTGTAGCTTTTGAAAAATTTTGTTTTGGCATAACCAATCATTCCACACAAAAGTAATCTTTACAGTCAGTCTAAAATATCAAAAGGGTTGCATGGTATCAATCAATGTAGATAAATGTTAATTTATGCATTTATTTATTTACAAAAAGCGAACACAAGGATTAGTGAAGTAGAGGAGCAGCTGGAGAAGATGGAGGAGCGAACCCAAAACGTGGAGGAAGTGGTAGCAGAGCTGCTAAAATTACACATGAGTCTGGAGGATAAGCTGGTGGACTTGGAGAGCCAAGCTAGGAGAGAGAATGTCAGGATCTATGGTGTTTCAGAGGGGGCTGAAAAGGCGATTCATAGAGTGAGACAGATTAATATTGCAGTATATTTGGCAGGGAAAAAAGACTAGAGTGAGGTACAGAACCCTGCAGTTAAAGAAAGAGAAAGGTGGACTGGGTCTTGTGAAGTGGAAAGTGTGTTATTTCTTTTAACAATTTTATTTAATTCTTTACTCTTTTAACATTAGTATTGTTCAGTCTGTTAAAGTATGTAGGCAAGGGAGACTGCAAAATCAGTTAGGTTTCCTGTTGACCTATCCTTGTAGCAGTTCCAGCAAGCTGTTGGTGACTAAATGTCACCTCAAGTGCCAGGTTTGTTAACAGATAACAACAGATAGTTTAGGTAAATATAGTAAGATGGAATAAGCCCTAAGGTCTAACAAATTTCTCCATTGAATGTTATAAGCTCAGAGTACATACAAGGTCTGACAATGTTTTTGGTATGTAAAATCTTTCTATTAGCATCTTGACTTTCAGAAACTCCATATTTTGAACAGGAAGATGTTTATCATCTAAACAATTAACTGACCATTCAGTAAGGACGAGGTTGCATCCTGTCCATCCTATGCATTGACTATGCATTAAATCTGTTTAACTGGAATTGGCTCTGAGCCAGGGGAGTGACCACATTGTGTCACTCCCCTGGCTCAGAGGGGAGTGAGTCCAATATATTGTGAGAGCTTGAGCTCTAAGTAAGAACTCTTTTCAGGTACAGCTGTTGTGCTGTGGTTGCTGTGTGTTCTCCGTTTGCAAATGACGAAAATAAAAGATTTGCTTTTTGCTTTTTGCCAGAGTCTCAAGCCTGATCTGTTACCACACAGATTTTTCCCCCACAATCTTCCAAATCTACATGTCTGTTTCCTGGCAGTTCAGTTAAGACCAGTGATTTGTCTATGCCAGGGGTGGGCAATCCTGGTCCTCGACGACCGGTGTAACTCTTAGATGTCTCCCTGGTCCAACACAGCTGAATCAAATAGCTGAATCACCTTCGAAGTGCAGTCAGGTTCTCCAGAGTTCTGCTAATGACCCCATTATTTGACTCAGGTATGTTGAAGTAGAAACCCATCTAAAAGTTGCAGGAGACCGGTCCTTGTGGCCTGGAGTTGCCCACCCCTGGTCTATGCTCTCCATCTTATGATGCAAGATGGAGAGCATAGACAAGGTACAAAGTAGAAGGAATACCTTTAATATCAGGATTTACAAGAGTGGCTGAGTGATGCTACACACAATGCAGGATTCTTGGAGAAAGGTAGTTTAACTCTGTAAATTAAATATTCAGATAAAAATACTCATATGGTGTGCCTTTGATTAAGCTTTTAAACTGAACCAAATTGATGGAATATTTAGAGGATGGATCCAAAAAGGATTAACCACTTACTATACATTTACTCAGAAGGGGGTGTTTCAGAGTTTTGAACAGCTTCAGAAATCTAATGGGTTAATTAATTAATAAGTTAAGGCCTATTTCAATCAAAATATACGTGACAATTGGGAAACAGCCAAACCAGGACTTTTTAATGTGTTCTTGTCTTTGTTGAAGTCAGAAACTTGTTTCCATACATGATGGTATTCTGTCTTCTAAACAAGGTGACAAAGTGAGTAAAAGTAGGAAATTTATCTATCTCTTCTGAAGGCTGGGAACAGATCAACAAATTACACTGGATGACCTTGAGCTCCAACACATGGAGAGAATTCTGTTGGAAAAACACGGTTTAAAATTTTGTTACAGTTCAGAAAAAGCATCAAGGCAGAGTCTGTTGGAGACTTTGTGGATCAAGTGGGACAAATCATCATCATACCTTCTGGGGTTGTCCAGTGATTAGTATTCTGGGGGCAGATATGTGTTTACCTAAATAACATCTTTACTGAGAGAATTCCCTGAAAATGTGAAGCCCTGTACTTAGGAAACATCCAATTTGATAACTGGACTCTGAAAGAGAAAAACTGTTGTTAATGCTTCTGGCAGCAAGCAAAAAGACAATCACTAGAAAATGGGTAAAACCTGAAGCATCTAAATTTGAGGACTGGTTCAAAATGGTCCAGGACATTTACATTCTGCATGAAAGTTATTGATCTCTGTTCAAGGTTGAAGGCAATTATTTTTCAGGATCTGTTCTAAATAGACAAACTATGTAAAACCAGTAATCCATTTGGACTAAATATGTTTGTCATATGAAAATACTGTTGTGCTGTATAATGTACGCTGGTTCTGACTTCTGGCAAACTTTTAGGAGAAAACTTGATTGTGTTTTCTTCTAATGTAAGAAGGATCGGACCAGATCAAATAAAATTTTATTTGCCCAGTCATTTCAAAGTGCTTTACATCATACAAACACAGTCATGCTACATAGAATCAACAATTAAAACATAAATCCTGTAAAGCAATTTGCATTGCCTTGTTGCTGAAAATGTGCTACATAAATAAAATTACCTTTACATTTACATTTAGTCAAAAAATATGCAGAGTAGCAGGTGGATAAAGGGGCTGTGTTTTACCAGAGTCATTAACTTGTTCATCAGTCTAATGCCTGAGGGAAATAAACTGTTATTGTGGTGGGAAGTTCTGGTCTAGCTGGACCTGAGAGGAGGAGCTGAAACAGGTTTTTTGTCCAGGGTGAGAATGGTCAGCTGCAGTCTGACCTGCACCACATGGAGGTATGCAGGTCCTCTAAAGGTCAGAGGGTGCAGCTGATTACCTTTTCAGCAGTAGGCACAATGAGTCTTTGTGAAGTCTATGTATGTCCCTGGTTGTGGCCCCAGTGTACCATACAGTAATGGTTACTGGGGAAGGGCACTAGCCATCGTTCAGTACTTCACAGGGCATTATGAAAAGATTAATGGATTCATCAGAAACAACAAATGAAATGAGGCAACAAACATGTGGGCAGCCACAGAAGGAGGACGAGAAACAAACATGAGCAGAGTTCAGGAGGATGAAGTCAATGGAGTTCAAATGGATGACCAGAGGATCCAATTAAGAGTTTATGGAGGATAACTCCTGGTTGGAGGATTCCACAAAGAGTTTATGGGAGTTGTCTCATTGGGACACATTTTGGGCAGACCACCCAAAGTTCATTCAGGCATTGGAACCAGCAAAGAGACCTCTGAATGCCTCTGCTGGAAAGGCAAGCGCCTCCTCACCATCACCTTAATCAGATTAGCTGTCTCATTCCAGTCCATTCTGTATGGTGGATATTCTCAAATTTGTTGAAACAAATTTATAATTAAAAGACTGCTTTAACTCTAAACCAGCCAGGTATGTTAATGTTTTGGACTTAACTGTAACTCAAGTTAATAGAACAACTAAAAGACTCTTTCATTTTACAGCAGAAAAGACATGTCCAAAATAGATCAGCAGACATTTTAAATCTTGGGGAAGATAAAAAGACTTCCACTACATTTTTCAAACAAAATAGAGAAAACACTTTCCTTTACAAAAAACAAGGAGACTTTTACATCTCATCAGCTATAGCAATAGTGAAAGTAGAGAAAAAACTCCAAAGATGTCAAAAAGCCTGTGTATGTTTTAATCTGGGTCTTTCTCCAAACATTTAGACAGACAGATAGAGGTATGTGTGTACCTATTCTCTTTCTCTGTTTAATTAAGCTCAATGTACGTTTCTGTCAGAAATATCATCAATTGAGGATCAAGATCCTGGGAGACTGCTATTACTGCATCTGTGGACTTCCAGAATACAGGGGAGACCATGCTGCTTGTTCCATCAGGATGGGCCTGGCTATGGTGGATGCTATCTCGTAAGTGCCAAAAATGATTGATTCTAATTTTCATCTATCGGAATACTTTTTCTGGCTTATTCTGCATGATTTTTCTACAACACAATTTTTATTAAATTTAATTAATTTAAATGTTTTGATTTGTCTCTTACACTTCTTGTTTTATGTTTTGTTGTCAAGATGTTGATCTCTAGCATTGATAGCTAGTCGCATGGCACAGTATAATTATTCCTTTATAAGTAAAATTATCTCATCTAGCAATAACAAAAGTCATTTTCATATTATACCAAGCTTACTGGTTAGGATTAGCAAAATTAGAAAATTCTTAGATTGGGAGCTAATGAATTGATTCTAATTTAAACATTAGAGATGGTTGTTTTCTGTTCAGTGTAATTCTATAATGCCTCTGGGCTTCAGATCACGTGACTCTGGTTTGTCTTTCCACTGAGCTTTCTGTGGCTGCATAGTGACCAGGCTTGTTGGGATTGGCGTGGTCTTTTAAAATGAAGCTTACTGAATATATATAAAAATAATAATATTCCCTTCTCACCGACCGCGGGTGGTTCTTATCCTCTGAGCTCGGGTCCTCTACCAGAGGCCTGGGAGCTTGAGGGTTCTGCAGTATCTTGGCTGTGCCTAGAACTGCACATTTCTGGACTGAGATGTCTGATGTTGTTCCTGGGATCTGTTGTAGCCACTGCTCCAGTTTGGGGGTGATTGCCCCGAGGGCCCCGATGACCACAGGCACCACTGTGGTCTTCACCTTCCAGGCCCTCTCCAGTTCCTCCCTGAGGCCCTGGCATTTCTCTAGTTTCTCGTGCTCCTTTTTCCTGATGTTGCAGTCACTTGGTATTGCTATATCCACCACAACAGTTTTCCTCTGTTGTGTGCTCAGTCAGACAACGGGAAACAGAAGTTGAGGTGCTGGAGGTACCATCATGGGAGGACAAGCCCCTATATGGGATATACCACCAGCAAATAACCAAAGTGGCTGATATCAGAAAGTCCTACCAATGGCTGGAAAAAGCTGGACTCAAGGACAGCACAGAGGCGCTCATCCTGGCCGCCCAGGAACAGGCCCTAAACACCAGAGCAATAGAGGCCCAGATCTACCACACCAGACAAGACCCAAGGTGTAGGTTGTGCAAGGAGGCCCCTGAGACAGTCCAGCACATAACAGCAGGGTGCAAGATACTGGCAGGGAAAGCGTACATGGAATGACATAACCAAGTGGCAGTGGTGGCAGGACTGGAAGCCCCGAGATCAAAGTGGGGAACACCCCCAAACGTGGTAGAGAATGTCCGTGCTAAGATCCTGTGGGACCTCCAGATCCCAACAGACAAAATGGTAAGGGCGAACCAACCGGACATTGTCGTAGTGGATAAACAACAAAGGAAAGCTGTTGTGGTGGATATAGCAATACCAAGTGACTGCAACATCAGGAAAAAGGAGCACGGGAAACTGGAGAAATACCAGGGCCTCAGGGAGGAACTGGAGAGGGCCTGGAAGGTGAACACCACAGTGGTGCCTGTGGTCATCGGGGCCCTCGGGGCAGTCACCCCCAAACTGGAGCAGTGGCTACAACAGATCCCAGGAACAACATCAGACATCTCATTCCAGAAATGTGCAGTCCCTGGCACAGCCAAGATACTGCGCAGAACCCTCAAGCTCCCAGGCCTCTGGTAGAGGACCTGAGCTCAGAGGATAAGAACCACCCACGGTGGGTGAGAAGGGATTTATATATATATATATATATATATATATATATATATATATATATATATATATATATTATAGTAAGAGAGAGAGAGAGATAAGATATAATATATATCTATATATCTCTCTCTCATATATATATATATAGTTTTCTTCTTTCCATGTCCATAATCCATATTAGGGTGGTTCACAATGATGCCAAATTCTGTACAGGAATGACCTGGTGCTGTTTCATGTCAGTCATCTGTCCATCTATAATGGACTTTGTTGGTGACTTTGCCCTCAGTGTTATATTGATCACTCTGATGGAACGTTATTGACTCTTTCCAAGCTGACAGAAATCTTTGAAGAAATTGATTAGGATGCAACACTTTGGTCAGGCTAACATGCATTCAGTGACACAGGATGGCATCTCTATTTACCTAATATTTTTAATATAGATCCGTAATAGATGATAGGTAGTGTGAATCATTTTTGTTAACTGATAAGATTACAAATTTTCTTCTAATAGTGCCATCAGGTCCATCAGCTTTCTGAGGGTTCACTTCCCTCAGGGTTCTCCTGACCTCTTGTTTATTGATGGTCAGGAAATCCAATGCGGAAAAAATCTTAACTGTTGACGATCCTAGCCATTTTAATAAAAAATAAAACAAAATAAAAACACAGGCAGTGAGATGCGCTCCGAGCCACTGCATCTGTATATGCCTCCATGGAAAGCAATTTTATTTATTCAGCAAATAGAAATAATTTTGGTAATTCTAACTTCTCTCACCTAAAATGAGAGAAGTTTGGTCTCTATTTAACCTATAAAGGTGATTATAAAAGTGTATGTGTCTTTAAAATACACCTTTAATATCTCGATGGAATAAAATACTGGTGGAATATATATATAAATTATTAGTTAATTAGTTTGTAAGTTTGTTACATGATATGTTATTTGGCAAATTTTTGTTTAAAATTCTTGTTAACTTGTGTACACTGCTTTTATATTTATCATTTTTACACTGAAGGATTACAGATGACAACTACCCTTCATAGCTAATTCTTGCATATTGTCTAATGTGAATTGTCCTCTCTGTGTTTGAGAAATAATCACCTTTCATCCACTGTTGGTTCAAAATGTTTTCTAGCTGTTTTCAGGTTTTAAATACAAGAAAAGAAGCTTTTGTTCAGGAACTTTCTCTTTTAAGGTGACCTTGGGTTTAGCATACTTTTTTGTGAAACTGCCCTAGGTATGTCCGTGAAAAAACCCAAACCAATGTTGATATGAGGGTTGGAGTGCACAGCGGAACAGTACTTGGAGGAGTGCTGGGACAGAAACGCTGGCAGTATGATGTTTGGTCTACAGATGTCACAGTAGCCAACAAAATGGAAGCAGGAGGCATTCCAGGGTAAGAGCAAGTTCTGTTCATTAACCCAAGGGTGTCAAACTTATTTTCATTCCAGGTCATATCAAGAGCATTAATGTTCACAAAGGGCTGGTTGTGGCAGAGTGTATTGATAAAACTAACCATTAACCCTCTCTTAACAGACCCGCTAATTGAGACCCCACAAGTTTTTTACTCTGTGCTGGGGTTGCACTGACCGTGTGTGCTTCTGTGAGGTTTTTGTTTGTGTGTGTGGGTTTGGAACGTGACGATCTGACAGGGCAACCTCCCGTCTCCCCGCTGTCTGACCGTGACATTTTCTCCTGAGCATTTTGTAGCGAATGGCACAAATTTCACAAACAAATCCATCTACAGTCAAGAAAAAAATAAACACAAAATTTTTGTTTTGTTCCCATTTTTAATTTGATGAAATCAAAGATCTAAAACATTTTTGAAACATTTTCTATATTGTTCACAAATCTGTCTAAATTTGTGATAGCGAGCGCTTCTCCTTTGCATAGATAATCCATCCCAGCTCAAGATGCTGAGTAGACAGCATGATTATTGCACAAGTGTCCCTTAGGCTAGCCACAATAAAAGATCACTCTGAAATGTGTTGTTTTATCGCATAGTTGAATGCCACAGATGTCACAAGTTTTGAGGGAGCATGCAATTGGCATTCTGACTGCAGGATGTCAAGCAGAACCTGCTGCCCGTGAACTGAATGTTCATTCTTGTACCATAAGGCGTCTCTAAAGGCATATCTGAGAATTTTGTAGTACGCCAACCAGCCCCACATTCACCGACCACGTATAAATAACCAAACCTGCCCAGGACCTCCACATCCATCCAACATGTTCACCTCCAGGATCATCTGAGACCAGCCACCAGGACAGCTGCTGAAACACAACCAGCTGTTTGCACAACCAAAGAATTTCTGTACAAACTGTCAGATCCATCTCAGGGAAGCTCATCTGAATGCTTGTTGTCCTCAACGAGGTCTTTTCCTGACTGCATTTTGCTGTAACCGACTTGAGTTGGCAAATGCTCATATTCAATAGAGTCTGGTGCATTTGGGGGTATCTTCATGGAAGAATCCCAGTTTTCACTGTTCAGGGCAAGTGGCAGCAGGGGCGCCTAATAGGGGGGGAAAGTTATGACAGTTCTAAGGAGGGGGCCTTCCACAATTTATTTATTTTTTGTTCATAGAAATAAAAGAAAACTTGGGACCTATCAATTACAAAATTAATTATATTGTGTTTTCTAAGATTGTTTTTAGCAGTAAAAATTAAATGTTACCCCTCAGACACCAAAAAGCAGACATTTCCTCTGAACCCTCCTGGATCAGCATAAAATGGTTTGTTCCTGCTTGGAAATTGATGGTGTTCAGCAGCAGTCAGTTGAAGACGAGAACGACTGTGGCTGTTACTATGCTATTAAGAAAAATTATAAAATCAGGTTTTCAAAAAATAAAAACATTGAGAAGGATACAGAAAAAGGCAAGAATGTTAATTTATAAGCCAGTTTTTATCAACCATTTAGATTAGTTAGCTTAGTTACAGACTGTTTGCCTCCATTTCACTAGTGTTTAATGATTTAAGGAAAGAAATTACCAAGATATTCATATATTTAACATGTCCCTGTACCTTTTACCACTTGACAACAGATGAGTCAGTCAGCAGCAGACGGGTCAGGAGGTAACTCTCGTCCCTCCTTATTCATCCTCTCCTAAGTGAAATTAAAGCTGCAGTATGTAACTTTTATTAAAAAAATATTATATACTTTTTTTTTTCATATATTTGTTAAAATATGTGAAAAAAACAAACCATCTTATACCATACTGTTGCGACAGTATGGTATGTGAGTTAATCTGTGAAAAAATTAATTTGATATGCTTTCTCAAAGTGCTAGAAACAACCAGTCAGTGGCAGGAGAGTTTTAGTGCTGTCAATCACAATCTCATGTGGCTGCTCATCCCTATGCTGTAGCTAACGCAGCCTGTACTGAATGCTCAGTCTAGTTAGCATAGCTACCAGCAGATAAACATTTTTCCTGGAATGGTAAGTTGTTTTTCCACCATTAACACATTTAGCAGTAAGTGAATGAGGTTGATTGAAAGCACTAAGACCCTCCTCCGGTTTCTTATTGGGTGTTTTTGCTGGAATGTTGCATTACTTTAGCCAGTAATAGTAGTTCAGGTGGAGGAGATTGATTGTTTTCACAGATTATCTGTCTCAAAACAAACTGTCACCACATGGTAACAGCTTTAACAAATATGGAGAAAATATTTTTTTAAATAAAAATTACATACTGCAGCTTTAATTAAATTCAACTACATAGCATTTTTTGAGAAATCTGGATTGCTTTATGTGTATTTTGCACGTTGCTTTTGACTGTTTCTCATTTTAGTAATCTAAAACTAATACAAAAAATTTAAGCAACCTATTTGCATTCTATATGCAGACTGTTGGATGTAAAATTTATGAGCAGTAATTACTGTACTGGTTATCAGTCTTGGACCAAACAAAGCAAGGCAGTTGCAAGCCTTTAAAATTGTGACGCTTTTGATGGGTCAGATAGACTCAAAAAAAATAGTAACAGCAGCTGCGTGGGGGGGCCCAATTAAATATTTTGTCAGGGGGCCCAAGATTCCTAGTGGCACCCCTGGGTGGCAGACAGTGTGTGTAGTGTTCTGCCTGCCTACTTTTGTCATTGAATGCGGTAATGGAAGGTGAGGAAGACGTCGTGGAACCAGGTATCTACAATGAAAATGATGATTTAATGAAGAGCAATCCAAATATAAATAGTCCAACAGCCAGTCAGCACGGCTGAGCAGAAGCAAAGGCTCACTACCGGTACCAACTGGTGTTTCGAATGGACAACAATACAGACAGGGTAGACGCAAGACAGAACTGACAAACGATGAGGACCTGACGAGGAACAAAGGACTGAGGGGGGCTTAATGTGTTGTTGACTTTCCAAAGAAGAAACCTCCAGCAAATCCAGAAACTGACTCAGTATGAGCTACTGAATGGGGATTGGAAAAGACAGAGCAGATGCACACAAAAACAGAAGCACTGATCCTGGAATCCTTTCTGTTATAGAGAAGTCACAATGTATCATTAGTAGGACCTCCTTTAGTGATGTCACCTTTACCTTTAGGAGTGATGTCTCCTTTGTGAGAGAAACACATCTTAACAGATGAGCTCTGAGATGGTTTAAAGGCAACACATATAGGAAAAGCTCATATGTCAACTGTGGAAGGACACACCAGCTGTGACACCATCCTCAACATGTCACAGCTTAACAGAAAGCCAGGTCAGATGACTTTCTGAGCCATCCAACTCAGAAAGCCATCCAACCTGGAGAGAACAGAGAAGTGTTTTACCCTTAATGTTAAAAGGTTAAAACACAAAAATGGGCATTTTTAAAAATTTTTTTTTTATCACACCAGACACCAAAAGGGCAATTTTCTCTCCAAAAATGGTTTTTGGGCTGGTAAAACAAACAAAACAATAACGGTAACAAAACAAAAATCTGATGTTTCATTCTTTTGTGCTATTGGATTAGACGTGTTCACATCTCACAAAGTACCATGGAGTGTCTTCATGGAGAGTTCGATGTGGAGCCAGGAAATGGAGGAGATCGCTGTGACTACCTGAGGGAGAGAGGTATCGAGACCTACCTGGTGACTGTTCCTAAAGATCCCCTGGGAAGAAATGGAATCAGTCCTGTGGTTAGTTAAACATCCAGACACTCACAGCTCGTATGTTAATATTCAAACACATTCACTGTTCTCATCACCAGTATATACAAGAAGACAGGAAAGAAGAGAGATGTAATTTTGAAAATGTTAAAAATTTTTCTTTTAAAAGACATGAAATAAGGTTTTGGAACTATATACATACATATATTTAGTTGATAAGTTTTCACTCACAATCACAAAAGACCCACTTTTTGCTTTTTTTTTCTCAGAAGCTGTCAGTCACCTCTTCTAATGGAAATTCCCCACTATTAATCAACACAACAGAGTGTAACGGCAGCGTGGAGGCAGCCTGCAACACACCTGAAGAACCAGAAGAGTTGGACACAAGGGTAAATATAAAAGATTTGATATTTTGATAAATTTGATTAGTTTTTTTCCTATTTTTCATGTGAGAATCTGCTCTGAACTACTACCAGAGAAATATGGTGTAATATCATCAAATAAAGTAAATGTTAACGACTTAGATTCATTTCATATGTCATTAATGAAAAGTAAAAAAAAAAGTTTAGGACCCACTACCAACTCCACAGGTAACTTCTAGTAAATCAGAATGTATGATACTTATTTGTACATATTGATACCTTTGACACGGAACTCTTTATGCAAGACTACAATGCTTCATATTCCATATTTCTCTAATTTATGTTAAAATAATTCAATGTCTGTAGTGTGAAATACTTTTTAAGTCTTTATAACACTCCCACAGTATGTTCTATTTAATCACTTCATTTTCTAGATCTTCTATTGGGTTGCATTACAGCCATTGAAGTTGATTTTTTGGCTCTAAATCCATATTGACAATCAAATAATAATGAATATTTTTCCATGAAATTATGAGAATGCTACGGAAACATTTTTCTGAAATTTTGGAAAATTGAGAGAGAAGAGAGGTACGTCTATAATAAGATAATTGATGTTTATTACCACTTTCAAATAAGGTTATGACTTTTGCAGTTTTTATTTTACTTGGAGTGTCCCTTTTTGAAAGGACATACAGTATTACAGATGTACATAAAAGGCTGAAGTACTGCTACTATAATATATTTTACTAGCCACATATCCATTCCAGCCGAATTGGTAAACTTTTTAATTTTAAGATTTATCACAATATCATATATTTCTTTTTCATTAACTCCTCTAATAAAACATGAGTTGATTTTTGTGTTAATGTTACCTCCAGCTGAACTATCTTTATCCCGAGACACCATTATAGTATTTGATAAATCATGTCCAATATTTACATAATTCTGATTTGCAATTATTTTTGTATCGTCTATAATTGTACCATTTCTACCAAAAATTGTAATGACTTCTGCTTAGTGCATATTTTTTAATTAAACTATTGACACTTTCCATGTTTCCTGAATATTATTATTATTATTATACCACAGTGGCTCTACCACAACCCTGGTTTATTTGGATTTCATTGAACACTTTGACGAAAGCAGTCCAAACTTATTTTACTATGTAATGACATAGTAAAATAAGTTTGGAAAGTTCTTATTTTTAAATTTTTTTGGGATGCAACATTTGGCACAGTAATTACTTTATAAAGCAATGTATTAATTTTTATATGATTGTGGCCTCCTTTCATTATCATATAAAGCTAGGTTTTCATTATGCTGACAAAGTGCCATGATAATTATTCAATCTCTGTTTTATTCCAGAGTGCTGTCTAGTCATTGTTACTGTAGTAAAAATAACATTACTCTTTGACAATTTCTCATGCAGAAGTTTTCAGCACTTTAGAGTTTCTTTAGTAGGCTTCTAGCTTCTAAATGCACAAATGAGCATTATTGCATACATATGTAATGAATAGACCAGCAAAGAAACAATAATAACAATAGCACACAATATTGTTTTTACTTTTCTGGGACTGCAGGTAGTGAACCCATCTTTTCCAAATCCACGGAGGAGGCTCCGACTGCGGGACCTGGCTGAACGGGTGATTGATGCCCAAGAGAATGAGCAAGAGCTCAACAAGTTGCTTAATGAGGCTCTCTTGGAGAGAGAAACAGTTCAAGCGTAAGTGTAAATTTTTTCCTTTTATAACAGAAATGACCAGTAATATTTAAATTTTCTTACGGTCAGAAAATTGATTCCCCAAAATTCTTTCTTGACTGCTAAATAAGCGCAGTCTATATTCTTCCACTGTTGTATCTATTCTGGTTGTAGTTTAAATGAAAATGCTCTGCCAAAGGTTGTGTTGCTAGTCTGATGCAACAAATGTTGATATATCCCAAGGCAATCATGTGCAAGGCTGTTTTCAGCATTTTTGAAGCTAAAATGACATGCTTTAGTTCTAAATTATATTGTTTTTGTAAAAGTGTAATTCCTAATTTGTACTAGACTCCTGTCTGTGTTTGGAAGAGTGGTGAGAAGTTGAGAGATGAACTAAGCCATAATGTGCTTTTTATTTTACACAAAACAAAGTGTCCAATGTCTCTCTCTTCATGTGGTGCTGAAAGAAGGAAGATGAGAACCTTTTAAACACAACAACCAGTTAAACCTTAAGCAACTTAGCCATGATTGAGAACTGGCTCCTTTAATTCTTAATATCTACATAAAGCCACTTTACAACACAAGAAATCTTAAGGAAGATTACAAAAGATTGAAAAAAGTCAAAATTATATATAAGCCTACACTCTAAAAAGTGTGTTTGGGCTGCAGTTTATGTTATGATGTAAAGTATTACATCATCTCACTTAATTCTTTTGGTTTAGTGATGACAACGTACTTTTTTGTGTTGAATTAACTTAAAAGTTACAATTTTTTTTACTAAAGGAACTTTTTATTTTCACTTTACTTGAAACAGTTAAATGCAAAGCCATGTTCGTATCCAACGTCTGACATCATGACACAAGCTTCACCAGGAACAGATCCTGTATCAACCATTAGGCTGTGGAGGCGGAGAGCACAACTCACACAAAGAAAACCTTAGTCCTCATGCGGCCATTACAGGTTCAATTTCCGGCCTGTGACCTTTGCCACATGCCTCTTTCGTTACCCACTTTCTTGTCTAACTACTCTCAAATAAAGGCACCCTGAGCCAAAAATCTTTTATTAGTTTACTTTTTATTTGAAGTAATCTACATGATTTGAGTAAGACTGACTTAAATTTGTTAATTTAACTTAATGAATTAAGCTGGATAAACATAATTGAATTACTTGTTACCAACTGAAGCAATTCAATAAAGTTGGTTGAAATATTTTCTTTGGTCAGTGAATGCAATCCATGACAAACAAAGTTAATTAGTCAGTTAATTGACCCATAAGAAAAACTCTAGATTTAGAAGTAATTCTGGCATAGTCCAAATATTTCTTGGTATTCATTAATAAGCGTTTATGCTTACCAGGAAATTGACTGGCTTGCAAAAAGGCATGCCAGTCATATTATGTTTTCTCAGATAAACCTACCTACCTATGCAACCAAATTACATTTAGTTGAATTAAGTTTAATTTAAAATAGTTCATTTTTGCATAGTGCCAATTCAGAACAAATGTAATCGCAACTTTCTACACCAAAACAGATCTAATTCATGAAACATATAGGGACAACTCCCTGACTAACACGCAAGACATAAACCTGATTCAGTCTTGGGATTGAGACAATGAACACTAACATAAAAAAATCATGGAAGCATGTTAGAGAACAGATGTGCAATTCTTTAGAATAGTTAAAAAATATCTGAGAATGCCAAAAATGTAAAGGCTTTTATTAAAATGGTTGAACTTTAATGTCTTGACAGTCTGAAGGGAAAACATACCAACAAGCTTTCTTTGAGGTTTGTGGATCCAGACTTAGAGGTTCGTTATTCCATTGAGAAGGAGAAGCAGAGCGGTGCTGCCTTCTGTTGCTCCTGTGTTGTTCTTCTCTTTATTACAGTAATGGAGGCACTTATAGATCCCAGGTCAGTTTTACACCAAAATCATTTCCCATAACATTTCATAAGACATCAAAAATAATTGTGAAAAAGTTTCATAAATGTTTTTGACAAACTACTCTTGGTGCCAAATGTTACCTGGTATGTTTGTTTTTAAACAGGCTCATTATAAACTACATCACCTTTGCAGTGGGAGAAATTTTCCTGTTTATCCTGACAATCTGCTCTCTTGCGGCCATCTTTCCAGGAGTGAGTTACAAAGCTATTTCTACACCATCATACACTAACATAACTTATTAAACTATTGTTATCTATCTATAAAAGAGTAGCTTTAGATACCACGTAACTGTTGGGGTGTTTGGGTTTTATGCAATACTTTGATTTTGTCTAGTCATGTAATGTTATTTCCTGACATTTACCAGGCAGGTCAATATGGGGATATTGACAGATGCTTTCACAAAGTAAGCCAGTCAATCTCATGAGAACAGAAAATATAGACTTAGTCTAAATAGTGCTTGAGGCTTTTTAGTACTGTCAATACTGCATTAAATAATGTAATTTTACAAGCCTGCAGTGCCACAAGAGTTAAGAGGTACTAGTAACTGATTGTGAATGTCAGTCTACCCTTAGATTACTTTAGCTAAACGATTTTTTACAAACTTCTACAGATTTTTAAAAATATTTTAAAATTCTAATTAAATGAAATTCTACTAAAGGATATAAAAAAATACTAAAATTGATATCACACCACCTGTCAATAAGTCCAGTGGGTTTGTCAGCAACTGACCAATCAGTGAACACAATTTATCCCGAGTTACATGACCTTTACCTGGAGGAAATTAACTTCTGATAAAATGTGGGCTTTTGTTTCAGGCTTATTATTAAGAATGTGCACCAGTCATAAATTTAATGAAAAATAATTCAAAAAAATGGTGAAACATTGTCAGTGGGGGTTCATGAACTTGACATACTTCACCCAGAACATTTGCAGTGATCTTGCCTTGGCATCTTGTTAGTTTCAGTCCCAAGGTGATTGTCTGATTGTAAACTGTGGTCCCAAAACTACAGTGCTAATCCCAAATTAGCTGCCTTACAATCATTGACTGTTTTATGAAAGATCACTGCAGAAAGAAAAAAAATGTCACAACAGTGTCTGCAAAATGCAAAATTTTTAATTTATTTTTTACAGGAATTACAGAAGTGGCAGAAAGTCTCATTCCAAAAAAGAAGAATTGTTTGATTTGTGTAAAGTACAAATCGCAAATGCTGTGGTGATTCCACATAGTGTTACATGGTAGAGTCACAATCTGTTGAATTTCTAACATGAAAGAGATTGGGCGCACCACCTGCAGATTGAAAGTCAATGGACATTTGCAGCATAACCATTTGGCTGTCGGGTATGGAAACAAGATGAGGTAGGTGTGTGAAGACAACAAAATAAATACAATCTCTAATTTTCAGCTCTAAATAAAAAGAACTAAGCAAAAATAAATCAGTAATACACTATTTTGCTCCTCAACTTCTTGTCTATCTAGGCTTTGGGAAACAAAACTAATCATTAAAGATAGATTGTGTAAAACTAATAAAAGAAACCAGTTGTTTACCGTTTGTTGTGATATAAAAAAGATAAATGAATGGCTTAATTTTCTAAATATATTCTTTCATTTAAGGTCTTTCCCAAAAAGTTGGTGTCTTTCTCAATCTGGATTGACCACACCCGTTGGGCTCGAAATACGTGGGCCATTGCAGCTATTTTCATCTTAACCATGGCAGACCTTTTTGATATGGTAAGTGGCTTTGACTTATTTCTACAGAAACAAGAGGGTTTTGTAATTTTTGTTAATTCATGTTTACAGAGAAAACTCCTGTGTATCTAGAGCAGCCGTTTATTAGAAAACCATTATAAAATGATAATCTGAATGGATCATTTCTGAAAGAGAAAATATTTAGAAATAACAATTGATTTCCCTTTATGTCTTTTTAATATTTAGCTCAGTTGTACACCTGGAGTCCCAGATTCAGGTAGCACCACAGTGGCTCCGTTTTCTTCCTCATCTTCACAGTCCAGCCTTGGAGAATGCCTGAATAATCCTAAATATTACAGCTTTATAGCAGTGCTTGCACTAATAGCCACTACCATGTTAGTTCAGGTCAGCCACATGGTCAAGCTTACACTGATGCTACTTATAACAGCAACAACTGGCATCGTTAACATCTACAGTTGGAAAGACATCTTTGACCACTACGACATGGTTCGCTTCCAAGAATACAGGTAAAACTTTCTGAAAACAGAAAACGTTTTGTGAGAGTAAAGGGCAAGAGTAGTCAACTATTTTTTATTTCAAGTAGTAGAAATAAGTACAAAGTGTCTGCAGTGTTGGGTTCTTAGGAAATACTCATAGGTCTTCCGTGTATATAAAGCTGTCAGACTCCCCATAAGAAAAATGCGTTTTGTCTGGATGGTTGACCAGACATAAGCTGCAGAGCTCCCAGACAGACTGCAAAACTGAATTGCTTCATTTTGTTCTTCCATCACTGGGAAAGAGAAGAAACTTTTCTGAACCTGAGGAGTGCAGTCCTTAAGAAAGCATTAACATTTTATGGCACTGTGAACTCAGTTGTTGCACATGTAGAGCTCCAACACAGACTTTCATGTGATGTGTATGATGTAAGAAAAATTTCTGGGTTACACAAATCTTATGTTCCCCAGTTCTCCGTTAGCAAACCAAAATAGGGGCATTATACAAAAGCCCCACTTTGCAGAAAATCGGAAATATAAATAGCAATTCATCCTTTAACTTAGAATGGAACATTGTTTTTCACCTTGATATTTTAGAATGGCACTTTTGTTTTTCCAGCTCAGAGATGGTTCCCTCCAAGTTCACCATGACAATTATGATCTTCATTATGATGGTCAGCTTCTATTACTTCTCCAGACATGTAAGTTCACATGCATGCAAGAGGCACTATTGTGCATGAATCAAACCACATGTTACCACCCAGAGCTTTTGTTGGAAATTAGTTTCTATCTTAATTAAAAGAAATATAACATTTAAAACATGTAAGAAAAATAGAAATGAAAACAAATTTGTTTTTGTTTGTTAAATAAAAAATACATTAACATTTAATCACTGTGTTTTTCATTTTGTTTTTATTGCAAAATATTGTCAGCAGTCCCGCTGACGATTTTTTGCCGACACAGTTTGTGGAATATGCAGCAAATATAATCTGAGCCTTTTGGCTTTAGACCCAGAGCATCCAGATGTAACGTGATGGTGCGCTGGAGTTATTGTCCTGCTGCTCAAAACTGGCATTGCTGGAGGATATTTTTCATCTATTTAATTATATATTTTTTAAATCTTCCAAATATTTGACCAGTTGTGATTTTTGTCATATCTATGCATCTTCGGCGTAGTTGTATTGTGCATGTTTTGCACTTGCTACAAGCAGGTGAGCAATTACTTAATAGTGTGTATCTGAACTATGTTTTGATCACAAATGTCAAGCTGTGTATGAATATTTGTACCACATGCCTGAGAATTTTTAAAGGTACTTTTTAAAAGCCCGTCTAGGGATAAGTGCTGCGAATTAGCTGTTGCTATTGCACCATGATGCAAAGACGGGGCTACTGTTTTGTGCAGTTTGTCTATGTCAATGTGTGTCTGTCCCTATTAAATAAACTTAACTAATAATAATAAAGTTACTGCTTTATAAAGAGACTGTAGAAACAGCACATATTTATGGTTTTGGACCAAGCTTGATGCATCGATTTGTATCATTAAACATATGATGTAATGGTGACAAAACCTTCATGCAGGCATGTTTAATACCGTCGATCACTGTATTCAGCTGTTAGGTAGCTGCAGGCATTTGTCCAACTTTTACATTTTCCCAGACTTCAGTTTTGAAAATGGAATAAGTTCTGTTCCATCCTCTAAATGCTCTGGGTAAAACGTGTCTTGTTCATGTTCCACTGATATCTTTTAATCATTTTTCCGATTACTTTCCACCAAATCACATCTAATAGCAAGCAAATAGCAAACCAGTAGCCCTATTGTATCTCATGGTAGACCCGACAACTTTGTCCTCCAGGTATGAGGCTTTTACTTTGGGACAAATTGTGACAAACTCACATAATTAATTGACAATTCAGTGACATATGTTCAATTGAACATGCCTGACACATCCATTTTCTTATAGCTGACAATTAACTGTGGAATATTTAGGAACGAGGAAATTTCACGATTGGATTTGTTGCACAGGTGGCATCCTATCATAGTTCCACACTGAAATTCACTGAGCTCCTGAGAATGATCCATTCTTTCACAAATGTTTGTAAAAACAGTTTGCATGCCTAATTGCTTCATTTTATACACCTGTTGCCATGGAAGTGATTGGCGAACCTGATTCTGAACATTTGAATGGGTGAGCAAATATTTTGAGATATTGTGTGTATCTCCAAGTTAAGTAAACATAATAGGACGGTGTTAGTAAGAGTTCATCCAGCAATCGATGGGTTGCCAGTTCAGTTCCTGCTCCATGATGAAGTGTCTTGGTGAAGGACACAATGATAGAGGACAAGGCTGCCGGTGAATGGCAGCCTTGTTTCTCTCAGACTTTCCCAGGGTAGATGTGGCTACAATCCAGTAGCACCATCAGCATATGAATGCGTATGTCAATGGATGAATTAAAATGTGAAATGCATGAAGTGCTTTGTCCATTTACCCAGAAGTGTGTTAAAACAAGCTCTTATGAGCCTTTAATGCTATGCATGTCTGATGCTAATATTAATATTATTAGTTAATAATGCTTATATCAACTATCCTGGTTGAAGGTGGAGAAGCTTGCTCGCACGCTTTTCTTATGGAAGATAGAAGTCCATGAGCAGAAGGAGAAAGTATATGAAATGAGGCGCTGGAATGAAGCTCTCGTAACAAACATGTTACCTGAACACGTGGCTCGACACTTCCTGGGTTCCAAGAAAAGGGATGAGGTAAGACCTCTGTTGTTACAATTAGTTTTTACCTCTCTAAACCTCAGGTCAGTGCATACCCCTGAGATCATAAATCCACTTCATCATTTCCATTTGTGAAAATTTCTAAATGGTCTAAAGGTAAAGCAAAACTTGATGTGCAGAAAATTATTTTAAGCAAATCTGTTATGTTTGACCTAATTTGTTAAGAATTATTTTGTTTTTTTTTTAATCTTGTAAAGCATAATATACTAAAAAACTAAAACCTTTTTACTTTTTGAGTAAAAAGTTGAACTTTTACTTTAGTTGTGAATTGATCAAAATTACTTAAGTGACTCATGGCACCCAAGTGAGCTCTGAGGCATTTACAGCTCATTTGGGCTACGTTAAGTGAAGACTTTAGGGTGACCTTCTATGATAAAAGAAACTTGAAAAAAATGGGAAATAAATTTGAGAGTGATGATCAGACAAGATAAAGGCTTTATGAGAAGTCATTTTGTGAAGAGGAGTCACTCCAAAACATACTAAACTGTGGACCTTTTCAGATATATTTATATACTACATTTCAGCAACAAGGCAGTTCAAAAATATATAGCAAAGCAATAGATGTTTAACATTGTTATGCAAAGTTAGATTCTGGTTAGTGTTTGGGTTATACTTTTCTAATTAAAAGAAAACTAAAAAGTAGGAGGAGTTTTAAATTAAAAAGGGAGGCATGTAGTATGCTGATATTTATTTTGTGTTGATGCTGGTTTTAGTTAGTGAGGTTATAGTAATATCCACCAGGGTATTCTCACATGTAAGGTTGCAACGTTACGTTCTGTTGTCTTGGTTAACAATAAAACTAACTGAAGCATCCACATCGGTGTCTGGATCTGTCATGTTTGTTGCTAATCATTTGACCCACATACAGGACACACTCAGGAGACGGATGAATCGGTAAAATAAAGTTTATTGTACACAAAGAAATTAATGAGCTTTCTTTGTCCTGGGACCAGAACAGCTGAGGGGGATCTGGACCACTGAAGACAGAGGAGTTGAGAAGTGAGCTCAGCTTGACAGATTGTGACTGAGAGATTGAGAGGATGACCTTACTTGTGAAGTGGAGATAATTCCGCCAGGGGGGAAGTAAGGCTGGTGCTGGGGCTTGGTTTCTTGAGGAGGTGTTTGGTCCAAGTGGGGGTGAAACTGTTTCTAGGGAATCCAGAGAGACAGAACAGTGATGATTGCTAGGTGATTGTTTTCGTTGGAGGGCGGACAGATAGCAGCACAGGAAGAGGATGATCGCCAGTCGTGGAATCATGAACCAGAGGTTTCTCTATGG
The DNA here is from genome assembly GCA_010277075.1 of Poeciliopsis retropinna. Taxonomy (NCBI): domain Eukaryota; kingdom Metazoa; phylum Chordata; class Actinopteri; order Cyprinodontiformes; family Poeciliidae; genus Poeciliopsis; species Poeciliopsis retropinna. Next base: position 25,802 of record VMRM01000046.1, on the reverse strand, counting down.
AGTTTCTTGTTGTCGAAGGGGAAGGACCAAGAGCTCCACTAGACAATCTGCAAGGAGATCACAAAGGAGAGTTGAGTAAAACACTCAGAGAGACTCAGGAAACGCGAACACTGAGGGGCGCAGAGTACCATGAATGGCTTACGTTCACTGGTGACTGGCTTCTCTTATACACTGGCTGATGATGCAGTTTGGTATCAGATGTGTGGGATGAACACCTGAGATCGCCCTCCAGGCGATACAGCCTCCTGTCTCCATCTGGTGGATGACTAGAGGAACTGGAAGAAAAAACACAAAAGAAACCAAAACTCCAGCTTCCCAACAGAATTGCTCCTTCATGTAAAGCATTAGACAAGAAGCCGAATATATTATAACGATCATCCAACTCAATTAATTACGTTTGTACAACTCAATTTACTAAGTTTAAAAAAAAAAAAAACTGAATTCATTAAGTGTGTTTAACATGACAAATTTAGGTCACTCTTACTCAAATAATCTTTTAAAGAAATAATTAAAATTTCTAACTAAATTCTACAGAAAGTTTCAACTCAAACCTTTATGTTGCTCCAAACTAAAAAACTAAAATATCCACAATTACATTATCACTCACATTGTAATTCCAACTTGTTTTTATTTCATTTGCTTAACAAGGCAAAACACCATTGAGAGACCTTATTTGCAAGAGGGATCAGGGTAACAAGTAATGAGAGCTTTCTGTGTAGATTAACATGCTTTTATAATAATAATAATTTTATTTCTCATGCCCTTTATAGCTTAAAGATGATCTTAAAAAGCAGAAAGAACTAACATAAAGAGGATTGCCATTTGCAAAAGTTTGAGAAAATGGAACAATTGATTTTACATTTAGACCTTAAAATACTCAGGAAATAACAGATTGAAATTTCACTATACATTGCTTTCGAATTGATTTATGCATTTCTTTTTTTTCAGGAGTTGTACAGCCAGTCATACGATGAGATTGGTGTCATGTTTGCATCAATTCCCAACTTCTCTGACTTTTACACAGAGGAGAGCATCAATAATGGTGGCATTGAATGTCTACGGTTCCTCAACGAGATCATCTCAGACTTTGATAGTGTAAGTATTGTGCCCCTAAGATGTGGGATAGTTAGTTTGTAAGGAAAGGCAATTTAAAGGATTATGTAATGTACATAACCTTTAGGGAAGGTTATTTCTAATATCCTTGATAGTTATTAAATAACAGGTAAGGTAAGTTACTTCAACGACTAATACCTATGCTACAAAATCGTAGGAGTTGTTGGGCCTGATCAGAAAATTTCTGAACTTGTGGGAGTCTAGGTCTGAGCAACAACAGAGGAAAACACAGTTTGTGAGAGAAGAGAATTAACTCATTGAAATATTTGGTTCCAAGTTTACAAATAAACAAAATTGAGCCCTTTTGAAAAAAAAACAAAAGAAAAACAAATCTTCATAGTCTTTTAAATGTGTCAAATGTTTGTCCAATGTGTCATATATTCCTTCTCAATGTATCTGTCAATGTTCATTCAAAGTTTCATTTTTAGTTACCAGTATGGTCATAATCTATCAGTTTATGTGGTCCTTTAAGATGTGGCTCACCATCCAGGTCTGGAAAGGTGATGCTGTTTTCTCTGCAAGATTGCAGGTCAAATAGTTCACCACAACAAAAAACTGACCAAGAAAAGTCCAGAATAAAGCAGCTTAAAATCCAGTACATTAATATCCATTAGCTTAGAGCTAAAATTTAAAGGGATCTTTAGTAATCTCTCAAGTTTTTCCTTGTTGCACAACAATGTTAATTAAGTAATCACAGTTTCATATCACCAAAACATATAAAGACAAATAAAGAAATTATATATCCATCTATCCACGCATTTTCTAACACACTTATCTCAAGAGGGTTTGGGAGGGGTGATGGTACCTTTCTCCAGCTGTCAACAGGCAAGAGGCGGGGTCACCCTGGACAGGTCGCCATCCCATTGCAGGGCAACTCAGAGAAAGACAGGACAAACAACAATGCACACACTCACACCAACCTGACAGTCATATTTTTGGACTGTGGGAGGAAGCTGTAGTACCCAGAGAGAACCCAACGCTCACAGGGAGAACATGCAAACTCCATGCAGAAAGACTCTAGGTCGGGAATCGAACCCAGGACCCTGCTACTAACTGTGCCACTGTGCAGCCCAGCTAATATTCGGTAATAAAAAATGTATTATTGCAGCCTTTAAAGTGCAAATGAACTATATTGCTCAAAAAAATAAAGGGTACACTTAAACAACACAATATAACTCCAAGTAAATCAAACTTCTGTGAAATCAAATTGTCCATCTAGAATGTGTTATTTGAGTGTTCCCTTTATTTTTTTGAGCAGTGTACATTCCCAACAACACTATAATTTAACATCAGAATGTGGATTGGAAACACACATTGTCAGTAGGAAGGAGAGCAGCAGAAATGGACTGAAGACGGGACAGTGGGAGATCGAGATTGAAGTGGAACCGTGCCAAAAGCGTGAGCGGAGCTTTTGAGCACAGATAAAAAAGAACAAAAAAAAACTTAGTGATCTCCATGAAAAAGAATGAGACCCGTCAGATCATAAGGTGTTGTGCAGCAGCTTGCTTGTCGCTCGACTGGTGTAGAGCGACAAGCTCTACACCAGTCGAGTGTATGAAGGAAGCGAAGCCTAATGATTGGAGGAGATGGCTGTGTAGGAGGAGCCTGATGAGGTGATTTGCTGAGCAGGTGATATGAAGAGTCTTCCTGATTGAATTTACACTGGGCTTCATAATAAAACATAATAAAACTAAAGGACTGAACAAAGGTAAAACAGAGAAAGCTGATCTAATCAAAGAAAGAGACGAAGGAACACAGAATAATAAAGATAGAATCAAATCCCAAAACAAATCAAGACAACCCAGGTCCTGAAAATATTCTTGATAGCCTGTGGAATTAATAAAGTTCTTATCTTTCTTTATATGCATCAACGTCAGCTACTGGATGAGCCCAAATTTCGCTACATCACAAAGATCAAGACCATTGGGAGCACATACATGGCAGCATCAGGTGTCACCTCTGATGTCAATGATGGTTACAAGTGCATGAAGGTAAGCGGATTACCTAATTTCTCTTAAGTAATGTCAGGCTCAGTTCTAGGACCTAAATTGTTTTTACTTTATTTAAACAATATTTTTGCAGTATCTAGTATTTTAAAGTTTATAATGTTTGTAGATGATACAATTTTTTTTTCTGGAAAAAATATGGATGAAATAATTAAAATAGTAGAAAAAAGAGCTAGTAGAGTTGAAAATATGGCTTGACTACAATAAGTTGTAGTCAAGCCATAAACTAAATTTATGGTATTCTCTGGTAATCGGATTTATAATAATGTACAGTTATGCATAAATGAGTTGAAATTGAAAGAGTCTATGAGACAAAATTTCTAGGGATCATTATAGACAATACATTTAGTTGGAAGTCTCATATACAATATATTAGAAACAAAGTTGCAAAAACTATTGGAATATTGTTTAAAATAAAAGATTTAATAAATGTTAAAGGCTTGCATATTATTTATTCCTCTTTGGTTATGCCTTATTTGTCTTATTGCTCAGAAATCTGGGGAAATGCAAGTAAAACAACTACTGATATATTAGTTAAGCTGCAAAAAAAAAGCTATTAATAAGGGTTAATAGTGAGGCTTGTTAATAAGGTGGGATACCGGGAACCAACTGATAAACTCTTTAGTCAAAGTAATATTTAAAAATTTAAAGATATTGTTTATATAAAAATACTGGAAGTAATGTTTAAAGCATTGAACAAAAGTCTTCCTTCAGGTATTCAGAAATTATTTAAGTTAAGAGAGAATAAATATAATTTGCAAGGTTTGTTTATATTTGAATCTGCAAAAGAGAAGAGCCAGATAAAGTCTAGATGTGTTTCAGTTATTGGTGTGAAACTGTGGAATGAACTGTATGATGAATTTAAGTTATGTCCTTTCTTGGTGAACTTTAAAAGAGCTTTAAAATGTAAAATGATACAATCTTATGCTATTTTTTAGATTTATATATGTATTGCAAAAATATCCTGGTAGGTTATAAGGTATAAAAAAACAAGGTAGGCAAGAATAAGCTTTGCTTCAGTCTATTCCTTTTTTGGTAAACTGTGGGTTATTTATTGTTTTTTTCTTTGTTGTTTCTTGTGATGTGGACAATTTACCAAAATAAAATTAAATGAATGAAAAAAATGAATGAATGTTCTCTTAAGTAATGTTTGGGTCACTGGTGAGTGGCCCAAACACTCACCAGTGGGGCAATGTTAGCATTATATCTTAAATCTGTTTTTTAGCAGTAATGCTTCATTTAGTTGTTTGCCAAATGTCATTAGACAGAAGTAAAAGAAGAGGAGCCAATCGCTGTCCCTAGAAGTCAGTATCACAATTTGTAACATGGTTAAACACTCTCCTCAACAAAAGATATATATATATATATATATATATATATATATACACACTGATTATAAATGATCAGATAAATAAAAGTTCATTTGAACAATGATGGAAAGTGAAATTGTGTGGTTCCTTGGGGTTGGTAACCTGGGTCGTATGTACACTGAAGAGCAGTGAGAAAGAGATGGTGAGTTTGAGGTTGTCGGAAAGTGGAATTTCAGAAAAACTAGACTGATCTTACTTGAGATGAAGATAAACTTCCGCCAGGGGGGGTAATACAGTGCCTTCCAGGGTATGGTCTCTTTGTGGGTGTGCTTGAAGTAATCTGGGTTCCAGTGTGAGGTCTTGACGGAGTGAGTTCTTTGTTGGTGATGTAGAGGCTGCGGTAGAGGGCAGGCAGGTAAATTCAGGTGCGGAGGAACAAGGAGCGAAACAACTGCCAACTGAGAATCTATGAACGGTTTATGGTTAATCTGCTGAGGCGAAGAAGGGACTCGAGCAACCAGTGGGTAACAATCCACGGCATCACGAGGAGAGAAATCCAGAGAATCAGGTGCTTGGGCTTCACAGGGACATTTCCAAGGCGTCTCAAGGAAACACCTTAGAGAGAGGCAACAAGAATATATTACTGGAAGCAACTTCAGAGAAACAGAGAGAAAACTCGGAAGGTAGCAGAGTACCATTACTGGCAATCACTTCGGCGACAAAGTGCTGGCAGCCTGCCGCTCATATACTACTGGATGATAGGTGATGAATCATAGGTGCACTGACCTGAGTCAGCGGGCACGCCCTCCAAGGTTTAGCAGCCTCTAGGTACCATCTATTGGATGAAGAGGGAAGCAGCAGGCAACAGAAAAATCCCCACAAAGCCAAAACCCTGGTTCCAAACAATCACAATTCATTGTTATCTGCTTTTCATAAATGTTAATCATCTTTATGCTACAGCATTGTATTTCTGTCTTACAGAAGGAAGAGCAGTCTGACAGAGAGCGGTGGCAGCACCTGGCAGACTTGGCAGACTTTGCTCTGGCCATGAAGGTGACATTAATGAACATCAACTACCAGTCATTCAACAACTTCATGCTACGCATTGGTACGACCTTTTTCTTTACCTAGGCATTATTGGAACATGTGTTGTAGAGTATAAGCCAAAGATTTTGCAAACAAGGTCTGATTTGTTTGCAAATCTGAAAGAGCATAGTTTCTTTCAGAGTTCCATGATGTATAGAAATGCATGTCATAACCAGAATTGGAATCGGAATTCCTTTTAACGTCATTGAACACAAATAAAGAACAACAAAATTTAAAAATAGTAACTCTCGAAGGCAAGTCAGATATTGAATAAAATAATAATAAATAAATATATCTTAATTTTTTTATTGGGGCCTGCCCATAGCAATGCATAAGGAGAGCAGTGACTGACTGCATGCTCACCCACAAAAGTGGTATCAAACGTGCAGCTTGATCCCGGCATTGGAGCTATTACTTTTATTGGGAATCGGACTTACAAAGGCGACGTAAAAAGTGAAAAACGAGCAAAATTTCCAACTGCCGAAACGCAGAGCATAACTGACTCCAACTGCTGCTCCGCTAGAGTGAAGAATGAAGTGGACTTTTGAACTTAAAACAATTTTGAAATTGCCGTCAATTACATTTTGTCGGCCTGTTTGAGGAGATTCCTACCAGGAAAACTCCGGAGTAGAGAATTAAACTTCTCTTTTCCCAAAATGTCCAGTTTACTTTTTTTTCACGGGAGCAAAAAGAGCAGAAACTAACTTGCACTTTGCAGAGAATTCTACAGTATACAGTGAAATGAAGAAGATAGCATGGCTGCAGTCTGGATAAATGAATGTCTAAATGACAAACGGCCACAGTTTAACCTGAGTTCATCAAACACTTTTCCTTGTCAAAAATGACTTTTGATGAGGAAAACACTGTTGAGCAGATTTAATGGGACACCGGGTGATTGTGTTTAGCACATTGTTAAGCCAATATCAATTACAGCCACATTGGCTGAAGCTCGTCGAAATTGTTGGAAAAAGTTACATTTGTCTTAATATGAATGAATTTATTTGGAAATGCTTTGATGGTTTGAAATATCTCCTTCACCAGAAAGTGTGAATCACTTCAGAGCTTCTCCTGGTTACCATAGCAATAGCAACTAATGTTACATTTCTGCCTAACTGATGATGTCACAAGGATCCCATGCTTTGTGACATAGCTTCTTATGACATCAGCTCTTAAATAGAATTATGCGTGTTCTAGAGTCATATGTGCAGAACCCAAAACATATATAGTGAGTTTCACTGTTTTCACCCTGAGACAGAAACAAAAATGGATCACTGTCAACTGCCAAGGAGGCTTTTTCCTGTCAGGATGACATTAATGAAAAAGACAGATTTGAACGGCCCTTTTCCACCATCAAAAATGATGCGTTGCGCACCTCAGCAGGAGAAAACTGCAACGCAAAACCTGACTGACGAGTTGGTAGCCCGTTTTCAGGACAAACAGGAAGAGAAGAGGGAAGTGGACAGGACTGAAAGACAAGGGGTGCTTCCTGGATATCGAGCAGTGGAAACTGGAGGCAGGAGACAGAAGAAGGAGCCCCAGCAGAAATTGAAACAGGACGAGACTAAAAAACGTATGGACAACCATATATTTCCAGACATAATGCAGAGGGAAATGTATCACAGTGTTCCTGAGCAAGGAAGACGTGTTCAGCATAAATCGGGCTTTCAAGACCATGAGACTCACTGTGACATTTCTGAGCAGGACAGAAGTCGTGAAATACGTAAAAAAATAGTGTATGACCAACTGTCACACATAAAGACGGAAGAAGCAAACAAAAGGTATTTTATGGAGGATAAGATATTGAAAGGAAGGAAACATCGGGAAGCTGCAGAGCAAAAGCGCGAAAAAGTGGAGAAAGAGAAAAAAGCTGCAGCTATCAAGACTCTGACTGATATGTGGGATTCCAGATAGAACATAAACAGCAGGAGAAAAAGGAACTTCGCGAAATCGAAAAGAAAGACATGACTTTCTTACTTGAATTGGAAACCGGGTGTGGAGGTATAACTGGTAAAATAAGTCAGCTTGCTAAACACAAACAGCCTGTTCAGAAGACTCTGTCAGCAGTACAACCAGAGAAACTTTGTTCCAGGTCCTGTGCAAGAAAAATAGTGGCTTCTGCTGACAAACACAAAAAACCAAAAATGAGCAAAGGTTCCAGACGTATACTGAGTCGTCAGAAAGTCAACAATACCAAGCCCGTCAAACTTCCCCTTCTGAACTCCAAAGCTGTGCAGGTCCCTGAGGATTGCCACCAGAATTCTGAAACTGTAAAACTCCCACCCATTTTTCTTACAGATGATAACTATTTTTCTCAGATGGAATGGGATGACTTTTCGCCCTGGAAGACCAAGTAGCCAAGTGGCTTAGGAGAGTTAAGTCTGGGAAGTCTGGGAAGCCTGGGAAGTCTGGGAATCCCTATACAGTCTGCCGCCCCCACGACCTGAGATAGATAGATGGATGGATGGATGGATGGATAGATATTCTTTAAATAGAAGTTTTCTCTGGGTGCTCCAGTTTCTCTGAAAACACAAGTGACAGACACTGTAATTTGCTCTCTTAATAAAATCAACTAATCTTGCTTTAAACAAAGGTTTTCTCCGTGTGCTCTGGTTTCCCGTAGGTAAGTTTCTTTATCAGTAAAATTAGGTAATCCTACTTTAAATAGACCTTTTCTCTGGGTGCTCCAGTTTCTCTGAGAACACAAATGACAGACCTACAGACAAACAGACATTGTATGTAATTTTGTCTATTAATTCTACTTTGAACATAAGTTCTCTGTGGAGTTTGTGGAGGCTACGGTGCCTGATGGATGGACGGTTGGATGGATAAATATTTTCTGTAATATTCTCTATTATTAAAATTAAATAAACCTATGTTTGACATAAGTTCTCTCCGGGGACTCTGGATGATACTACATAGGTTAGCTACCTATCAATAGGTATACCTATTGATAGGTATACCTATTGATAGGTAGACATATTACATCTTAATGTAATATGAGGATGTAATATCCCAATATTATTTTAGGATAATAATGTAATATTATTATCCTAATGTAATATTAGGATAATAATATTACATATTATCCTATGTAATATTATAGGATAATATACCATATTATCCTATAATATGTTATAGGATAATATTATATTATATTATCCTATAATATATTATGGACAATATTATAATAATATTGTAATACTAGAAATATTACAGCAATATGCATTGCTATGGGCAGGCCCCAATAATAATAAAGAGACATTCTATTAGGTGAAGAACAATAGATGCCTGCCATAGCAATGCATGGATTATGCATTGCATGGATTATGCATTGCTATGGGCAGGCCCCAACTAGAAAATTTCTGAAGAAATTTAACCGGGGCCTGCCAAAGTGTGCCCGTCGGTTTGGACCCAGCATTCTGATGCTAAAAATTAGCATTAATGCTAAGCTTGGCTAAAAAATTACAAACTATCGTGTGGAAAATCACAGGAATGTTAATAAAATGGACTTACACCATTCAGTATTTTAAAATGACTGTATAAGCTAAAATTAGCCAAAATGCTAATGTTAGCATGAATACTTTCAGTATCATGTGGGGCATCACTAGCATGCTCCGCAAGGCAGAGCCCTAATCTCAGAGACAAAGAAAATGTAGGATAATCTTACTGCACTGCCTGCGGCAGTCAGTCACTGCTCTCCTTATGCATTGCTATGGGCAGGCCCCAATAATAAAGAGATATTCTATTGGGTGTAGAACAATAGGTGCCTGCCATGCAATGCCTCCTTATGCATTGCTACGGGCAGGCCCCAACTAGAAAATTCTTGAAGAAATTTAATCGGGGCCTACAAAGTGTGCCCGTCGGTTTGGACCCAGCATTCTGATGCTAAAAGTTAGCATCAATGCTAAAACATTACACAGTAGCATTTGGAGAATCACAAGAATGTGTTCACTAACACGTTCAGTATGTTAAAATGAGCGTATAAGCTAAAATGAGCCAAAATGCTAATGTTAGCTTGAATAGTGTCAGTAGGATGTGGATCATCACTAGCATGTTGCCTGTAATTGACTTACTCCATTCATTATGCTAAACATGGCTTTTTTTAAATAATGAGATTAACACAACAGAATGGAAAACTTTGACAGAATCAAAAGTTAAAGCAAGTAAATCAAATTAAACAAAAAATAAAATTCAGTAAAACAAAAGTAGGCATTATAAATCAGCAGTTAGATATTCTGGTTCACTGGTTAGGAGTAGAGAAAATGAAGTAGCATGGTGTCCTCAAACTGTAAGTGAAAAACATTTAAAATATAAATAAAATGTTTTAAAGGACAAATGCACACACCGTAGTAGTACTATAGGAAAGCATTTATCCTAAACCATACAGAACACCTAAGCTCTCAGACAGGAACTAATACAAAAAAAGAATGCTAAGAATAAATAACACAATTAAAACTTAAAATTTTTAACAAAATGCATAGGAAATAGTTCCAGTTATATTATTTTATAATTGTTCACACTCCACCAAGAATAGTCAGCAGATCCATTCACTGACTAATACTGTGACACAACAGAAACAGAGACCTCTGCTGAAAGAAAAAGTTTTTTTTTCAGCCACAAGGAAATGTTCAATGTTTTATGTATAAGGGTACTCCATTAATTGAAAATTTTGAGGTCAATATTTTCTGTTTTTCTTTGTGAAATTCACAAGTGGAACTTCATTCTGCTTATAAAAAAGTGACAAAATTTTGGGTAAAGTAAAATTTTGCGAGTACACCCTTCAGTTTTTGTAAATATGTTATTATATCTTTTCATCAGACAACATTGAAGATTTGTCATTTTTATACAGCATAAAGTTAAAGGAAGTGTAGTCTTCCTTTAATTACAAGACAAATATGACCAATTATATTTGTTTATAATACAGCTGAACATTCAATTTACTTTCACACCACTCCTGAGAAATCATTAGCATTAAATCTTACATACTCTATGATCTTTCATTTAACATAAAAACCCTCTCATACAGGCCTGAATAAAGGAGGAGTGCTAGCTGGAGTGATTGGTGCCCGGAAACCCCACTATGACATCTGGGGAAATACTGTGAATGTGGCCAGTCGTATGGAGTCCACAGGAGTGATGGGAAACATCCAGGTACAGCTCTCAGCGCTCCAAAAACAACTTGGTTACTAAGTTTATTCCATTTTTGGTGATTCTTAAGTGTTGGAAAGGTACTTGGTACAAATCATACTCATAATATGTTTGTGCAAAATTGATGACTGAGGTAAGTAATTACTTCATTGTCATGTTCATTCACCTAAACATTCTCTCTAGAGTCTAGACAAAGACAATTGAGATTATATTTTTACACTCAGAAGAGCAGAGAGTGAGGCCAAAGTCATCTCCTTCTTAGTCTTTGAACCCACACTCTAAAACAGGTTCTTACAGTATCTTTTATTTAATTTAAAGCGGTCCCTAATTTTACAAGATTGACAGCTGTTGTCTAGGAGAAGCAAACAGGAAACCCACCTGCTGACATACAGTCAATCACAAGTCTAATTTAAACATTGCAGTTCTCCTATCTCTATGCAGCTGTGGCCCTGAGGCAATCCCCAAGATCCTGTCACAATGGGTCATAAACTATGACCCTTAACCTTCGGTACTTCCTGCCAGGCCAGTTCTCTTCCCGGCTTCAGGTCATCTGTATTTAATTTGGCACGCTTCCTGCAAAAAAACAAGAAAAAAGAAATACATCCCTGGGGCAAACACACAGTTGATAAGGATAATGCTTAGTGTTTATATAAGTTGTTAATTTAATCCTATCATTCATAGATAACACTGATGTTTGTTGTTTAAAAAACAAGTATTCCTGGATTTATTTGAGAACTAAATAAGGAGTTTTCTTTTAACTGACCAAATAATCAAGATTACATTCAAAATATGAAAAATAATACATATACATATCAATTCACAAAATGTGAATTAAAATGACAGAAGGAGAAAGTCAGCACAAAACAAAACAGGTATTGTTATGCTTTATTTTTATTGTCCCTAAATCGAAATCACATGTTCTCACATCTAGTACATCACATGTCCACCTTTAACATCAGCATAAGTGTCATATAGACAAATTATGCTGTATACCCAGTAGCGGTTTCTGAAATGGGCGTTGTGGAGCGGCCCAGGGCGGCTTCTCGTCTAGGTTGGCATGAAGGCCTGCTGACCAACAAGGGGCCCTCCACAAGTTAAAATTTTTTTGTTCATAGAAATAAGAAAAAATGGGGCCCTGTCAATTACAAAATTAATCATATTGTGTTTTCTAAGATTGCTTTTTGCAGTAAAAATTAAATGTTATCCCTCAGAGACCAAAAAGCAGACATTTACCTTGAACCTCCCTGGATCTGCATGAAATGGTTCGTTCCTGCTTGGAGGGCTTGATGGTGACGTGTTCAGCAGCAGTCAGTACATCATTATGTTAAATTAACGACAGTGGCTGTTACTATGCAGCCTAAAGAAATAATAAAGTCAGGTTTTCAAAACAAAAAAAAATAGAGAGAGGTAGAGAGAAAAAGGCAAGACTGTCAATTTGTAACCCAATTCTCTGAGAGAGGTGAATAGACTGTGGGAGATTTGTTAGCTTAGTTACAGACTATTTGCCTCCATTTCACTAGCATTTAATGAATTAAGGAAAGAAATTATAATCTCAAGTGGCTACTCATCCTCCCTCCCTGTTGCTCTTTGCTATGCTGTAGCTAGCGCAGCCTGTTGTGAATGCTCAGTCTAGTTAACATAGCTACCAATGACAGCAGATGAACAATTTTCTTGTAATGATAAGTTGTTTCTCCACCATTAGCACATTTACCAGTGAGTGAATGAAGTTGATTGACAGCATTAAGACCCTCCTCCTGGCTTCTGATTGGTTGTTTTCGGTCAGAATGTTGCATTACTTTAGCTAACAATAGTAGCTCAGGGAGAAGGTGGAGGAGATTGATATTTTCGCAGATTATCTGTCTCATAACAAACTTTCACAGTGTGGTGACAGTTTTAACAAATATTGAGAAAACATATCTTTTTTTAAAGTTATATACTGCGGCTTCAACTAAATTTAACAACATAGCATTTTTTGAGAAATCTGGATTGTTTTATGTATATTTTGCACATTGTCTGTGACTGTTGCTCGTGGGGAGAGACCTTTCAGTAAGCTAAAACTAATACAACCTAATTTTTTGTCATGGGGCCCAAGATTCCTGGTGGCGCCCCTGGGTGACATGACAACACATGGTATATTGCTAGTCTATGTCAGGCCACGTTAGTTGGAAATTGGTTTATGAGGCAAAAATAATTTGTTTTACCTAATGTTATAAAATGATAAAGTACAAAATGTATTAAGTAAAAGTCCAATATCCAGAAAGGAAACAGGAGATGTAAAGATGTGAAGAAAATGCAGAAAATATGGAGGGAATATCTAACAGGTGTGAGTTACACTGATTTCACCAGCATGTGGTAAAAGCATTAAGCAAAAATAAACTAAATCTTTGAAGCAATATGTAACAGAGTAAATTCACAAATCCACAAACAGTCTGATAAAAGAAAAAAATCATAAAATGAAGTCAAAAGAAGGCTTTGTCTTCCTTTTTTTCAAAAAGGTGGAAATTGTCATCCCAAAATATAAACATTGATTATACTAAAATTACTTTATATCCCAAGTTGTTTTTTTTTACAGGAAATTGACATTCAAGTTATGGGAAAAATAACACCTGAATTATTTTAGTCCCTAATGATGACATATTTATATTTCTAATTTCATCAAATTTACATTCAAAAGACAACAATAATTTGGGGTCATTTCAGGTGCCGGCTCAAGCCTCCATGGGGCCCTAAGTGAAATTTTGTTTTTGGCCCCTGTAGTTCTGCTAAAATTATGGATTGCTGCAATCAACTGTCAGATAATTAGATCATTCACACAACTGCTATTATAAAGTTATTTCATCTCTGGCAGTGCTGTTTTGGTTACATCCTATTTATGTGTATCACATATCACATTTATCCAGCCGATTTATCTGCGCCGGTTTCCTGAATTTGGAAGATTGGTGAACGGCAGATAGTTACATGTGAAGCCCATCTTATCCCCTGATTTGATCTTGGTCAGCAAAGGTTTAGAAATCAGCCACTATCCTCTTCTGCTCTACAGTGAGACTGACTGACAGACCAACCAGGTCATATCTGCATGTTTGCAGTTAACAATATTCATCCCATCGTTGCCAACTCAGTGACTTGCTATATGTACAAATATTTCAGACAAAAAACATGTTTTTGGCCAAAATCAGGATCGGCAAGATTGGTTTAAGATCTTTTTAAAAATCGGTAACTGGGATCAGCCAGAAAACTGCAATCGACACACCTCTGATTAAGATGGACTAAATACACACATATTCATAACAAACTCTGATTAAATTCATTTCTCTAAGGTGTAATTAGAAGAGCTAAATCTTTTATTTGTACCAGGTTGTACCAGTTTCCAGATCTCAACCCCGTAGTCTTTCTCATCTGAGAACATGGAGGGGTACTTGGTTGATTCTGAACCTTCAATGACTTTAATTGGAGAAGTTTCACATAACTTAGAAGTTGATGTAAAAATAATGTTTGTTTTAATCACATAAATTATCAGCAGCAAACAACGTATCACCAACTACAGCATAGAGTAGCTCATTTATATATTAATGTAGTAGTCATGTAGCCTGATGTAAAAACACTGGACAACATCAAACATTGAGAAGTTTTAATAATCAAACTTACCATTTTGAAGCCAAAAAACATCAGAAACATTTAGAGCTGACAACAAGAATTAACTCATTTAAAGTTATAACTCAGTTACAAAGAAGCCACCAGAAATGTTTGGCTGTTGAATTGGACTGTTCAAAGTCACTGTCATGCTAATTGTCTATTAGCAACTCCACAATTTTTTTTAATAAACAGTACTTTAAAAAGACACATTAAAACATACCTTTATCTCGATTTTTTCTACTTTTTCTCTTTCTTTTCCTCTTCCTGAACGATAAGTTATTTTTTGAGATATTGTTTTATTAACTTATTTTCCACTGGTGCTTTGGTGCTTTGCACTATGCACATTGCGATGCAGGTCATATCACCAGTTGAGCATGACTTATCGCGGCCACGCGGTATCCCCAAGAGCAATTTCTTTGTTCTTTTTGCCCTTATAAACAATGATTTCTATGTGATCAAATATATATTATTGTAAAACAATCTTAGCATTATATTGTCTGTCATTGTTAAAATTATTAATCAAGAATTATTACTTTAAAAAAAAACTTTTAACAATCCACTCCATTTAAGAGGCCCCTGGTGGCCACAGGGCCCCAAGCAACTGCTTTGTTTGCTTATGCCTTGGGCCAGCCCTGGGTCATATAGTCTGTCATTAAATTAAACGAATTAGTTGTGAATTACTTTTTTGGGGGTTTGAGGAATGTCCTCAAAATAATCCTAGCCATATTTGTAATAAGGTTTGTAAATTGTTGTTTCCAATCTTGTAGTTTAAGATGTCTCTGATATCCAGCATCACTTAGCAAAGATGTTGGATATCCATGAAATGATTCTGTTTTTAATACATTTTTTCTTTCATGATCTGTCTGACAGTACGTTTTTTTTCCCCAGGTAGTGGAGGACTGCTATAATATTTTGAAGGAGTATGGCTTCCGCTTTGTGAGAAGAGGACCCATTTTTGTAAAGGGAAAAGGAGAACTGCTCACTTATTTTCTTAAAGGAAGAGACAAACAGGGCTCATTTATTAATGGTTCATCTGTCACGCTACCACATCAAGTAGTAGATAGTTAAAGTTCTCGGATCTTTAGTCAAACACTTCCTTTTCCTATCAGTCACTTCTACATTGTTTTGAAAGGAGAAACGATTTGACAGCCAAAATTTATTTTAAAGGTTTAAAAGTACAATTATGTATCACAATTTCAGAAATGTGTATCAACACTTTAGAAAGATGGAAAGATAGATGACAGTGATAGATACAGTGAGGGGGGACTTGCACAATTGCACAACTTGCAATTGTGCAAGTTCTCCCAATTTAAAGATGAGAGAGGCCAGTAATTGACATCACAGGTAGACCTCACCTATGAGAGACAAAATTAGAACACATCTAGAAAATCACATTGTCTGATTTTTTTCAAAGAATTTATTTGCAAATTATGGTGGAAAATAAGTATTTGGTCAAAAACAAACAAGCAAGGTTTCTGCCCTATAACTTCTGTAAGAAGAATGAATGGGGCCATGTGTCGTGAGATTTTCAGTGCAAACCTAATTCCATCAACAAGATGGAAGTGGCTGGGTCTTTCAGCATGACAGTGATCCCAAGCACACTGCCAGGGCAACGCCTTCGTTGCTTCGTAATAAGCATTTCAAGGTCCTGAAATGCTTCTCGCCAGTTTCCAGATCTCAACCCCATAGAAAACCTTTGGAGGGAGGTGAAAGCCCGTGTTGCCTAGTGCCAGCCCCGAAACATGCCTGCTCCAGAGGAGATCTGCCTGGAGGAATGGTCCAACATACCAGCAACAGTGTGTGCCAACTTTGTGAAGACTTACAGAAAACGTTTGACCTCTTTCATTGCCAAAAAAAGATATACACTAAAGTATTGAGATGAACTTTTGCTATTGACAAAATTCTTATTTTCCATCATAATTTGCAAATAAATTCTTTAAAAAATCAGACAATATGATTTTCTAGATATGTTCTCTTTTTGTCTCTATACTAAAGACATACTATATGATGTCAATTACAGGCCTCCCATCTTTTTAGGTGGGAGAACTTGCACAATTGGTGGCTGACTAAATACTTTCTTCCTCACTGTAGTGTGATATATTGAATTATTGTGCTACTTTTAAATTAAATTAAATAATTCATAACAGTATTACTTAGAAATGCCATTTAATAGTGCCATGCGTAGCTTATACCATATATTTAGACAAACTGTTTAAAACAACAAATTTGTTACTATTGTTGGAGTTTAAATGGACTAAGCTTTTGATTTTTTAGGTCAGTTAGGATTAGAGAAATATTAACACAGAAGTCTGTGGTATTTGCTGTATGGGTTATCACAAAGTAACAGCCATCACAAAATCCTGATTTGAATCCCAAATAAACCACAGAGGACAGTGATGTCACCTCAGACTGCTGTCTGCAGAAATATTCCGCTTTTGGATGTATCATAAATGGGCAAGTGGAGAGAGAGCTGGTAGACTGCTTCGTACAAAGTGCAAAAATGACACTTCTCAAGTGTAAAAAAAACTGGAGTTGATTTTAGACTTTTGGGAAAATATGAGTACCTAAAATACTATTTTCAGCTTGGGAGTGGATGAAAAGAATAAATATGTTGTTGTACACCAAGACAGAATACTGGACAGAATCTGTATACAAGAAGGCTCTTTACTTGAGAAAGCTTAGGTCCTTTAGTTTCCAAGTCATGTCTCTAACCTCTGTAATAAATATTTTCTCATCAAATCCACGACATCTAGTGCACCTCTTACTACATCTTTATGGTATAGGAATCCAAACCTGTGCTGTTTTTCCTCAAGCTTATCTACTATTTGAACATTTATTACTTCTTTTTCAATCTAGTAATTAAAAACTAATTTTTAACAAGTCTAGATTAGAATGAACAAATTCATTAAAACCTTGCAAGATAACCCACCCCCCCCCAAAAAAAAAAAAAAAAAAAACTAAATACAAAGTCAAAAGAGTCTGAAACTTGCTCTAGCCACAAAGAAGAATTTATCACAGCAGGCTGGGACTGTTTTTGTATTACTTTATATTGTTTTAAAAGCCCATCAAATATTGTATTTGCCACTTCAGAAAACTAGTTTTCTTAAATAAGAGTTTGTTCCTAAATATAATCTTGAATTGCAGAATTTGTCTTTAAAATGACAGAGATTAATCTGTTCTTGATGAATCAAAAACAAAGTGTGTTTTGTCCATGTGATGACAGTTAACATCTGTTTATCTGTGTCTTTGTATTTGGCACATCTTCACTATTTATTGGATTAAATATTAAATATTTGGGGAGTTTAATTTCCTTCATTCTGAGCTGGAAACTGTCCAATAAAAATGTGGATTCTTTAAATCTACATTTAAAACATTGTAAATGTTCTGAAAAAACTACAAAACTTGCAAAACAATCAGAGTTGTTCAGATTTAATGTATATATGACAACATACTCAGTGAGGCACAGTGTAGTAATGAATAGGATTATTGAACTAAGGAATGAAACCAAAAATGCTTTTTTACCAAAAGTATTCTTGTAGTGAAAATATTATCTTAACTGGAACAGATTACCAGAGGTGTTGTGTCATGAAATGATCCAGTGTAATTTAATACAGTGTTCAGTTGGAGAGGTGTTCATGTGACATTATTATAAGGTCACAGCTAACATGGAAAGTCTGTAATCCCAGAGTCTTGACCCGAATCCTATGGAGATGCTGTGGCATGAACTTAAAAAGGCAGTTTATGCTGGAAAACCTTCAAATGTGACTACCACTAGTACTACTTTAGAGCACAATCAAATAACTGTGTTACCTTAATTTGTTATAAAAATGCTATATCAAAAATGACTTAAAAGAAATTTGACTTTCTAATAAATCCCTTGAAATTGGGGGTCTGTCACCTTAAAAACTTGCACTTTTTCTGAAACTCTGGATTCAGAGTCCTTTATTAACTCTTTAAAATCATTCTTACCAGCTCTGCACTGAGAAGTAGCTCTTATAATGAGCTCAGCAGATGCACCGTTTCAACAGTTACTTGCTAATTGCTGCTTAGCAAGTAAGCTAAGTCTGAAAGAGTTGATTGGAGGAGTCATTGATTTTACATAATACTGCCCCTTTAATAAAGAACATCTTCATTTAAAAACTGCACTTTGTGTTTACCTATGTTGTCTGACTAATATTTTAAATTTGTTTGATGTTCTGAAACACTGAAGTTTGACAAACATGTAATAAATAAGAAATCATGAAAGGGGCAAACACTTTCCCTCCTGCAGATAATTGTCTTTCCTCATGGAAATAGGTAAGGCTCAGTGAAGACAGGTGACTCTGTTGCCCTGTAACCCTGTGTTAGTTGCCTATTTTCGAGAAGAAGGATGTGTAAAAATGTTGATTTAAATTTAACTGCAACCCTTAACAGCTCCTCACCATTCTATAGGAAAATCCTCCTTAGGGTCTGTGTTTCAGTGTAAAGGTTGGCCTGCTACTGTTTGATGAGTCAATCAATACTTGACCCTACTTATGTTTACCTGGGTATAAATCTAGAGCAAACAAATTGTTCTCTAAAAAAGGTATTTTACTATGTGTTGTATCTGGGATTTAATTAGCTATTTTAAGATTCCTGGTGTTCAGATATTCAAATTTTGTTTTGATGTTTGCTATTGGAACACCTTGGTGTTTCATTTTGTCTGTTGATATTTTATTCGCCCTTAGCTTTCCCTGTAGGAGACATGGTAATGAACTACTTTTCTGAAGATCGTTTATTTTTGGTTGTTTCATTCCTTTTCCCAGCGCCAGCATATTTAAAATATTGTACTGTTCTAAATTAAGTCTATTTTTGCTAGTGGTAATTTTTAACAATTTTATTATTTGTCCAATAAACTCATGTTTTGCCAGTCATGCTTCTGTTGTTTGCAAACATTTTCCTATGGGTTATTTATGGGGGAAATTTTCTGCCATAATCCAAGAGCACATATTGTCAGTCTGAAATCAGGATTTTCTATCTTTTGTTCTCAAAACTTTTAATACTTTTGCTTATATTTTTATTTTGAAAGCAGGACTTCATATATTTCTTCTCAAAATTTGTAATGATTGTGCTCATACTTAGTCTTTGCTCTGAGAAAATCTCACTTGGCGGAATTTTTCCTGCTGTAATCCAAGCACACTTGGATGAAATCCTGTTTTCGGTCTGAAATCAGAATTTTATGGCTTTTGTTCTCAAAACTTTACTTTTGCTTACATTACTATTTTGAAAGCAGGACTTCATGTCATGTTTCTCAAAATTTCTAATGCTTACTCAAAACATCTCCTCACGCTCACATTTAGTCTCTGCTTGGACTCTGCTCGTTTGCAAAACGTAGAACTGCGTTTTGGCACAGTCTCAACCAACGGAATGAAGTTGTACTGGGTGCGTTTGTTTCCTTCGAGCGGGTGCGCCCGTGTGGCACACCCGCTAGCAACCTTCGCCACCTAGTGGACATAGGGAGAAACAATGACGTTAGCTTTCTGCTCCATAGCACACTAAGAATCTGCCAGCAGTGTGCTACTGATTGCTAACAGCTACTGATATGAGGCAGGATTTTGTTCACCCAACCCACTCCCTTCAGGCTCTCCAATTTCTGAGGATGAGGTTGCCGAGGTCATTAAAGAGCTTCTCCGTGGCAAGGCCCTGGGGGTGGCAACAATAAGACCATCAGCATCATCGTCCTCCTCAGCCATCCTGCCTCAACATAACCACAGCTCCAACCCCAGTGATACCATGTGATTAAAAAAGAAAATGGTGTCAGGTCTGCCCTAGCAATAAGGACAAAAAGACCAACAGATTGTGCTACACTTGTAGGGTTTGTCAGCTCTATGTGTATCACTATAGGGTTCAAGGACACATCATAGCTGGGCCTTCCTTTGGTAGGGTGTCTAGTAATAATGGCCAAAACACCCTGAGGCCCCAAGGTGCACAAGGAAGGAAGGCCCAGCTATGGTTGATCAAGCCATACTGTGTGTCTAGGATAAAAATCAGAGTTAAATTGAGACTTGAGTGTGTATATTCGTGCGGGATCATGTGCGAAGTATATTAACAGAATTATTGAGGAACCCCCATCAACCTTTTATTCTCAAAAGATAAATTAGGAATTAAAATTAGATTGATATGAAATTAATTAAACTTTTATTTGTAAAAGAACACCTACATACATTTTTCAGCCTTATTATCTGTCAAATGGCGTAGAAACAAGTCAAAGGCTTTTGATTTTGTTGGGAGGATTTAACATGAATCACATGTAATATGATTCATATTGGAGCATTTTACATGAGACAAATGGGAGGATTTAAAATCAGAGAAATAGGAGGATTTAACATAAGACAAAAAGGAGGATTTAATATGGGACATATTTGAGGATTTAATTTGGGGCATTTTGGAGGTTTTAACATGAGACAAATGGGAGGATTAGCATGAGACAAATGGGAGGATTTAACATGGGACATAATAAGGATTTAACATGAGGATTTAACATGGGACATATTAAGGATTTACCATAAGACAAATGGGAGGATTTATTAAGGATCATATTTGAGGATTTAAGACGAGACTAATGGGAGGGTCTAACATAAGACAGTTGGGAGTAATTAATATGGGTCATATTGGAGGATTATCATGAAACAAATGGGAGAATTTAGCATTAGACAAATGGGGGGGATTTAACATGGGATGCTGAGTTTGGATATTTAATAATATTTAGCATTAGTCAAAATCAGTGGCCATTTAAAGAACAAATCATTAACAAATCAGATTAACACTAAATACATCAGTATTTTATTTGAAGATTATTTTGTAGTTCAGAACAAATTTGTGTATATATGCAAAAATATGGATAAAGAATGAGTTAGTCTGATCCTGGTTCTTATTGCTCTTTTTTGAAGTTTGATTAGTGACTGTTGTGCTGTTTCGTAGTTAATTACGCAAATCTCTCTGGAGTCACTTAAATAAGGTAAAACTAAAGAACAGTGCAGAATGTTAAGCTATTTCTGTGTCTTTGAACATAAAGGTGTTTGGTACTGTAACTATGACAGACCCACTTCATGAACTGTGAACTGTAATAGTAAAACCCCGACTCATAATGGTCACTTTTCCATAGATGGACAAACATTCTTATTTAAAGAAAAAGACCAACAGCCACATATAACATTCAGATAAAAATAATGGTAATGCAATTTCTAAGTTTGATTTTCAAATAAAGTTCAGGTTAATAACTACTTTTCAAGAGTCATTTACCTGAACTTCTACTTTGATAATGAACTGGTTTTAGTAAAATGTTCTTCAAATGACTGGAAATGCATAGTTTTGAGTAGATTTTATTTTAATTTCTGGGGCAGCAGACCCCAGTAGGACTGTGTCACTCCAGAGCTGCAGGTATCTCATTAATGTTAGCAGATGTTGGCAGGTATGATGTAGTCTTGAGATTCTGTTTCAAACTGAGTACATACACCTCTGGAAACAATTCAGGTTCTCTGATTTTCTTCATTATAAATATATGTGTTTGAGTAAAATTAACATTGTTCTCTGATTCTACGAATTACTCTTCGTCTCTTAATGTCTCTTAATTTTGTTTGTGAATGTATGTAAATAAGAAGTTAGATTTAGAAAACGCACAAACAAATATCTTCTCATGGGTCTTAGCCCTGCTGGGGGCTAAGCACCCCTAAACGTCAAAACCTAGAATCGCCCCTGGTTAACTCTATATACTCTGAGATCTAGAATTATAAGACTGGGATATCAAGGGAAAGAAAACTCAGTAGCTGCTGGTAGGGGCCATTCAGGGAGCATTCATACATTCAGGGGCTCCCAGAAATTGTTTAAATTGTAACACAGACCATAGATCAAAACCTGTACGTTTTACTGAATGGATTCAGCTGAGAAAAAAAATATGTACATTTAGGATTTAATTAGGAAGTTTACTTTGTAAATGTTGAAAGAATCATCCTGATAGTTTGATTGTTGTGTTACCATGGCTACAATATGGCGTAATCTTTGTGTTTGAATTGGGTTTGTTCACAAATACATCACAGCAAACAATAAATAATCAGTGTTTGAACTCAGCCAATAAACCTGGTCTCCCTCTCACAGATTCACCTTATCCATATTTAAACATGTTAGTGATGCCGAAGTTCTTAGTCGGACATGAAGGTTCTGTCCAAGGCCGCATATTACCTTGGGTGGGCCCTGCATGAATAGCCGCTGTGATGTGTATCTCTGGAATCGACATGGAATCTACCTGGAATCCCCCGGTGGCCCGTCAGCAGCGGCTTTAACCAGCCTGGCAGAAAGCAGCGCTACAGTCAGCAGGTGATACCGGGTGGTACCGGGGCTTTGAGGTGCATCGTGACAAGCGGTGACAGTCGATACCGTGTCTTGATTAGGATGTCTAATATAAGGACAGATAGTCTACTACTGCCTATAGTGAACCGGGCCTTTAGCAGAATGATGAAGTTAAAGTTGTCTGCAGCCAAAGCATTTCTGTGTTTTAGGAGTCAGGAGGGATTTTTCCGCTATTGTGAGGATAATTTCGAAAATTAATTAATAAAAAAGTTAATAAAGAAATGAAAAAAAAAGCTTTATGTCAGCGAAACAAGTGGAATAGAAACAATAAATAGAAACAACTTTTCTAACGTCAACATGAGACCTACGTTTTTGTTCACAAACCAGTGTATAAAAAATATTCTTGTAGTGGCTCAGATCTTCCCCCTCCTCCTCCTCACTGAACATGTCTGAACAACATGAAGGAGGAGAAACTGAGAGTCTTTATTAGACTGAATGCAGCCAGACTATTTTATTTTACAAACATATTATAATTAGCAAAATATTATTGCTGAGCGGACAAGCAGGCCTCCTTGGCAGATAAAAAAAAAATTGAAAAAAAAAAATCATTGAAAAAAATAAAAAATCAAAAAGGGCACGAGGGGTATCAAGGAAAAAAAGGGTAGGGACTCAAGACCCCTTCGTCTGCCCCTCTGCACGTGCCTGGGGGTACCTGAAATTTGATCTCTGCTCTGATTGCCGATGAACAATGAAGCAGGATGTGCTTCAGTGCCATAGCGGGCTTCCGTTGCTTTGTGGGGAATGTAGCGTTGGTGCGTGCAAAAAACGCCAGCGGGCGCTATGACCTATGGTCTAATAATAATGACCAGGGGGTCAATAATTCTGGTTGTTTGAAGCTGCAACAAAGTCTAAGTCCTCTGTGTCAAAAAAGCTTTATGTCAGCGAAACAAGTGGAATTTGAACAATATGTGAATTTTCAGAAGAAAATACACTACTGAGCCTTCTTATCTGTCAAACAGCATTGAAATGCTAAGCAGCATTATTTTGCTTTTAAACTGGAAAATTCAAAGCCCTTTCTTTTTTGAGTTCTTATTTGAGTGTCCAAAAAAGCTTTCTCTCAGCGAAACAAGTCAAATTTGGACAATATGTGAATTTGCCGAAATAAATAACTTTTGAGCGGTGTTATCTCTCAAACCGCAAGAACCGATTAGTTCTGCATGTTTCAAACTGGAAATATTCAAAGCCTTTTCTTTTTTTGAGTTCTATAGTTGAGTGTCCAAAAAAGCTTTCTCTCAGGAAACAAGTCAAATTTGGACAATATGTGAATTTTTCAGAAGAAAATACACTACTGAGCCTTGTTATCTGCCAAACAGCATAGAAATGCTTAGAAGCATTATTTCTGCTTGTTTGAAACTGGAACCAAGTCAAAGCCCTTACTTTTTCTGAGTTCTGTATTTGAGTGTCAAAAAAAGCTTTCTCTCAGCGAAACAAGTCAAATTTGGACAATATGTGAATTTGCCGAAATAAATACACCTTTTAGCCTTCTTATCTCTCAAACAGCATTGAAATGCTAAGCAGCATTAGATATGCATGTTTCAAACTGGAAAGTATTCAAAGCCTTTTCTTTATTTGAGTTCTATAGTTGAGTGTCCAAAAAAGCTTTCTCTCAGCGAAACAAGTCAAATTTGGACAATATGTGAATTTTCAGAAGAAAATACACTACTGAGCCTTGTTATCTGTCAAACAGCATTGAAATGCTTAGTAGCTTTATTTCTGCTTGTTTGAAACAGGAACCAAGTCAAATCCCTTACATTTTCTGAGTTCTTTATTTGAGTGTCAAAAAAAGCTTTCTCTCAGCGAAACAAGTCAAATTTGGACAATATGTGAATTTGCCGAAATAAATACACCTTTTAGCCTTCTTATCTCTCAAACAGCATTGAAATGCTAAGCAGCATTAGATATGCATGTTTCAAACTGGAAAGTATTCAAAGCCTTTTCTTTATTTGAGTTCTATAGTTGAGTGTCCAAAAAAGCTTTCTCTCAGCGAAACAAGTCAAATTTGGACAATATGTGAATTTTCAGAAGAAAATACACTACTGAGCCTTGTTATCTGTCAAACAGCATTGAAATGCTAGTAGCTTTACTTCTGCTTGTTTGAAACGGAACCAATCAAATCCCTTTCATTTTCTGAATTCTTTATTTGAGTGTCAAAAAAAGCTTTCTCTCAGCGAAACAAGTTAAATTTGGACAATATGTAATTTGCCGAAAAAATACACTTTTGACGCCGTTTATCTCTCAAACCGCACAGAAATGCTAAGCATCATTAGTTCTGCATGTTTAAAACTGGAAAATATTCAAAGCCTTTTCTTTTTTTAAGTTCTATAGTTGAGTGTCCAACAAAGCTTTCTCTCATTGAAACAAGTCAAATTTGGACAATATGTTAATTTTCAGAAGAAAATACACTACTGAGCCTTGTTATCTGTCAAACAGCATTGAAATGCTTAGTAGCTTTACTTCTGCTTGTTTGAAACTGGAACCAAGTCAAATCCCTTACATTTTCTGAGTTCTTTATTTGAGTGTCAAAAAAAGCTTTCTCTCAGCGAAACAAGTCAAATTTGGACAATATGTGAATTTGCCGAAATAAATACACTTTTGAGCGCCGTTATCTCTCAAATCGCACAGAAATGCTAAGCATCATTAGTTCTGCATGTTTCTAACTGGAAAGTATTCAAAGCCTTTTCTTTTTTTGAGTTCTAAAGTTGAGTGTCCAAAAAAGCTTTCTCTCAGCGAAACAAGTAAAATTTGGACAATAAGTGAATTTTCCGAAAAAAATACACTTTTGAGCGCCGTTATCTCTCAAACCGCATAGACCGCATAGTCTGCATGTTTAAAACTGGAAAATATTCAAAGCCTTTTCTTTTTTTAAGTTCTATAGTTGAGTGTCCAAAAAAGCTTTCTCTCATTGAAACAAGTCAAATTTGGACAATATGTGAATTTTCAGAAGAAAATACACTACTGAGCCTTGTTATCAATCAATAAGCATAGAAATGCTTAGTAGCATTAGTTCTGGTTGTTTAAAACTGGAACCAAGTCAAAGCCGTTACTTTTTCTGAGCTCTGTATTTAGTGTCAAAAAGCTTTCTCAGGAAACAAGTCAAATTGGACAATATGTGAATTTTTAGAAAAAATATGGTTTTTAAAAT